>CM053266.1:21283484-22003484 GCA_028583415.1 Protea cynaroides
CATCAACAACCATATCTTCCTCTTTCCTTCTTTCATTTTGGTCTTGAATTAATATTAAAAGGTGTCCTGTGAGGCCTGAAACTCATGATGTGTATGATTCAGTTTTTGTTATGTGAAAATGCTTTAAGAAATAAAAGGAGGCCCTATGGGGTTTGTGTTGCATAGTCTCTGTCACTTTTGTATAGTTTTAAATAGACTGCAGTCAGCACATTAGCAGCAATGGTTCCACAACCCATTGATAAGAGTGATTTGGGATTGAGTTGATCCCACCTTACCTTTGTGGGGTAGATTCTGTGCAATATTAAAATATAAAAAAAAGTTTTCCTTTATTTTGGATTTTACTAAACAATTTTAGTTTTCCATGGTTAGATAATAGAGATTGCAACTTATATTTTTGAAATGTATCCAGAATTTTGTGGCCTTTATTAGTGAAAAAGATGTTGGCTTTTTAATTCTCGTTCAATAAGTAGTCATGAGTTTGAATTTCAAAGTTGTCTCTTGATTCTTCCAGCTTGTGATTTGAATTTTCTTGTTACAATATTTTAATGATACTGAGTTTTGGGTACCATGAGACTTTGTGTTAATTTCAGGTTATTCTATTGATAATATGGATGCCAAATGTGAGTCTTGTGGTGTAACATGTGTGACTCGTACAACTAGTAACGAGAAAAATTTTAGAAGGAAATACTTTCGTTGTCCAAGGTGTCAACGGTTTGTTATGTGGGTGGACCAATTGAATCAATATCCATGTGGAGCAGGGCAATGCAAAGTAAGAACAGTAAAAACAACAACAAACAATGGACGACAATTTCGGTGTTGCCCACGTTCCACAGGAGTCAGTGTTAATCTACTGTGTTTTTAATTATCATTTTCAATGATAGTTGTCATGTATAATTGTCATTTCAATGACAGTTTTTTGTAAAATTGTCTTGGTGCAAGTGGATAATCCTGGATGCGGGTTGTTCGAATGGTTAGAAACAATGGTATGTGAACAAGGTGGTAGCACCACAAGTGGATAATCCTGGATGCGGGTTGTTCGAATGGTTAGAAACAACGGTATGTGAGCAAGGTGGTAGCACCACACATGCAATTGCTGAGTCAGGGGAATGCTCCCAGCAGACAGGAGAAAGCTCGCAGACGACAACATTAAATACAGCAAGTGGTACAAGTACGTCTCTGGCTTATCTGAGAGGTTACTTAAGAGGAGCCATCAGAGCTAATGCACAAAATTCTAGGGTGTATGAAGAGCTCCTCGAAACTGTCGAGAAGCTAGAATTGAAGAATCCTGAAGAAAGAACTAATTAGTTGACTGTAACTTGTAGCTTGTATTTAATAATTTTCTGAACCTTTACTACAGAATCACATTCCAAGGATCATATGCTTATCTACCTACTACAACTTGTGAAAGCCAATATAACTAATGATCATATGCCATCTCCTCTCCCCTATCCCCTCTTCTCTCTTCCGTTTCTCAAATTAGTAAATGCAAGCTTTAGACCTTTATATGTATAAACGTGAGCATGTGAAAATTTTAATCATGCAGTGCGGTATTAATAGATTTGACTAGAATTCTACATGGGGGAACGTAGTTATGGTATTAATAGGTTTGATTCTCAAGTATAACAAAATAGGACTTTATAAGGGACCTTAATTATTTATAACCTACGTAATAATCCCTTATCCTTTTTTTTTTTTTTTGTCTTATCAGATTTCTCCTGTGCCATTTGCTGGTTGGCTTGGGCTTAGGTGAGGTTAGGGTCAGTTGGATTATGGTTGCCAGAACCTGATCAAGCTCAACCTATTGCCTTTGCTGCTTATCCACAGATAGAACAAAAGTCCACCTCTTCAGTGGCTATTGGCAATTGGACGTCCAAAATCCAGTTATGATTGTTATAACTTATAGCAAGGGCATGTTTTTCCACAAATGAAAATTGTGCCTGAAGCAGGAATAATCTAAACTTACAATTTCGTACGTAATGTATTGTTATCTTATATGCCTATTGTTGTCATCCAATGCATTCTTGATTGTATTGACAATAGCTCATGTCAATATTTACACACGTCTTCAGTTCCAAAAATGATTAATTATGATAGCTAATGGTTTTACTTAACTGATTATTACTTGTTATTCTGATCGTATTGACAGCAGTTCACACCCAACATGCATCATCTGTTCAATTTCATAAATGATTTAGTGTAGAACAGGAAACAGTTAGTTTGACATATTCTTATCCTTCAACTAACCATCAGATGGTCGGTATTTTTAGGTGCGTGGACCAACATGTGCACGCAAGCTTACTGATTATCTTACAGAGATGGGCAAAGATGTGGACAAAAAAAATATTTTGGTTTTGGAACATGGGGTCAGGGTTGGGAAGCTTCTGATAAACCTGCATGTTCCTGTACTGATATCCCTTGTAAAGGAGACCATGCATAGATAGATGTTGTATTGATTAACTAATGATCATATGAACATCTTTAAATTCTTCCCTAGAATTGGCCTAATGATAATGAAAGAATGGATGGATCTTCGCAAACATCCCTAGAATTAGCTTTCATCATTGAATCAAAGTTGCCCTTAAGAATACCAAAGTTGAATTATCAACTAACTAATAAACCATCATATATCCATGTCAGAGGACTACATAATATCAAATTTTGTATATCCTAAGTTCAAGACCAGAGGTAAAAAGGTCATTTCATAAAATCTCTCTCGTCTAACTCTCAAGCCTCTGTTCTGATTGGCCTTTACAGCTTAGTGTTTAAAAACACTTAAAACACATAATATAAATTCTTAAAACAGTATATACATCCTCCATTCAACCTTCAACAAGTCCAAAGAATGATAGTGCAAGGGTTAGCTACTAAACAGTTTTAAAATGTTTTATTATATAGAGGTCGGCCTTCGAATATTTGTCATCAATCAAGCAGTGTGTTGAAATGACTATACCATCCTTCCATGGATAACTAGTTCCCTGTTTGAATCTTCCATAACTTCAAATAATGGGACATGCTTGTACTCTATTCAACACAACTAAACCTTTATAATTAATAATTCTTGGACAAAGAAGAAGGGTTTATAATTAATAATTCTTGGACAAAGAAGAAACTAACAGGATTTAGCACTAGATAAAATTAAAGAAATTCCAGAAGCAATGATAAAAAGACTAATCAAAAAAGAAGAAATGAAAACTGAATGTGAAAATTGAATGTGTATCTTACTTCTAAATGTAAAGTAACCATATCCTCTTTAAAGAGAGGAAAGCTCAAACCACTTCATCAGAACACCTAGATAACACTATATAGCATATAGCAAGCAATAAGAGAAAGATACACGACATTAAACCATCAGGTGAAAACTGAATGTGTATCTTACTAACCAAACGTATTCAGCCCATCAAACTAAGCACAAGAACAACATCCAAAAGACATTCAAATGGGAGGAGGAAAAAACATTAATCCATTAAATTTTCCAGCAAATTACTAAAAAGACTGAAATCGTATCAATTGATCATTCAAATAATACCACGACGTACACATAAACAAGCCTCAATTGAAATTTAAACAAAACCAACTGCAAAGGTGTCAAAATGCACTCGACAATAATCTCACAGCTGTGAGGATAAAGATGAAAATCTTTAGAAGTCGCCACCTAGATTTAGGTCTAGGACCTTAGAAATGTGAAATCTCACCCCAAGGTAAGACTTCGATTGACTCATGACCCTTAGATTGGAATTCTGGTCCATCAGAGATTGGGTAAGCGTTAGGTTACGGTTATGGGAAGGGGTTAGGCACCCAAACCGCCCGATCGAAATCGGTCTCCTATACCTTTCCTATGCTAGACTCTATTTGCTAAGCCAAACCAAACCAAGGGGTTTGATATCATTGAACCGAATCTGTATCCATCAGATTGCCTACGTATCACGGAATTATTCCAAAAATCAGGTTCACCATCGTAGTTCAGGTGTGATTAAAGTTTATGGATGTGATTTATGCTTATGCATGATTAAGTTTATTGTTCAAGTTGAAGTTTATGCTTGAAAGGCTGAGAAATCCTATGGGTTAGGATCTGGATAGTCCATGTGGATTGACAGATAGTCCTAGTGGATCTAAGAATAATCTTATTTGGGTTAAAATATGGATAACCCATTCTGGGTTGAAATGTGGATAACCCTATGTGGGTCAAAATGTGGATAGATGTCCTAGTGGATCTTTGGATAGTCCGAGTGGACTAAGGTGTGGATAAATATCCTAGTGGATCTATGGATAGTCCGAGTGGACTAAGGTGTGGATAAATATCCTAGTGGATCTATGGATAGTCCGAGTGGACTAAGGTGTGGATCCGAATTTGGGATTCTCCCAAATGGCCTACGTATCCTAGGGTTGCCCTACGAATCAGAATCCGCGTAGTTCGGGCTGGATAACCCTATTTGGGTCAAAATGTGGGTAAGTATCCTAGTGGATCTATGGATAGTCCGAGTGGACTAAGGTTTGGATAACCCTTTTTGGGTTGGAATATGGATAGATATCCTAGTGGATCTATGAATAGTCCGACTGGACTAAATTGTGGATCCGAATTTGGGTTTCTCCCAAATGGCCTACGTATCCTAGGGTTTGACCTAGAAATCAGAATCCGCATAGTTCGGGCTCTGGGTAACCCTATTTGGGTTGGAATATGATTGAGAACCTATTCTAGGTTTAGGGTTTAAAACCTATTCTAGGTTTAGGGTTTGTCGAGGGGAAAAATCGTCCTAAATCACCCTTTTTAACCTGAATTCTAATTTTGGAAAATTTGGCAAGACATTCTCTTTCTTTATTAAGATTTTATCATTCCCATTATGCCCTTCCCAAGAATGTGGGTGCCTAAATGCACGTCCCCACACCTACATTGTCTTCTAGAAGTGTGCATATATGACAGTTTAACTAGGGTGTTGTATAAAATAAGTTATTGCCAAAAAATAAAATATTCTATCTAAATATAGCATATAAAACATTTATGACAATAAATTCACATACAGTAAGATAGTTTAAAAATCTTTCAAATATGGCATGTATTGCAAATAAGGCAAGAGCCTACATGGCATGATCTAGTATGCTATTTTCTACCCTAATTGTTATTTCCATTTTAGGGTTTTCTACCCTAATTATTATTTTATTTCCATTTTTTAGGATTTTCTACCCTAATTGTTACATTCTTTCCATTTTTAGGGTTTTCTACCCTAATTGTTATTTTATTTTCATTTTTTAGGATTTTCTACCCTAATTGTTACATTCTTTCCATTTTAGGGTTTTCTACCCTAATTATTATTTTATTTCCATTTTTTAGGGTTTTCTACCCTAATTGTTACATTCTTTCCATTTTAGGATTTTCTACCCTAATTATTATTTTATTTCCATTTTTTAAGGTTTTCTACCCTAACTGTTACTTTCTTTCCATTTTAGGGTTTTCTACCCTAATTATTATTTTCTTTCCATCTTAGGATTTTCTACCCTAAATGTTATTTTCTTTCCATTTTAGGGTTTTCTACCCTAATTATTATTTTCTTTTCATCTTAGGGTTTTCTACCCTAAATGTTACTTTCTTTCCATTTTAGGGTTTTCTACCCTAATTATTATTTTATTTCCATTTTTTAGGGTTTTCTACCCTAATTGTTACATTCTTTCCATTTTAGGGTTTTCTACCCTAATTATTATTTTCTTTCCATCTTAGGATTTTCTACCCTAAATGTTACTTTCTTTCCATTTTAGGGTTTTCTACCCTAATTATTATTTTCTTTCCATCTTCGGGTTTTCTACCCTAAATGTTACTTTCTTTCCATTTTGGGGTTTTCTACCCTAATTATTTTGTTTCTATTTTTTAGGGTTTTCTACCCTAATTATGGCAATAAGCATCCAACTATGGCAATGAGCATTCAAACATGGCAGTGTATCTAAAAAAAAAACACTCATGATGAAAAATTCAATGGTATAAATCACTATTAATGGTAATCTAACCGTTCAGATGCTTTGAAATCAATCATGATGATAATCTAATGGTTTAGATGCATTTAAAACATTCATAGTGAAGATTCGATGATTCAGATTCATTTAAGACACTCATAATGAAGATCCATTGGTTTGGATCAAGCATCAACATATCTAAAATCAATGGTCCAGATTTGCTAATTCAAACATCCAAGATCAATGACTCGATTTTATCATTAAAGCATCCGAGATCGATGGCCAAATTTTATCTCATAAAAATTCATAATCAGAGGCCATGATCAATCACTTAAGGAAAATCTAAATCAAATGCTAGATCAATCACCTTAAGATTTCGAATCATATGGCTCACAATTGATCAAATTAAAATTCATTCAATATCAATGGCTCAAATTACATCCTCATCAGATTAACATCAATGACTCAAATCATATGACCATTTCATGGCATCATATGATCAAACAAAAAATAATCATCCAAAAAACTCAATTTCATGGGAGAGAAGATTAGGTGATAAATTTACGGATCAAGGGGGATTGCAATGGATATGGAGTAGCGAGTTGGGATAATGGCTACAGGTGATAGGATGTTACAGTGGTACACCAAATCAGGTAAGTGAATGGTGGTATTGATAATAAAAAGAATGAAAGAGGAGAGGGTTTACCTGGTTTGCAGATCCCTGAACCTTCTGCTCTTCTTCTTCTCCTCTCTTCAGCTTTCTTTAGCTTTTGGATTCCCAAAACCGAACCCCCCTAAGAAAGCCCACGTTTCCTCCTTTTTTTCTCTCTTCTTCCCTTCTTTTTCTCCCAAAACCTAGCCCCAAAAGAAAAATCCCAAAACCCCTACTAATTCTCCTTTTTCTTTCCCTCTTTTCTCTCTCTTCTCTCTTTCTTTTCTCCCAAAACCGAGCCCCCCTAGAGAAGCTCACGTTTCCTCCTTTTTCTTTCCTCTTTTCTCTCTCTTCTCCCTTTCTTTTCTCCCAAAACCGAGCCCCCCAAGAGAAGCTCACGTTTCCTCCTTTTTTCTCTCTTCCTCCCTTCTTTTTCTCCCAAAACCTAGCCCCAAAAGAAAAACCATCACTCATTCGCGTTTTTTCCTTTTCTTTTCTCTCTCTTCACCCTTTCTTTTCTCCCAAAACCGAACCCCCCTAGAAAAGCTCACGTTTCCTCCTTTTTTCTCTCTTCTTCCCTTCTTCTTCTCCCAAAACCTAGCCCCAAAAGAAAAACCCTCACTCATTCACGTTTTTTCCTTTCTTTTATTCTCTTTTTTCCCTTTCTTTTCTCCCAAAACCGAGCCCCCCTAGAGAAGCTCAAGTTTCCTCCTTTTTTCTCTCTTCTTCCCTTCTTTTTCTCCCAAAACCTAGCCCCAAAAGAAAAACCCTCTTCATTCACGTTTTTTCCTCTTCTTTTATTCTCTTTTGGAAATCCAAAAAATCTTTTTGTTTATCTTAGAAAAGCCCACGTTTTTTCCTCTTTCTTCTTTCCCTTTTTTTTCTCCAACAAAATCTTTTTGGATTCCCTTAGAAAAGCTCACGTTTTTCCTCTTTCTTCTTTCCCTTTTTTTTCTCCAACAAAATCTTTTTGTTTATCTTAGAAAAGCCCACATTTTTTTCCTCTTTCTTCTTTCCTTTTTTTTTTTTCAACAAAATCTTTTGGATTCCCTTAGAAACCCTAATCCCCCTTCTCCTTTTACGTCTCCTCTCTATCCCTTTTTCCCTTTTTTTTCATTTAGATTTACTCCAAAATCGAGATTTTCTTTCTCTCTCAATCTCTCTGATTTCCTTCCAAAAAGAAAAAAGAACCCTAATCACGTCTCCTCTTTCTCCTCTCTTTCATCCTTCCCTTTTAGATTTTATTCAGATCCTACTTCCTTTTTATATAAAACATATAAATATATAATATATTAATATATTAATATATACAATATAATATACATATAAGACATATGTATATATTATACGATATACTATAATATATTATATATTATATAAACATATAAATAATATATAAAAGAAATACATGCATAAGCACCAACATGAATCGGTCTGAATTGACAAGGATTGACTGGGTTGGGTCAAGACTAGCTTGGGTTGAGCTGAGTTGACTGGGTTTCTCTCTATCATTTCATGGACCACTTCCGCTGTCATTCCGTATGGAATTTTCTGATAGCCTTTACTCTACATTTTTTGTGTTCACTTTGTAGAACATTAAAAATGAGGAATATTGGAGCTTGAATCACCTCATTTGGAAGTAAAATGGTCAACTTATGAATTTTTGAAGTTTAAGCGGACCAATTATCGATAATTTGACTGACCATTCTGCATGAGATCCTTCGGAGGCTTCTACCGGAAATATTTTACGTCCACTTTGTAGAGCATTAAAAATGGAACATAATGAGACTGGAATCACCTGATTCGGATATGGAATGATCAAAATATGAATTTTTGAATATTAAATGACCATTTTCATATATAATTTTGCATGGGACCCACTGGTGACTTCTACCTGGGATTTTTTACGTCCACTTTGTAGAACATCATGAATGAAGAATAATGGTCTCAGAATCATCTGAATCCGATGTAGAACATAAAAGATATGAAGCTTTGAAGTTCTAACGATAATTTTGCATGCAAGCTTGCATGGGACCCACTGGTGACTTCTACCCGGGATTTTTTACGTCCACTTTGTAGAACATCATGAATGAAGAATAATGGTCTCAGAATCATCTGAATCCGATGTAGAACGGAAAAGATATGAAGCTTTAATGTTCTAACGATAATTTTGCATGCAAGCTTGCACGGGACCCACTGGTGACTTCTACCCGGGATTTTTTACGTCCACTTTGTAGAACATCATGAATGAAGAATAATGGTCTTGGAATCATCTGAATCCGATGTCGGATGATCAAGATATGATGATTTGAAATTCAAACAATCCGACTTAGGATAATTTGCATGAAGGCCCCTGGGATTATTATTTATAATAATTTCAGAAACCTCCCCTATATGTATCATCCGACTAAAATGGTCGTATCTTTCTCATTTGATATCAGAATTGAGCAATTCTGGTCTCCTTTCGAAGATAATTCTATGACCTATGCATCTATGTAGATAATAGTCCATGACCCTGCTGTGGGGATTAGTGGAGAATCACAATTCTTTGGGTTAAAGGTCAGAAACCTGCCATATTGCTTCATTTATGCCGAGGGTGGTAAAAATGGGGTGCTTACAGATGCCCCTCTTTAGCCGAGATTGTTATCAGTTGAAGGCTAAAGATAAAAGAACCACATTTTTGGGGTATGAGTGATATTGTTTATTAGGCTGCACTTAGGGTAATTCTTCCTAAACTGCCTACGTATTCTAAGGGTGTCCTAGAAATCAAGCCCGTAACGTAGTTCGACCGGCAAAAGGTTTGCTCTTCTTGGAAGATTGGTGAGTGCTCTTCTTGTATGAAGCTAGGCTGTGAATACAAGGCTCATTTGTAGGCTGGGAACCTCTTCTTGCTGAGATGGAACTCATGATGCAAGGTACGTGCGGGCTTGAACCTGGCTTGATCCATTTGTAGGCTGATAAACCTCTCCTTGTATGAAGCTAGGCTGTGAATACAAGGCTCATTTGTGGGCTGGGAACCTCTTCTTGCTGAGGTGGAACTCAATGCAAGGCATGTGCGGGCTTGGACCCGGCTTGATCCATTTGTAGGCTGATAAACCTCTTCTTGTATGAAGCTAGGCTGTGAATACAAGGCTGATTGCATGAGCTTGAGCTCAGATTTGATTTTTCTGGATGGAGGACTTGCTGTCTTTTCATTGATTGAAAAGAGGCTCTTTTGATTGAGATTCTGAGATTGTTTTTCTGACTAAGCTAGGGCTCTGCATTTGATTCACTTATAGGCTGAGATTGATTTGAACTTTGAATGAGCTAGGGCTCTACATTTGATTCACTAATGGGCTGAGATTGATTTGAACTTTGGATGAGCTAGGGCTCTGCATTTGATTCCCTTGTGGGATGAGATTGACTTGATCTTTGGATGAGCTAGGGCTCTACATTTGATTTACTAATAATCTGAGATTGATTTGATCTTTGGATGAGCTAGGGCTCTACATTTGATTTACTTATAGACTGAGATTGATTTGAAATTTGGATGAGCTAGGGCTCTGCATTTGATTCACTTATAGATTGAGACTGATTTGAAATTTAGATGAGCTAGGGCTCTGCATTTGATTCACTAATAATCTGAGATTGATTTGATCTTTGGATGAGCTAGGGCTCTACATTTGATTCATTTATAGACTGAGATTGATTTGAACTTTGGATGAGCTAGGGCTCCACATTTGATTCTGAAATGAGTAAGAACTCAGAAGGTCGCTTATAGGGTGATACTGAATGACTCATCTTGGCAGTTCCTACCAGCTTTGGACCTTCAGGATTGAAAATAGGAATATCCTTCTTGGAAGCCCTATGGCTATGAACCTTTAGAATGCTTGAAAGTGACCCATACAGGAAGGCTTTGTTGACTTTGAACCTTTAGGGTTGAAATCTGACCCATCTTAGAAGTCTCTTGACTTTGAACCTATAGAGTGCTGGACATATTTGAAATGATGATGAATTCCTTGGCAGTTTTCCAAGGTTTTTTTGCCCCTGCTTTGTTGGTGAAGGCATAAAACATGACATCAATGGAAATGGTGTCATGGACTTCGCTGGCATGATACCTAGATTTGAAATTTGCCATTTATGACCTGGTATTGAAAGTTTGACTCAATTTCAGCACGGTAGGGACGACTTGGTTGCTCCTTGGAAAGGTTCTATGTAATTTCTTCAGCCAACATTGATGTTGTTGGATTTTGGATTGAAAGAAACTCTAGTGAGGATTTTGGACAAGAATGAGGGGACCTTGACAGTCTTTAACCAAAGTGACTTTATTGATTGACCATGGTGTTAAACTGTCAAGGGACATCTGGTCAACTAAGTTCTTTGACTGTGCATTATGGTAGAACAAATTGGTAGAATAGCCAAGCGGCGATGAAATGTGACATGGGTTTGGCCCTTAATCTAGGCTCATGAAAAGCTCAGGGCATTGCAACATTGTTGTGCCAATTTTGAAAGATGAATGAACCATGGCCCCAAAGTAGGTACGAGGAGCAAAGGATTCAAAGTGTTCCTTCAGAGAATTTGGTGACCAAATCCTAATAGGTGATCGACCACATTGGATTTTCTTCATCAACAGGATTGAGAGAACTGAGAAATTGGCAAAAATCAACTTGGATGGACCTACTTCTGTTGACTATGAAAGTAGTGACTTCAGACTAGACAATGGATCATTGATGTAATGCTCATGATCAAGTTCGATTCCTCTACATAGGGTATATCTATGCCCCAATGTCTGCATGTTGTGACAGACCGCTACTATAGAAGGAAATGGGAAATCTAACAGAGTTAGAACAAGGTTGAATCTGGATTGCATTTAGAATTTGACCATGCTTCTGAGGTCAAGGGAAGATTGACAGATTGATTGCAGAAAATGATTTCTTAGATAAATCCTTGTTGAATCTTGAAAAATGAGGGAGCTGATGATGAATTTGGCTACATCCGTAACCAGGCCATGAGAATTTTCTCTCTCCCTAACATGACCAAAGGATTTGAAGATAGAATTTTGTTGAAAGGCAATGCTACGAAGCCCAACAGATGATGGTTTGTTCAACTCCTCCGAGTATGATTCACTGGAGAGCAAGAGGGGTTCCTTTCCTTATGGAGGGTAGACTGGTATGACACTTGTCTATATGAACCACTGAATTTTTCTATGAAGGGCCAATGAGGGCAATGCTTTAGGGTTGCATCAGGTCGCCTATCCCCACTGAGGTATTATGGGTTGCCCATTGAGGTTTCTCGGGTTGCCTTTCCCTGCTGAGGTTTCTTTTCTTCCCTTTATTATTTTTTTCATTTTCTTCTTTTTGCAAACCCCATCTTGGGTTGAATAAAGAGTCCTGATATGGTGAGGATATTGCCAAAATTATGGTCCTATCCAATAGTTTGAAACCCTTATGGGAAATCTGAATGGCATAACCTTCTTGACAAATGGGTAGCCTTGCCCCACTATTTAAGTTGACACCTACACGTATTGATAGGCGGGCAGCTATTTGAATCATCACTAAAAGTGATCTTAGGAAAATGCAGTCCCACACCAAGATTAAAAATGGTGCCAAATTATGTTTTCCTTTCTTGGAGATGTTCAGATGGAACACGTGTCCCAATAAGCTATATCGAGATTCTGAATCAATCACGATCATATCTGGGCCTGAAACCTTTAGGTTTGTTGACAAGTATTGATGTTGAAGGTCCAAGAGGACTGATGTGAAACTGTCCACATGGGTCTACCATTGGGAGAGTGTTTGGTTATTTATGTAGAATGGGTTTATCTTACCGAGAAGATCCCATTTTATTGGCTTGAGAAATGAAGGACTTATGGGAACCTTTGGGAAGCCGTTGGATGTAATGAACGACAGATGAGAGTTCCAGCCAGATTCATGAATTTGTACATAAAATGATGACATGATCACGAGATACAATGCCATAAAAAATGATAATCAAAAGAAGGGCTTGTGATAGAGACTCCTTGGAAGGCCGTCAGATTGATGAACGGGAGAGAGAGTCTAATGCCGATGAGAAATCTTTCTTTGATGATGAAGAAGTGATGAGATCGTCTCTGGCAAAGGCGGGATGTAATTGGCCAAAATCAAAAGTTCGGTCCAACATGCTGTGAATCTTGAAGAATGATCGAACTTGCTATCAGGCTTTGATTGGAACTACCAATCTTCTTGAAGTGAGAGGGACAATTGACATACTGTCGAGCTCCAATGCCATTCAACATCTTGCTATTTTCTTTTCTTTTCATTTTTCTTTTTTTTTTCTTTTTTTTTTTTTTTTTGGATGTGAAGGCCACATAATGCAGTGCTTCGCTTGATCGCAAAATTGAATCCTGACTTTCATTATTGGATTTGAATCTTCTTCTTCCAAATATTTCCAATCAGATAGAATATCTTTGCCCCAACTAGCACTCTGATCTTCTGTAAACTTTATGAGTATTTGTGACTGCTCATATAGTATCTGATTTTATCTGAATGGTGAATCCGTATGATATCCTCTGGAAGTTAATCATCACCTTCTATCTGATGTGACTGCCTTCCCATTATTGATGTAAATAAAACATAGGCTTGAATTTTTTTTCTTCTTTTTTTTTTTTTTTTTGGGTATCCCAATGACCTCATTCTTTGATTTTGAGATTGATCATTCATCATGTATCTCTTGCTTGCAGATGATGTACTTTGTAAGAACTTTGGTATTTCCATCTTCTTGGTGGCACATCAATCATCATCAAAGTCAGAATTGACTGCGCACGTAGAATAGGAGGATGTATGAAACTGGGAGGAAATGTATGGAAGAGACAAGGCACAGAGTTTGAAATCCCAAACCGGGTGATTTTCTTTTACTTGCACGGCAGATTGGACTAGACTTGTCAATAAGCATATTGATCTTGGACCCAGACATGGATGACCTATCAAACACCGATAATAGAAAGTTGAAACAACTAGTTCGTCCAAGCGGCTCCAGTTGGGCATAACGCCTTCGACGACCACCTTCAGTCGTTGCGGGAATAAGTCTTCCTTCAGATCTCTAATAGCAGGACTCATCATGCCCCTCTATCAATAGGTGCAAGATACCTACCTTTTCCATTTTTTTTTCAGTTTGGGATCCATTCAAAACTATACTATTGCTTTTTAAGCTCAAGGTTACTCTGGTTCATGCCCCAGTTTGGGGTTCAGTGGATTCATCAATGGACCACTTCTAACTGAGTTCAAAATCATTCTAGCTTATGCCCCAGCTTATGGAGCAAGGGGTATCACCATTGCACTACACCATTTTGAATCCCAGATTAGACTAATTTATGCCTTGGCTTGGGGGGTTCAATGAATTTCTTTGTTAGACCACTCTCAATTTGGGTCTAAGGTCAATTTGGTCCATGCCCCAGTTTAGGGCATAATGGCTTTCCTCATTAGACCGCATTCAATTTGGGTCCAAGGTCAATCTGGTTCATGCCCTAGTTTATGGATTAAGGGCTTTCCTCATTGGACCATTCTGGTTCTTATCCTAGCTTGGGGCACATTGGATCTCATCGTTGGTCTACCCTACTGCTTGGGAAAATTCCATTCTTCTCTTTGAATAATAAGAAATATGAGGGCAACTCTTCGGATTCTAGCATTTCCTTGGCCAATGGGGTAGAAATGCCCATGATGGGATAGCACTATTATAGCTGAAGGTTCATGATTTCTGATGACTCCAGAATCTGGAACTGATCTTTATTGACAGGCAATGAGGAATGCTTCTCATTCGTCATTCTTGACGAGCGATCCTAACTTGTAGCACTGGGCTATGATGGACATGGATCGGGCTCTAATTGATAGAGCCAGAGATTGATTTTGAATCGGTCTCCGATTGATAGAGACAAGGCTAACTTTGAACTGGTCTTTGATTGATAGAGATCAAGATTGACTTTGAATTGGTCTCTGATTGATAGAGATCAAGATTGACTTTGAATTGGTCTCTGATTGATAGAGATCAAGATTGACTTTAAGTTGGTCTCTGATTGATAGAGATCAAGATTGACTTTAAGTTGGTCTCTGATTGATAGAGATCAAGATTGACTTTAAGTTGGTCTCTGATTGATAGAGATCAAGATTGACTTTGAATTGATCTCTGATTGATAGAGATCAAGATTGACTTTGAATTGATCTCTGATTGATAGAGATCAAAATTGACTGTGAATTGATCTCTGATTGATAGAGATCAAGATTGACTTTGAATTGATCTCTGATTGATAGAGATCAAGATTGACTTTGAATTGATCTCTGATTGATAGAGATCAAGATTGACTTTGATAGAGATCAAGATTGACTTTGAATTGATCTCTGATTGATAGAGATCAAGATTGACAGTCATGGACTGGGTTCTAGTTGCTAGAGGCAAGGATTGCTTGAGTTGGGCTCCGATTGATAGAGGCCAAGGATGACAATCATGGATTGGACTCTAATTGCTAGAGATGATGGATTGACTGAAATTCTCTTTGATTCCTTTATGAAGTGGAACATGAACCAAAGGTAATGATTGAACAGGCCTAGAGGCTAACTCATGCTCACATTGAGTTCTTATGAATGGAACATTTCTTAGTTTCGACATGAATCAGAACCTAAACTGGAGTTGACGGTTGGACAAGCCTAGGGGCTGATTAAATTCAAATGAATGAAACTCTTCTTAGTTCCAACATGAATCAGAACTTGAACCACAGTTGATGGTTGGATAAGCCTAGTGGCTAAATGAATTCAGATGAATGAGACTCTTCTTAATTCCAACATGAATCTGAACCTGAATCAAAGTTGATGGTTGGACAAGCCTAGGGGCTAAATAAATTCAGATGAATGGAACTTTTCCTAGTTTCGAGATGAACTGGAACCCTAACCAAAGTTGATGGTTGGATAAGCCTAGTGGCTAATTGAATTCAAATGAATGGAATTTTTCCTAGTTCCAACATGAATCAGAACCTAAATAGGAGGTGAAGGGTGAAAAAGCCTAAGGGCCGAATGCCTTCTTCATTTTAACATGATCAGGGAGTGATGATTGAACCTACCTAGTAGTTAAACCTTTCTTCAGTTCTGAGATGAACCAGAAATGGTGGTTGGACTTGCTTAGGGGTTGAATATTTTTTTGATTCTGAGATGAACTGGATGTAATTGAATCTGCCTAGGGGTTGAATCTTTCCTTAATTCTGGATGAACAGAAATGATGATTGGACCTGCCTAGGGGCTGAATCTTTCCTTCATTCAAAGGTGAATAGGGAACAATGATTGGATTTGCCTAGGGGCTGAATCTTTCCTTAATTCAAAGGTGAATAGGGAATATTGATTGGATTTACCTAGGGGCTGAATCTTTCCTTAATTCAAAGGTGAATAGGGAATATTGATTGGATTTGCCTAGGGGCTGAATCTTTCCTTAATTCAAAGGTAAATCGAGAAGGTGATTGGATTTACCTAGGGACTAAATCTTTCCTTAATTCAAAGGTGAATAGGGAATATTGATTGGATTTGCCTAGGGGCTGAATCTTTTCTTAATTCAGAGATGAATTGAGAACTTTGATTGGATTTGCCTAGGGGCTAAATCTTTCCTTAATTCAAAGGTGAATAGAGAATATTGATTGGATTTGTCTAGGGGCTGAATCTTTCCTTAATTCAGAGATGAATTGAGAACTTTGATTGGATTTGCCTAGGGGCTAGATCTTTCCTTAATTCAGAGATGAATTGAGAACTATAATTGGATTGCCTAGGGGCTGATCTTTCCTTAATTCAGAGATGATTCGAGAACGGTGATTGGATTTGCCTAGGGGCTGGATCTTTCCTTAATTCAAAGATGAATCGGGAACTATGATTGGATTTGCCTAGGAGCTGAATCTTTCCTTAATTCAAAGGTACATTGAGAACTACGATTGGATTTGCCTAGGGGCTGAATCTTTCCTTCTTTCTTACAAAATTTGATGTTCAGTCAAGATCTAGATTCATGACTTCCATTGATTCATTTAGAAAGATAATATGGATGGATCTCAAGGTGGGAGATCAAGACAATTCCCTAATTGTAGGGGCCTCTCACCCTAAAAGGGTGGATATGGTTGCAGTTTGATTTTCTTTTCCAAAGGCATTGAAATCCAATGGGGAAATATCAAGATTCTAAACATCTACAGGAGTAGAAGAAGTCACATGCACAATCAAGGATGACTCAACCAAACAAGAGTTAGCTCCCTCATAAGGGCAATTAGGTAAACATTATCCAAGTCAATTTAATTGAATTTGATTAAGCCATGTGTTCAGTCTTGGGACCTCATGATTCCAAAATGGATAATCAGTGGTACCAAGGTCTAGCCAATTGGATTATCGAATTCGATGAAAATGAAATGGATATATTAATCCGTCGTCCTTATTAGGGATGGTTAGCAAAAGCGGTTCATAGATGAACAAACTAGTAAATTTCTTCTTGGCCATGGTATCTATGTCTTGACAGGGATTTTCTGTTCATTTTTTGAAATCGACGTGTTAACAATGAGAGATTCGACACATCGAGCTTACTTAATGGAGGGTGTATAGTGACCGTCTACTATGATGTAGAACAGGTGTATACATACCTCATACTCCCAATGGGTGAAAGTTCAAGATGCTCATCGTGTAGAATCTAACATGTTGACCAGTCGAGGACAAAAACGGGCAGAACTTCGACGTCTCGAACATGGATGTCATGGTTAAGCCGATTTTACTGGGTCAATTCAGAGATGAACCAAAAATAACAAACATTGGTCTACAATCTGGGTTAGGACAGAAAATGCCACCTTGCCAAGAATGGGGTAATCTATCACCGAATGCTCGATGAATAATGGGCCCCCAATCCCTTTATATACTATGTTGCAAGGATCCAAGCAACGTGGAGTAGCATAACGCATTCTCAGGCGGACCCAAGAAACGCTCGTTAAAGGCTGCTCCCCGATCGTGGTCTCATAAAGTACAGGCAAAGGCTGTGTGTTTCGCCTAGCGGGCTGCCCCATATGCATGGGACCCGGTTCGGCTACTCGCACGAATGTGTGACTGAACCCATTCCCCCCAAAGCAATAATATACAAGCATAAATATAATATCCTGAAATCTAGCATCCAATTCACACAAGGAAAGTTTTCATTTAGGAGTTTGACATTTATATCCCCAGTGAAGTCGCCACTATGAGGACAAAGAAGGAAATCTTTAGAAGTCGCCACCTAGATTTAGGTCTAGGACCTTAGAAATGTGAAATCTCACCCCAAGGTAAGATTTCGATTGACTCATGACCCTTAGATTGGAATTCTGGTCCATCAGAGATTGGGTAAGCGTCAGGTTACGATTATGGGAAGGGGTTAGGCACCCAAACCGTCCGATCGAAATCGGTCTCCTATACATTTCCTATGCTAGACTCTATTTGCTAAGCCAAACCAAACCAAGGGGCTTGATATCATTGAACCGAATCTGTATCCATCAGATTGCCTACGTATCACGGAATTATTCCGAAAATCAGGTTCACCATCGTAGTTCAGGTGTGATTAAAGTTTATGGATGTGATTTATGCTTGTGCATGATTAAGTTTATTGTTCAAGTTGAAGTTTATGCTTGAAAGGCTGAGAAATCCTATGGGTTAGGATCTGGATAGTCCATGTGGACTGACAGATAGTCCTAGTGGATCTAAGAATAATCCTATTTGGGTTGAAATATGGATAACCCATTCTGGGTTGAAATGTGGATAACCCTATGTGGGTCAAAATGTGGATAGATGTCCTAGTGGATCTTTGGATAGTCCGAGTGGACTAAGGTGTGGATAAATATCCTAGTGGATCTATGGATAGTCCGAGTGGACTAAGGTGTGGATAAATATCCTAGTGGATCTATGGATAGTCCGAGTGGACTAAGGTGTGGATCCGAATTTGAGATTCTCCCAAATGGCCTACGTATCCTAGGGTTGCCCTATGAATCAGAATCCGCATAGTTCGAGCTGGATAACCCTATTTGGGTCAAAATGTGGGTAAGTATCCTAGTGGATCTATGGATAGTCCGAGTGGACTAAGGTTTGGATAACCCTTTTTGGGTTGGAATATGGATAGATATCCTAGTGGATCTATGAATAGTCCGAGTGGACTAAATTGTGGATCCGAATTTGGGTTTCTCCCAAATGGCCTACGTATCCTAGGGTTTGACCTAGAAATCAGAATCCGCATAGTTCGGGCTCTGGGTAACCCTATTTGGGTTGGAATATGATTGAGAACCTATTCTAGGTTTAGGGTTTAAAACCTATTCTAGGTTTAGGGTTTGTCGAAGGGAAAAATCGTCTTAAATCACCCTTTTTAACCTGAATTCTAATTTTGGAAAATTTGGCAAGACATTCTCTTTCTTTATTAAGATTTTATCATTCCCATTATGCCCTTCCCAAGAATGTGGGTGCCTAAATGCACGTCCCCACACCTACATTGTCTTCTAGAAGTGTGCATATATGGCAGTTTAACTAGGGTGTTGCATAAAATAAGTTATTGCCAAAAAATAAAATATTCTATCTAAATATGGCAAATAAAACATTTATGACAATAAATTCACATACAGTAAGATTGTTTAAAAATCTTTCAAATATGGCATGTATTGCAAATAAGGCAAGAGCCTACATGGCATGATCTAGTATGCTATTTTCTACCCTAATTGTTATTTCCATTTTAGGGTTTTCTACCCTAATTATTATTTTATTTCCATTTTTTAGGATTTTCTACCCTAATTGTTACATTCTTTCCATTTTTAGGGTTTTCTACCCTAATTATTATTTTCTTTTCATCTTAGGGTTTTCTACCCTAAATGTTACTTTCTTTCCATTTTAGGGTTTTCTATCCTAATTATTATTTTATTTCCATTTTTTAGGGTTTTCTAGTCTAATTGTTACATTCTTTCCATTTTAGGGTTTTCTACCCTAATTATTATTTTCTTTCCATCTTATGATTTTCTACCCTAAATGTTACTTTCTTTCCATTTTAGGGTTTTCTACCCTAATTATTATTTTCTTTCCATCTTAGGGTTTTCTACCCTAAATGTTACTTTCTTTCCATTTTGGGGTTTTCTACCATAATTATTATTTTGTTTCTATTTTTTAGGATTTTCTACCCTAATTATGGCAATAAGCATCCAACTATGGCAATGAGCATTCAAACATGGCAGTGTATCTAAAAAAAAACACTCATGATGAAAAATTCAATGGTATAAATCACTATTAATGGTAATCTAACCGTTCAGATGCTTTGAAATCAATCATGATGATAATCTAATGGTTTAGATGCATTTAAAACATTCATAGTGAAGATCCGATGATTCAGATTCATTTAAGACACTCATAATGAAGATCCATTGGTTTGGATCAAGCATCAACATATCTAAAATCAATGGTCCAGATTTGCTAATTCAAACATCCAAGATCAATGACTCGATTTTATCATTAAAGCATCCGAGATCGATGGCCAAATTTTATCTCATAAAAATTCATAATCAGAGGCCATGATCAATCACTTAAGGAGAATCTAAATCAAATGCTAGATCAATCACCTTAAGATTTCGAATCATATGGCTCACAATTGATCAAATTAAAATTCATTCAATATCAATGGCTCAAATTACATCCTCATCAGATTAACATCAATGACTCAAATCATATGACCATTTCATGGCATCATATGATCAAACAAAAAATAATCATCCAAAAAACTCAATTTCATGAGAGAGAAGATTAGGTGATAAATTTACGGATCAAGGGGGATTGCAATGGATATGGAGTAGCGAGTTGGGATAATGGCTACAGGTGATAGGATGTTACAGTGGTACACCAAATCAGGTAAGTGAATGGTGGTATTGATAATAAAAAGAATGAAAGAGGAGAGGGTTTACCTGGTTTGCAGATCCCTGAACCTTTTGCTCTTGTTCTTCTCCTCTCTTCAGCTTTCTTTAGCTTTTGGATTCCCAAAACCGAACCCCCCTAAGAAAGCCCACGTTTCCTCCTTTTTTTCTCTCTTCTTCTGTCACACCCCAATTCTGATCCAACCAGAACGGTGTGAGTGAACCGTCATTGAACCAACGGTTCACACCAGGATCTCGAATAGGCCGTGTCCACCCATACAAACCAATTACACATAACCACAATCAGAATATAAATATACAGCGGAAGACTTTAAATAGAATGAACTGAGTATCTATTGATAATTTAAATAAATATCTCATTATTCAAAATCAAACACATAAAAATAATATCATTACATCCCTTTAATCCAATCAAAATAACTGAAATAAATGAATAAAACAAATCACACCTTCGGCCGGGGCTCGCAAACCGGGCTCGCAACTAACCAATCCTATATGTCAACAATGTATGCTCTATCCCAGACAGACCGTCTACGGCATAGAGATAGAGCTATAGCGTGCAGGCCGGGTCGGAGACCACCTTACCTCACCTCCCCCTGATACCCTATCCGCAACTAACCCACTAGGATAGAAACAATACGCAGGTAGACCCTATCTCAACATAACTCCCTACGGCATAGAGATAGAGCTAAAGCATCGTGGACAAGCCAGGCGTCGACTCGGAATCCCTCGGGTACCACACAACAATGGCCGGGACAACATCAATATCGGAGACCACCGTACCACGATCTTCCCTGATACCCCACCCGTACCAAGCATGTTAAGACAGAATACTACAAAAGGTGCCAGTGTGAAGAGCGATCCCAGGCCCATGCCCCACTCCACACACCAACGAAAACAATCACATGCCTAACAATCACATCCTATGAATGCATGAACAATAATAATAACGAAAGTAAAGGATGGGATGTGAATATGCACAAACATCACATCATAGATATTCAATGATTAACAACGATTTCTTGTCCATTAATTATTAGGTTTAGGTCAGATTCCCTTACCTGACGCTCGTTCGATCACCTGCTCCACGTCGCAAGATCCAAACGATAAGTCACAAAGTCCTACATAATATTAAGGTTTCATTAGAATATATTATTTAGGGTTTCATGTTGGTCAGAAACCAACAGAGTTCACAAATACCCTCACAGAGCTGACCGGTGGCACGTACCGGTCGCAGCTCTGTGGGAAAGACTGGTGACCGGTATGGTCAGCCGGTCCCCCACAAACAACCTCCCGAGAGGTAGCGGTCGCAACATACCGGTCGCACTATGTGCAACCGGTATAGTCGACCGGTATATCTCCGGAAGACCATACATGGGTTCTTCGACTGCCGTCGATCATCATCCATGGATTCTCAGGGTTTCCTCTATCCATTCTAAGTCTAGGCTTTGAGTTAGAGTTATCCCCAACTCATTCAAGTCTCGTTTCGGTGAATCTCATCTCGAAACTCAAATCTAGGGTTTGACGGCAACTTAGGGTTTATTGGCCAATTTAGGGTTTTAGATCAATACCTACTTTGCATGGTATTGATCCACCCACACAAAAATCATAGGGTAAGAAGATGGATTCAAACACTTACCGTTGACAGGCGTAGCGTGAGCTTCGTCAAACGGTAATGGCGGCACCTCCTTCTTCTTCCAAGCTCCTTCTCCTTTCCAAGCTCCTTCTCTTCTCTAGGGTTTGTGAGAGACAATGGAAAGGATTTGAGGGGTTTAAGGGTGTATTTATAGGCTAGAAATAGGGTATAGTAACCCTACTAGGATTAGGAAACTTCTAGGATTCGAAATCAGGAAAGCGGGACCCGCAGAGACTAATTTTCAAATTCCCGCACATAGCTGTGCAGGCCATACCGGTCGACAGGTACCATCATCCGGTACCATCAATCGGTATCTAAAATCAGGCATAATTGGTCGACTTTGGTCCGATTTTGTACCTGTTTATTATCCGCTTGCCCCGTCTAGCTCGGTGATGATCGGAAGACCTGTCACGATACCAAACCAAGGTTAGACCGGGTTTTCAGAGTGCGGGTCTTACATCTTCCCTTCTTTTTCTCCCAAAACCTAGCCCCAAAAGAAAAATCCCAAAACCCCTACTAATTCTCCTTTTTCTTTCCCTCTTTTCTCTCTCTTCTCCCTTTCTTTTCTCCCAAAACCGAGCCCCCCTAGAGAAGCTCACGTTTCCTCCTTTTTCTTTCCCTCTTTTCTCTCTCTTCTCCCTTTCTTTTCTCCCAAAACCGAGCCCCCCAAGAGAAGCTCACGTTTCCTCCTTTTTTCTCTCTTCCTCCCTTCTTTTTCTCCCAAAACCTAGCCCCAAAAGAAAAACCATCACTCATTCACGTTTTTTCCTTTTCTTTTCTCTCTCTTCACCCTTTCTTTTCTCCCAAAACGAGCCCCCCTAGAAAAGCTCACGTTTCCTCCTTTTTTCTCTCTTCTTCCCTTCTTTTTCTCCCAAAACCTAGCCCAAAAAGAAAAACCCTCACTCATTCACGTTTTTTCCTTTCTTTTATTCTCTTTTTTCCCTTTCTTTTCTCCTAAAACCGAGCCCCCCTTGAGAAGCTCACGTTTCCTCCTTTTTTCTCTCTTCTTCCCTTCTTTTTCTCTCAAAACCTAGCCCCAAAAGAAAAACCCTCTTCATTCACGTTTTTTCCTCTTCTTTTATTCTCTTTTGGAAATCCAAAAAATCTTTTTGTTTATCTTAGAAAAGCCCACGTTTTTTCCTCTTTCTTCTTTCCCTTTTTTTTCTCCAACAAAATCTTTTTGGATTCCCTTAGAAAAGCTCACGTTTTTCCTCTTTCTTCTTTCCCTTTTTTTTCTCCAACAAAATCTTTTTGTTTATCTTAGAAAAGCCCACGTTTTTTTCCTCTTTCTTCTTTCCTTTTTTTTTTTTCAACAAAATCTTTTGGATTCCCTTAGAAACCCTAATCCCCCCTTCTCCTTTTACGTCTCCTCTCTATCCCTTTTTCCCTTTTTTCATTTAGATTTACTCCAAAATCGAGATTTTCTTTCTCTCTCAATCTCTCTCGATTTCCTTCCAAAAAAGAAAAAGAACCCTAATCACGTCTCCTCTTTCTCCTCTCTTTCATCCTTCCCTTTTAGATTTTATTCAGATCCTACTTCCTTTTTATATAAAACATATAAATATATAATATATTAATACATTAATATATACAATATAATATATATATATAAGACATATGTATATATTATACGATATACTATAATATATTATATATTATATAAACATATAAATAATATATAAAAGAAATACATGCATAAGCACCAACATGAATCGGTCTGAATTGACAAGGATTGACTGGGTTGGGTCAAGACTAGCTTGGGTTGAGCTGAGTTGACTGGGTTTCTCTCTCTATCATTTCATGGGCCACTTCCGCTGTCATTCCGTATGGAATTTTCCGATAGCCTTTACTCTACATTTTTTGTGTTCACTTTGTAGAACATTAAAAATGAGGAATATTGGAGCTTGAATCACCTCATTTGGAAGTAAAATGGTCAACTTATGAATTTTTGAAGTTTAAGTGGACCAATTATCGATAATTTGACTGACCATTCTGCATGAGATCCTTCGGAGGCTTCTACTGGAAATATTTTACATCCACTTTGTAGAGCACTAAAAATGGAACATAATGAGACTGGAATCACCTGATTCGGATATGGAATGATCAAAATATGAATTTTTGAATATTAAATGACCATTTTCATATGTAATTTTGCATGGGATTCACTGGTGACTTCTACCTGGGATTTTTTACGTCCACTTTGTAGAACATCATGAATGAAGAATAATGGTCTCGGAATCATCTGAATCCGATGTAGAACAGAAAAGATATGAAGCTTTGAAGTTCTAACGATAATTTTGCATGCAAGCTTGCATGGGACCCACTGGTGACTTCTACCCGGGATTTTTTACGTCCACTTTGTAGAACATCATGAATGAAGAATAATGGTCTCGGAATCATCTGAATCCGATGTAGAACGGAAAAGATATGAAGCTTTGATGTTCTAACGATAATTTTGCATGCAAGCTTGCATGGGACCCACTGGTGACTTCTACCCGGGATTTTTTTACATCCACTTTGTAGAACATCATGAATGAAGAATAATGGTCTTGGAATCATCTGAATCCGATGTCAGATGATCAAGATATGATGATTTGAAATTCAAACAATCCGACTTAGGATAATTTGCATGAAGGCCCCTGGGATTATTATTTATAATAATTTCAGAAACCTCCCCTATATGTATCATCCGACTAAAATGGTCGTATCTTCCTCATTTGATATCAGAATTGAGCAATTCTGGTCTCCTTTCGAAGATAATTCTATGACCTATGCATCTATGCAAATAATAGCCCATGACCCTGCTGTGGGGATTAGTGGAGAATCACAAATCTTTAGGTTAAAGGTCAGAAACCTGCCATATTGGTTCATTTATGCCGAGGGTGGAAAAAATGGGGTGCTTACAACAGCATCACTGCATACCAAAACAAAATGATCTATTGAAGCCCAAATAATGGAAATACACTGTTTCTAGAAAATCCTTGGGAAGAAAAGAAACATGGCATAATTAACCATGCATGCAATGTTGAGAACTCGGAGAAGGAACCGGGAAAACACTCAAAGGCCAACAGTCCTCTAACCCTGAACCCAGATTTTTGCGAAGGAAGGGGGAAATCCTTAAATCAGAATGCACCACCCGGAAGGTAAAACATATTCACTACAAATTCATCTATTTCTTTGTTTTCATAGACTCAAAAACCCACAAACAAAGCGTTCTTCATAGGATCATTATATCTTGTGTTGATAACCACCAAATTATCTCCTTCTCTCAGTTGTTGCATTGTTGGCTTTATTCCAAGGATTTGTGGGATCAATTTTTTCTATTCTCCAAGCCACTCAAAAAAAATATATATTGCTACCAGTAATTCATCATAGATGTCCTTGCTAGACCTCAACCATGACATGGTTCCTCTGGTAAAAATTTCAAAAAGAAGCTTAAACTAAACCCTCATTTTCAGGTAACCCCTAAAGGAGATATATTACTACTGTCGCATTCATTATGCATTAAATTACTATATATAATCAATTATAAAGCAAAGAAATTTCAGAATGTCATATCCACATTTTAGATAACTCAGGTGACAGGTCATGGTAGATTTAAGATAACTCAGGTGATGGGTCAATTGAAATTTAAACAAAACCAACTGCAAAGGTGTCAAAATAAAACTTTGTTCATCTACAGAACAATAATAATAAAAGCTTCAAAACTTAAAAACGTAAACAAAAATAACTAGCATAAGAGATTGTTGTTTTGGATGATTTCAACTAAAAATTATGATCATAACCTCACAATCCAGACGTTTTCCGCTTGTTATACTCCAAAGAGAAAGAAAGATGTGCTTACGGATGACGCCGGCCAGGACTGCCATAAACACTAAGCTACAGAGAAGGTGCTTCTAAAATGACGACCTTGGGGGAAAAAAACTTACAAACAAGGGGGGATATGGCGTCGGTGTCTTCTCCTTTTTCCCCTCTCCTCTCCGGCAGTCTTGGCTTCTGTTGCTATGGGAAGATTACGGGAACAACGGCGTCAAGGCTAGGGCAAAGATTCCCCAACCGTCTATTTCCTCAACAAAGATTGCGGCCTTGGGGAAAAAAATTACAGACAAGGGGGAAATGGCGTTCACGTCTTCTCCTTTTTCCCCTCTCCTCTCTCGTCTTCTCCACCACTCTGCTTCGTCTTCTCCTTTTTTTTCCCTCTCCTCTCTCGTCTTCTCCACCACTCTGCTTCGTCTTCTCCACCACTCTGCTTCACCGCCTTTTCTGTCTTCTCCACCACTCTGCTTCGTCTTCTCCTCCAGGCTTCTGCTTCGTGATCCCTCTTTTCCCCTCTCCTCTCTCTCTCGTCTTCTCCACCACTCTGCTTCGGCGTCTTTTCCCTCTTTTCCCCTCTCCTCTCTCTCTCGTCTTTACAAATTTCACTCTGCCCGTTTCGAATTTCAAAATGTACATTTTTTCACTGTTACGCCAGCTAACCTCCCTCTATACACGACTTTTTATTAAGACCGTCGGATGACCGCATTTCCACGTGGCGGCCATCCGACGGTCTCCGTCGCGTCTCCTATGTCCGTACACATAGGAGACGATTCGGACGCCCCATCATCTTCCGTCAAGCCTGTATGTCTAGTGTCAATTCAAGGAGTTGGATTCAGGCATCTCTGATGACAACCCTGGAAACTAGCATGGTTTGCTTGGCCCTAGTCTATCTACCATCCCCCCCTCATTCCCCAAATTCTACTCTCACAGATAAAGTCTCTCCTTGTAGTGAACCTGTTGTCCTTCCTCCTTTCGCTTGCAGCTCACCTCACTCTGAAATCTCACTTCAACCGACCATTCTATACCTGCAGTGTAACTGATGTAAGGAGAAGTCATAGTCTAAAAAGGACTCGACACCAATCCCTCTTAGAAGCTCAAGTGAGGTTACCATTGTGGAGCTTGGGTTTTACAGTCTATGTAAGACCCGTACTCTGTAAACCCGGTCTAAACCTTGGTTTTGTGTCGTAGCAGGTCTTCCGATCATCACCGGGCCAGACGGGACAAGCGGATGACAAACAGGTATGAAATCGGACCAAAGACGACCAATAGTCATCAATTTAGGTTGATCGGTCGATGGTACCGGTCTTGGTACCGGTCGACCGGTATGGCTTGCGCAGCTAAGTGCGGGAATCCAGAAATTGACTTCTGAGGGTCCCACTTTCCTGATTTCGAATCTTAGAAGTTTTCTAATTCTAGTAGGGTTACTAAACCCTAAATCTAGCCTATAAATACACCCTTAAGCCTCCTCAAATCCTTTTCATTGTCTCTCACAAACCCTAGAGAAGAGAAAGAGGTTGGAAAGGAGAAGAGCTAGGAAAAAGAAGAAGGTGCCGCCATTACCGTTCGACGACGCTCACGCTATGCCAGTCAACGGTAAGTGTTTTAACTATTCTTCTTATCCTATGTTATTTGTGTGGGTGGATCAATACCATGCAAAGTAGGTATTGATCTAAAATCCTAAATTGGCCAATAAACCCTAAGTTGCCGTCAAACCCTAGATTCGAGTTTCGAGATGATATTCATCGAAACGAGACTCGAATGAGTTGGGGATAACTCTAACTCAATTATTAGACTTAGAATGGATAGGAGAAACCTTGGAAATCCATGGAGGATGATCGACGGCAGTCGAAAACCCATGTATGGTCTTCCGGAGACATACCGGTCGACTATACCGGTTGCACATGGTGCGACCGGTATATTGCCACCGGTATCCCTCGGGAGGCTGGTACGTGGGGACCGGCTGACCATACCCGGTCGCCAGTCTTTTCCACGGAGCTGCGACCGGTACATGCCACCGGGTCGCCTCTGTAAGGGTGTTTTGTAACCGTGTTGGTTTTCGACCAACATGAAACCCTAAACAATATATTCTAATGAGACCCTAATAATATTGTAGGACTTTGTGACATATCGTTTGGACCTTGCGACATGGAGCAAGTTATCGAACGAGCGTCAGGTAAGGGAATCTGACCTAAACCTAATAATTAAGAGACAGTAAATTGTTGTTAATCACCTGATTATATGAGATGTGTTGTTTGTGCATATTCACATGCCATCCTTTACTTTCGGTTATTATTACTGTTCATGCATTGATAGGATGTGATTGTTAGGCATGTGATTGTTTTCGTTAGTGTGTGGAGTGGGGCATGGGCCTGAGATCGCTCTTCACATTAGCACCTTTTGTAGTATTCTGTTTTAACATGCTCGGTACGGGTGGGGCATCAGGAGAAGGTCGTGGTACGGTGGTCTCCGATATTGATGTTGTCCCAGCCACTGTTATGTGGTACTGTGGTCTCCGAGTCGACGCTGGCTTGTCCACGATGCTTTAGCTCTATCTCTATGTCGTAGGGAGTTATGTTGGGATAGGGTCTACCTGCGTATTGTTTCTATCCTAGTGAGTTAGTTGCGGATAGGACATCAAGGGAGGTGTGGGAATGCCTTAGCTCTATCTCTATGCCGTAGACGGCTATACTGGGATAGAGCATACATGGATGACATATAGGATTGGTTAGTTGCGAGCCCAGTTTGCAGCCCCGGCCGGTAGGGGCTTAGGTACTGGTATGGGTAGAGTATCAGGGGAGGTACGTGGATATCTTAGCTCTATCTCTATTCCATGATGGGTGCATGTGGGCCAATGGGGGTGTGAACCATGAGGTGCCACACACTCGTGTATAGAGGTGCGGGGGCCACCAAACCTTTCTATAGCACATTGCAAACTTAAAACCAGACCACAGTATAAAATTGATTGTTATTCATGCATAATATTGTGAAACTGTCTGATTGTCTTACTGAGCTAAGTTGTGAGCTCACCCTTTGTGTACACATTGTTTTTAGATGTTGATGCAGGTTACACTGTTGACGACTATGTGAATGCTCCGACGTATGGTGACGTTACTGCTTTGAGTGTACAGGCAGGAGCGGACGAGCATGACGCTTCATGCGAGTGCCCTTTCTGCGTGTACCTTTGATCGGATTTTATTTATTTCTTTATTTATTTTCGATTGGATTAAATGGATGTATGGATATTATTTTATGTGTTTGAATTTGGATAATGGGATATTTATTTAAATTATCAATAGATACTCAGTTCATTCTATTTAAAGTCTTCCACTGTATATTTATATTCTGATTGTGGTTATGTGTAATGGTTTGTATGAGTGGACACGGCCTATTCGAGATCCTGGTGTGAACCGTTGGTTCAATGATGGTTCACTCACACCATTCTAGTTGGATCAGAATTGGGGTGTGACAACTTGGTATCAGAGCCCTCGGGCTCTACCCAACAAACCATATTGCACTTAACTAAGTCGATGAAATGAGTTAAGAAATATTAAAAAATTTAATACAAACACACCCTAAGCATTGTTTGATATCTGAGACTGACTAAGAAAGAGAATAATGTATTGTTCTAAATATGAAACTTAACATGCGCACACACACTAGATAGGTGAAACATGAAAACTTTCATTAAATAAGAAATAAGTATCAAATGATGTAGTGCTACAGGGTACAGTCCACAAACCGGACAGTTACCCTGTTATATAACAGTCATATGCAAATGAGATGAAAATAAAGAGGGACAATCATGGGGTAGGGGGCCTGGGAGGAATAGGGTCTGCTATGTCATAGTCTCGCTCGTAAGCAACCCTGAGCCAGTGCACCTGATCCTGTGTGACCCTAAGACTGCGAGCCAACTGTGCCAAGTCGCGGCTCATCTCGCGCTGAGTGTCCCTGATCTCCATCATCATACTCATCATGGTGTCGGAGGGAGGCTGAGATGGTCCAGCCGGTAGAGGTAGACGGTGGTCTGCGGGGTGTAGGTTGTGGAGCCGGCACCGGTACATCCTCGGCTCTATCCTCGTCATCATCCCGCTCGAGCTCGGCTGCATAGGCCGCATTGACACGCCGCTTGCTGCTGCCGCCGCGGCTGCTACCCTCCCAAGTGGGCGAGGGCGAGCCTCCAACTCGTCATCGCTAACCGGCAGATCAACCATCTGCATCCTCTGAATGGCGTCCTAGTCTATGTCGGAGGTCATAGTGTCCTCAACGGTCACCTCGCCTCTCATGCTCACGCCTAGACGACGTAGCAAGGCGGTAATGAGAAGACCGTAGGGAAGGTTACTTGGCCTGACCGGCCGGGGTCGCTCGATGCATGGTCCTAATGATGAGGTATGGGAGAGAGACCCGCTCCCCAGTACAGACGCAATAAGTAATATAATGAGTGAGCTGGGATAACTCACTATAATGACCGCTCTGGGGAACGATGTTGTGTTGTATAATGCGACTGTAGACTCGGGGTATAGGTATCAGGCTAGCCGCCTTCATAGGAGCCCCAGGGTTGAGTATCTGATCTGCTATCTCTCGGCGCAGATCCTCAGTCAGATAGCCCTTCGCTTTGGGAGGGCAATACACTAGGTCTCCATCATTTGGAACCCCTAGAAGGTCGGCTAGCTGGTGGGTGTTAAAGGAAATGGGAACACCCCGGACATAGCTAGAGATGCGTAAATCCCTACCTTGGTTGGGATCGTTCACATCTCCGTGCAGCTCCAGGTTAGCAAAGAAATGCTTAACCAGGTTTGGACGGGTGGTGTCGGTGTATGAAATGACAGGCAACCAACCAAGCCTGTCAAAGGCCGCTCGCACGTCGAACCGGTCTAACTGCTCCAAGTTAACACGACGCCCGGATTCTATGCTTTTATTATCGAACCATGGGAATCGAGCTTGTGCCTCAAGAGAACGATACCAGTGCTTGTCAAGCTGAGAAACTGGTGGCTGGGGAGCACGCGAACTCGAGCCATGAGGGCGTTTCCCGAGAGCGCGTCGTGGAGCCATTTAAACTGTAAAACTAAAGAAAATAAGAAGAAAATGTTAGATTTTGTCGAAATTTCGGCAGCATAACGACAGTAATTTGGGAAAAAGCCTCGAACTCACCCAAAAACATGGGGAGGAGGACTTACGTAACCCCCACACTCTTCAACAAATCAATCGTAGGCAATTACAATAAGAAATTTCAAGAAATTTACGAAAAATCAAGAATTTTCGAAAAAATGGAAAACCTAGGTCAAAAAGGTGAAAAATTCGATTTTTATCAAAACCGTTTGGTGAAACCCCAAATTGGTTGAGGGATTTTGCTCTTGGGGGTCCCTAAACCCTTTCCAAGTCGAAGGAAAATAGTTCCTACTGTTGAAACATCTCGAACAATGAAAAACCTAAAATTCTACATATAGACGATATGGAAAAATTATAAAAACATGAGAGAGAGGGAAGAGACCTACCTGGAGATGATGTGCTAGGTCTTGAATGGAAGGAATCGACTTCAAATAGCACCGGTCGGGCTGTAGCAACTCGGAACCCAGAGGAGAATCGCCACCAGAGAGAAAGAAGAAAAGAAAAAGTGAGAAATTTTTCACTTTTTCGCGATTTTAAAGCCAATTTGGGCATACCGGTCGACGGTTTTGCCTATACCGGTCGACCGGTATCACCCCAGATGTGCTACCGCTATGTCTCGGTCAGAATTCTAATTCTGACCGGTCGACTATACGGTCGCAACACTGTATACAGAGTGTCGACCGGTATCTCCCAGACTTGCGACTGTAAAGTCTCGGTCAGAAATTAAATTCTGACCGGTCGACTATACCGGTCGCAACCCTATGTACAGATGTGCGACCGGTATGTACCAGAAAAGTTAGAAAAATCTTCCTAAAATTTTTAAAAAATTGTGTAAATTGAAATTTTACTTCTCGACTATTTCCCTTGTATTATTCAAGACTAACACTACTATTATTGTGGTTCTCACGTGTTATGTCTTCTTCTCAGATCCAAACAGAATAGTCTGAGATGGTGGGAGGAAACGGTCGTAGGGGTCAGAAGCGTCATCAGGCCAGGATGCGCCTAGACGAGGAACAGGTCGAGCAAGACCATGTTAGAGAGCCAAGTCCGGAAATGGAGGAGGAACAGGTTCCAGAAATACCAACAAATTTACCTGGCCCGCCCCACAGGGATTCAGAGACCATTGTTACAAACCTGGTCTATCAGATGCAAGCTCAACAGAAGGAGTTCCTGAGCGAGGTACTGAAGATGCTCAGGCCATCAGGTTCTGTTCCTACTAGAGATACGCCTGAGTCTGGAGAGAAAATGTCCTCACAGCCGATGCAGGGTAGTCCAAGGCCGAGGGGCCAAGCACAGAGCGTACCACCACCGCATCAGTTCTCGTCGCCTTCTGCTTACCCGGGGGCTTATTCGTACCCACCACCATGGTACGGAGCAGACACGCAGGGACAGCACGATCTGAGTAGGGCGGTGGATAGATTCCTGAAGTTGAAGCCTTCATCATTCACTGGTAGAACAGGGAAAGCATTGTGGCCAGCACAGTGGGTGGCAGAGATGGAGAAGAATTTCCGTCTGATGACATGTACAGAAGAGGAAAAAGTTTTATTTGCTACTCACATGCTAAGAGAAGATGCAAATGCTTGGTGGAATTCTACACGGGCATATCTGGAGACTAAGTATACACTGGTGGGTTGGGAAGTGTTTAAAGCTCCCTTCTTCGATAAATATTTTTCGAAGAGTTTCAGGGATCAAATGGAGAAGGAGTTCATCAACCTACAGCAATCTCAGTCGACCGTGGATGCTTATCAGCAGAGGTATGAAGAACTATTCTTCTTCGCACCGGCAAGTATGCAAGAGGAAGAGACCAAGACACGTAGGTTCACTATGGGACTACGTGGAAGCATCAGAGAGCAAAAATTGGGTCTGGACAAGAAGATTTACAACGAGGCTGTGCAGGTTGCTAGAGTGATAGAGTCCAGTCAGAGGGACAGCTTCTTTGCTCAGAACAGGGGAGTGAAGAGACCTGCTAGTGAGAGTTCGGGTGGCGGTAATACTAGACCATTCCGCCCATACAGGGCTCAGACCGCTACAGTGCCTACAAGGAACAATGCGGCACCACCTGTGCCACAGAATGCCGGATACAACCCAAATATCAAGTGTTTCAACTGCCAGCAAGTGGGTCATATTGCAAGGACCTGCACTCTACCTAAGAAGCAACCGCCCCAGCAAGGAAGAGTTTATGCGGTCACCACTGAAGAGGCAGCTGCATCACCGGATGTGGTCACTGGTACGACTCTATCCCTTACTATTTGGCTTATCTTTATCATTTGTGTGTATGCGCATATAGACTAAGGGATGATAGAAAATTCCAGGAATTGTAAATATAGCTGGTATACCCGCCAGAGTATTATTTGACTCTGGGGCCACGCACTCCTTTGTCTCGATTTTTTTTGGGAAGCGAATGCAGTTACCAATCAAGCATTTGAACCCAAGCTTGATAGTTCGCTCTCCACTAGGAGTCGAAGTGGCTTTGATCGAATTTTATGGACCATGTACTGTATGTATTGAGGGCCGAGACTTAGAAGCAAGCCTAGTAATACTCGAGATGGCAAACTTTGATGTCATTTTGGGAATGGATTGGCTAGGCCATCATTCGGTCGTCCTTTTATGTAGTGAAAGGAAGCTTGTGCTTACTGACAAAGAGGGAAGGGAGTATAGTTTCGCTGGGATCAAGCTATCTAGGAAGCGGAAGCTGATTCTCTCTGCCCTAATAGCCAAGCGATGCTTAGAGAAAGGGGGAGTGGGGTATCTAGTATCTGTAGTCGATCTCACGGCAGAATCACTCAAGATGGAAGATATAGATGTGGTTCGGGAGTTCCCAGATGTATTTCCAGAGGAGCTTCCAGGCTTACCGTCGGATAGGGCTACAGAATTTGTAATAGATCTCATGCCAGGTTCGGCGTCGGTGTCTAAAGCACCATACAGAATGGCCCTGACCAAGTTAAAGGAGTTGAAGACCCAGTTACAAGAATTTTTGGATAAGGGTTTCATACGACCTAGCATATCACCTTGGGGAGCACCTGTATTATTCGTCAAGAAGAAGGATGGAAGTGTAAGGCTGTGTATTGACTACCGTAAACTGAACAAGTTGACGATCAAGAATCGGTATCCTTTGCCTAGGATCGATGACTTGTTTGACCAGTTACAGGGTGCAAAGGTTTTCTCAAAGATCGATCTCCGATCAGGGTATCACCAATTGAAGATCAAGGCCGGAGATATTCCGAAGACTGCTTTCAGGACGAGGTATGGGCATTATGAGTTTCTAGTTATGTCTTTCGGGTTGAACAATGCTCCAACATCGTTTATGAAACTGATGAACCAAGTGTTTCATGATATGTTGGACACTTCGGTCATCATATTCATCGATGACATATTGATCTACTATAAGGACATGGAGACTCATACAACACATTTGAGGGCAGCCCTACAACGGCTGAGACAAGAAAAGCTTTATGCTAAGTTCAAGAAGTGTGAGTTTTGGCTGAAGGAAGTGGCTTTCTTGGGCCATGTTGTATCTGAAGACGGTATCAAGGTTGATCCAAGTAAGATAGCTGCTATAGTAGGATGGGAATCACCAAAATCCGTTGCGGAGATTCGTAGTTTCCTTGGGTTAGCTGGTTATTATAGAAGGTTCGTGGAAGATTACTCCAGGATCGTTGTTCCACTCACCAGATTGACCAAGAAGGGAGAGAAGTTCATATGGACAGATGAGTATGAGAAGTGCTTTCAGACTTTGAAGTCAAGACTTGTCTCTGCACCTATCTTGACCATCCCAGAACCAAGCGTTCCGCTTACTTTATATACGGATGCTTTCGGGTTGGGTATTGGATGTGTATTGATGCAAGGAGAACAGGTGATTGCTTATGCATCAAGACAGTTAAAGGAGCATGAGAAGAACTATCCTACGCATGACTTGGAGCTAGCAGCGGTTATTCATGCAATCAAGACTTGGAGACACTACTTGTACGGTGAGAAGTTTCAGATCAAGTCAGATCAGAAGAGCTTAACTTATCTTTTCACTCAGAAGGATCTGAATATGAGATAGAGGAGATGGATGGAGTTATTAAAAGATTATGATTGTGACATCCAGTACCATCCGGGTAAAGCAAATGTGGTGGCTGACGCCTTAAGCAGAAAGTGGGCATCGAAACCTGAGGCAGGACCAAGTACAAATGCTGCATTATGTGCCACAGCTTCAAGTTCAACCGAAGGTGATGAAGAGTATATTATAGAGACTGCAGAAGATCCAGTCGAGCAAGGATTAATTCATAAGTTCACCATGATGTTCGCAGCTTTGAAGATCTCGCCGGATCTAGTTGATGAAGTCAAGATAGCAATCCTACAGGATCCTCATCTCAAGACAGTGCAAGAAGACTTAGAGAAGGGTACAAGCAATCCTGACTTTACCTTGGATTCAGACAAGGTACTCAGGTATCTTGGACGATTATGTATACCTGAGAGCGAAGACTGCGATATCAGAGAACGAGTTATGACTGAAGCTCATTACACTCCATATTCGGTACATCCGGGAAGTACCAAAATGTACCATGATTTAAGAAGACTATATTGGTGGAGGGGTATGAAAGCAGATATAGCTCGTTTCGTATTCCAGTGTCTGACTTGTCAACAAGTTAAAGAGGAAAGGCAAAGACCCGCGGGTTTGCTACAGTCATTACCGGAACCTGCGTGGAAGTGGGATTGTATTACTATGGATTTCGTCACTGGCTTACCTTTGACACCAAGGTCAGTGGATGCAGTTTGGGTAATAGTCGATCGACTCACCAAGACAGCTCGATTTATTGCGGTCAGACCTCAGTATAACATGGAGAAACTGGCCAAGTTATATGTTGATAATATAGTCAGACTTCATGGCGTTCCAGAGAGTATAGTATCTGACAGAGATCCCCGTTTTACATCAAAGTTCTGGGAAGGATTACAGAAAGCTATGGGAACCAAGTTGAAGTTCAGCACAGCTTTTCACCCTCAGACGGACGGACAGTCAGAGCGAACTATTCAAATTTTGGAAGATATGCTCCGAGCTTGTGCAATAGATTTCAAGGGAGCTTGGGATGAGAAGCTATCACTTATCGAGTTCGCTTACAACAACAGTTATCAGGCTACAATTCAGATGGCCCCATACGAAGCACTCTATGGGAAGAAGTGTCGGACACCTCTCTTATGGAACGAAGTGGGGGAAATAAGAATTCTAGGACCGGAGTTTGTTGAAGAAACTTACCGAGTGATTGATCAGATCAAGGAGAGAGTAAAGACGGCTCAAGTCCGGCAGAAGCACTATGCGGATAATCGACGTCGAGATCTGAAGTTTGCAGTGGGTGACAAAGTATTCTTGAAGGTGTCACCGGTGCGAGGACTGAAACGGTTTGGTAAGAAGGGGAAGCTTTGCCCCAGGTATGTGGGACCGTATGAAATATTGACCCGACGTGGTAATGTAGCATATCAATTGGCTATACCACCATCTATGTCCAGTGTTCATAATGTGTTTCACGTATCATTACTAAATAAGTATGTCAGAGATCCATCGCACATCTTGACCGCCGATCCCCCAGACTTGACTGAAGACTTAACTTTTGAAGTGGTGCCTGTGATGCTCTCAAGCCGAAAGGTACAACAACTTCGAACCAAGGATGTCCATTATGTGAAGGTGCATTGGAGAAGCCAAAATGTGGAGGAAATTACTTGGGAAGAGGAGAGCGCAATGAGGAAGGAGTACCCTAACCTTTTCGACGATCAAGGTACGTTCAAATTTCGAGGACGAAATTTCTTTTAAGGGTGGGGGAGTTGTGAAACCTACATGCAAATTTCGGGGACAAAATTTCTTTTAAGGGTAGGGGAGTTGTAAGACCCGTACTCCGTAAATCCGGTCTAAACCTTGGTTTTGTGTCGTAGCAGGTCTTCCGATCATCACCAGGCCAGACGGGACAAGCGGATGACAAACAGGTATGAAATCGGACCAAAGACGACCAATAGTCATCAATTTATGTTGACCGGTCGATGGTACCGGTCTTGGTACCGGTCGACCGGTATGGCTAGCGCAGCTAAGTGCGGGAATCTGAAAATTGACTTCTGAGGGTCCCACTTTCCTGATTTCGAATCCTAGAAGTTTCCTAATTCTAGTAGGGTTACTAAACCCTAAATCTAGCCTATAAATACACCCTTAAGCCTCCTCAAATCCTTTCCATAGTCTCTCACAAACCCTAGAGAAGAGAAAGAGGTTGGAAAGGAGAAGAGCTAGGAAGAAGAAGAAGGTGCCGCCATTACCGTTCGACGATGCTCACGCTATGCCAGTCAACGGTAAGTGTTTTAACTATTCTTCTTATCCTATGTTATTTGTGTAGGTGGATCAATACCATGCAAAGTAGGTATTGATCTAAAATCCTAAATTGGCCAATAAACCCTAAGTTACCGTCAAACCCTAGATTCGAGTTTCGAGATGATATTCATCGAAACGAGACTCGAATGAGTTGGGGATAACTCTAACTCAATGATTAGACTTAGAATGGATAGGAGAAACCTTGGAAATCCATGGAGGATGATCGACGGCAGTCGAAAACCCATGTATGGTCTTCCGGAGACATACCGATCTACTATACCGGTTGCACATGGTGCGACCGGTATGTTGCCACCGAAATCCCTCGGGAGGCTGGTCTGTGGGGACCGGCTGACCATACCGGTCGCCAGTCTTTCCCACAGAGCTGCGACCGGTACATGCCACCGGTCAGCTCTGTAAGGGTGTTTTGTAACCGTGTTGGTTTTCGACCAACATGAAACCCTAAACAATATATTCTAATGAGACCCTAATAATATTGTAGGACTTTGTGACATATCGTTTGGACCTTGCGACATGGAGCAAGTTATCGAACGAGCGTCAGGTAAGGGAATCTGACCTAAACCTAATAATTAAGAGACAGTAAATTGTTGTTAATCACCTGATTATATGAGATGTGTTGTTTGTGCATATTCACATGCCATCCTTTACTTTCGGTTATTATTACTGTTCATGCATTGATAGGATGTGATTGTTAGGCATGTGATTGTTTTCGTTAGTGTGTGGAGTGGGGCATGGGCCTGAGATCGCTCTTCACATTAGCACCTTTTGTAGTATTCTGTTTTAACATGCTCGGTACGGGTGGGGCATCAGGAGAAGGTCGTGGTATGGTGGTCTCCGATATTGATGTTGTCCCAGCCACTGTTATGTGGTACTGTGGTCTCCGAGTCGACGCTGGCTTGTCCACGATGCTTTAGCTCTATCTCTATGTCGTAGGGAGTTATGTTGGGATAGGGTCTACCTGCGTATTGTTTCTATCCTAGTGAGTTAGTTGCGGATAGGGCATCAGGGGAGGTGTGGGAATGCCTTAGCTCTATCTCTATGCCGTAGACGGCTGTACTGGGATAGAGCATACATGGATGACATATAGGATTGGTTAGTTGCGAGCCCAGTTTACGAGCCCTGGCCATTAGGGGCTTAGGTACTGGTATGGGTAGAGTATCAGAAGAGGTACGTGGATATCTTAGCTCTATCTCTATTCCATGATGGGTGCATGTGGGCCAATGGGGGTGTGAACCATGAGGTGCCACACACTCGTGTATAGAGGTGCGGGGGCCACCAAACCTTTCTATAGCACATTGCAAACTTAAAACCATACCACAGCATAAAATTGATTGTTATTCATGTATAATATTGTGAAACTGTCTGATTGTCGTACTGAGTTAAGTTGTGAGCTCAACCTTTGTTTACACATTGTTTTTAGATGTTGATGCAGGTTACACTGTTGACGACTATGTGAACGCTCCGGCGTATGGTGACGTTACTGCTTTGAGTGTACAGGCAGGAGCGGACGAGCATGACGCTTCATGCGAGTGCCCTTTCTGCGTGTACCTTTGATCGGATTTTATTTATTTCTTTATTTATTTTCGGTTGGATTAAATGGATGTATGGATATTATTTTATGTGTTTGAATTTGGATAATGTGATATTTATTTAAATTATCAATAGATACTCAGTTCATTCTATTTAAAGTCTTCCGCTGTATATTTATATTCTGATTGTGGTTATGTGTAATGGTTTGTATGAGTGGACACGGCCTATTCGAGATCCTGGTGTGAACCGTTGGTTCAATGACGGTTCACTCACACCATTCTGGTTGGATCAGAATTGGGGTGTGACAGTCTAAATGCAGTTCTTGCTGCGGGCCAATCCCCTAGTTCCTTAGATCTAAGGGTGTCAAAAATTGGCCCGGCCCGGTAGCACGGACCTAGCCTGCCTGATAAAACCCGAACCCAGCCTGGACTGAATCTTAATGGACAAGTTTCGGTCTCGGTTTGTAAAGCCCGACACTATTTCAGTCCAAACCGAAATCAAACCGGACCGGCCTTTTAAGAAGTCCGAACTAGCTAGAACCAATAATATCTAACCCGAACACCGGTAAGGTCCATTCGGACCCAGTTTCTTAATTTTAATGGTTTTAAATTTTGATGGATTATATTACACTGTTATAGTTCACTTCTTGATTCGAAAGATTATATGAATCTATAGTTGAAAAAAGTATGTTAATTATTACAATTTACTGAATTACATACATATAAAAGGAATGATATGCTAATTTTATAGATAGAAATAATAAAATAGGTTATATATCTTACATATGAAATAGGCCCAATAAGCTTGATAAGCCTGGTTCGGACTGAACCAGTCCGAAATCACCTCAATAAGTCCAGTCTGATAACAAATCGATACCGGATCAGCCCGTTAGTTATTGTGTCCAGCGCAGCCCAACCCAGCCCGAACTCTTAATGGACAAGTTTTGGGCTGGGCATATAAAATCCGACATCGGTTCAGTTTGGACCAAAACCTACCCAGATCGGCCCGTTGACACCCTTACTTAGATCATATCCCTCTGGCGACCCTTCCACCTCCTTCCATATCGGATGGTGATGAGGACTATCCGAGACAAGACACTTGGTATGTAGGATCAAAGGATTCCCTATACTACCAATCGTCGGATGAAAAAACCAAGAATTGGAATGGCTTGCCCGAAAAGGTTCTGGTGATTTTGCCTAATTATTTAGTGATTGTGGGTTGTAAATTTGCATGGATTGGAGAGATTTGCTATCATTGTGGGAAAAAAATAAAAAAAAAAAAAATTCTTCCATGCTTTTGTTGTGATCCAAGCTCTTCTTTGGAGGCTGGGAGTAATGGGAGGTCAATGGTGGTGGGCTCTACGAAATGTGTAGGGCCTTAGCAAGGGGTTGTTGTTTGTGTGTTGTTGTCTTGGGGGCTTAGCTCCTATAGTTCTTTTGGGCCTCCTTGCCATAGTAGTTTAGCTTGTTTGTCATACCCATTTCTTAACTTGTGTATACATATTTTAAAAAAAAAAATTCCCACAACACCGGTGTTAGGATTCATTTCCCACGTCTTCTCATATTTTGGATTTTCTTTCTCCTCCGTAATCTTGTAGGCCTCATAATGTCTTCATTGGTGTGGTGTAAGAGATTCCTGAATTAGTCAAAGGCCTATGTACAACACTGTTCTATCGAATATAGTTTATCTTTTCTTTCAACCTTGATTCAAAGATTCCCTACTTAAATATCAAATTTCAATCAAAATGGAATTAACAAGTAACAACATAAAACCCAAAAAAAATTAATAAAACATTAAATTCTTTTTTTATACAATTAAAAAGGCAAGGGATGAATATACAAATATATGGGAGCATATATATGGATCCAAAATCTAATATACTATTATACAACATTGTTTCTTCTTCTTTTTTTTTTTTTTTTTTGTAGTCGGTGTAATTTTTGTCAATAGAGGGTAGTTTTATATGGATTCAAATCCTCTCCTCCCAGTGGTTCTGGGAGGATGGGGACGCCCCCGTCAGATGGCCGACATGTGATTCTCAGGAGAATCCTAGCCACACGTCCTAGTCGACACCCCCTATCGGCTCGGCTTGTTGGCTTAGTATCAGTTCAGACGTGTGGCTTAGATTGTCCCAAGAACCATGTATCGATTATCCAACAGGGATGTCTCCGTCCTCCCAATGATTCTGGGAAAAGAGGATGTGAATGCATAACTTTTGCAAAGAAATAGTATTTCTGTATAGTAAATCAATTGTGAAGAGATGTTTGACTAAATTTTCCTATTTAAATTTTTGCTGATATGGATTGAACAGTCATTATTCTTATCCAATATCGACAAACCTATTGTCGGCCAGGGAAGGTTCAAAGAATATTATTTATTCCCGGAAGACAAATGAGACCAGCCGCCATTAGATTAATGAACAAAAATACAAATGAAGTAGGATGAGCATCGCCAATGTCAGCATCATTATGTTTACCAAAAACACAATATGTCTGCATCATTATCATCAACCATAAAAAAATTTAAAAAATAGAAGTAAAAAACGAGGAAGCTCTCAATATTAGGATTTTGGACCGGGTTCGTCTTCTGTCGTTTCAGTCATTCATCCAATGAATTGAGGGATCAGCACACATACTGATACAGACAGTTGGACGATTGAAGAATAGGAGACTGAGATGTGTATAAATCTTCTTCTGTTCACCTGTCGTCTATTACGGGTAGGATTTCAATCGGTTCATCTCCCCATGTATTGGTAGGCGGATCAACTGATCCCCAGCCCTTAGATCAGTGGTAGAAACCTCCTATCGCGAGAGAGGATTTTTATCCAGACGAGATTCATTCCCCATACTAACTCACTATCTAGAGTCTCGAGACGTACATATACATACTATGTCCTGCTCTACCTTAAGGGAGAGGGATCGTTGTCAAGTTACTTGACCTTTTATACCAATGCAAGGCCAATGATTGCACCAGGGCATGATTTAAGGTATCCGGATAAGATACAGCCCCCTATTGGTTTTCCTAGTGGAAGATACCATACCAAGGGTGTCAAAATCGTACCTAAGCCGTTTATTGAAACTGGTACCGTACCATTTATTCTTAAATTGACATATCGTTTACTAATTGGTATGCTAATGGTTGCAAAAATAATACCGTTTATGTAATTTATATGGTATGGTATCGTATCGATTTACCATCGGTACAAAACTGATTATATATCAAAGAATACTATGTAATCTCACTACTTAAGTACTTAACCATTCACAGGTTGTGATTGAGTATTTTGTATTTCTATTTTGGCAAAGAATTTTTCTTTCCAACAATGACCGAAACAAAAACATAAAAAAATTTTATAATTTACTTGAAAATATTACTCATGTTTACAATTTACAAGAGGGGTTGTGAATGAACAAAAACATAATCTCTTCATTTAATGGTTGTTCTTGTGATTTTTGTAATTGAGTATCTGAATTGATAAAAGCAGCTCTTAAGTGGATGAATGCTTTTAATTTATGATTTCTTTTGGGCTTAAATTTATTTATTTTCAATTGGGCCCATACAATTGATACAAACCCATTTAATGGCAAACCGGCCAAACTGTTAAGAAGCCAATTAAAAATCGATATTCCAAACAGAGAATTACCGATATCAATTAGCAATCGGTAATGGTAAACAGTTTCATACCATTTATCTAAACGTATGGTGACAGCATTGCCCCCTTACTTATATACCGAATTAATACCGTACCATTTAACACCCTTACTAATGCCTGGGCGATACATGATTGGTTTTCACAATTAGCTATCTAGATTTGTGGTAAAAAAAAAGTTCATTGACTCAGTGTATTGGACCGATATGGGTGATACATGATCGATTTTCAATTTAGCTATCTAGATTTGTGGTAAAAAAAAAAAAAATTAGTTCGTTGACTCAGTGTATTGGACCGATATGGGTCATACATAGCTGATCCAATATCAGTTCCAAAGTGACCGATACCTAATTCGATACCTTCCATTAAATGCGTACCCCATTTATATTAGCATACATCCCATGCATGTTCATGCACGTGTACCAATATTCTAAATATTACTATACACTCTCCCAACTCTAAATGGTTTAATTTATATAAAAAAAAAAACTATAAAATTGAATGGTCAAGATTTATCGTACAATTTTTGAAAACATCACAAATTCCATTGTTACATGGATAACTACACATTGAATATTGATTATGAGTTTATTATTTAGAATAGAGCACAACCATTGCAAAAGATAGGATACCCTTTCTTCCATTCTTTGTTTGATCTAGACATTCCTAAAACACTTTCAACCTATTGCCCAACAGTTATTTCCCCTAGACTTGAGTAAAACACTTTCCTCCTGTCGCCCAACAGTTATTTCCCCTAGACTTGAGCAGTCCAAGCCCAGCAAACATGCTTTCTAATCACGGGACAAGAAGCTACAATAAATAGAGGATCTGAAGTCTCATAAACCGCATGAATTGATGTACAGATTGAAGAATCTACTTTAATCTGCTAACCTAATCACATATCCTGTAGGGAGAATGTTCAATAAATTTTCGATAGAGAAAACCATGTTACGATCTCATATTAGTCTTATAGGAGTCCATATTGGTCTCATAAAGGATTTGATTTGGGTTGATATGGCATTGGGTTTCCTCACCTTACAAGTCGATTTTAGAGGTGAATTCTCCAGAGCTTCATATCAATGGTACCAGAGCAACCATTCCTCAGACCCTACCCTTGCCACAAAAGAGCTTACCTAGTTACCTGATCCAAAGTGGGCCGCCGTTGATGTTGGTTCGAAAACTTAGTGGATTGTTGGCATCTTACATTAGCCTTATGAGGGATTAATGGATAATGGAGTAGGGTGATAGATGAATCCACAAATCCACATCCTCAGTAATTCATGAAGACAGATTGATGCTCAGGATACGATTAGCCACCAGAATAAGGAAAAAGACTACTACTTTTGAGCATCCCTCGGCAATCTTGACAGACAGCACATTAGTAACTCAAATCTCATTGTTCATGGCCCCCATCCTTACTTGCTCTCATGATTTTTTGAAGACAAGTTCCGATGACACAAAAAGAAGCTTTTACATATTTATGAGCTTCATCGGAAAATAAGAGACTGATAACAAAAGTGTTGATTTCAGGGAATCAATATGAAGAAGCTAATAACTGAAAATCAGAGATGCCATTAACATGCTTTGATAATAGAACAGAGATGTAAGCATCAACAGCATCAGCTGTTCTTCCACAACTGTAGCTGCTAACGAGATTAAAGCTACCCTACCATTGTCCATGACCAATACAATTGAAGGAACCCAAGAGCAGAAAAGTACAGCAGTTTAGGGGTATCAAACAGGACAATTTCGGTATAACGGTATGATACCAGTACGGTACATAACGGGTAATATCAAAACCATACCATTTATTATACGGTATCAAAATAATTAGAGTTTTCGATTATTAATCGATTTTGATTATTTGATATGTAAACAGTTTTCGGTATTAATGGTTTAAAGTTTTGATTGGCAACGGTTTCGAGCATTTAAACGGTTTGGGTTGCTAGTTCAATACATGAGCCCAATTACGACCAAACAAATCTAAGCCCACTAAAGAAAAATCATGTCGGGCTTGAAGCATTACACAAATCAAACACAATTCAAACACCCAATTACAATTCAAACATCCAAATACACAATACTAACACCAAATTACAAAATTCAAATAAACAGAACAAATACGAACCTGGACTCTTTGGTTCACCAATATCTATTATTTCCACCTCAGCATGTAACAATCCACAGAAAAAAGATGAAGCTTTAATCAACAGAATACATCTTCTGGTGAGATAATTTAAAATAAACATAAAAAAAAATGATGAAATTAACAAACAGAAAAGACATGGATTTTTTAAATCATTATTCAATCGAAACAAATGGCATTTGCCCACCAATACAATCCCAACAGGATGAAGTTAGATGTGATCTTATTAAGAATACTGAAGTTAGCTAAACAACACAAGTATCTGACAATACAATTAAAACAGTTCAAGTGCTTGGGTGCACATGATTATACTCAAAAGTACACTGAACTCTAGTCAGTGATTATTGAACCATTCATCCATGCCAATTGAAGAGGCAAGAGCCTAAGATATAAGAATAACCATTTTAACAGATATGGGGGGAGAAAGCTCACAAATGTCAGATTGGAATCTCAGGAACACCATGTATCGGCATAAATGCTCCTGAGCCCATCCAACTGTCAATAAACTGAATGGCAGCCCTTCTGTGTCTTTCATATCCTACGGTCAAAAAGATGTACAAAGGTTTTCTTACTACAACACCACCCCCCTCACAACCCCCCCCCAAAAAAAAAAAAAAAAAAAAAAAGACCCCAAGGGAAAAAACCTTGATTGGATTGCAAGTGATGGGTATCAAATTACCATAAAAAAGAACTCATTAGGTTAACTAGTTTACAAGAAATGCCAATAAATTCAAGGGGCAAAAGAAATTAAACGAGATAAAGTCAAAATTTGGGATGACACTCACATAAATGGTACAGCAGCTTCAAATCCTACCAAAAAAGAAAGCACCGAGGGAGGCCTCTCTTTTTCCCTCCTCAAATGGAGAGCCGGGAAGGATAAATGCGTTAGACTCTAACAAGTAAAAAAAGGCACCAAACAACAATCATGTTGCCTGCTTGCGACCAAACCGCTGCAGAGATTTGGGTAGTTGGTTGTCCTCGCTTATTCTCTGCTTCTTTAGTTTCTGTTGCTCTTCTCTCATTTGTTGTTCCAAGAAAGGCCTCTTGGCTCTCACAATACCTTGCTGCTTCTTCGTCGCCTGTTTACTTGGCTTGTTCCTCCCTTTTGTTTTCTTCTTCAAGGTTATGCTTTTGACAGAAGCAACTGCTGCTTCCATCTCAGCCTCTCTCTCCTGGTTTGTTGGTTTTTCTTTCTTCCTTGCTCGTCTCATCGTACCTATCTTAGTGGGATCCAGCATGATAGTCTCTGGTGGAAGCTTGTCCAGAAGAGAGTGCACTTCCTTCTCCCTCCGCTGTTTAGAATTTTCAAATGGGTTTGCCACCCAGGTGTCAAAGTTGGGTTCTCCAGATCCCGGGATTAGAATAGAAGATATACCCATGGAATGCCCAATACCCAAAACATCTTCGTACGGTTGGAACGACACAGTCCCTACCTGATAACCTTTTATCATTGAATGACTCATGTAACGGCTATAGGCCTGAGCTCCAGATGAGTCTTTCCATATCTGTACAAGTGACCCATTTCCAATAGCAAGTAGACCTTTCTGACTGAAATCCAATGTCTTGGCATGACCTGGATATGTGTGGAGAACCTCGAATTTCCTCAAATCCCAGAGCTTTATCTTTTTGTCCATGCCTGCTGTAGCCATAAGATTGCCTCCAGAGTGAAGGGCAATTGCAGAGATGGGCCCATGATGGCACAGCATCTTAACAAGAGGAGCGGAACTCGTGGGCTTCCACATGGTAACTTTGCCACAGGAATGTCCCAAGGTAACAACAGCATTGAAGGGATTCACCTCCATTATATTACAACGGCCAAGACCAGTCCGATAGTTGCCCACCATTTCGCCCATCGTGACATCTTGGTAATGAAGCTGACCAAATTTGTTTATCGATGCTAGGAGGAAGTGGTTCTTCAGAAACTTAAGTTTTACTGCTGCACCATGTTCCTGAAATAATAGAACCATCAGTTTCTCATGAGCATGAGTAACTGACAACAACAACAACAAAGCCTTATCCCAACTAAATGGAGTAGCACAAGTAACTGCCATATAATGAGAAAATAGTAAACCCAAACAGAAGCTTGATGGTGGCTGCACTAGTTGCAACCAGGCTCCATTGGATCTCATTTCAAGTGTCCGGCCCAGTTAAATCCCTAGAAGACAGACATCCATAACTAACAGCCCTGACATATTTTCCTTCCACAAAATTGGTGGGCATTTGACCTCACAAAGGTAGATGGGAAAAAAAATGGAATTCAACTAGTTTTATCCTTAAGCTGGACAAATATCATTACCACTGAATCAATCTATCACTTCAATAAAAATTTGAGACGTAAGAAGTCAGTACAAACTGAAGGTTGATATTGAGGTATTTATAGAATAGCTAGACTAATGTCTTGTTGATGGATACAAATTTCAAGTTCTTGATGGCAACAGATGCAAATGAGTATATGCGTACTCCCTACACATCAATCCAGACAATAAAATCATTGTGATATTGCCTCTTTATAGACCATAGTGCACAAATCCTATCTAGCAGATACATGAACCATAGTACAAGTTATGAAACTGGATAACCAGCACTGAAAACCGTCTTTACATTGGATGGTTTGGTGTTTTGATGAAAACACAAATAAAAACTTAACCAGCTAGAAAAAATAATAGTTGAAAATCTCAAAATTGTTTGGACAAACAAAAATCCTGGATTTCTCCCAACTTCTACACTAGCTCAGTCAGATGGATTAGGAATCTAAAACCAGTCCCATTTCCGTCCCCACCTATCAGAGAACAGCCACATCAATTGAGTTCTCTGATACAGTCATAAACAGTAAGGAACGTTTCTACAAAATAACCACCCAGCCAGACTAGGAAGATTTATCCCCCCCCCTAAACACACACACACACACACACACACACACACACACACACACACACATACAAAAGCAAGAATACTTAGAAAAAAAAACAAATGAGAACTTTGTAGCAAAAGTTGGTGGATACAATATATTGTAGGGCAGAAGACTAACCTTGAGACAGTGAAGTTCTGTACCATCCCTGCTGTATATATATGGATATCTGACAGAAGTAAAAAATACCAAGTGAACCAATTCAGATTGAGACGCACAAGTATAAATAGGGAAACTCTGACATTGATAGAAGTAAATCTCAATATCTTTCATAGATTGCCGGATTCATGAAGATGCTGCCCGTAAAGTAATACACGTAATTTAGCTGAATGCTTATGGTGAAGTAAAACCCTAAATTGTAGCTCCAAAAAGTAACACCATTCTCTCAGAACTGAGTAGAGTATTTGATGCTTTGTGACTATATCTGATCATTTGTTTAGACTCTATTATAACATAAATTAATGATGACACCCATTATTTATCAAAAAACATAATTTAGTGTTATTAACCACATAGTATAAGGGCCTGAGCTTGTAGGCCAAGCCCCTATACAAGAAATTTTCATTGTGAAATAAATGCCTTTACCATCCAACTGATGGACTCTCATGCAGGTTTCCTATTATATAAAAGCACGATAACTCTAAAATAAGTGGATATTAGCTAACGACTCATAATGGGTTGCCCAATAACATAGGAGGCAATGCAAACCCAAGAAACAGCAAGTCAGCAACAACATGCCTACCATAAAGCACAGTTATAAAATATGCATCCTAAAGAGTCATAACCACTGCAAGACGTTACATTGTGGATTCAAATGATACATAGCCTCACTAAAAGTTCCTATTGGAGCTTTGTAGTCAACAGTGTTTAAATAGGATTGGAATGCAAAGCTCTCATCTAGAGGAGGATGCAGTAAGGGAGAATGTTTCTTTGGCAAGTGGCAACCGCTGTGGTTGCAAAGATCAATCACAGATTCACAGGCTCAACAAGTTGAACTTACTCAGCCATTACTTAGTTGCATTAGCCCCCAAACAAGTTTTTGTCTTCTTCCTGGATGCCTCTCATGATAGAATAGGAAGATAAATCAGCCAAAAGTTTTTCCAATTCTCTCATCTTGGGTAGGGTAGGTGATGCAGATCAAGAGTTGGGCCTGGCCCAATTAAGAGCAACCAACCAGACCTACTCCAACCCAGAAGCAAGAGCCGAGAAGCAAGTGCAGAGATCTCTTTTTACCGCCAATTATAGATTATACCACTAGCTCTATATTTTTTAGTTAGGAGTTTATTTTGTTTCCTAATAGGTTAGTGATGCTATTTAGTTTCCTAAAGTGTAGGTTAGTTAGTTTAGGAAGTCTCAATTACTTGGAGACTGGGATTTTCCTTAAATCTAGTTTCCTAGAAGTTTTGGAAACTTTCTTATTTTCTAGTTTTATGAATTTTCCTATTATTTTGTTAGAAACTTCCTACTTTATAAAGGGAGTTTTAATTTCCTATTTTTCAGTTAATTGTCTTTCCAAATTAATGTAATTTTTCAAACTATAAATAAAAGGAAGAAGGGCTAGCAGCAGTGGAGAGAGTTGGCTAGAGTTTAATATTAAATTCTGGTTGAGTCTCGCTGGTTGTAAAACTCAATTGTAAAACTCAACTGAAACTCCCATTTTGTTCATTCCCGTTTTCAAATAATAGTGGTTTTTCGAAAATTCATAACTTCTTCATCCATGGTTGGATCACCTTCAAATTTAGGTATGTTATCAAGCACATCCTAGAGTACTTCCCCTCCAAGTTTGAAAACCTTCCAATGGCTGAATCTCGAGATAAGTGAGTTTTTCCATATAATTTTGGTTTATTAAAATATATGTCTGAGACCTACGGGCAAGATTGGTTTCGATCCCACCCGTTGGATCATGCTCATCTTCTGGGATATTGCTCCTCATATCCTAAGGATCAATGATCCCAAATTTTGAATCATTCTTACAGACGGATCTGAAGTTGTGAAATTATTTGTTCAATTTCAATTACTCTTGTTAAATTTGGATTTGGACTGTATAGAGATCCTATAGAAAAGAAGGATTGTTAATTTGAGTTGTCTTAAACCCTCTTTGCCATCGATTGGTATCAGAACCAGGTTGAGGAGAGTTCTAACTCTATTAATCAGTCCAACAACCCCAATGACCTTATTAATGTGATTCTCCAACCATTGACTAAAATAGATGCAAAGTTGGATAATGTGAACAGAAGAATAAGTAATTTGGAGAAACTAAATCATCCTAGGCCGGCTAGAGTGGAAGCCCCTAGAAGAGAAACTCCTAGAATGGAAGCCCCTAATGCCAACCTAATGCCAAGACGTGTTATTAGGGCTCCTCAAATAATCCCTAGAGAGGAATACTACAACCCACCCTATGAAGACTATGACGAACCTATCCGTCACCAAACCCATAAGGTACGGATAGACCTCAAGGAGTTTCATGGGAGGCAAGACTCCGAAGCCTTTCAAGACTGGCTGAATGCATTAGATGACTATTTCAATTGGTTTAATCTTCCCGAACCTCGAAAACTGAAATTGGCTCGCTCCAAACTTATGGGGGGTGCTCGTGATTGGTGCATGAGTATAGACTCATGAGGAGACTGATGGAACCTACTACTTGGGAGGAGATGAAAGAAGAATTGAAAGAAAAATATTTGCCAAGGTCCTTCCAAAGAAGGTTACATGACCAGCTGAACAATCTTCAACAAGGCAATATGAGTATGGAAGATTATGTCTATCAATTTAACCAATTGTGTGCACTGTCTGGATCACGGGACAATGATGATCATCTGATATCTCAGTTTTGTTTCGGATTGCAACCTGAAATTAGAAAAAAAATGGATGTGGTTGATATTGTTAGTCTTAACGACTGTGTTGATAAAGCTTTCCAAACCGAGGACCTTTTAAAGTCAATATCGAAGCCTACCTCTAGTTCTTATGAAGTGAAGCACCCCACACCAATCAACAAAGTCAGAGGGACTACATCTCGTGCTACTCCAATGACAGATAAAGGTAAAACTCTCATGGAAGCAACTACGGATGTGCAATGCTGTCACTGCAATGCATATGGTCACTTTGCAAGAGATTGTCCACAAAAATATTTTCACATACGTGATTTGGAGAAATGCCCCACTTCAGTCGTGGAGAATGAATAACCGGATGGCCCGAAAGGAACAAGCAACTCCTCCGATCGGGAAATGGGAGTTCTACCCGGCCCTAGCCCTCCATCGGGAAGTTCCCGAGCCTTATTAGGTGCATCAGACGGGATTGAATACCCGGATCGAATCAGAGTTCACACCGCCCGCCCTGAACAAATAGGAGGGGGGACCCGGACCCGGACCCGTACTTCCTTAAGGATAGGGGAGATACGATCGTGAAGGCACAGCAAGCAAAGGATTGGGGATTCAGTGGTGTAATGTTAAGAGGTCGTGCGACATGAAGACATTGGTCCATAAATAATGCCGTGGGAAATGAAAACTTTCTTCCGTTGGTGTTGCTGATACCGGACCTGTAATAACGTCGAGGACCAGGGCGGTGGGGTGGGGGCACGAACCGGATCGAGGAAGCCTTGGAAGCAAGGATTAAAAATAAACTTTTTAACCGCTACAATCGAGGCCAATCCAGATACACAGATATGTAAGCCGCAAAGTGAAGACATTCTTGTTCCTAATACGGATGTCACGGATGATGGTAATGATTCATATGGAATCCATATAATCAGCAGTATGGTTTTGATTGCTCCCAAATTCGATGTGGATAATTTTGATGCCTTTGCTAAAGCTCTAGGGATTGACAAAGGCGACCACAATTCTGATAAAGACTACGGTGTTAGGGAGACAATTGCGGAAAACGAAGAATTGAACAAGATAATCCTCATGAATACCACGATTCCACTTGACTTTCCTCAAGATGTTGAGCATAATGACTTTGTAATACCGTTTAAATATCTTGAAGAAATTGGACCCAAAGTGATAAATTTTCTTCCAACATCGCAAGCACAGTTAGCACGTAGAGAACGACCTGCGCGACCGCCGGTTTATCTTAACAGCCTTTTGGAGACACCTGCGCCCGGCGAACCCTGCCGTCGTAGGAGACCAGTCCCGTAATAAAACCAGTTGTTGCTGATACCTTCTTCTCGGTTCCTTCTTCCATAACCCGAGCTCGGAGAAGGAAGAGATAAGAGGGCCCTATGGAGAATGTGGTCAGAAATCCATAATAGAGTCCGACAAGTTTCAAGATCAACAAGTGCTGCCTACTAACCCCTCTGTAGCCATTCTTCACTATTACAAAACTCATGGACGAGTTCTTTTTAAGTGGGGGAGGGGGGGAGCTGATGCAAATCAAGAGTTGGGCCTACCCCAAAGCAACCAACCAGACCTACTCCAGCCCAGAAGCAAAAGCAGAGATCTCTTTTTACCGCCAATTATAGAGTATACCACCAGTTCTATTTTTTTAGTTAAGAGTTTATTTTGTTTCCTAATTGGTTAGTGATGGTATTTAGTTTCCTAAAGTATAGGTTATTTTAGGAAGTCTCAATTACTTGGAGACTAAGATTTCCCTTAAATCTAGTTTCCTAGAAGTTTTGGAAACTTTCCTATTTTCTAGTTTTAGGAATTTTCCTATTATTTTGTTAGAAACTTCCTACTTTATAAAGGGAGTTTTAGTTTCCGATTTTTCAGTTAATTGTCTTTCCAAATTGATGTAATTTTTCAAACTACGAATAAAAAGAAGAAGGTCTGGCGGTAGTGGAGAGAGTTGGCCAGAGTTTAATATTAAATTTTGGTTGAGTCTCACTGGTTGTAAGACTCAACTGAAACTCCCATTTTGTTCATTCCCGTTTTCAAATAATAGTGATTTTTTGAAAATTCATAACTTCTTCATCCATGGTTGGATCACCTTCAAATTTTGGTATGTTATCAAGCACATCCTAGAGTACTTCCCCTCCAAGTTTGAAGACCTTCCAACAGCTGTATCTCAAGATAAGTAAGTTTTTTCATAATTTTATAATTCTGATTTGTTAAATATCTGTCTGAGACCTACAGGCAAGATTGGTTTCGATCCCACCCGTTGGATCAAGCTCATCTTCTGGGATATTGCTCCTCATATCCTAAGGATCAAGGATCCCAAATTTTGAAGCATTCTTACAGACGGATCTGAAGTTGTGGAATTATTTGTTCAATTTCAATTACTCTTGTTTGTTAAATTTGGGTTTGGACTGTGTAGAGATCATGTAACAAAGAGGGATTGTTAATTTGAATTGTCTTAAACCCTCTTTGCCATCAATAGGGTATCTTGCTAAAAAATTTGTTTAGGCTTGGATTTGAGTCTAGCCAATTTTGTTATTGTTTAGGATTATTATCAAAGAATTTTAGTCAGTATATTTTATTTCAAGAGATCAAGATTGAGACATGTAAACTACTTCCATTACTTTTTCTTTCTTCTGGAAAATTATTCAATGATTAGGAAGAGTTTCCTTGTATTTGGGCCCGTGTCCTATGGATTAGCCCGTCTCTTGCTGTTTAGACTTGCGACCTATTGTTGTTTGTATCTTATCGTGTATTTCTCCTTTTTGTTCTTACTAAGATATTTCTATTATTCAACAACCAAAAAAGAAAATCAATGATCAAAATTTATTCATTCTGCATGATTTAGGCAAAATGATTGCATTTAGAAGAACTTTGATGTCATTTTCTCATCAGAAATTATTCAAGTTCTGATAGATGAAATTTATGATCAGAGTATGAGTCCAAAAACACTTAATAATAAGGTTCCAAGGAGGAAAACTCAAAGGTTCTGCAGATCTTCACAGAAATATATCCCTATCCAATTTTGGTATGGCACTGTTCCTCCAGATGACTTGATATTTTAACAATTGTCATAGAGATACATGTTTTAGAAGATGCACTGTCAACTTCAAAGAAAAACAATGGTGGTCCAGTCCTACCATCAACCAGCGCCTAGGCATCCAGGCACCTTGGGCCACCTTGTCACCATGATAACTATGCAACCAGATAACAACAAGAATGATGAAAAGCAACAAACTCGACAGACGTGACAAAATATGAAAATTACAAAACCCAAAGTTGGAAGTGGTTACTGAATCTAAGTGTATATGAATAATGAAATTTCAGGAAATAGGTAAAAGGGAAGTTTAGCAATGAAGAGGCACAATAATTAGATATGTGATGAAGGAGCTGGTTGGTGAACCAAACATATCTCAATTGGAAGTATCTACAATTATAACTTCTAAGACAACCAAGGAAACTCCAGATGAAGCTCTTTCAAATCCAAGTGATGTGGCCAAACCAAAAACAGATTCTGGCAATCACAACAATTTGATGATTTCACCATCCCAAACAAATAATATGATGAGTTTATGAAGTTGCATGTGTCATGGATCAGACCTAGAATATTCATTCTAATTTCAATTATATGCCAAGAGTTCTCTGCAACAAATTTCAACTGGATTGTTTTGAAGATCCATGATCCGAGAAAATTAATAAAACCAGAGACTTGAGTTTTCCCACACAAAGATGTGGAGCAAGAGCACTGTGGATAGAAGAGCATTTAGAAAAAAGGGAAAGAAGGGGTGAAGATGGGCAACCAAGTCTTCTGAGTATTGCCATTATTAGGACATTGATATTGTCAACTTTTCTGTTCTCTTGTTTTGGGCACCAAAGGTCTGTTTGTGACTTGGGGCGTACTAATTGTGTGTGCTAGGATTTGATGTGAGTTAAATTAATTGTGAGTTTGTGTCATCAGTTTTATCCATTTGACTTAGATTTGGTTGCTTCTACTTTATTTTGGGAATTTAAATTGTGTCTGCATATTCTTTCCATCACTTCCCCCCAGGGTAATTTTCAATGGTTAAAACTGATAAATTTTGTCCAATCTGGGTGGCATATGAAAGTTATTTTCAACCAACATAGCTAATGATACCAACACCTCATAAATTCAAGTTGGTTTGAGAGAATTACAGCCAAAACACCAACAGCGTATCATTTTATGTTTAGATTTTAGCCTAGTAAAGTTCAGTTTAGGAGGAGTGGATTTTGTCTTCTTAAGTTTCAGTCAGGTAGGAATCCAACATAGTGTCATTGAGCAAGTAATGCAGCTAAATGGATACTCCATCTCCTATTATTTAATCGCTTTATTCAAAGAATGTAAAATCCAATTTTCTTCCCCAAATTACAAGTCTAATTTCCTATCCCGGTTATTGTCCTCACCTACCAATCATTTTTGCTATATCTTATTTTAAATTTCCTTATCCTTTACTTCAAGTTTCTTGAATCAATTTACGGCTACCCATGGATGCCTGCATAGCACATAAACCGACTTTTAACCCTTTGGGATTCTGCAAGTATTCAGATGATTATCAGTATTGGTAAAGCAATTATTGGGAGACCTTAGCAACTAAATGTGTTTATCTTTACCTTATGCTCAAAGGAGCTAGCTAGGAAACTTCTAACCAGAAAGTACTGAAGATTTCTACATGAAGATCCAAACACTAGGTTGAAATAAACAGTCAATACCATCTAGTGAAGGAATACAGTCCCACAAAATGTCATAGCCACCAAAACCAATGGCATAAATTCTGTTGGCCAATATGTGAATTCTTCAATACTGGGGGTCATTTCCATGCCCAATACATCACTTCCTAATTGAAAAATGATAAGACACCTTGCTCTGACTACAGGGCTTAACGTTACTTCAGGTTAGGATTTACCACAAATGCCAAAGTCAGATGGATCCAGCAGTGCAGTGGTGGGGATCACGGCTTCTCACGTGGATCACACACATTGACAATCTTTTGACACTACCATATTTTTTAATGTCATAGAACCATTAATTTGCATGCAAACAATAATATGTTACTTTATGGTCTAAAAACCTCTTTCACTATTAATAGAGAGAGAGAAAGAGAGAGGGACCTCACTTTTTCTGGGCGGCGGCAAAGAATAGCTCATTGTGCATGAAAACAATATCACGAACTGTTTCCCTAACCTGAAAGAATCAAATGGATGAGAAAGTATAAGTTCCCTCATCAAGTCATATGTTGGGTTTATAGGATAAATCAAAGAGCCCTTAGTTAATGGAACTAAATAATAAATCTAAATTATAATAACAAACAAAACTAAAGATAGTCCTTACAAACACTGTTACTTTTCCTATTAATTGCACGGGAAAACGTTTCCCACACTGCCAAGATACCATCCACCATCTCATTTGGGAATTTTTTTTATTATCTTCTCTCCTCTCCAGATCATGTGGATGCGAATGATATCTTTTCCCAAGCCATCATTGGTGTAGCGTGGGAGATTCCTCCCACCGGCAGCGTGGGAAACACTCCCTATTCCCTAATTGCATTTACTTTATTTACTCATCCAACTCAACTCAAAAAACTCTGAGAATCTGAATCAGGCAGAGTAAAATACTTGGTTTTCTTAAGGGTTATAAACACTCTAGATCTTGCTTCCACCAGAGAGAAGACTGAACATTCATGAATCACGGTTGTAGGTGTAACTATATGAACATCTAACGATAAATAGATGAATAAAACAAACTTCAGTAATAAAATGCCATATTGATACAGAAATACCCTGCAAGAAAAGTGGTTTAAGTCCGACATGCTTGTTGCAGGAATCAACTTCAACATCAAACTCAAGAATCAATTCATAGTTTTTCAGTATTGCAATTGTAATTATTGAGGAATTCTAGCTTACACAATAAAGAGAAAAAAAAAAATGCTTGGGAAACTTAAAACCCCCAAGGCATATAAGAATTTTTGGTAAAACAAGGATTCCTGTAGAGAAAAATCTCACTTGGCAGTCTGCTTTGTTGTTTATAAAGAACACAGGTTTTTCAGTGTCTTCAAAAGTCAATGAACAGTGATTGGAGGCAGCATTATGACATTGGCGAGGGCCATGCGACTGCACACAACTGTAGCAATAATGACCCAGTTCACTGCTTCCAATGAACGTCAGGTATCAGACTGTTTTGTCAAACAGACTGATCTCAGGTGAAACCGGGCCCAAGAATTATCAACTAGCCAACAGACTGCCACTTACAAAAGGTTGGATTATTAGACACATTTGAAAAGGATGGTGGACAAACACATAAATTCATCATTATCTCATCATTACTCGTCTTATTATTATTTTTCTTTTCCTTTTCTTGACATCCAATCATATACTTAGAAATTCATTTTATACGTGTTTTGCCATGACTTAAATGAACGACCCTTAAAATTTTAACAGACTATCAATGAAGTAGAGTACATCTTATTTCTACCACAGCAGGTATTAATGTTTTGGAAAAAAATAATGTCATGAAAGAGCTCGTCAAATTTTGAGGACTAAATCAAACCTGAAACTCTTTAATTAGGCCCATGTTTTTCATGTCTATGATTGCCAGGTGGCCCTTGCGTCCAGCAACTGCCATGTAACGACCACTTGAGGTATAGTCCAGTGTGTAAGGGCCTAGATCTGCACAAATAATAAAAAGAATAAAAGTCGGATACTCGCAAAACTCTCGAACTCAATTACAATTCACAATGAAACATGATATTTTTAAGGTAACAGAAAATACTAATTACTACAGTGTCTTGGTACTAGATTAAACAACACCCCCCAACACCCCCCGGGACGCATGTATGAGTAATTCTCTTTTCAGAAAATATGTGTATAACACATCTGAATGAGAATGTGATACTAAACAATTATTAGACACAATTCTTAAACAAGACAAATCAAACTCATCTCAAAGATGGCCTTGAGGCCTGACCCTTGTGGCTCTGCAACATTCTAACTGTTCCAGTTGAACCATAATCCAACAAACAAGTATAACATGTATGATAAGCAGAACTTAAAACAACAGGGTACTGTAACCTAGGGATGTGTTTCTCAATTCAGATGCAAGAGAACATAGTCTCAAATCAGCCCCTTTGTTCCAAGTCATCTTGGGTTGGGATCCTCCATCCCCTACAAAGAGTGTTCTGAATAGTCTGGCAAAACATGCTGGAAAACACGAGGTTGGAAAACAGCAACTAACAACCAGTTGGGTTTTTTCTTTTATATTTTCTCCTTAAAGTAATACAGTAACAAAATTCATTAGCCACAATAAAAAAATTTCATACGCCAATCACCCAACACTCTAGACGCACCTCTCCACTTCATCCATCCTAATTTAATCCTCTGTGAAACATCATCCTCTATCTCCTTGTTTATGATTGAACCTAGATACCTAAAATGATCACTTTGGTGCACCTCACTCTCATGAATGTTCACCACATCATTACCCTTTTGTTTGTGAATCCATGTTAAGGGTTTGGCTAGGTTTTTTGGGGGAACCGGCTGCCGACCTAACGCACCAACCCTCTTCCTTTATCCGGGCTTGGGACAGACAGCATAACACTGGTGGAGTTATGCAATTTGAAAAAAATAAATAAATAAAACTCATTGCCATGAAGCAGGATGATGCAGCTCCAGGTAGAGGATACAACATTGATTTCTGACCCAAGAAAAGGTAAAAGGAAACTACACTTGGCTGCTCAGCAGCCAAAAAGAACCTGAGTTACAGAATGGATGTAGCCCAAACTAGACATATATGGCCCCAAACAGGAAGGAAAATGAAAATGAAAATAAATAAAGCTGGGTGTCATGACAAAGAAACAGGAAGATTGATGCAGCAGGAAACCACTGGGTTGCACCAATAGGCTTAATTTTTAGTGCCCAATGGATTGTATGGAGCATGGGCTGACTACTTTTGGGTTATCTATTGTAATGGGCAATTGTATAAGCCCACAAAGGCATAAATGAGAGATTTGACTCCTAAATGAGATTAGGTATTAGTTTCTAATTTCTATTTCCAGTTTCTAGATCTGGTTTAGTTTAGATTTTTATTGTGTTTCTATTTTGGTTAGTTTATATTTCCAATGTTTCTTCTTTATCAAGACATGTAATGGGGAGATTGGGGTAGGCACTAAATATTGGATTACCATTCTTGTAATGCCTATTCAAAATTGTCAATAAAAGTGTAGGTAGAAGCTCCCTAGAATGCCTTGATGACCAAAATATGAAGTGCTATGTGCATGTGCATTGTGAGAGACAGTGAGAGGTGAGATGCCTTGGTGGAGAGAGTCTACCGATCCTAGGTGGGATGTGTCTACTGTCTAGTGGTGGTGAAACTTCCGAAACCTTAGGTGAGAGGCCTTTGGTTATATCCTTTTCTTTATTTCAGCTTTCTATTTCTTTTCTTGTTGTTGTTCATGACCAAGGAATATCGTACGATCCTGTCACAAGCCAATTTCCCATTGGTATTCACAGGTTCGAGATTGGCCTCTGAATTATAGATCAAATGCGGAGGGGGAAAAAATGGGAGGAACTTACCCACTGGAAGTTTGAACAGGCCTTGAACTAAATTTTACCTGAGAATTTTAGTGGAGACTTCATATTCAAGCGCGGAATCCTACTGGTAAAGAAACTTTATAAACTATTCTTTTTTCTTTGTTAACTAATTTTGAAAAGAAACTATCCTAAATTTTTTTGAATAGCCTAGGCTTGACAACCAATGTAACCTTAAATGGAGATGAATGGCAAAATAGAATCTGTGTAGCTGACCCTATTCACTAGCTCCATATAATTCATAATTCGAACTTTCAGATTATGTAAAATCATTCAATTGAGAACGGTTATTTAATCAATAAATCAGAAAACAAGTTACTTATTGGTAGATTAATTGAGCAACAGCCTTGAGGCTACAAGTGACATAATTGAGAAAGTAAAAAATCCAAATCAACCTGGTAAAACCATATCGAATGGTTTCCTTGAGCTCAAGAGATCTACTTCACGAACAATTGATTCCTGTTTAATCCTCCAAGTCTTCTCTAGACCTTCAGCCTCCAAGTAGCCTTCCTCACTTGGCATAAGCCACTATAAGCATGCTCAAAACTTGTTAACTCAAAGGAAAAACTCATGTTGGAGAAATGAATCAAGCATACTAGAAGCCTAAATCAGATACTAAAAACCAGGATAAGGATCAAAGTTAAGTTCATTAGGATTACTATTGCAGTAACAAACAAATGCGGGCATAGATTGGCATGTAAGTTATGTAACATCCAGTTCCTGAGTGAATAATAACCTACAAGCTGTTTGACATTATACAAATGCAAATAATTTAGTTAATGTGTTTCAGAATGGCATTCTGATTACTCCTTTTTAAGTAGAGATTCTGATTAGGTGGGATCCACTATATTCTGGTTATGTAACAATCCACACCATATCTCAATTTAGCACTGTCAACATAATCAGCAAAGCCCAGTCACTCTATTTGGGTCAGTAACATTAATCCTGTTCTACCATACCACTTGATCCAGCGGCAATTTGTTCCTATGAGTACCCTTCAAACAATTTTTAGTAATGCGAAACATTTTGGGTCTATCTGGTTGTGAGCAAAGGGAAATGAAGGGAAGGGGAAGCAAAATTGAATTGAAAAAAAAAAAAAAAAATTTGGTAATCGTAATTGCATAATTAACTTAAAACCTCACAAAATTATGGTAATTCAACTTCTCATGTGGATTCTTTATTTGCCTATTCAGACTCAAGGACCCCAAGTCACCTAGCCAAAAAAAAACCCTCCAAAAAAAATTGCAATGCACCATATGGTACCCAACACTATTTCATAGCCTCTTTTCGTGGAACTTTTAATCCCTCAATCAATTTTTAGGCTTCCCTAGATGGTCTACCTTGGGGCCCCCTAACTTTTCCAAATTTAATTAATTTATTTTTGTTTTAATTTCACTCCCTTCTCTTCACTTCACTTCCAATTACACAGAGCATTTTTGTTTTCTTCAGCTTTTCTGTTCGCTGGTTAAAGCATTAATCTGTGCCAACCCAATCCTCATTGATGCAGTCTATGGCCTTGATTAAGAAATCAAAAAATTCATGATATTTTGTCTCAATATTACTAAGAAGATTCAAGAATAAGATTAGTTGATGGGACAGTAGGGATAAGTCTGGGGAGCATTGCATGTAGGCATCTTTTTTTTTTTCTTTTTTCTTTTTTTGTTTTTGTTTTTGTTTTTGTTTTTTTTTTTTTTTTTTTTTTTTTTTGGGGGATATTTCAATGCAAATGATGAAACATCATCTGTGAATCATCCACCTGTGCATGCACATTCAAATGCTGCTCCAGCACTTGCACGAACCAAAGCAGAGTGACAACCCTAAACCATTATGTAGTTCAGTACTTCAGTAGTTGAATAATTTTTTCATGTACATTTCTTTCCAAGAAAGTGCAAAACATAGAGGCTAAAGAGACATTAACCTGGAAAACAAAGAATAGTGCATGCCACACGAGTAATTAGTGAGTTACATAACAGATATCAAGCCCCCCCCCAAAAAAAAAAAAAAAAAAAAAAAAGAAAACCACACACAAAATAACTCCCCTTTAAAAAAAAAATTAGCAGTATAGAAGCAACGAGGCATCAAACTGGCATTTCTAATTTGGAAAGGAGAGGATAAAATACAATCCATTATGCTTATTGCCAGCCCACTAATCAGGAACATATCATGGAATTCATCCAAGTGACATGCATAGAGCTAGAATTCTGAAGACGGTAGTCCAATTCCAGCTTACCCAATAATATAACAACCAATACACAAAAGAAGGTACGAAAAAAGAGTAAGTGGGATTTATTATAATGACCAAAAGAATGACAATTATGTACAAATACACAAATACAGAATCAAAATGATTCTAGAAACTCCAGATTAGCAACATGAAACAACTTTCTCTCTTGATAAATAAGATATTTTATTCAGAAAGGAGATGACACACCTAAAAAGGATGAAGAAACAGTCTCAGTTTGCTTCTATTTAAACAGTTACAATTTCACTGACAACTGTCAGGAAAAATATTTAAGGAGCAAACATATCAGTGGAAAAAATACACCATTTGCATCTTAAATGTCAATAAGAGACTAGATGAGCATATAACTAAACCTTTTCAGTCTTGGCAGCAGCTTTTGCAGATTTTCCATACAGTTTTTCTCTAACAGCAAGTTGTCCTTTCAACTTTTTATCTTGCAAAACCTGAAAAGTATTTAGAGAATCTACAAATTAGAAATCTACATACTGTACTGTATACAGATGAAAAACCTTCATACATGTCAAATACCTCCAAATTTGCACCCTCGCCACGAAGATACTTCTTTACTTTGAAATCTAAGTCAGCAGAAATATCCTGCAAGCAAAGGATTAATTTCAAATTTTGGTACGTTGATGCAAACAAATTAAAGGAAAATGCAGAATCCTATACAAAAATAAAGTATTTCAAAATGCTAGATCAACATATCTGCATACAACCCTCACTTTAATGATCAAAGAATATCAGTAAAAACTCAAAGAATTCTTGGAGCAAAAAAAAAAAAGGAACGAAATTCCTTTTAAGAAAATTAAAGGAAAATTGAAGTAAACCATCAAGAAAGAAGGTAGGAGTAAAGTTATTCATGTATTTTACGGCATAAGCAACTAAACACAAAAACGGTACACAACAATACGATTTCAGCATAGGACACAAAAGGAACTCGATAATGACCTTCTCCACTGGAGGCATTAGTTCTTCAGAAGTACCACATGCTTCTTCCATCCCCATCTTGCTGGTTGATGCCTCAAAATACAATAACTGCAGCATGTTAAGAAAGTACAACGTTAATGCGAGACAACAACATCTCATCTCTTGGACAGCCCAAAAAAATTCATAATCTCTAAGAACCAAAAGGCTGAGGATAATGCAAAAGATGAATGACTAATGCCAATTGTACAATTATCGTCTCCATCCCTGTTCAGATGCCCATTTGATGGACAACAAACAATTATGAGATTAACTGTTAGGAGCAATAGAATTTCCATAGTTACAATATTTACAACCTATTGGGTTCTTCATGACCATTTCTTAAATCCCATTTGCTGCTAATGGGAACAGGGAAATGTTTTTGCACTTTCATCCCATTCCACTCCACAAAACTCTTCTTCAGCAGTAATAATGGTGTATTTAAAGAAATCAAACCCAAACTAATCCTAATCAAACTATAAAATCAAAACAGAATTCAAAGATAACCAAAATTCCTAACTCACAGTTGCTAACTTCTATAGTTAGCTATCTAGAACAAGTAAATACGCTCAGATAACACCCCCCCAAAAAAAAAAAAAAAGAAATAAAACAACGATTAGCAAACAACAAAATGGGTCTAAACCATTACGAGCAGCCGTCTGTGTCGTCTCCAAAATAAGTAAATACGGAAAGATGACAATTGCTGCTTTAGTTTGTTGCCTAAAACTAAATCCATTACGAGCAGCCATTGCCCTTAAACCTGTTTTCCCTTCGTGAAATCCCTAGGTACCGATCCGGATAGAAATCCATAGGTACGGAGAGAGAGAGTCTACCTGAAACTGAAAACTAGTTGCAGGAAATTGAAACAGAAAACCAGCGAATGTGACCGAAAATAAGAGAGATGGAGATTAATAAGAGAAGAAGAGAGATGGAGATGAAGAGGAGAAGGACGTACCTCTGCGCAGTCTCCTTGTGCAAAACGAAAAAGTGCTTAGAAAGTTCGGAACTCTCTCTTTTTTCTCTTTTTTATCGGGCACACTTCCAATTAAAATGTTCTCCTAATTTTTTGTTCTGCAACGAAAAAAAACACTTTAAAATACGTTGAAAAACTAAGAACAAGAGTGATAAGCTATGAGAAGTTGGTTATAGCAGGTTCAAGCACCAGTACAGGAAAATAACAATCAAGCTAAAAAAGAGATGGATGAACAAGAAAAGATATGAAAATATTCCAACTTTGAACTGGGGATACAAAGCAGCTCAAACCCTAAGCACCTTCCTCAAAAATACCAGAACAGAACCATTATCAATCATCAGAATCAACAGTAGCACTGTTTCTTCAATAAATTATAAAAACAAACGATAAGGGGGAGGGAACTAGGAAGTGAAACTAGTAGTAGAGTGAGGTTGAGGATTACAGGATCAGCAGCTTCAGTAGTGCTGGTAGACGAGACAACGAGAAAAAAAATTTGCTTTCACCGTAAATGCTTCAGGGTTCTGTGCTGGTCCAGCCAGTGCCGGCAAAACAATACCTAATATTATTCTTCACTTCGCTTTCTGCAACAACTTTGCCTTCTCTTCCTCTGTGCAGTCGGGGTAACGGGAGCCTCCCGTTCGAAATTTTTTTTTTTTTTTTTTATTAACACCCAGAATAAAAGGACTTAGCGTATTGAATTACAGCCGTTGGATCACGGCTGAAGGAACTGCACGTCTGGACAAACTCATTCCAAAATAAAAGGGTAGGCCGTTGCTTCCCTTGCCCAGGTGGATAAAAGGAACCGGACCCTCTGTGGTGACTGATAAACAAAAGTGAGGATCTCAATCGCGACATATGCCGATGCACTATGTGCAACTCCGCTTGGTAACCAGGCAAAGGATCTTTTTTGAGCTTTTCCGCTTGGTAATCAGACAAAGGATCTTTTTTGGGATGAAAGGCCCAATATCTGACTATGTATGTACACAGCTATGTAGGGATGGAGCTCGTCTTTTGTAGTCCATCGGACAGTCGATATAATGCAGTTCATCCAATGGACAACTAGATCAACTGAATGATAGGAGATGAGCCCTATCCGCCATGTACAAAAGCTGGTCCTCAAGGTGCAAAAAGTTCTTGCAAGATCACTTTTTTTTTGGGGAAAAAAATCACCTCTTGTCGTCCTGCCCCCCTCCCATCGTAATCCAGCAGTACATTGGTATGTGCATCAAGTGATCTCCAACCGTTGGATCACTGCTAGAGGGGGAGAACAACAAGAGAATATCCAAGTCTCTTATTTTGTCGTATGTCATGCATTACCAAATAGAACTAAAATTTTGTGTGTAGATGAATTCCTTGTGTGCGTGTCAAGTTTCAATCTACATAGAATTTGCCAAGTGACAAAATACTACTTTGAAAATCCAATACAATAGAGGATGCACCGTAGTAATTGAATTAACGAAGGCTTACATGGGGATGAATATCAATACATGAGGAGTTATATGTCTAAATTTGAGTATGAAATTTGAGATGAAACCTATTTAGAAAGGAACAAAATCCTCTCATGTTGAGGTATAAACTCGAGGAATGCAAGCCACCACTCGATGAGCGACAATTGGCATTCAAATAATCCATAGAAGAAGAGGATATTGTTGAGTTGCATAAGATCGAAATTTCAAATGAAAGAAATCCCTTCTTCAAAATCGTATTCACGTATTGAGCAAAGAGAGGGTTTTGCCGCGATTGTTCTCTCTCACCCTCTCTCCAACTTCTTCAAATCTCTCTCATCCAGATCCTCTATGCAACTTCTGGTTATCTCTCTCATGAAGCCAATGTTCACCTAAATCCTCATTCTAGATGTCAGCATCCTTCTGACCAATCTCTCTCATTTCTATTGCCGTCATTAGTCAACCTTAGCAAGATCACGACATTCAGAAGCAACAAATATGTGACATTCTTTTGGTTTCTTTTTTCTCTTTCATTCTTCATTGTTATGAAATGGTTTAACATTGAGTACAACAAAGGTAGTACATGAATAGAATGGAATGAGGATCCAACACTTGGTAGTGTACTAGAGTCATGATCCGATGACATCTGGCATCGGGCCATTGTTGCAGTGCAATACCTCATTGCCATGTGGCTAACCAAATTAAAGACAATAAGGACCGAGTAGGAAACATGAAAAAGAACATTCGATTACATGAAAAACAGAACTAGGCATTTCAAAAAACCAAGGGAGGAGGAAGTGAATTTTGCTTTATTAGGAAAATAAAAAAAAGAACGAGCAAGCAAACATCCTCATGCATGTTATCTTTGGGATTGTATTTGTTTGGCCTAAATCAAGATTTAGTCAGGTTCAAAGATATATTCGGTTTAATCAGATTACAACCTTGCACCGTGAACACCTGTTTAATAGTCAGTCTAGGCCTAAGCTTGACATGTTTAATAATCGGACGGGCGGGCTTCACTAGTCGAGCTCAGTTGGGCTACCTGTTGCGAGCCTGAAATTGACACCTATAGCTTTTTGTCATCTTAGATGTGCTTTGAAACTAGAATGCATACCAAACACAACCTTAAAATTTTGAAAATAACACCTTAATTGTTTGAAGGAATCTTGGCCCAAAATAAGATGTTGAAAAATTGTCTAACAATTGACAGGCGCATAAGATTCAAATACCTCATATTGGGCTGGGCTCTCTTCGGTCATGACTTTGGGCTAGCTTGGATTAGAAATTAACTTGCTAAACCTGCTAAGGAAAGTATATATTCCCTTGTTCTATAATCAGCAAACATATGGCATTGCATGTATTCAAGTGGATATATAGAGTAGCTGACATTATAAAAAGAGAGAAGAAGATGATGCAATGAAACATTGGAGGTATGATCTCAGTTTCAGGTGCCATCGAAGTGACTGAAGTGAATTAGGGTAGACCATGGTTTAAGTATTCAGTATCAGATTGATCAGATCAGTCGATTCATATCGGTTTTGAAGTTGACGATCTCCGATTTGATCATTTTTTAATATTATTATATTCAGTATTAGCCCTATGTCAGTTTCCCAGATCGAATTGCTTTTGAACATAACCGATACTGTGCATGATACCTGAATTTAAAACCTTAGGTGGATAATCTTGTGGGCCGTGAGAGCTTTCAGCTAAATTTGTTGTGCTAGAGTGGCATGGGCAGGGGATGCTGGAAGCTGAAAGTGTATACAACTTTCAAGTGGGGCAGCCCAACAAGGATTCCAGGGCAAAAAGAAGAATCTAAATAGAAAGATTTTACTTACATACAACTATTGCTTAATTTTGTAATTACAAAACAACAATAAAAAAGGACAAATCGGACCGTCGAATGACACCTCTATAAGTGTATTTAGAATATCTCACTTTCATTTAATTGCCCATTGTTTTATCCCAAAAATTTTAAAGTTACCGATTTGCACATTGTTTAATAAATATATAAAATGACATAATTATCCACACTAGAAAAACAAAAGTATTATATAGAAATTATGGTTACAAATTATTGGATAACTAGGAGGTATCAATAAGAAAATCACTAAACTATTATTGCAATCCTTGAGCTTATCACATGAATTCTAACCGAAACAATTTTAAATTAAGCATAGGTTTAGGCTATGTTTGGATGTCAAGAAAAAAAAAGGGTAATTTATACCCAAGGTACCTAACGTTTTAAGAAACTTCACCAAAGGTACCTAACGTTTCATAAATAATGTTTAGGGTACTTAAATCAGTTTAGTGCTATCTAAGGTGGGATAAAATTCCACTTTTGCCCATAACCATTCATGTTACAACATGATTTGTCCCTCCATCCCCAAACATGCCCCAAATTTATTGGATAGTTTTAAGAAGGAAAATTTTCATATACATACCATTAATGATTGGAAACATCATCTACGTCCACAAGATTGCAAAAACATCAACCACGTCCAACTAACTGACGGAATTGTTGAAATACATTTTTACTTTTCATATTAAAAATTGAAAAATTAAAAGAGCATGTTGAATGACTAATTTGACCTTTGTAATGGTATGTATATTTTATCTCTCTCCTTACTCTCACCCAAGCCTTAACCCGACTCCATCTGCGTTGGTCTCCTCTGTGGCATTGGTTCCCTCTGCGTTGTGGTTCACGATGGCATCCCATCTCCGGCATCTCAGCTCTGGCACCAAGTAAGTTTATGTAAAAAATATGGTTGAAAAACCAGGAGACTATTAAGGCAAATTAAACCTATTTGGCTCTCTCTCTCTCTCTCTCTCTCTGAGGCGATGGATACAGAGTTGCTTATATAAAAAGTACGGTTGATCGTTGACCCTGCATCCACATCCAAACTCGGAGAAGTTCTATCTCTGCTGTTTTCCTCTTAATTAAACAGCAATTAGGTATTTTTCTCCAACAGGCACGTTCAATTTACTGCGCCCTTTGAGGGGCTTGAGCTTGAACTTGAACAATATGGATGCAGAACACAGATGATCAGAGACCCATCTGATTCTGACCACCATACCAGAATTAGAGTTTGTTTCATGATCTGGTTTTGTATCAAAGGAGGGGGGGCAAAACATGAATCCAACAGATAAATCATTAAAGAATATGATCTAATTAGTAAAAACTCATTACATCTCAGTGAATATATGAATCGAACAGATGAATAGTTGAAGAACCAAATTTTTGGGTAAATTGAACGATTATGCACATATCAACAAATTTCCAGAAGAACAATTCAAATATCTACTTCAAATTTTCATGATCTTTGTAACAAGACTACAAAAACTCGGAGAAGGATAAAACCTAACTATTGATACCGAACCAGCGGCCAAAAAAGAGTATCACATAGAGAACAATAACCTGGAACAGGAACCACCATAACTATTACCTTCACGGCGACCATATCCACTGCCACCGCCACCATAACTACCACCATCTCCGCTGCAGTCACCACCGCCTCTGCCACCACCACCTCTTTTGGTATGCACCTTTTTGACGGTAATATTTCTACCATCAAGATCCTGGCCGTTCATCCGTTCAATGGCATCTCTCATCGACTGCTCATCGCGGAAAGTCACAAAGCCAAACCCTCGGGACCTACCAGTCTCACGATCACTGATTATCTTCGATTCAATAATTTTGCCATATTGACTGAAAGCCCTCTCGGGGGCTTGATCATTAGTAACCCAAGCTAGACCACCAACGAAGCAGCCAAACTCAACATCTGCAGATGCCATTTTTGAAAAAGAGAACGGATCAACGAAAATAAAAACCGAAAAAAGAAAACCCTAACAGATTGAAAAAAGATCAAGAGGAGGATGAGAATCCACTTCAGTATAACACCGAAGAATCCAATTTCTATCAAATTGGAAGTCAAAAAGATAAAAATGATAAAAATTAGTGAATGATGTAAGTGAGAGCCAAGGCTAAGAACATGAGGAAGTATGCAATCCCTTGATCGATCGTTGACCCTGCATCCACATCCAATAGTGGATTCGACGAACATGAAGACCATCACCGTCGTGAACAGAGATGATGGAGGTGAAAATTTGGGGGTAGGGTAACTATACCATTAATGGTATTTTGATCTTTTAACAAGCATAAAAGGGTATTATCGTCCCTTAAAATGTTCAACGCAGCTGACGCCAACAATTAACGAGATTCTTTTAACAGAGTGGACTTCGTTGATTAACGAAGCAAAGTTTTTGGGAGCTAGATGAAGTTTTTGCAAACTAGTGGATGTAGATGAGGTTTCCAATCCTTAATGGTGTGTATATGAAAATTTTCCTTTTAGGAACTATCTAACCGAAGAACATGCCGGAATCTGGCCCCAAATTCCAACTAGTTTCTGGCGGGATGCCGGCCAAATTTCGGCAACACCTTTTTTTTGTGTTTTCATCTCATTTCTTATTTCCTTGCAATATTTTTTTTTTATCTCTTGTGGAAGAATTTATTTCTCCATGGTTGGTTTACAAATCTTTTTAAGGATTTTCTTGAAAACTTATTGTTGAATTATATTTTAAAACCCCACTGTATACAAGAACTGAAGTTCACTGGACCAAAATCCAATAATGGAAAACTAGCACCAGTCAATCCTAAATTTCGATAAACTCAATATTAAACTTCTACTCCAATAACCCAAGACAGTCGAGCTAATGAGAAATATTTTACAGGAATCATCCTAAAATTGTACAGGCCTAAAGAACCAGAAAATTTGTAGGTAACAAATTAAACTGCGATGATGATATTCCCTAGAAAATTCCACTATTCTTACAAAAGCCAGCAAATATCGAATCAAAGAACCCTATTTTTAGGGTTCTCATAAATGAGCTACTTATAAACTACCGCCAATATAAAAACTAATTAACCCCAAAAGATCAGATGGCTCCATTGGAGAACAGGAGAAGGAGATTTACGAGAATGGGGTCTATATCAAGACTCGATGTAGCTGAAAAGAAAGATGATGGGATCATGGAATAAACTTACTTGCTCAATGACAAGAAGTGGGTTCACAGTATGAAAAAAGACGCCTCTGCTTTGATGATGTCAACGTCTCTAGGAAGATGATGGTGCCGCAAACAAAATGGCCCCAAATCTGTCTCTATTCTTTCAGATGAGGAAAAAAAAGGGAGGAATGTATTGGGTTGGCATAATCCCAAAGAGAATAAGAGGGCAATGAAATGAGCAGTATCCAAAAGTAAAAGTCAAATAGGGTGAAAGTTATGGGCAGAAGTGGAATTTTGTCCTATCCTAAATAACATTAACTTGATTTAGGTATATCCAACGTCATTTATAAAACGTTAGGTACTTTGATAAAATTTCTTAAAACCTTAAGTACCCTGAGTGTAAATTAAAGATAGACACATAAATTTTTTTTAACCTCCCAAGGTAACCGTAGGGTTTGAAACGATTTAATTTTGGTACAAATTGTGGGACACAGAATGCCAGGCCATTAGAGGTGGCTAAGGCCATAAGAATCTCATGGTATTTAATGTCATGTCTCCCATGACATTCCCGCATGATCATTGATTAAATGACATGCATATATTTAAACATACTAATCTACATTGCTTTGTCCATAAAATCTTCCCTACGATTTGTTTATTGTGAAATAACTCTCTGAGAGTCTAACTAGGCGCTTTGGTGTTTAGTCCCACATCGGAAAGATTTTTAGAATATTGGCCCTTTATATGTTAGGTCTTTATATTATATCAGTGCCGAGCTCAGTTGCGTGAGCTTGTAACCCAAGTGGGGGTATTAAGGTGATCGAACGTATTGGCTAAGTTCTTGTCGGGTGGGGTTCAAAGTGCAACAGACTGACTCGCCTAGTCCAAGTTGAGAGTTGAATCATGTGGTTATTGGCTAAGTTCTTGTCGGGTGGGGTTCAAATGCAACAGACTGACTTGAGAGTTGAATCATGTGGTTTAGGCGTAGGCTTTGAATCACGTGGTTCTTAGAGGGCACGTGCCATGATGGTTTCACAGAGCAGCCAGCGAAAACCTTCCGCCCCCAACGGTGTAAGGATAACGAGATGGGTGTACCTTGGGCCCATTGTGCCCCAAGAATTGACCCAATCAGACAATCATCGTTTGGGATTTTTTGGATTTCTACCTTCTTAAGCGAAGGAATAAACCTTTGCTGAACCCTTCTTTTCCCTCAAAACTCTCTTTATTTTGATGTAAAAAAAAAAATATTTCATTGTTTGTTTCCAATAGATAAAAGAAGACAAAAGTTCCTTTTTCATTTCCCTTAGAGATCATTATATTTTACCTCATGGAAATAAACATTGAAATTTTTTTTTACATAAAAATGTTACACATAAAATTTTATGCCAAAACAAACGGAACCTAAAGGAAGTCTCCTACAACCCTTCTTCTCTACTGAAGGAACTCTCTTTTATTCCTAATCCAAACCCAGAAGGAAACTGGGTAATTTCTTCTTGGTGTGTTATTTTTTAAGCATATTTTCTTTGATATGTATTAGAGAATTACTTGTATAATACATTATGACATATGTAGTTGTTTGGTATGATTTATGATTCTTATTTATATTTATAATTTTTTTTTGATAAAATTATTTATATTTATAATAAATTATACAAATAGGTTAGAAGGTGTTTATCATTATTGTCATACTCTATTATTACTTCTTTATGTCTAGTGGTATTAAAACGGTTATTATTTATGATTCATAATTTATTCTCTAAAATGATTTATTATAAATAACTCATAAACATAAATATAAACTATACCAAAGAAAATTTTGATTCCGTTTGAAATTTCACAATTTGTGAGGTTTAATGTTTTGAACTTCTAATTAATTGTTTGAGATTTGTGATTGACAAAAATAAAGTTTGTAATTTCCAAATGCTTTCAACTTTCAATTTTTCTTTATGTGTGTATTATTTTTCTTAATTGTTTTCTATGGAAGAAGTAGATCGAACATATTATGTAGAAAACCTTGTAACAGCTAATTTTTGTGACTTTTTCAGTTAAACAGAATCAGAAGTGTGGGGTAATGGAGATTATATATTGTTGATTATAATGGTAAGAACTTATTTTGGAACAGTTTTACCAAACACCATTTTTGTTCCTTCTCTGTTTTGAAACTAGTTCTAAAACAAGTTTATCAAAGCTATTTTCTCTCGTTCCAGAGAAGAAATGGAAAAAAAGAGGTTTTGTAAATATGAGTACAAGGATTACACGGTTGACAAGGCAAAGGAAACCAAGGATTCCACTGCGGAGAAGATGGGTGAGTATAAGGACTACATAGGCGACAAGGCAGAACAAGCCAAGGGAAAACAAGGATTACACTGCTGAGAAGGCCAAGGAAGCGAAGGAATCTACCATTGAGAAGCTAACTGAACTCAAGGAATCAGCGGCGGAAGCTGCTCGAAGGGCTATGGAATTATTGTCTAATAAGAAAGAAGAGACCATGCAAAAGACACTTGAGATTGGAGAGACAACCAAGGTCAGTACTGCATGGTTTTTTTGAGTTCGGATCATTTGCATGTACATGTATTTTTCATGGAGTCCCATCATCACGTATGTGATGTGGGACTCATCTCTCTACAGTGGGATTCATTGGATATAAATGGTGAGAGATCCACAAAGGAAGGATACAAGTACATGCCTATTTTCTGCCTGTTTTTACTATGTATTATAGAATTAATTATATAATATATCATGACAGTTGTTTGTTATGATTTATAATATTTATTTATATTTAAAATAAATTAATATAATTTAAAATCTACAAATAAATTAAAAGGTGTTTATTATAATTTTTTTTATATCTACTGGTATTAAATGGTTATTATTCATAATTCATAATTTATTTTTATAAATAATTTATAAATATAAATATAAACTATATAAAAAAGAACTTAAGGAATTGAAATTCAATCGAAATGGGTATATACATATATTGCACCTTGCAGGAGAAGATGGGTGAGAGTGAAGAATCGACGAGACAGAAGATGGAAGAGCTGGAATTGAAAGCGAAGGAGATCAAGGAGAGGATGGGTGACATAGAGGAAGCGGCGAGATGGAAGTTGGAAGAGCTGAGATTGAAAGGGGAAGAGTCCAAGGATGAAACTGGAGGACAAAGGGCTGAGAGGTTTGTCATCGAAGATTTTAATCATTATTAATGATTTTGATGTGGTTTGAGTAATTTAAATTTGGAAACAGGGGTGATGCAGCCAGGGAGAGCATATTCAGTGTGATTAAGGAGAAACTAACGGGTTCCAGTGATGAGCCGGAGATGTAACAGGAGCGAACTCAGTATCAGAGTACTGGAGGTGATGGTGATGATGAAAGACAGGCAACCCCAGTTGGAGAGGATGTTGTGGGGACTGGCCATCGTGATCCTCACGGGAAGAACTATAAGATTTTTTAGATCCTCTTTGGGTTTTTCCCGTGGGATTTCCCAAGAACCCTAACGAACACACCACACAGATTACTAGAATATAATGGATATTGAAAAGAGATGATTAGACACATACCTCTTGTTGTAAATTGATTTTCGATAATTTTCTTTGTTTTGAATGCTTGGAATGCTTGGATCAAAGTCTTCCACAACCTGTCGGGATCCCTTGACTTTCTCACTGCGTATGGGAACATGAGAAGAAAATAACACCGTGACTGTGGGGACTCTAACCATTGATATTTATAATACCACCCCCAACCCTGGACCAGTTCCACAGTGGACCAGGTTGGTCCATCTCTAATCATACTTAAATCGATTTACCTGTAACTAGACTCCTACTGAACCAACTAATCTTATAATTAATTTAGCCCATAAAATATCTTACAATCTCCCACTTGGACTATATTAATTACAAATTCACCATTGATCCAATATGACCATGGAATCTAATTACACCAAAATCATCATTTACTTTGATCTAGTTATCAAGCCTACCAATGTCGAACAACAGTGGAAAGTACTCCTTCACATCCAGTGTACCCCCTTCTGTCAGTCACATGTAGAGGTATACTTAATAACATAAATCACTTTGAAATGAATACTTGAGTCCAATGATTGAATTACCACGATCTCATTACTTTAAAATCCTTATAGGTCAACACACTTTGATATTATCCAACTTTATATAGGCAAACCGCCTCCAATTTGAACTAATATCATACTTTGGCTTACCGCCTTCTTTGGTTAAATACCGCATTGTAATTTTGATATGTCTTAAATAATCAAGAATAATACAAGCAATAAATTCTCACTAATAATCCTGCCCATTAAACCACAGACAGAACAATCAATGATAAACCATAAATTATCAGATCTCCCACTAACCAAGCAGATCTAAACACTCCCACTGACTAAGAGAATTTAAAGACTCCCACAGACAAAACTTTTTCAATCATTCCAAGAAAATCTTTTTAACCTGTCTTTACATTGCCTTAGAGATCAACTATGACTGATACAACTAGTCAAACCTAAGATTGCACACTCAAACATGAAAAACAATTCACCACATCACATAACAAATACGATCAATATTACATGCAGTCATTTACCTTACAACATCATAAGAATACTTTCTTTTCATTTAATTGAAAAGAAAAACTTTACATTCCGATATTTCAAATAACATCATTACATTTTTAATATGAGAACAATATGTTAAGTAAAAAAATAAACATAAAACAAAGTAAAATCAAGAACAGAAAAAACATTTGAATGTAAAAGAAACTTTACAATATTCAAGCCAACAGTCTTCAAGACCCTCCTACCCGAAATACCTTAGGAGTCCTAGAATCGTTATCCTTTTCTAGATATGTTTATCAGGCTTAACAATATTTAGTCAAACCACCTATCATTGGTTAATTTACCCATCTTTGAGTAATCCACCTTGGAGTTACCCAACAATAATCTTATCACTAGCTATTTTTTCCCTTTGGTAAGCCACCTAGATCTGAATATATTTTCTAGCAAGGAATGAAATATTTAATATATCAATTACATTGGTCTCATTGTCCTTGAGCTTTTCAGTGATAGTTGATAGCTCCAAAAATACTTCCTCACATTACCATTTCCAACATAACTGGTACTAGAGAGTTAGGTTAATAAACTATCTTTCGACCCTCCTCTAAAACATTATTCTTATCCTTTGAATTTTTCTTAGATAATCTTTTGATAATATTTCTCATCTTAATACTGCTACACATAACCTCAAAAGTAGAATACCTCACAACTTATGTAAACTACTATGAAAGATACATCTAGGTCAAACGATCCTAGACTAGTCTCCAATCTTTTCATAATAAATTTATTCTTTGTCCCAGGAAGAGTGGGAAAGAAACTATCAAAACATATGGTATATTCACTGAGACAGACATCCTAGGAGACATAAACCATCATCATTATATTAGTCCAAACACAAATGTCCTACAATAGATAAATTACACAAGACTCATATAAATACATGTAATATATATTTATTTATACTTTGTCCCAAATAAAAAGAAATAGACATCAAAATCCTCTTTGGGACAATCATACTTAGATGAAACCATCAATGCATAAGATTAAATACATATCAACCAATAGAAATTTGATATATACACCATTTATTTGCACTAATCATATCAACCATTCATGCAAATAAATATCATTTTTACAAGAGTTAACCAACTACACATTTTCCTTTGGGATAAACATGCAGTGGTCTTCTCAGTTTCTATACAGTGACTGCGAAAGAATAATGACTCTCGAAAATCCCATCACCTTTGTGTTAATGAGACCCCCTAAAATCAAAACCCTTTCAATTCATGTGCATGAACATACCTTTAACTTTGACAATGCTACCTTTAGGTTAACACTATTTTTCTTAGCTGTTTTTCACACCATGGAGAACAGTGTATTAAAATATATCATTTATTGTATATGTAAATGCATAAATTTGGGGTTTGAGGACCACCATATTGGAACTGAGTGTACCACTTTGGTAGATTCTACCAAATCTTCACATGACACCCACAAACCTTAGTTTGATTAAAAATTGATAATGCCACATTTGGGTGTACATCGCCCTTACACAAGCAATTACAAATACATGAACTTTGAATTTGAAGGCATCATGATGAAACTAGGTGTATCACTTTAGTGGGTTCCACCTAATTCCACAGTGATATCTCCAAACCCTACTTTGTAGCACCTTGTGGGTCAATAAATAAAATATCATGCACACATAACCTTTTACAAGTATCTGGTACAAAAATAACTGATAAACAAGCAGAAAACTACAAATCGGACTAATTTGGGACACCTTTTAATCAAAAATAAAATTTTCAAGTCACCAAACTGTATCAAACTATATACCAAACTGTAGAACATCAAAATACAAACCCAACGTAAAAAATCACGTCAAAATCGGATGCTCCTGGCTCCCACAATCGCTGATCAAAGTTGGCTTATGTATTCTTGCATCTTGAACCGGTTCTGGGCGGTTCAGCCTGGGTTGGTTTGGTCTGACCGGGCTCGATTATGGGCAGACCGAACCCACAAAATAATTTTTTTAAATGCTTTGGTCTAGGCCAAACCAAATGGTCTGGCCTTTAAACCGAACCGTAAACCACCGGTTCAATCGCCGGCCCAACCAACCCATCATCCGGGTCTTTGGACCCACTTTTCCAGGTCGGTTAGTCGGGTTCTCGGGCAAAAAATTCGGGTTATCGAGTCCAATATCGGGCCAAAAGGTCGGATCATCAAGTCGGGTTACCGGGTAAAAAAAAATCGGGTTATCGGGTCGGATTCATGGGTCTCCTTAGGCCCGGCCGGGCTGGCCTAGATCGGCTCGGTCCAGTACGGGGCTGACCAGGTGACGTCAGCCCTACTTTGCCTTTTTTTTTTTTTTTAATTGCCGCCGACGCGTGGATCTCACGAGCTTTTTCACACAGCGCGTGAGGGCGCGTCAGAATGATTCCGACGACCTACTTTATGTTGTCGACTCCGTTTCTCTGAGGCCTACAATCTTATATGATTTATTTTGTTTTTTAATGGTCCGAAAAATTTTTAAGGGTCCAAACCCTAGACAGGTTCATAAAGAATTTTGGGAGAAAAATCTCTCCCTTTTCCAATCCGTTCAAATATATAATCTTTACAATGTTTTCCCATCGATCCTAGGTCTGTGTGAGTAACTCTGATACCACTGCAAGATTTTTTAGATCCTCTTTGGGTTTTTCCCATGAACCCTAATGAACACACCACATAGATTACTAGAATACAATGGATATTGGAAAGAGATGATTAAACACATACTTCTTGCTGCAGATTGATTTTCGATCATTTTCTTTGCTTTGAATGCTTGGAATGCTTGGATCAAAGTCCTCCACAGCCTGTCGGGATCCCTTGACTTTCTCACTGCGTATGGGAACAAGAGAAGAAAATAACATCATGGCTGTGGGGACTCTAATCATTGATATTTATAATACCACCCCCAATCCTGGATCAGTCCCACAGTGGACCAGGTTGATCCATCTCTAATCATACTTAAACCGATTTACCTGTAACTAGATTTCCACTAAACCAACTAATCTTATAATTAATTTAGCCCATAAAATACCTTACAGAGTACTGGAGGTGATGGTGACGATGAAAAACAAGCAACCCCAGTTGGAGAGGATGTTGTGGGGACTGGCCATCGTGATCCTCACGGGAAGAACTGATAACGTGCAGTTACTCTCTGCTGGCATGCATAGAGGATGTGTCTATTTCTCTTGTGTTTGCACTTACTAGCTAGTGTTCATGGTCATCTTTTGGACGTGTATCTTGTCTTGTCTTTTCTTTATTTTTATTTGTTTTGTTTTGTCTATGTGTCCATTTTTTTTTAAATCATAATACTCTTTGAGGTAGTAGAAGCTGAACAGTGTTAATTGTCAGAAAAATAGCCATAATTTTGAGGAAAAAGATCCTCGGTGTTGAGGCTACCTCAATAGTAAAGTTTCCAACCATTTAAAGTGGATTGACATGTATCTCGATGTATTCTCAATGTATCGAAATACATGTTTATTCACGTGAGTAGAATCTTCAGAGATGGCACTGTCATTTTTGGGTTTGCATAACTAAAACCAGCGTCTGTGGTTCTGTCCTTGTTTAGGCTGCATTTGCATTTGATATGAGAATGCATTATTGGAACGCATTCTTAGGAATCCATTTTAAAAATGGAGAATGCAGAGCCAACAAGAAAGAGAATGCATGTTGACTGCAACTATTATTTTTAGTTTCTAAATCTTTTGCCTAAGTTTGTGGGCTTAGTGGGCTGGGTTGTTGGGCCTTAGGAAATGCTCCAACATCAGTTTTCGACACTGGTCCGAGGTTTCTAGGACATTCGGGACCTGCGATTGGGCTATCAGACCTCGTAACCAGATGCTAGCAAGATTCTTGTTGCTGTTTTCTTTTTTTTACGAGTGACAAAATATGTCAATATTTGGTTTATGAGGATTGATTTTATTTTATTTTAAATGGGTATTCAGACCTTTGGTCTGACCAATCCTGCAAGCCTATTACGGGCTTATACTGACTCCACAATCACTTAGATCGGATCATTTGAGGGTTGAAAGATAACCATTTCAATTGCACCTATAGTAAGAAAGAAAGAGCATTTAACACCTCGTGTGAGTAGTCACAAGGTATTAAGAAGAGTCAAACTCAATACCTTCTGCTTCTTAAGACAAGGATTTTTTCCCAATTCAACTACCTCCTTAGGGCTATGAGGATTGATTAGTTGAACAAATGACCAAAACTTACTATAAATATGTCAATGTTTGGTTATGACGATCGATTAGTTTAACAAATTGACGGGGACCTACTACCTAAACCCCTTCTTATCGCCTTTTAACCGGTCTCATTATACAGCCTTTTCTTTTTTGGGGGGTTGGTAACATCATACAACCATTTCACTTATTTCAGTTTGCTTATTCACCAGCTTCATCATTATTTTGATTTATTCACCAGCTTCATCATTATTTTAATTTATTCACCAGCTTCATCATTATTTTGATTATACTATTCTTCTTGTTAAATGTTGAACCCTTTATCTAAATTGTTCCAGGCTTCTAGCTTGGGGAGATAGGGAAGGTAAATTTAGTAAGGCTTCATTTGTTTTAATATAAAATTTTATATATTAAATTCCTGTTTTCAATGATTGTTTTTAGGGGTTTTACCTAAAATAAAAAATAAAAAATAATAATAATAATAATAAAATATGTGCTTTTAAGGGTAATAGAAAGATGAATTTTTTTTCCCTCTTGCTTAGAAAACATTATGTTTTATTTTTTAGGGATAAAAATTTTTCTACGTGAAAAATGTTATATGTAAAATTTTACGTTAAAATAAACGAAGCCTAATTTGAAAAATGTTTGATCACTTATGTTATCCTTGCTACCTAGGGATGACGCATTTGGTCCATCCAGACCATGGATTGACTGGATTGGTCGATTCATGTCGGTTTGGCCATGACAGATATTAATCCGATATCGATTATTTTGTACTTTTTTGTTCTTCTTTTATTATTATTAACCACGTATCGCACAACCATTTTCTCCATATATATTCGGATCTGTTTGGCCATACAGTGTCTGGAACTAAAAAAACCTTGATCCTGATTTTGCCTTTCTTACAAGGTCTTCTTGTGCGCTCCGGATTGCACTAGCAAGGTTGCTGGTTCAAGTTAAAGTAGCTGAGATGAGCCCATCAAGGTCTGCACAAATAAATCAACGTTATTGTAGAAGATTCAGATTTTATTTAAGAGGATTTAGAGGACATCGTTTGATCTCATCAACCATAAGAATCTAGTGAAGATTGTGACATTACAAGAAATATTAGTTTTCAGGGGACCTCTATGGTGACCTGTAGTGAAGATCCCATCCACTCAAAGTGGATCGTCATATATTTCGATGCATTTTGACATCCATGGGATACATGTCAATCCACTTTGAGTGGGTAGGATCCTCACTACACAGATGGCTTCACTACAGAGGATTTTTTTCCATTTTCAGGACTATTATTCATGACAAAAAAAGAAATACCACCACACTATGTAGGATACCACAATGGAATCTTAAAACCTGTAGCCAATAAAATTTTTTGGCCACGGAACGTAATTCCGATACTTAAGAGTATTTTCCACGACTGTATTATTACTTCCTTTGTGGAAAATATTATCACCGACACCATAAGATTTTCGACCTTCATTGTGCATAATGACATTTTAGCTGACAGAACCACGATGGATGCTATTCCATTAGGGCCATTTTTGTGAGAGTTCATGCACTTCCGGTGGTATAAAACCTGCAAGAAGATCCTCCCTGTCGTCCAATCCGTCAATTGTCTTGCATTAGCATTCATGCTTAGTATTATAGCTTTCTCGATGAACAATTGACACAACTGAACAACAAGAGAAGATCACGACTCCTGATTCTTGCTCTCCCTCAGAAGAAAAATAGAAAATGTCAATACCAATTCCAATGAAATTGAAAGAATTCAATGATATGATCATTAATGACCAAGACCAACATGGAGGAGCCGGCATCTTACATGCATGATTTTATAGTCTTGAATTAAACGAGATGGGTCTAGTTCATCCAATTTATTGATTTAATCCTTCCTATTCTTTTATGGGATAGGATCCTCTCCAGCTATGCAACCCCTGCAGTCCTATTTAGGCCGTTGAATTGCATGGCTCCAGGAAACCCAAGCCCTTCTTTTATGTACCAGGGAGTTAATGTCACTCTGTTTGTTTAATATCACTATTTTTTTTTGGTAAATGTTTAATATCACTATAAAGGGTGTCAATTTGGAATCTAAACTACATATCGAAATTGATCGTTTAAAACTGTATCAAATTGGGGTCTGAATCGTCTCCTTCGTGTACTTCAGGGAAGAGGGAGACACCCCGTCGGATGACTGACACGTGGCTCTAGGGAAAATCCCAGCCCCACGTCCTAACCGACACCCCCTGTCGGCTCGGCTTGTCGACTGGGTGTCGACTGAGACGTGGGGTTAGGATTTTCCCGAAAGCCACGTGTCGACCATCCGACGGAGGCATCTCCCGAGACGATTTGAATTCATCAAATTGAAATAGAAACCAATATGATATTGGTAAGGGTTAAAAATGAATTGAAACCATTTCCAAATTCCATTGAAATTGAAAGAATTCAATGTAATGACCAAGACCAACATGGAGGAGCCGGCATCTTACATGCATGATTTTCTAGTCTTGAATTAAACGAGATGGGTCTAGTTCATCCAATTCATTGATTTAATCTTTCCTATTCTTTTATGGGATAGGATCCTCTCCAGCCATGCAACCCCTGCAGTTCCATTTAGGTCGTTGAATTGCATGGCTGCAGGAAACCCAAGCCCTTCTTTTATGTACCAGGGATTAATGTCACTCTGTTTGTTTAATATCATTATTTTTTTTTTGGTAAATGTTTAATATCACTATAAAGGGTGTCAATTTGGAATCTAAACTACATATCGAAATTGATCGTTTAAAACTGTATCAAATTTGGGTCCGAATCGTCTCCTTCCTGTACTTCAGGGAGGAGGGAGACGCCCCCGTCGGATAATCGACACATGACTCTAGGAAAAATCCCAGCCCCACGTCCTAGTCAACACCCCCTGTCGGCTCGGCTTGTCAACTGGATGTCGATTGAGACGTGGGATTAAGATTTTCCCAAAAACCACGTATCGGTCATTCGACAGGGGCATCTCCCTCCTCCTTGAAGTACAGGGAGGAGACGATTTGAATCCGTCAAATTGAAATAGAAACCATTATGATATTGGTAAGGGTTAAAAATGAATTGAAACCATTTCCAAATTCAAATGGAGTCATTTAAATCATAACCGTAAAATCAAATAATAAAGGGTTCGATTTTGGTTTAAAAAATAAAACCACAATTCTAATTTCAAGAATAAAACCTTTTAAGACCAATGATTGGGAACAATTAAATCTGATTAAACTCTTTCTTTATTCCCTTAGTACGAAGGTTTACTCATAGGAATTAATTAAAATTACATGAATACTTTTCACATGACCTACTACCTCTAAATCATAAGCCCATTTTAATAACTCCTGACAGACAATAAATAAATAATAAATAAATAAAAATATAATGTTTTCTCTCCCTCCCTCCCTTGTCGCTTTTACCCAACGCCCTCTCTTGCTGGATCCACATCATTTGGCAGGAGACTGGGCGGCCCGGATGGATGGCCATCACCTCACTTGGAAGGATCCGAACCCTCCATCCGAGCCGACCCCCCAGTCGGCTCAGCTTGTCGACTTCGGCTCAGCTTGTCGACTAGGGGGTCTGCTCAGATGAAGGGTTCGGATCCCTCCAAGTTCTAGGTGGCGGCCATCCATCCAGGCCGTCCAGTCTCCCGCCCAAACCTAGGCGGGAGACGATTTCTGTTCTCTCTTGCTCCTCTCTTGCTCCCCCTCCTATGAAACTATTTAAAAACCAAATAATTAAACCAATTAATAATCAATTTTGATAAATTTTTTAAATTTGTGTAATAAACTGTTAATAAACTGTTAGATTTTGATTTTACGTCATTCGCACCAAACTTAAACCATATCAAATGGTTAAACCAAAACCACACTGGTCAACACCTCTAGAAAACAATATGAAAAAACAGAAATCTCATTTGGTGCGATATTGGTTTATCGACAAAATCAATTGTTACGTATCGAATCAAACTGAACCAAATGAAACCGTATCGAACCAAGAATATTTATAACCCCCAAAACCAAATTTCTAAACCTAATCTAACCATTCTCCATTCTAACGTTTAGCGGCACTGTATACTGTTCCCAAACTTTTTGGGCCAGATTATATTCTAATGGTATATCATTTTAAGGGACATTATAAATTAATTATTTCCCGGTTTTGTATGAAATCGTATATATACGACTTTATCCGATATAAATTAAAAATCGTACAGAACCGATACATTAATGATATGGAAATACTCACAGTATGAAACGACAATGATATCAACATTTTGTCTTCTCTATCGAACCGAAACCGTACCAAATTACTGATGCCCGAACTGATTGACACCATAGGGGCAAGATTTCTTTTGTGAGATTTGTCTAATGGATAATCTTAACGTCCCTATACCCGTATTCAAATCCTCTCCTCCCAGAGGTTCGCGAGGAGGGGCAACACCCTGTTAGATGACCGACACTAGGGCTCGCGTGAGTTCGATCCCTCCCTCAGAGCTGACGCCCCCTTGTCTACTTGGCTTGTTAGCCCGGATGGAAAGCTCAGATTCAGGCCATCTAACTAGGTTGCCGCTCCTCCTCCAGGAGAGGATGTGGTTCCCCCATACCCCCAACAAAATGTAGGAGGATGAATCCCCCAGACATAGAGTCATATAGGGTAGGGCCTACATTTGGGCAAAATTTAAATCCTAAAGTGTCAAAATTGAGCCGAAACAAAAAACCAAAACGAACCAGCACAATTTGGTGGTGAAAAATCAGAACGAACCAATTGATAAGCCATATAACCATACCAAACTAATAGCATCAAAACCAAACCAGTCTGATAAACAACCAGCCGGTATGAATTTATTAAAGCAATATTTTATTAATTATATATATAAAAAACCAACACCGATACAAATCAACCCGATAATGACTCAATAAAACCCGTTAAACTAACTTGTTACTACATATATATTAAACCAAAACCGAATCAAGACCAAAATGATAATGGACTAATAAAAGGCCATTAACCAACCCGTTAAAAACCCGTAATCAAACTGGACCAACATTGAAACCAGAGTGAAACCGAATTTTTTTAACCGTAATTGAGCTGAAGTGTATAGGACCAAAATCAAATCGGCCCAGATGGAAACCGGATCAAACCGACCCATTGATACCCTACCAAGTATCATATTTACAGAGGCCAGATGGGGGCTGATACAGAGAATTGAAAGCTTTAATGAAATCTCATGATAGTAGGATAAAGATCCCCCCCACTCTTGAGGAAGTTGGATGCAATTGGTAATGAATAACGATTTTTCCCTACAGATAGATACTGACAATTTCGTTTTAGTGATTATGAATCATGAATCATGAATCATGAATCACGAATCACGAATGTGAATATTCAATCTTCTAAGCCAGATAGAATGAAGAATCATGTTAAAGACATCAAACCTCTGGGGAGGTGAGTTCACCTCAAAATGTCTCCTCACCTGTATCAATCTCCTCTGCATCCTTATATACTGTCTAGATGAAATACCCATTAATATCTTCTTCAGGTTTGGTATCTCTTCCACAGGAACCTCAACTGAAAACATCTTCCATTTGAGAACATCACTGAAGGGAGGAACATAGTGATCAGAGATCAATACAGGCACACAGCCTGAATAGATTGCCTCCACAATTCTTGGACTGGCAACTTCATACCCACTTGGGCAGAGACAGAACTTGCTCTTCCTCATCTTGTCTTCATAAGACAATCCTTGAGGCAAATACTCAAACACCTGGATGTCTTCATCTTTGTTCTTCCAGTGCTTCAACAGTAGAGGCCTGATTGGACCGTGCATCCCTCCGGCGAAGAATGCGAGTATTGGCCGGCGAGATGCTGATGGGCCACCAATCAAACCATTCATTAAACCTGTTCTGAGATGGATTTCTGGGAAGGAAGTGTCCTTGCTGGGGTTGAATCCCTCCGAAGTGTTTGCATTGCAGAGAGCCCGAATGGAGTTCTTGTACAGATTGGGAACGTACATCGATGAGCTTGGTCCCTGCCATATAAAAAAAATAAGTACACATCAAATGCAGACAAGTAATTACCCCCCAAAAAAAAATTTGCAGACAGGTATTTGTCGGGCTCTACTAGCTGTTCCCATGTTGGGAGATCTAAATCAGTAAAAATAGAAATTGGATCACCTGCATCTATTTGTATTCTCTATGGGATTCCATCACCGTCAATATAATGTATCAATATAATGTGAAATCCATCCCTATAGTGTGATGAAATCCACTAGATATGAACGGTAATAGGATCCCATAGAGGATACAAATACATGCAAGTGAATTATTCTCAAAATATCTATTTGATCAATGCGAAAACACTAAATTATCGGCATACCTTCCAAGTCTGCAACTTTGGACTTGCCTCATCTTACAAGCCATTTAAGGGCGAATTCTCTCAAGTTTGAGATCAGTAGGGTAGAAAATAATTCTACATTAGTTAAATCTAGAATATTAGGATGCTTTAAGTATTTGAAAGTCCCTCACTTATTAGTTCAAAATTTTAAGATAAAAACTTAATATAATATTAAAGCTCCATGTTTTTTTCTTGCGGTGATTCAAAAGCGAGACCATATTCATGTGTACTGCCACCTAAAAAAAGAACGTCCTAACATAGGACATGAATGTTGAGAATAATTAAAGATTGATTAAATCTAGAATCTTGATTGCCCTATATACTTTAAAACCCATCTACTTACTATTTTGAATTTTTGAAATAAAAACTTAATATAATAAGTAATATCAGAACAGTCGTTGGTTAGACCCTATCCTTCCATAGGAAAGGGCGACTTAGTGCCATGGTGGAGCCGGGAGCAACAGCTTTTCATAGAAAAAGGTAACCTTGGACCGAGGGGCAATACAAAATCTAACCCATACCTATGACGGCATTATCTATGATAATAGGTCGCCATTCACCAACATGTACTTGTATATGTTCCATCTCCCTTCAAATTCAATGGATTCTACACTCTAAAAGTGGATCCCACACTGAATCTTCCATAAAAAATCTATAAAAAATATATCTACATGCAAATGATCCAAACTAGTCATGACAAAAAAAGAAAGAGGGAAGCAAATGGAATGGAAAAGAAATCTCAAGAAATAGTTGCGATCTCTTAGAAATAAGCTCTTACCCAATCATGGCAAGAAAGCATGAAATGGTCAGCCCCAAGGCTTCGGTTCCAGAAAGGGTACTTTGTGGAGATGACATCGATATAATCAACGATTGTCTTCTTGATTGGGCCAATATCATGAGAATCAGATACATAAACGAACCGGACCATCATCGTCACACTGAAGGGAAGGAAGAACACATGAGCCTTCTCTGGGTCTCGGGTTCGGAACTGACTATCCATCTCCATCCTGTGAATGAAATTTCCTTCCATGGAATATATACTTTTGCAAGGTCCATTATGAAACAAAGGTGGTTCTCCTTCTTCATAGATGAACACCTTAAATCGTTTCTCCATTTCCATATAACTCCTGAAACATGCAGTAATTCACAAAGAAGGAATTTGAAGTTTTCTTTATTTTTCTAGAGAACCCACATCGAGGAGCTGCTTACCTGTGGAAGGCACGAGGTTTCCAGTACATTGGACCTTGCGGGATGTAATCTGGGTCTGTTGTTTGGTTCCATGTCTTAGCAGCTTCTCTAATTGCAGCTCGAGCTCTTGCTAGACCTGCTTCAAGTCTCTCTAATCTGCTGTGTTCTTTTGGCACTTTTCTGGTCACCAGATCAACATCAGACTCGTTCTGTAATAAGAAAATGATTCAGTAATTACTGAACAAAAAAAACAGAGAGAGAAGGAGAGAGAGAGAGAGACTTACGGATTGTAAAGCAGGTGCTGGTGTGAGAAGAATTTGTGAAGAAGGATTGGAAAGAGCTGCATTTATTTCTGTAGGAACAGTATCAACTACTCTTGGATGAAAATCCAGGTGCCTTTCTGTTTCTTCTTCAATTTCAAGAGATGAATTTATCGTGGAAGAAAGGAAAGGAGAAGCAGCTCTTGAAACTAGAGGATTATTAGATAATGGAAATGAAGTGGTCTTGGGATACAATATGAAAATGAACCCAGATACTAGAATCAAAGTTACAACAAGCAGCAGGAATTTCAGAGATGATGACACAGAAGCCCAAAATGAAGAGAGGTTCCTGTAATTACCCATATAATCACAGTTCCTCTCTCTCTCTCTCTCTCTCTCTCTCTCTCTCTCTTTCTCTCTCTATGTTGTTGTAGTTCTTGTGAGACTGTATGGTAGTGATAAAGTCGACTGTAATTAGTTGCAGAAAAAGAAGAAGACGACAGAAGATGGAGGAGAAATTGAGGATGAGAAGAACATTTGGTGATAAAGCGCTGTGCCACCGCGCCAAGCGTCCACATTCATGCAAACTTCCGAAATCCCATCTTTATCTTTTTCACAATCCCATCTAAGGGTGCAAGTTTTACCCTGACAATCCAAACCCGTCCAGGCCCGTTCTGAACCCTGGCAGGGTTGAACCCGGCCTGAACCCTGATAGGGCTGGGTTGGGTTCAATTTTATATGAACCCTGACAGGGTTGGGCTAGGTTAGGGTTGACCCCCTGGGTTGAACCCGGCCCAACCCGATCCTGTATATATTTGAATATATTTATAAATATATGTATGATTTGTATTTGTTCCTTGTTAAACACTTAAACTGATTTGGTTTGTATTTGTTAGGTTCTTAAAAGAATATCATAGGTTGCTTGTATTTGTCATATGTTTTAAATTGTAATTGTTATTTGATAATTTGTTGTATGTTTAGGGTCAATATCAGGGTCAATCTAATCCTGAATCAGGGTTAATCAGGGTTGACCCGGCCCAACCTAGCCCTGTCAGGGTCAATCAGGGTAGGTTAGGGTTAGGCCCAACCCTGTCAAGGTCAGGGTTAGGGTTGTACATTTTCTGACCCTGGCAGGGTTGGACTGAGTTAGGATTAAGTTTCAATAGTCAGGGTTGGGGTTAGGGTTTTGAAAAACCCGGCCCAACCTGGCCCTGTTGCAGCCCTAATCCCATCTTTATACTTTTCACTGTCATTAATAAAGGATAAATGAATCTCTCATGGGTTGTCTCTCTCTATTCCTAGGTAGGGATCCACATCGTCTCCCGTCTGGGTTTGGGCGGGAGACTGGGTGGTCCGGATGAATGGTCGCCATGTGGCAGTCGGAGGGATCCGAACCCTCCATCCGAGGCGACCCCCCAGTCGGCTCAGCTTGTGGACTGGGCGGTTGGCTCGGATGGAGGGCTCGGATCCCTCCGAGTGCCACATGGCGGTTATCCATCTAGGTCACCCAGTCTCCTGCCCAAACCCAAACGAGAGACGATTTCTACAGCCTAGGTAGGGAGAATGATTGAAGAGGTTTCCTCAAACTGGTAGCAATGGAAAAACTTAGATCAAACCAAAATGAATCTTGTTGGATCATAAATGGATTGTGTTTTCAAAGTCGATAAAAATCAAAACTGGAATCATTGGTGAATCCAAACCAAACAAACGTAATAGGTTAAAATCGAAATCAGATCAGTCTGATAATGGACCGATAAACATCCATTAAGTCAATCTTTTATTAAATAAGAAATTGAAAACCGAAATGAAACAGTCAGATAATGCCATTAAGCTATTTTTTTTTAAAATAAATGTGTTTATAGGAAACTAAAATCGAACTGAGTGAATCCATAGTGGATCAGTTAGAGTCCATTAAGTCAGTGTAATAAAAACCCAACACCAAACTCGACTGAAATCAAAATTGTCTTAATGGTTTGATTTTGGACTTAAATGAGTGTACATGAAATCGATTTGGTTCGGACTGAGCGACTGACACTTCTAACCAATGAAATAGTGGATAGATTTGGTGACCGGTGAATTGCCCATGTGTATTACTTGGTAGTATATAGATCATTTTCCCATTTATTTTATGAGAGTTCTAGATTAAATTGGATGAGTGTTTGATAGAATCAGTCAAACACTATCTTCAAACGGCACTACGGATTGATTAATATTTTTGATGTTGGCATGTTTTGTAATCTACCCAAGAAAAGACCCATCAAATGTTGTCATGTAAGGGTAGTGAATAGTGAATACATAAAGAAAGGATGCAAATCCGAGGGAGGTCATGTCAAGGAGGAGCCCAAGCCAAGACTCACAAGACTTTGATAGGATCCCATCAAAAATTTATTGGCCGGAAAAGGAGAACATGAAGAATTTAAGAAACGAGTGGATGGAAATATAAAAAAATTGTGTCCTTATCAAGAATCAAATATTAATTCGTATCGATCACGAATAAGTTCAGTCGATACCAATCGATCCTGATTTGGGTCAGTCTTACCGATTTTAGAACCTAGTTCCAAGGGGGTGAGGAGTGAGGTCCAAATGCTATACACGTAGAGTAGAAACAAGGCGGGCACTGTTGGGTTGTGTCTTGTATTCTGTGGGATCCACACTGTTACTGGATTGTACTTGTATTAGGGTCTACTATATGTACGGGATAAATCTGTAATTATATGGGAATTAGGGTTTCTAGGGATCCCTATATATATTGCCTCTATGAGAAAAACCCTAGAAAAGGCTGGGTGACAGCCGTGAGGCTGACAGAGGATAACACTTTGTTAGGTCAAGAGTTGTAGAGGTTTCTTGTTAATAAATAATTCTCTTTTTCTCCATGGACGTAGATATCCTACAATATATGGGGTGTTGAACCGCATTAATCTTCGTGTTTTTCTTCTTGTTTGCCTCTCCTATCCTAACAAGTGGTATCAGAGCTAGGTTCGGCAGGTTCTTGAAGAACTAAAGAAGGTACGCGATATGAAGAAAAAGAAGAAGAAGAAAAAGGTGAGTTCGTTTTTTTTTTTTTTGTGGGTATTTTTGTTTTTTTAAACTCTGAACCTTAATCAGCTTTTAAGAAAAGTAATCATTGCAATAAAAAAAAAGGTAAAAAATACAATTATCGTGTCCAAGGAAAACTACCATTGTTGGGGATTCTATAAATCGAGATATCAACTGGCCGAATAGAAGGGGATCTCGACATTATCGCCTGTGAGGTTTTCTCAAAGGGAAACAGGGATGAGGGTTCCAACTTGTCTCTAGGCTTTCATGGCTGATCAAGGTGTTGATCTTGTAGCTGGGGTGTCAGTGTCTTCAGTGGTTGGGAATCTGATGTCGACGATCGACTTTGGGAGCTCTAGTAATGGTGCTGCTAGTACTAGGGGTTGTTTGAATCTTGTTTCAAATGTGATGGCCGTGAAGACAGACGGTGGATCTAGTCGGATTGGGAAGGTTTTCCTTGGGATCTGACGGCGGGATTTGAATCCATGCACGGTGCGCATAATGGCCAGTTGATGCTTATGCTGTACCGTGGGATAAAGAAAGACTGATGGGCTACAGTGAGGAGTCGGTTCTCTAGGTCTGCGCTGGAGGTGCAGAGGTGAGAGGCTTGGGTTCCAGGTGTATCTGGAGTTGCAGCAGACTGTGTGTGATGTTATCTTTCCAGTGATGCTATGGCAGTGGAAGAGGTAGAGTCATGTCACTTCGTACGACGGTGAGCTGTGCAGGACACCTGGACGGAGTGTGGGCTATGCTCGTTTGGGTGTAGCATTTGACAGAGAACGATTTACAGACTCAACGTCAATGGGTTCTTCTTCAAGGTGGTTTACAGAATTCAAGCCAGGTGGAGATTTGTTGGGTTGTGTTTTGTATTCTGCGGGGTCCACACTGTTACTAGATTGTACTTGTATTAGGGTCTACTACATGTATGAGGTAAATCTATAATTATGTGAGAATTAGGGTTTCTAGGGATCCCTATATATATTGTCTCTGTGGGAAAAACCCTAGAAAAGACTGAGTGACAGCCGTGAGGCTGACAGAGAAGAACACTCTGTCAGGTGGAGAGTTGTAGAGGTTTCTTGGCAATAAAAAATTCTCTTTTTCTTCGTGGACGTAGACATCCCACAATGGAGTGTTGAACCACGTTAATCTTCATGTTTTTCTTCTTGTTTGCTTCTCCAATCCTAACAAGTGGTATCCGAACTAGATTCGACAGGTTCTCGAAGAACTAAAGAGGTATGTGGTATGAAGAAGAAGAAGAAAAAAAGGGGGGGGGGGTTATGTTTTTTTTTTCTCTCTGATATTCCTTTGGAAAAGTCAAGGAATTAGAAAAAAAAAGAAAATTGAGTTCGTTTTTTTTTTTTTTTTGGTATTTTTGTTTTTTTAAACTCTGAACTTGATCAGCTTTTGAGAAAAGTGATCATTGCAAAAAAAAAAAAAAAAAAAAGGTGAAAAATACCATTGTCGTTTCCAAGGAAAACTACCATTGTTGGGGTTTCTGTGAACCCAGATCCAGGATCTGTTTCTGTAAATCGAGATATCAACTGACCGAATAGAAGGAGATCTCGACATTATCGCCTATGAGGTTTTCTGAAAGGAAAACAGGGATGAGGGTTCCAACTTGTCTCCAGGCTTTCATGGCTGATCAAGGTGCTGATCTTGCAGTTGGGGTGTCAGTGTCTTCAGTGGTTGGGAATTTGATGTCGACGATCGACTTTGAGAGCTCTGGTAGTGGTGCTGCTAGTATTGGGGGTTGTTTGAATCTTATTTCAAATGTGATGGCCGTGAAGACAAACGGTAGATCTAGTAGGATTGGGGAGGTTTTTCTTGGGATCTGACGGCGGGATTTGAATCCCTGCACGATGTGTATAATGGCCAGTTGATGTTGTACCGTTGGATAAAGAAGGACTGACGGGCTGCAGTGAGAAATCGATTCTCTAGGTCTGCGCTGGAGGTGCAGAGGTGAGAGGCTCGAGTTCTAGGTTTATCTGGAGTTGCAGTAGGATATGTGTGATGTTATCTTTCCGGTGATGTTGTGGCAGTGGAAGAGGTAGAGTCACATTACTTCATACGACAGTAAGCTATGCAGGACACCTGGACGGGGTGTGGGCTATGCTCGTTTGAGTGTAGTGGTTTGGCAAAGACGGATTTACAGACTCAACGTCAACGGGTTCTTCTTCAAGGTGGTTTGCAGAATTCAAACTAGATGAAGATTTATTGAGTTGTGTCTTGTATTTTGTGGGATCCACACTGTTACTGGATTGTACTTGTATTAGGGTCTACTACATGTACGGGATAAATCTGTAATTATGTGAGAATTAGAGTTTCTAGGGATCCCTATATATATTCTCTGTGGAAAAAACCCTAGAAAAGACTGGGTGGCAGCCGTGAGGCTGACAGAGGAGAACACTCTGTCAGGTGGAGAGTTGTAGAGATTTCTTGGTAATAAATAATTCTCTTTTTCTCCGTGGACGTAGACATCCCACAATAGGGTGTTGAACCATGTTAATCTTCGTGTTTTTCTTCTTATTTGCGTCTCTGATCCTAATAGGCCCACCCACCACTCCTTTTCGAGCAATCTCTTCACTATTGGCAAGGTCTACTCTGAGTCTTCCATGGTTGTACTCTTACAGAGAAAAAAATTTACTGCAAACCGTGTAACAAGTATTTTCCTGTTGTCGAGTTTCTTGTACACCCATATGAAAGGGGTAGATTCTATATGAGCTCATATGAAACCGAGTAATAGGAATATTTCTACGATCCAGTTTGCAAAAAAAAAATTTCCTTCATCGTGGCGGGCACACCCACAATTTTTTTGGATTGCAGTTTAGAACAAGAGTTGTGGTTGAACCTGACAAAATAATAATAATAATAATAATAATAAATACAAATAGATGTGGCATTTATTGCTAAGTGTATCCAAAATTGCACGTCCCTATTGCATCCATCATTTTCCTCCCCTTCTTTTAAATGTGGACTTCGTCATGGAATATCACTTGTGATACTCGTCTCCTTCTATTATGGTTCCGTCTGAATGGAATCGGCTCATTTATAACTTATAATAGACTTTTGGTCCAGATTTTTTTTTTTCATGCTATCCTCTTTTATAATTGACTTCTGGTCCATTGGCTAGTGTCGTTCCCATTCTGTTGACGACTAATTGAATCTTGGGCACTTCACTTAGGGTGTCAATGGATCGGTTTGGTCTAATTTTAATCTAGACTGATTTAGTTTCGGTCTTCTATACTCAAGTCCAATTATGGTCCAATAAAAAAAACAAAAAAAAAAACTTTGAATTCAGTCTGGTTCCAATTTTGGTCTGGTTCAGTTTTGGATTATTATTGATCTAGTTTAATGGGCTCATAAGGTTCAATTTCGACACGATCCAAGCCAAATAGGGCTAGTTTGGTTTCGACTTCCGGTTTGAGCCCAACTTAGACACCCCCTAACCTCACTTGACAAAAGTGTTGGATGTTGCCTTCTTAATGGGTTCTGCGCCCCTTAATTTGTCATTTCTTTGGCGTCCAGTGAAATTGAAACTCTATGCTTTAAGCTTTTCATCCTTTCACCAGTACTTAGTTTTCTACATCCATCCATTTGAAATAAATTTGAGTTGTGTTAAAGATCAGCTCAACCAATTCTTAGTGGCTTATGTTATTATCAACTCCTGATAGTATAGTTTGTTATGTCAATTTCAGTTTTGGGGGAGTTCTATTAGCACAAGTGACATACTAGATCCCATTACATAGATTAAAGTTTTTTTTTTTTTTTTTAGGTAGGGTCTAAGGAGATTTGGATATGTCAAACATGGTTCAAGGTATCACTAGTGAAGGTATCGGTACTGAATCAGCCAATTCAATTGATTTGTATCGGTTTTGGATCTGACAGATCCCGATCTTGCCTATTTTTATATTATTTTAATAAATATTGGACACGAATCAGTTTTCCTTTGGATCCATACTATCTGATTGATTCTAAACATTACCGATACCGTGTACACAACCTAGATTTAGATCCACATGTGACATGAGAGTACTTTCAAAATAAAATGGATTAACTTGAAGTCATGCTCATGTCTAGTCAATTTTATATATAGATTTTTTTTTGGTAAACATTTTATATATAGATTAAGGTGGAGAAATTTGGGATTGAGTGGCTATGGATCAACTTGAAGTCATGCTCATATCTAAGTCATTTTCGGTCTAGAAAAAATTTGGTTCATCTAACGTGGAAGTCTTTTATTAAAAGGTAGTTATTCATGTGATAATGAAATGTGATATTTTCGAAAAACACAAGACCAACCAAGGCCATTCAATCGTAAATATTTTTTTTAAAATGTAGTCCAAGCGAAGGTGGGAGAGTGCATAGTAATACAAAGAGTACTAGTACATATGCATAGACATACTTGAAATGTATACCAATACAAAGGGGTGCCTAATCGAATAGACCAAAGTTTAGCAATGAAACTAAAGTTTCTTATATGTCCGAAATGGGTCAACGGACAATCATCTACTCTCCTTTGCTGGTATTTCTAAGAAGAAGCACACATTTTCGACGGCCCTTAAGTTGTCTCTAAAATTCTCATTTGACATTTGGTTAATCTAAACCATGTTCTCCCTATCCAACGGACTAAATGGACACATCATCTATCCATGTGATAAAATATATACCTTATTAGGTTTGGAATAATAACATACCATTGTGATAATAATAATTTGCCTTTGTTAAATCTAAGATTCCTGAGGACAACCCATTTATTGGCGGCCGTGTTATTGTCAATTTGCTTTAAGTAAGTTGGGAGGAGAATCACTATCCGGCCGCATTCCCTATGCCCTTTTAAATGAGATGTAAAAAGACCAAGGTTAGAATAGTCATTTCAATTTTGGATATCACCCGAGACTGATCCTTGACCGATACTTGTTTGGGTGAAGCATGGATTTTCCAGATGAACTATTCAAGGAAGCCTTCTGCCATGTGGGCATCGACTCTATTTAGCACCTACCCAGCAGATTGAAGGTTTCAAAATGCCAACTAAGAAAGCAATAGTTGCAGAGCGTAGAAGATTTTCTTCATCTTGCAAGGAATTTAAAAATACGGGCGTGCATTGCATAGTATATCATGGACGATTTCCAAAATGAGAAACTCTGGATGGTCGATCATGAAGCTATGAACCTCACAACTCACTAATCCAAAAAACTTTCTTACAATGAAAACTGCAGATTCACGAAAATACCACTAAGATTGGAGAAATACCATTAGACCGATTGAAGATTGATAGCTTCACCAGATCAATTGAAGGAGGAGAATCAATATCTTGAAACCTACACCACAAACCTTTTTCTCCGTCGATTTTTTTCACCGAAGTCACTCACAAAAATAAAAAATAAAAATAAAAAGGATAAATTACTCATACCACCCTTAACTTATGTGTTTATTGTAGAAAGACTCTAAAGTTGATAATTATCAATTACATTTACTACCCCCTTGATTTATGTGGACCATTATACCCCTATTACATTTACCAACAAAAAGATCAAAAGTCATTTTTGTCCTTTCGAAAAAAGAGATAGATGTAATTACACAAATACCCTTAAAACACTTCAAAGAGAATCAGTCACACATTTCAGATTGTTCGTCAGTTACCGTCAGACTGCTGCTCCTCTGCTCCTCTTCTCTGTCGGACTGCGGTGCTCCTCTTCTTCGTCGAACTTGCTCAAGTAATATCCTCTTCTCTTCTTCTCTTCTTCCCTGTCTTCTTCTCCTGTTTTATCTGTTCTTCTCCATCTCTCTCTTTCCTTTTATCTTCTTCTCTCCATCTTCTTACAAAAAAACCTAACTGGTTTGTACCTTCTACAACTCTACGATTTGATTATTAAATTTGCAACTCCATGAATTCTTTTTTTCACAGCAAAGCTTGGTTAGTTTTACCTCTTAAATAGCCTAAAATAAAACAACCTAAATACAGGTATGGAACTTAATGTTTCCATATCATTGGATTCGTCGGATTTAGGGCTTTACCATAAGGCTTTGTTAGGTTGTTGATTTGAGAGATGATCTATTGGTAGGACTGTTCATTGTTTTTTGTGTTTTTCAATTGTAATTGTATACCCACAAGAACACCCAAAATTATTGTAAGATGTTGAATTGGTCATATTTTACATGATCTAGGAATGTAATGATAATAATGGTTAACCTCTCTTGGATTGTTGGCAACTTAGCTGATGTGACAGTCTTTGTGAGTATTCAGTCTGTAAGGGACGATTTGGTTTTATATCTGTGATTTGCATGAAATGATAAAATGATGAAATTGAAAATAGAATGGAGTCGCCACCTAGAAAAGGTCTAGGACCTATATACGATTTCTCATATGAGAAATACTAATGACTCACGTAGGGATTAAGGCTTAATGGTCAAACCAAAGAAATAGTGGGTAAGTGTCATGTTACAATTTGGGAAGGTATTAGGCACCCAAATTGTCTAATCCGAAGATTAGTCACCATATACTATCCTTTCCTATCCTAATTTAAATTACAGGCAATGGCTAAACAATTTTTAATAGGCACCAAACCTAGGTTCTAGATGTATTTAAATCTAGGAGCAAGCCATCAAGATAACAGTAAGAAAAATTAAAGTGTGGTATGGATCAGAAATAAAATGATTGGATGACGGACCAATCAGCCAATTTCGAATGACAAGCGTACCACTCAACATGCTGACAGACAAAAATCATTTTTTAGTTATTGAAACGTAGTCCAAAGTTCAAATGCAATGATTTTTTGAAAGAAATGAAAGTAATGAAAGTAAATTAAAAATAAATTAGTTTAGGACTGAACTTGAATGATGAACACTCAAGCTACCTACGTATCTTAAGACAAGCTTAAGAATCAAGCCCAACGTAGTTCAACCATTTGGGTTGACAAGATGGTAGATCCCTATAGCCACTAGTCAAGCTAATAGATCATCTAGGTTTAGGATATTGAATAGACTCCTACAGTCACTAGTCAAACTGGTAGGCCGTCTATGTAAAACAATCGAATAGACTTCTACAGCCACTAGTCAAGCTGATAGACCGTCTATGTAAAGCACATCGAATAGACTTCTACAGCCACTAGTCAAGCTGGTAGACCGTCTATGTAAAGTAGGGTTTGAAAGGGACTTCCATGCGATGATGGAATGCTTGCCCAAGATTGAAAGGGACTTCCATGCGATGATGGAATGTTTGTCCAAGATTGAAAAGGGACTTCCATGCGATGATGGAATGTTTGTCCAAAATTGAAAAGGGACTTCCATGCGATGATGGAATGTTTGCCCAAAATTCCATGCGAAGATGGAGAATTGAAATGAAGTTTTGAAATTTGAAAACTTAGATTGAATTTGAAATTGAAATTGAAATTGGAACTTGAAATTGAAATAGAAATTGAATTGAACTTGAATTTTGAAATGAATTTGAATTGAAATTAAAATTGAAATTGAAATCGAATTGAGTTTGAAAAAGAAATTGAAATGGAAATTGAAATTAGAAATTGAATTGAATTTGAAATTAAAATTGAAATAGAAATTGAATTGAATTAAAATTGAAAATAGATTTGGAATTAAAATTGAAATTGAAACCGAAATTGAATTGAAATTGAATTTTATTGAAACTATGCAAAACAATTGACATGATAAATTTGAAAGATTATAATTTTTAATCAATGTGTAAATGCATTATGATGCAACTCGGGTATTATTGCAACCCTCATTGCAATTGGACTGAGCTTGGGTAATGGATTCCCAGGCAGCCTACGTATCTCGGGGTGGAGTCCGAGAATCAAGTCCATACGTAGTTCGGAATGAACTACGCATAAAAAATGAAAAAACAATTTTAATATGTCAACATGTGAGAAGGTACTCTCGACATTGGACAATAGGCATCGGTGCCTCGCTTCATTCATACATACATTCACACATCTATATTTGCGCATCACAAGCGCGTGAGTCCGCATTGCACGGAAATAATTGCAAAATTTATAAGAAATTCCTATGGGATACATAAGTGGGGATTGGGGATCAAAACTATTAATACATTTCCTTTCGCATTCGTGGGATACATTGAAAGGGTAGGGGACGTCCTAGTCTATCCCACCCGTCACTATGCTAGGGATGGCAAGTGCCGCATGCATGTCGTGTTACCCACCCGCATCGAATAATTATGGGTGCACGATGGCCGAACCCATATACCACATAAAATAAAGACATAGAGTTAAGGGCGTTACCTGCCTGTGAGTAGAGGTGGACGCAAAGGGAGAAAATGATCTTATGTGCTTCTCTAAAATACCTTCCCGCTTGTGGAGTAAATATAAACCACAACAGATTGCGGGACAAGCCAACGGAAAAGGAAAAACAAAAGATAAGGTCATCAGAAATCAAACTGGAAATAGGAAAAAAAAAGTTAAGTCTCGTCACAAGGTACCAAAGTACACAAACCCAGACGATCAAAGACAAGTAGTAGGGAAACCCAACTAACACAATCTTTAAAAGATCGAAGATCTAATACAAATGCCAAGAAATACCGAAAAAAAATTTAAACAATATCTCAATCAAACGTAAGATCTCAAAATAGAATTGTTAAGAAGACCACCGAACAACAGATCGCTTAATGAGAAAGAAAAGCAAAAGACAAAAACTGTGAAAGAAATAAAGCACTTCAAACATAACAAGGAAACAAACAGTAACAAAACTCAACCTCAACGGCTCAACGAAATTCCTCTCAAATAAGGAGTTAAGTGTAAAAAAAAAAAAAAAAGAAATGGAGAGAACTGATGAAAATATCTGAGAAGGAAGACAGACGTCTAAGGGAAAGACAATGTAGACGAGAAAGAAAACGAACACCAATTTGTAAGTTTTCCCGTATACTTTCTTTGACAATCACAAGACGATTAAATAGCAAAAGTAGATACGAAGGAGAATTTGATTTCCCAAACATGAATAAATCTGAAAATATCAGAGGTAGTGGAGATGAAATTTTAATTCAAACAATCAAACACTGATAAAATTTCTTTAGAATCCATTTCAGAAAACCTCTGTTAGATCTCCAATCAAGAACTTGAGCACACACGGTAAAATCTAAAAAGGTAACCACAACAATAAATACAAAAATATACAAAGAGAAAACAACAGATGAAGAAATCGATACAGGCATGCAGAACCAAACACACGCATCCAGATTTGCATATCTTGACGGAAAACATGGAACCTCGCCGGAAATATGTCTTGTTTGTAAACTATTAGACTAAAGATCTCAAAAAAAAAAAGAATCTAAGGCTCACCGAATCAATGTTATATGAACCGAAATAAATAAATAACAGAACAGCGTGGGATCGAAAATTCAAATGGCAAGAATAGAAAAAATTTCAAGAACTTCAAGAATTTCGAATTTGCAACTTCAGATCAACCGAAAAATGAAGAATCGATAAACAGAGATTTCTTTGGCAAATCAAAGAATCAGAAGAGTAGAAAACTTTAAAAAAACATAATGAACATCTAAACCAAAAAATTAAACTAAACCAGATTTGAAATCTCAGATCTGGTTTTTCGGAATACCTGGAGACCCGTCGAGCGTCGTTGTATCTCTGCTCTACCGCCGTCTAACCGCCATTGTCGAACTAGGTTTCAGAAACATGCTTCGAAACTTTGAGGATTGTTGGAGAAGAAAGGTTAGGTTTCAGATCTAAAAAAAAATCAAATCGAAACCGCCATTAGAGCTTCTACCGCCGCTGTCTCGTCACTTCATATTGCCGTTGCCTTCGCACCGTTGCCGTCGCCGCCGTTGCCGTCGCCGCCGTTGCTCCAGGTCGTCGTCGACTTCTAGGTCGTCGTCGACTTCTTCCTCAAACCCTCGTTTCCCTCTCTGTTTCTCTCTCTCGAACCCGCCTCTCTATTTCTCTGTTTGGAACGCAGAGAGAAAAAATGATCTCTCTGCGTTTCATTTGACTTATATATGTTATTTTTTATTATTTTATTTATTTTATTTATTTTATTATTATTTTAGTTTGATGACGTGGTTGGAGTTCCATTCTCCAACCACGTGAGCATTTTGTTTTTTTTTTATTATTTTTTTTATTTATTAATTTTTATTATCTTATGTATAAACTTTATCATATTTTGTTAAAAAAAAAACAAACTAAAAATATATTTTGTCATAATTAGTTTATTTATTTTTATATTATTATTTTATTTTTATTATATTTTCTTATTTATCATTACATCTTGCTTACTTATTTATTATTTATTTATGGTTATTATTATTATACACTATTTATTTTTATTTTTTTTTATTTCCTATTCCCCTGAGCTGTGATTTAACTTCCTCGACAAATTTGAAGCGTCTACAGATACCCCTCTTTAACCGAGATTGGTAAATTGAGGTTAAAGAAAATGAACGCTTCAATTTTGTCGTCTGAAAAAGAAAATACGTACCTTTGGCTTCGAAATTTCTCCATGATACCTATTTGTTAAAAATTTGCACCTGCAGTGACTATTACAAACACAAAGTATTTAACAAACAGACATTCCTCAATGGTTATGTTAGTTTGACATTCAGAATGGTTCTCAAGAGTCGAATACATTGCAATTTGAGTATGACATTGTTTGATATACAAAACGATCATCGAGTAAATTGAATAGTCATTTGATTGACATCAGTATTATTGAATTCTAAAGAGAATTAGGAATCAATTCAGAGCGATAATATTTCTCTTGCTCCAGTCCCAAACAATCCCACTTGCAAGCTGTGACGTTAATTCTCTGGGTGTGTCAGATTCATCCGGTTCTTCAAATGCCTCTTGAAGTATTCCAAATTGACGAGACAATCTTCTGGGAGAATAGAAAGTTGAATGTGTCAAACCCATGATTTGAACGTGTGAATTGCGGAATGTATTCATTATAACCCGATTGGAAGTCCACCAGTTACACCTCCATCTAATTTTTTCTGCCGTTATTGCTTGAAGACGAGCTGGCCAATCATTTTCTCCATGCATTACCGCAACATTCATTCTACTTTCATACTGGAACGAGGCAAACACAGGCATTTCTAATTCAGGGATTAAACCCAACCTTTCGCACAACCAGTATTGTAAAAGATAAGGTGACCCAGAAAATTTGTTGATTTCAAAGCGACCGCTGCCTTTGGATACTTTGTCTAGACCTTTCAGGGTTTCAGCCAAAATTGTCGGAATGATGTCTATGCCACCCCGGGTAGCAATCATAAGTTCGATGATAGCTGGAGATTCTGTGCTTTGAGAACTACGCAAAAGGGTTCGGGCAATTTTACAGAAAACATATACATTTCTCCTCTGTAATTTCTCTTCCGTATTTCCTGTATCTAGATGGGCATAGGCTTCGATCATCTTGCTCACATTCAGTCGGCCATGTACCACAAACTTGCTCATTTCTTTCTTATTCCACCCAAAGAAATTTTTGATATCTTCAGTATAATCTTCTTTCAGCTTTGGTTTGAATATTCCTTCTCTGTAAGGATACATGAGACAGGCTCGAAACTCTTCAACGGTAGGACAGATTTCTGCTTCTCCAAATCGAAATACATGTACTTTTGGATCCCAGAATTTAATTGCAGCTTTTATCAAGCTAGGGTACAAATGCATGGACATGATTTGAAATAACGCCTCAAGATGAAGCGAACTTAAAGAAGCATGGTCACAAAACATCATACGCCAAGACCAGTGTCGCAGAACTCGATCCATGTCTGTGCAACAATTAGACAACAACCAAACTTGAACACCATCGAAGATTTCTATATACATTCTGATAAAATCAGTAATTTGACATTTATCTCTGGAATAGCTGTCATCAGAAATGTTTAAATGTGAGGAATATCCCTGCGAAATCGTATATATGATACTGACTTATACGACCATGTCTGGACTCAAAAATCTCAAATCTATAGATAAAATGAGGAGGGTGATGGTCCAGGTGGACAGATAAGAAACTATCCATATGGGGCTACCATTGGAAGAGCTTTTGGCTATTTTGTAGAATGATCGATCCCACTGAGGAGATATCATTTTGGCATATGAAAATGGACTATGAGAATTTTTGATACCGTTGAAGTATTGTACGGCAGACAAATTCCTAGTCAGATTTATGTGAGGAAGCTTAAAAGATTGACATAGCCAAGAGACAAATGTCTGCATATTATAGGAGGACTAAATTTTAACTCCGAGAATAACCGTCGAATTAATGAACGGTAAGAAGAGTTCTGTCAGAAAACAGGATTCTTTCCCAAATAATGATGAGATGATAAACCACTTGTGAATTGGATGGTTATGATAGCTTCATCCGAGAGTTCAGATCAACCGAACAGTAGTTTCAATGTCAACATGCTACTCTGCTCCTTACAATGCGTCATCCATCATCCTTGCTTTGTATAGCCCCCCTTTTTCTTTTTTTCTCTTTCTTTTTTTTTTTCTTTCTTTTTTTTTTTTTTTTTTTTTTTTTTTTTTTTTGAAGGCCTTGATTCTATTTCTTTGAATAGATGTGGAGACTACACATAATATTTTTTCACTTGATCCAAATTTGTCAAATATTGCAACTCATTTCCATCAAGGTCTGTCAGACGAACAGCTTTCCCTGGCAGAATTTCTTTGACTGTATAAGGTCCAACCCAATTTGGGTGGAATTTCCCTCTTGGATCAAAAATTGGAGCTCTTTGTTCTTTCAACACCAAATCTCCAACTGCTAGATGACGAATTTTGACTTTCTTATTGAAAGCAGTAGCAATCCTTTGTTGATACTTTTTAACATTATCTATTGATCTCATTCTTCGCTCATCAATGAAATTCAGTTCATCGTATCTATTTTGCATCCAGTCAGCTTCTGGAATCCTACATTCCATGAGGACTCTCAATGAGGGCACTTCTATCTCGATGGGGAGCACAGCTTCCATGCCGTAAACCAATGAATATGGAGTAGCACCAGTAGAAGTCCTAATAGATGTTCGATATGCCCAGAGTGCATATGACAATTTATCAGCCCAGTCTGAATGAGTTTCAGCCATCTTCTGAAGAATAACTTTGACATTTTTGTTAGCTGCTTCTACTGCTCCGTTGGTCTGTGGGCGATAAGGAGAGGACCTGTGCCTCTGGATATGAAATTTGTCACACAACTCTTGTACCTTTCCTCTGAAATGTTGCCCTTGATCCGAAATAATGCTATGAGGCATCCCATGTCGACAAATGATGAATTCTTGTAAAAACTTGGCAACCTTGTTTGCAGTCAACTTAGCATAAGACTGAGCTTCTATCCATTTTGTGAAATAATCTATGGCCACCAGAATGAACTCGTGCCCATTTGAAGCTTTGGGATGGATTTTTCCTATTACATCTATACCCCAGGTTGAGAAAGGCCATGGAGAACTGAGGGTATGCAGCTCTGTAGGTGGAACATGTATCAAATTGGCGAAAATCTGACATTTATGACAATGCTTCACAAATTCAACGCAGTCAGCTTCCATGGTGTTCCAGAAATACCCCAGTCGAAGAATTTTCTTTGCCAGCATTTTGGCATTCATGTGTGGACCACAAATTCCATGATGGACTTGCTCTGTGATATTTTGTGCCTGTTCTTCGTCAACACACACCAATTGTACACCGTCATAGGACCTCTTATATAGAATATCTTCGCACAACACAAATTGCATAGCATGTCGTCGTAAAGCCCTTTTATCACTTGAGGATGCATCAACTGGGTACTTCCCTTCTTTGATAAAATCCACTATTTGTGCAAACCACGGTCGACCATCAATTGTCAAAGCATTTATTTCTTCTAAGTATGCAGACTGTGTTCTCTTCTCAATTATCAACGGTTTTGTTTGTTCATCTAATCCACAACTAACCATTGAAGCCAGCATTGCCAAAGCATCAGCATATTTGTTTGTTTCCCTTGGAGAATAGTCAAATTCAATTTCTTGAAAATATTGAGCTAGTGTTAGAGCATATTGTTTGTAAGGTATGAGCTTCTCGTCTCTGGTTTTCCAATCCCCTCTGATTTGATAGATAACTATAGATGAATCTCCATAAACCTTCAAATTCTGGATCCCAATGGCCATTGCTGCTTTGAGACCCAAGATACAAGCTTCATATTCAGCAATGTTATTAGTACATTCAAATTCCAACCGAAATGACAAAGGAGTAAACGTTCCTTCTGGATCAATGAGAAATACCCCAGCTCCACAACCACGATGATTTGCTGCTCCATCAAAGAACATCATCCAGCTATCACCTCCTTCTTCCTGCTGAATGTTATCTATTTCTTCGTCTGGAAACACATCCTCCAATTGTCTTGTATTATCTTCCACTGGATGTGCAGATAAATGTTCAGCGATCACACTTCCTTTAATAGCCTTCTGAGTGGTATAAGTGATGTCAAATTCTGATAGAAGCAATAACCAACGTGCTAGCCTTCCTGTCAGTGCCGGTTTCTCAAACAAATATTTCAAAGGATCCATTCGAGAGATTAGAATGACTGGGTATGAAAGCATATAGTGTCTCAACCTTCTTGTGACCCACACTAATGCTGTACATGTCTTCTCTAGAGGTGTATACTTGGCTTCATATCCAGTAAACTTTTTGCTCAAATAATAAATGGCCCTTTCTGTATGATTATCAATATCATTTTGAGCTATCATAGACCCCATTGAACCATCCAAAACAGATAAGTATAACAACAAAGGCCTTCCCGGGACTGGAGGAACTAATACTGGTGGCTTCATTAGATATGCTTTGATTTTTTCAAAAGCCAATTGACACTGAGGATTCCAAGTTTTTGGCTGATCTTTCTTTAATAGTTTGAATATTGGCTCACAAATTGCTGTCAGATGGGCTATGAATCTGTTTATGTATTGAACTCTTCCCAGAAAACCTCTTATTTCTTTTTCTGTGGTGGGAGGTAACATTTCAGATATAGCTTTTGTCTTTGACGGATCTATTTCAATTCCTCTATTACTGACCATGAAACCCAACATTTTACCAGCCGTGACTCCAAAAGTACATTTCTGAGGATTTAATCTTAACTTGTAAAGCTTGATTCTCTCAAAGAAAGCTCTCAAAGCTATAAAATGATCTTCTCTATTGACTGATTTAACGATCATATCATCAACATACACTTCCACTTCTTTATGGATCATGTCATGGAGTACCGTTGTAGCCATTCTTTGATACGTAGCTCCAGCATTCTTCAATCCAAATGGCATCACAGTATAACAGTATGTACCCCAATCTGTTATAAAAGAGGTCTTGTCTTTATCCTCAGGGGCCATCTTGATTTGATTATATCCGGAAAATCCATCCATGAAAGATAATAGGGCATGTTTGGCAGTGTTATTGACCAAAATATCTATCTTGGGTAGCGGAAAGTCATCCTTTGGACTTGCTTTATTCAAGTTTCTGTAATCCACGCAAACCCTCAGTCTTCCATCTTTCTTGGGCACAACCACTATATTTGCCAACCACTCAGGATAAGTAGCTACTTCCAAGAAACCAACATTTAATTGCTTCATAATATCCTCTTTTACTTTTAATGCCCATTCTGGCTTTAATCTCCTCAACTTCTGCTTATGAGGTTTGAATCCAGGGAGTAGAGGGATTTTATGTTGCACCACAGTAGTATCCACCCCAGGCATATCATCATAAGACCAAGCAAAGACTTCTTGAAATTCAATCAACAAGTCTAACATTTTAGTAGTCTCTTCATCATTCAGAGTGACTCCAATCTTAATTTCCTTAGGTTGCTCCTCTGTGCCCAAATTAATCATCTTGAATTCTTCACCAACTGGTTGAACCTTCATCTCTTCTGAAGCTTTTATAGATTCTAATATTTCAAACGGTGGTTCATCATCATCATCATTACCAGAGTTAGAGTTAGAGTTAAAAACAGAATCAGAAGACGTAGAAATAGTATAGTCAAAATGTTGAACTTTATTTATATCATGCAAATTTTCAGAAGAGGTGGCTCCAAGTGGAACAAATTCAACGCTAGGAAAAGACTCTATCTTATCTAAAGACTCAATCACTTTTGACCCAGACATGGTCATACTATCAGGTTGACATGACAACTCAGAAGGAAGAATGAAATGATTTAAACAAATCCAATTCGGAACTAGCCCATTGATCGGTAGGATGAACTGTTGAGGATCCAGATTTTTATTCTCGATCTCTTCGATGAGAGTCATCACTTGATTGTTGTCGAATAAGTTGCTGACATTGAACACTTCTGTTTCTGGCCTTGACTTATCTTGTTTTTTATTCTGAATATTCATTTGTTCTAATTCCATCCAATCAATATTACAATCAAAGAAAATTTCAAATCCGGGTATTCGAATAGGAAAATGTACATCAATCCAAGGCTCTGAGAACCCACAGTATGGAAAATTTTCTCCTTCACGAATGAAGTACCCATTCAAAGTCTTGAAGTACGTATTCTCTTCTTCATGTAACCCTTCGAAATGAACTTGATTGATTACTTCATCTGATCTTTGTTGTGTCCATGTCTTCCTCTTTATTCTCATATCCTCTCTGAGCTGTCCATTATTCTTGTACTTTCTTTTTTCTAGCCTCGAGAATTTGTCATCAGCTATTTTTTGTTTTTCTTTTATTCTATTCAACTCTTCCTTTGTTGGGGTGTACCCTATTCCCGAATCTGTACTCATTCACCAAGACAGAGATTATGTTCACATTGCCCTGTTGATGCAAGCCAAGACCCATGCCTGGAAAATAAGCCATGTTAAGCAATTGAAATAATGGAAACACAAGATTTTTACCTGATGGTTCTGGATTGTTGGTAGCTTGGATCGGGCTGATTTGAAATCCACCCAGGCGAATCTCAGGAGAGGTGGTTGAAGTACTGTCAGGTCCAGTACTGTCTACGACCAAAGCACTTACTAGTTCTGAGTCAGCCAAAACAGTTATGGTTACCCCATCATGGATGAATTTGATCTTTTGGTGGAGGGATGATGCTACAGCCCTGCCTGGTGTAACCAAGGTCTTCCCAAAAGCATATTAAAAGACGGTGGATATCGATCACTTGAAATTCTGTATTGAACTCAAGACATCCTATCCTGATTGGAATGAAAATTTCTCCCAAGATAGTTCTCCGGGTGTTATCATAGGCACGGATACTCAAATTAGATGGACGTAACTCTTCTTCCCTGAACCCCAGATGCTTGAATGTTCTGAATGGGAATATATTAAGAGCTGATCCATTATCAACCAAGACTTGAGGTATAAAATTTCCTCGACAGCAGATTGTGATATGTAGGGCTTTGGTGTGACTTTTCCCGTCTTGGGTTAGATCAGCATCTCCGAAGGTTAGAGCATTTATGGCATATGCTCCACCAATCGATTAGCCAACTCGTGCTATCGGTAGAGACTGGGTACCCGAATACTTGCCAATGACTTCAGCGCATCTCTATGGGTTTTAGAAGCCATTAACAAACCCCAAATTGACACGTTTGCTTGTGTCTTCTGTAGTTGCTTTAAAACTGGATTCTGAGGTTCTGGTTGACTGATTTGACCTCGCTCTCTTTCTCTCACAAGCTGAGCCGGATTATCTACTAACAAAGCTGCTGGTTTGAATGATTGACCACTCCTTGTTTCACTCACTACAAATTCTTCATCTTCTGGGAAGTATATTTCTAGATTTTCAAAACTTCTATTCACTTGAGCCACTTTTGTCTCATGATCTGTTATGTAAATTGTCAGAGGTTCATTAACACCAATTTCAGCATTGGCATACTCTGGGTCTTCCGGAAAATATACATCCAAATGATGTCCAGCTTCTTGAAGCATGTTAACTTGACTATCCGATTTTATGAACTCAAGTAAAGTTTCGAAAGGAATAATATGAGAAGGTATGGTAATGGGATCAAATTCAGAAGTGATAAGGCAAGTAGGATCAAAGCTTTCTTCAAAGATTTCTATGACATTAGTAGAATGATGCGGGAAAGGGTTGTTGGTTACTGAAGCTGGGTTTATTTCCAATCTCGAATGATCCATTTTCCAACATATCTTGAATAACATGCTTCAATTTAAAGCAGTTACTCAGTTTCATGTCCATTCGATTGTGATATTTGCGAAGCTATTTGGTCGGAAGCTTGCTGGTAAAGGATTTGGGAGGGGTCTGGGATCAAGGATTTTGAGTTTGCCAGCACTCACAAGTTTATCCAAAATAACGGCTCGAGGTAAACCCAACTCAGTAAACTGCCTTCTGTTTCCTTGAGATGAAGCATGATAACCAGAGCTACTGTTTTCAATGACCAACGGTTCTGTATGAGTAGAAGCTACACTTTTCACAGCCGGGGGTATTGTAGTCGATGTTGGCTTCGACGAGTAAGATTTCCTCATTGGGGTTGCATCTATCTTAATTGGTAATTCATCTCCATGATTTATGCTATCCTCCACTTGTTGCCCAGCAGCCATCAATACTTTAAAAGACAAAATGCCTTGAGCGAGCAAATAACCTTTGTACACTTTATTTAAACCCTTCATTATCAATGCTACTTGATCTCTTTCTGAAGGTCTGTCCCACATTTGTGCAGCCACTGATCTGAATCGGGTTAGGTAAGAGGTGAATCCTTCATTGGGCAATTGAGTCATGGTTTCCAATTGTCTTCTATTAGTCTCAATCTCTGTATTATAGGAGTATTGTTCGCTGAATGCTCTAGTGATATCTCCCCATGAATGAATTTGAGAAGGTCTTAGATTCATCAACCACCTATGGGCACCACCAGTAAGTGAAAATTGGAAGGCTTGTCCTAGTTGTTCATCAGAAAACCCTCTACCTTGTCTGAGTAATCCAGTGAAAGATCTTAGATGTGTCTTTGGATCACCTGTTCCATCAAATTTCTCTGTAGTCCACTTAAATTTTGACGGTAGTTTAGCATTTGGAAAGAAGCATAGACCTTCCGAGTCGATTATTTGACTCTCCACCCCTTTCAGACCTCTAAGTAGTTGTTCTACATTGTCCATCCTCTTATCAATCTTGGGATGAGGCTTCTTGGTAGATTTAGGTGTTTCGTATAAGATCTCTTCTTCATCCTCTTCACCATCGGACTCAAAATCTCGTGGAGATGGCTCTTTAGAGTTTGAGGTTTGATTTCTCGGAGTATCAGACTTCTCTTCACTTCTTTTCTTCCTAGTTTCCCCCTGATCTTTCATGTTCTGCTCTATGTGGAATTGATTTTGCTTTACCAGATCTACTAGGGCATTAACGGTTCTCTCCAATTGTATTATTCTCTCCCTATCTTCATTGACATTGGCGGGCTGTTCCGGATGATCTTGACCTTCCATGACGTCTGATAAATTGCTTGTGACTGGAGACAAGGGTTTTTGGATAGACGCTCTAAAAAGCCTCCTAGTGATGGGATCTCGAGTCCAAATGGCTAAAGAAATGGATGATCACTGTGTTGGGACCGAAAATAGAAGGAAAGAAATAATCAGGAGGGAATAAGGTTTAGGACAGAGGTCTTGGAAGGAATACACATACACATACAATGACTCGACCATATCATGGTTAGCTCTTTCATAAGCGAAGTCAAACTAACCTATCCGTGCCAAACTCTTTAAATTGAATAGTCTTATAGATGGTTTCTGAAAATATGATTCCCAGATGGATTACATGATCACCAACTACACAGACTTGTCAAGCTTGAAAGGTTTGGCACAGATCCGTTAGCATGTCAATTCCCATGAAAGATATCAACAAATTTTTGGTTCAAAATGAATAAGTGAACACACACTTTAATCAAAATATTTGGGTTGATATAAGCAAGAATCGAGTCACCCCCATCCTTGTCATTGATTATGATAAGCCTATTATATGAGTTGTAAGCTCATGGATAGATTTAAGAAAATCAATATATCAAGTTGGGAGTAGAGCGATTCTGAATATATCGACATGAATATCTTGATTAACGTAATCTTACTCAAATTATTCGATAATGAACCGGATCACAACAAATGTTAGTAGTGTAGATGATAGGTTCGGCAAAAGGGTTACTTTGACGAGGACGAGAATGTCTAACGGTATATAAACACCGAATCATTGATTCTACATCCATTTAATATACCCAAAGGTACGAGGTCAAAGTTGTGGTTTCACTTGACAGTCATCCAAAGATAAACTGGGAACCCGTTACCGCTAGCCACTCAATTGTGTAGCACACCCCCAAGAGATTGCAATATATAGCACACAACAATTTATATCACACAACAGTTCACGTCAACAATAATTACATGGCACCTAACAAACAAGAAAACATAGCTCATTGCCTGATTTTAGGAAAGGATAGTAAATCTGAAGCCTGACATAATATTCCCCAGTGGAGTCGCCACTGTAAGGGACGATTTGGTTTTATATCTGTGATTTGCATGAAATGATAAAATGATGAAATTGAAAATAGAATGGAGTCGCCACCTAGAAAAGGTCTAGGACCTATATACGATTTCTCATATGAGAAATACTAATGACTCACGTAGGGATTAAGGCTTAATGGTCAAACCAAAGAAATAGTGGGTAAGTGTCATGTTACAATTTGGGAAGGTATTAGGCACCCAAATTGTCTAATCCGAAGATTAGTCTCCATATACTATCCTTTCCTATCCTAATTTAAATTACAGGCAATGGCTAAACAATTTTTAATAGGCACCAAACCTAGGTTCTAGATGTATTTAAATCTAGGAGCAAGCCATCAAGATAACAGTAAGAAAAATTAAAGTGTGGTATGGATCAGAAATAAAATGATTGGATGACGGACCAATCAGCCAATTTCGAATGACAAGCGTACCACTCAACATGCTGACAGACAAAAATCATTTTTAGTTATTGAAACGTAGTCCAAAGTTCAAATGCAATGATTTTTTAAAGAAATGAAAGTAATGAAAGTAAATTAAAAATAAATTAGTCTAGGACTGAACTTGAATGGTGAACACTCAGCTACCTACGTATCTTAAGACAAGCTTAAGAATCAAGCCCAACGTAGTTCAACCATTTGGGTTGACAAGATGGTAGATCCCTATAGCCACTAGTCAAGCTAATAGGTCATCTAGGTTTAGGATATTGAATAGACTCCTACAGTCACTAGTCAAACTGGTAGGCCGTCTATGTAAAACAATCGAATAGACTTCTACAGCCACTAGTCAAGCTGATAGACCGTCTATGTAAAGCACATCGAATAGACTTCTACAGCCACTAGTCAAGCTGGTAGACCGTCTATGTAAAGTAGGGTTTGAAAGGGACTTCCATGCGATGATGGAATGCTTGCCCAAGATTGAAAGGGACTTCCATGCGATGATGGAATGTTTGTCCAAGATTGAAAAGGGACTTCCATGCGATGATGGAATGTTTGTCCAAAATTGAAAAGGGACTTCCATGCGATGATGGAATGTTTGCCCAAAATTCCATGCGAAGATGGAGAATTGAAATGAAGTTTTGAAATTTGAAAACTTAGATTGAATTTGAAATTGAAATTGAAATTGGAACTTGAAATTGAAATAGAAATTGAATTGAACTTGAATTTTGAAATGAATTTGAATTGAAATTAAAATTGAAATTGAAATCGAATTGAGTTTGAAAAAGAAATTGAAATGGAAATTGAAATTAGAAATTGAATTGAATTTGAAATTAAAATTGAAATAGAAATTGAATTGAATTAAAATTGAAAATAGATTTGGAATTAAAATTGAAATTGAAACCGAAATTGAATTGAAATTGAATTTTATTGAAACTATGCAAAACAATTGACATGATAAATTTGAAAGATTATAATTTTTAATCAATGTGTAAATGCATTATGATGCAACTCGGGTATTATTGCAACCCTCATTGCAATTGGACCGAGCTTGGGTAATGGATTCCCGGGGCAGCCTACGTATCTCGGGGTGGAGTCCGAGAATCAAGTCCATACGTAGTTCGGAATGAACTACGCATAAAAAATGAAAAAACAATTTTAATATGTCAACATGTGAGAAGGTACTCGACATTGGACAATAGGCATCGGTGCCTCGCTTCATTCATACATACATTCACACATCTATATTTGCGCATCACAAGCGCGTGAGTCCGCATTGCACGGAAATAATTGCAAAATTTATAAGAAATTCCTATGGGATACATAAGTGGGGGATTGGGGATCAAAACTATTAATACATTTCCTTTCGCATTCGTGGGATACATTGAAAGGGTAGGGGACGTCCTAGTCTATCCCACCCGTCACTATGCTAGGGATGGCAAGTGCCGCATGCATGTCGTGTTACCCACCCGCATCGAATAATTATGGGTGCACGATGGCCGAACCCATATACCACATAAAATAAAGACATAGAGTTAAGGGCGTTACCTGCCTGTGAGTAGAGGTGGACGCAAAGGGAGAAAAATGATCTTATGTGCTTCTCTAAAATACCTTCCCGCTTGTGGAGTAAATATAAACCACAACAGATTGGGACAAGCCAACGGAAAAGGAAAAACAAAAGATAAGGTCATCGAAATCAAACTGAAATAGGAAAAAAGTTAAGTCTCGTCACAAGGTACCAAAGTACACAAACCCGACGATCAAAGACAAGTAGTAGGGAAACCCAACTAACACAATCTTTAAAAGATCGAAGATCTAATACAAATGCCAAGAAATACCGAAAAAAAATTTAAACAATATCTCAATCAAACGTAAGATCTCAAAATAGAATTGTTAAGAAGACCACCGAACAACAGATCGCTTAATGAGAAAGAAAAGCAAAAGACAAAAACTGTGAAAGAAATAAAGCACTTCAAACATAACAAGGAAACAAACAGTAACAAAACTCAACCTCAACGGCTCAACGAAATTCCTCTCAAATAAGGAGTTAAGTGTAAAAAAAAAAAAAAAAGAAATGGAGAGAACTGATGAAAATATCTGAGAAGGAAGACAGACGTCTAAGGGAAAGACAATGTAGACGAGAAAGAAAACGAACACCAATTTGTAAGTTTTCCCGTATACTTTCTTTGACAATCACAAGACGATTAAATAGCAAAAGTAGATACGAAGGAGAATTTGATTTCCCAAACATGAATAAATCTGAAAATATCAGAGGTAGTGGAGATGAAATTTTAATTCAAACAATCAAACACTGATAAAATTTCTTTAGAATCCATTTCAGAAAACCTCTGTTAGATCTCCAATCAAGAACTTGAGCACACACGGTAAAATCTAAAAAGGTAACCACAACAATAAATACAAAAATATACAAAGAGAAAACAACAGATGAAGAAATCGATACAGGCATGCAGAACCAAACACACGCATCCAGATTTGCATATCTTGACGGAAAACATGGAACCTCGCCGGAAATATGTCTTGTTTGTAAACTATTAGACTAAAGATCTCAAAAAAAAAAAGAATCTAAGGCTCACCGAATCAATGTTATATGAACCGAAATAAATAAATAACAGAACAGCGTGGGATCGAAAATTCAAATGGCAAGAATAGAAAAAATTTCAAGAACTTCAAGAATTTCGAATTTGCAACTTCAGATCAACCGAAAAATGAAGAATCGATAAACAGAGATTTCTTTGGCAAATCAAAGAATCAGAAGAGTAGAAAACTTTAAAAAAACATAATGAACATCTAAACCAAAAAATTAAACTAAACCAGATTTGAAATCTCAGATCTGGTTTTTCGGAATACCTGGAGACCCGTCGAGCGTCGTTGTATCTCTGCTCTACCGCCGTCTAACCGCCATTGTCGAACTAGGTTTCAGAAACATGCTTCGAAACTTTGAGGATTGTTGGAGAAGAAAGGTTAGGTTTCAGATCTAAAAAAAAATCAAATCGAAACCGCCATTAGAGCTTCTACCGCCGCTGTCTCGTCACTTCATATTGCCGTTGCCTTCGCACCGTTGCCGTCGCCGCCGTTGCTCCAGGTCGTCGTCGACTTCTAGGTCGTCGTCGACTTCTTCCTCAAACCCTCGTTTCCCTCTCTGTTTCTCTCTCTCGAACCCGCCTCTCTATTTCTCTGTTTGGAACGCAGAGAGAAAAAATGATCTCTCTGCGTTTCATTTGACTTATATATGTTATTTTTTATTATTTTATTTATTTTATTTATTTTATTATTATTTTAGTTTGATGACGTGGTTGGAGTTCCATTCTCCAACCACGTGAGCATTTTGTTTTTTTTTTTTATTATTTTTTTTATTTATTAATTTTTATTATCTTATGTATAAACTTTATCATATTTTGTTAAAAAAAAACAAACTAAAAATATATTTTGTCATAATTAGTTTATTTATTTATTTTATATTATTATTTTATTTTTATTATATTTTCTTATTTATCATTACATCTTGCTTACTTATTTATTATTTATTTATGGTTATTATTATTATACACTATTTATTTTTATTTTTTTTTATTTCCTATTCCCCTGAGCTGTGATTTAACTTCCTCGACAAATTTGAAGCGTCTACACAGTCAGAGGAATGAGGAGAGAGAGTATCAGTGTAGGAGAGAGAGTGTCAGTGCAATGCCATAGATGTGACAACCTCGCATGTGTGTTCTACATGTGTTTCAGATGACTTGCAATAAGTTGAATGGATTTTACATTGAGTTTGATGAGAGAGAGTGTTTGTGGGCACCACTGGTGATGTGGCACGATTTCTGATGATGTGGCAAAGTTTCTGGTGATGTGACCAAGTTTCTAATGATGAGGCAGTGTTGCGACATTTTAAAGCATTAAATGAAGAAAGAAGATGTAGAGAGAGAATGAGGAGAGAGAAACTAGAAAGAGAAAGAAGAGAGAAACTTTGGGTGGGACCCATGGGTGTGGTGGCAAGGTGACATGCCAACACGGCAGCCCACAACACTTGGCATGCATGCACGCAAAGTTTCTGGTTCAAATTCCTAGGTTTAATAGACTTTCGACTTTGGATCTATTTTTTGTGGGTCCCGTAGCAGGTTCATGGAGATCTGGCATTGGAAATATGTAGAACGTCGAGTTAGCTTTCCAACGCAACTTGAATCGCTCAATTTCGACTTTGGATGAGGGAGATATCGCGATTCTCGACGAAACGGTTGAAAAATGGCAAAAATAGGAGCTCTCGGTGAGTATATGTGATACAGGGAAAACAGTAGCATTATCAAAAAGTCTAGGGGCCCCTTTGTAATTATCAGAAGTCAATGGATTTAGCCTCAATTATCATAAATAGCTAAAGATTCCATTTGGATGGCAACTAGTGAACCGCGTCTGTTAGATCCGCATCTGACTAATCACAAAAATACGGGATCTAATTGGTTACGTCGGACGGAATTTGATTCCATCGCGAGGCATGTCATTGGTCTGATGTAGATTAATATGGTGGTCCATGTTTCACAGACTCAACGCCTTGATTCCGTGTGGCGCTCGCGTGGTACTTCGACGGCAAAGATTTAGATCTTGCGGCCTCGATTGATGCCGATAGCATATGACGTAATTTGGTCAATCCAATGGATGAGAATCGATCCCGCCACTAGCCGACAGATTTAACGGACATCAAGGTAGATTCCATCTCCGCCAATAACGATTCGACAACGCATAGGGCGGCGGCGATACTATGTTGCGCGGGTGCACGAAAATGACTCAAAAGATGCTCTTTTGAATGTTCTGGCTGGCAAAACTTCAAACTGCCATAACTTGGCCATCCAAACTCCAAACCGGTCCGTTCAAGTTGTAGTTTCCATTTTTTGGCTCCTTTATTTATTAGGCAGTGTTGGAAGTCATAAAAACACTGAAAAAATCAAAAAAATGTGTTTTGAACGGAGACAGAAGGTTTTCTAGGGTTTCGTGTCCTGTGGGAGTGATCAATCACTAACTACCCCTTTTTTGTGCATCAATGGAGTGTTAAATCCCTATGAGAGGTCAGTAGAACTTTTATTTTTATATTCATGGTGATTATGGATTGTGTGGAAGAGATTGGAAGCCTATGAGCAAGGTATGCTCTGTGAATCGATCTCTATCATCATTGAAGGTTGTTGAAGAGCTCCTGAGAGCAGTGTGAAGCTTCAGAGATATTGTCTGCAATCGAAAGTAGTTGTGAGGTTTTTCAATTCCCTATCTATTTGTTGCTTTCAATATATTGTATGCTAGCGTAGGTGAAAATTATTAAATACCTAGCTAGTGGGGAAAAAATTGTAAGGCAATTCTATACACCTAAAAATTGTTATTTGCTTCCTGTGGGTGCGGGTTAAGCGTGGTGTGTGCAGTGAGTGCTGAACACTGGCTGTTGTAGCCTGAATCTTGACGTTGTTGCGTCCTCTCAGTTTTATGCTGGAAAAACCTAGGGTTAGTATCCTTGTCTTATAAAAGACCAAAAGTTGAGTGTTGAGTAAATACGGAGCCCATTGAGCATTACTCCATGGACTAGCCATTACACACTGTGTTGGTGAACCACGTAATATCCTTGTGTTGATTGTTTTACTTTCTGATATATTTTGGAGTGCATGGAATGACTTACAGGATGGGTGTGCAAATCTGGTAGACCTGGCCATTGAGTGGTAGTTAAGTAGATTGGCATGCGCTTGTGTATATGTGAAAAATTAGGTCTCCATCAGCTCTGGGCAGCAGTGAAATAATTAAGGAGAATTTTCAGACACTGATTTACCCCCATCTCAATGTCATATCAAGTTCATCATATTCATAGTAATTGCTTCTTGAAAACCCTATAGGATAGATGCTATCTCTGCTTGGAAGTTAGTTGCATTGTTCATGAATTTAGCAAAAGCAAACAACACCTTCCATGTTCATCAAGAAATAGTCTTCCAGCTCCGGCATCACCTAGATTGCCCAAAGATCATCCATCAACATTTAGTTTGACCCATCCCGTTGGCGGTTTGCACCATAGTGCTGGCCAGATAGATGCCGGTTTAGCACTCTTAGTATGCAAAGCAAAATGTTTTTGTATTTGTAGATCAGCCACAGATTTAACCATACAAGGAAATTTAATAAAAGCTTCTTCAAAGTCCTTCCCAATCACAAAGGTTATTCTCCTAAGAGACAACTTTGTACCATCAAAACAGCTCGAGTTTCGAGCTTTCAAGATGTTTTGCAAAATAATAAATAACAATGGCATCCAGAGTTCTTTGATAGGAACAACTCTTTTCTTTCTCTTCCACCAAAAGAATAAAAGATCTGATGAGGTAAAACCTTCCCAATGCAGTCCATAGACTGACAGATAATGACTCCAAAGATTATGGCCATTTTACATTCCAAAAATAGATGAACAAAGGTTTCTTCATACTTATGACATAAATGACATCGGAAAGTTATTGGTACCTTTTTCTGTCTGATAGCATCATCAGTGGGGATCTTTTTCAAGAACCATCTCCACCCAAAAATGGATGTTCGAGGTGTAAGAGCTTTACTCCATACTGCTTTAGACCAAGTTGGTGTTGCATCCCTTCGCCTGATAGCCTGATACACAGAGCTTGTAGTGAAAGCTCCATTTGGAATCAACGTCCAAATGTGTTTATCTTCAGATCTTCTTGAGATAGGTATGTCCTTTATTTCTGCCAACAGAGATCTCAAAGAGGGGCTCTCATCCTCGAAAAAGACCAAGCACCATTTTGAATAAAAGAACATACCTTGTCATTAAGATTCTGAGCAATACTTGGAGCTAAATTCAGATAATCTGCTATTGTGGTCGTTCCAAACCAGAGATCATTCCAAAAGTTTATTTTTACCCCATCACCTATGATCCATCTGAGATGCCTACCAGTCCAGTCCCAAACTGTTTTAACACTCTTCCATACCACAGAGGACTCATACACTTTTTTAAGTGATCTATTAGACTTAATGTATCTACTCTTCATGAATGTGGCAAATAAAGAATCACCCATCATTATATTCCAAGCCAATTCCAGCTATAGCCTCAGTTAGCCCCTGCACAAAACATTGTTGTCGTTTATTAGGAATAGGATATATAAATGATTAATAATATGCTACTTTAATCATAACATGGAAAGGTTATACCTTCTATTTATCTGATATAAAAGTCAAGGGATTATCATCAAGCCCAACAAAAAAGTGCATCGTACAAAGATCTAAAAAAGGACCAGTTGCTTTATTTTCACATTCAACCACCGCGAAGGCCAAAGTAAATAACCCATTATTTCCAAGTGCAATAGCAGCACAAAATACTCCCTTAGACAGCCATCTATACCAACAAAATACCTACAACCCTTTAAAAACCCACTCTTATATGCTTCAATGCAGATAAAAACCCTTTTAAAATAAGGGTTCATACTCAAGTCTAAACTATCATCATAATGTAGCTTACAGACAGTACCAAGGTTTACCTACATCAGTAGCTCTAGATACATAGGAAATTGTGAATAGGACTTCAGATAACTTCCCTCATGTTCTTCTCTCACCTTCAGTCTTGCCCTGTACAACTGCATTGAATGAGGATCGATTCCATACTTTGCATTTAATGCAGCATGCATACTCTCACTTTTCATTTCTGATCCTGTCCTGAGTCTGTTTGAGAGCTTACTAGCTATCCTGTAGATGTGGCTTCTCTATTTTTTTGCCACTCTTGTATATTGGTGCTTTGATTGAAAAGTTTTTACCGTGAAAGATACTTTGTCACTGGTTAATGATGCATGTACTCTCCATGGGTAGCCATCATTGGCACAAATTGATATGACCTTGTGTTTCTCATTCTTCAACCTTATGATTTCAATTCCTTCTTATATGAAAAAGCCCTTTAAGTGACATCTAAATGCAATAATATTTGGGAAAACTTGCCCAATTATCATTCTCACTGCTTCTGGTTGATCTTTATCATATGCTTGAACAATACTTTTGTCACACCCCAATTCCGTACTATTCAGAACGGTGTGATGAACTGCTAATAAATCAACGGTTCAATCAGGATCTCTAATAGGCTGTGTCCTTTTAAATTAAATCATACACACCCACAACCATAATCAGAATAAATACACAATAGTGGAAGTCTTAATATTAAATGAACTGAGGATCTACTGTGATAATCATAAATAAAATATCAAATTATGTTGTATCAATCGAGACATAAATAAATAAAATATCAAATTATATTTTCTTAATAGTTCAAATAGAAATCTAATAAAAAAAGCATGAGTTGCACTCGCATGAGGAGTCATGCGTCTCCACTATATCTTCGGCCTCCATTGCAGCAACGTGCCCATACACAGAAGCATTCATATAATCTTCCACAGTGGTACCTGCATCATCAATTAAAAATATTCGACGTCGGAAGGGTGAGCACACATCACTGCTCAGTGAGCAAACAAAACAATACAACAAACATATGCATGCATTCAATTCATATCTGTGGTCTGGTATATAAGTTTACAATGTGCTATAGAAAGGTTCGGTGGCCGCCTTATCTCTATACACGGGTGTGTGAAGCTGCCCAAAGATTAACGTCTATTGTCGTCTCACATGCACCCACCATGGAATAGAGATAGAGCTAAAGTGCTTAGGACCACACCGCATCACACTTCCCCTGATACTCTACCCATACCAACACGTAAGCCCCTGCTGGTGAGGGCTTGCAAACTGGGCTCGCAACTAACCAATCCTAATGTCAAATAGTGTACCCAAGGCCTCACCCCAGAATCCCTCAATATGTCCATAGAGATAGAGCTAAGGCCCCCCGATAGAGTCGAAGACTACACAGTCCAGTCCGAGACCACCTCCCCTGATACCCTACGACGTAATAGTTTTGCTAAGGTAATGGCGATACGACGATGTCAGTGGACAAGACTTGAGTAGAGATAGAGCTAGAGTCATGTGACCAGGCTGAACCACAATGTCACGTCCTCCCCCTGATGCTCCACTCGCATCAAGCACACTAACCACACACATACATTCACATGCCTATTCCTAGCATCATCATCATCATGTTATAAATAAAATATAATTAAATATACATGAACATTAATAGCAGGAATATTGGATGGCATGTTGAATGCACATTACAAGCATACACACATAGAATCAGTCATGGCATTGGACTCAAGAAATAAAAATAATTTATTATTAGCCAATTAGTTTAGGTCTTGTTCCCTCAATTTTGCTTGAGTGTAATCCTCTTTTAAGCTCTAAGAATCACTTTTATATCAATAGAAAAATCTAACAAGTCGATAGATTTTAATTAGAATTCGTTCCGACAATTTTAGACCTGCTGTTAAGCTAGGGTCGCAGGTAGGGTAGCAGTTTTCTGCGACCCCAGGGTGTAGGGTCGATGCTAGGGTCGGATGTTTCATCGACCCTAGGTGCGACCGCATCTTCCCTGGACTTCCCGAAAGCTGGGGGTTGATCCTATGGTCTGTTAGAGTTGATTCCCAATTAACCCTACGTGCGACCGCACGTGGTTTGAGTCGACCTTTTCATTCTACAGTCTAATCTTTCAAGTTTGGGTCCTATGGCTTACTTCCACAATCCATTCTACGCTTGTTCTATGGCTTTAAACTCCAGGTTACTTCCTTACTTTGCCTACCATGATTCCCTCCATAGATTTCATTGAAATCTTTCCATGGATGGATGATTTGGGTTTCTCTTAGATCATACCCTCTTTATTTACTATTCTAAGGTCTTACATAATTTATAGAGTATGTAATCATACCTTAAGCTTGCTGAGATTTAGAGATTTCTCTGAATTTCTTCTCCTTAGTCTTCTTCTCCAACTCTCATTCTCTTCTCTTTCTCTTCTCTTTCTCTCACTTTCAATTAGGGTTTCAAAAGGAGTGAAAGAGGCTAAGGGACGTCCTATTTATAGAAAAGAACCTCTCAAAATAAGTCCCATTGAGATTAGGAAAGAATCCCCTTGAAATTTGGAAAGTTTCCTATTTACGGTTTCTGTCGGTGATCCTAGGGTCGATGAGGGGGTCGAAGATCCTGTCGACCCTAGGGTCTAAATTGTCCGACCCAAGGTCTAAAATTCAGGGGTCTGGCTTCCTGATGAGGTGGGGTCGACCCTGCCTGTTTGGGTATGCGACCCTACCCCCTATTTTACTATTTTTGGGTCAGTTTAACACCTGGTCTCGCTATTTCCTTCACGCACTCGGTCCATTTGGCTCGATCATGATAGGTAGACCTGGTACACGGTGGTAAGACCGGTTAGTTCGATACGGGTCTTACAACTCCCCCCTGCTTATAAAAATTTCATCCTCGAAATTTGTACATACCTTCTGAGTCGAATAGATGAGGGTATTGCTTTCGCATAGCATTCTCTTCTTCCCATGTGATTTCTTCTATATCTCTGCTTCTCCAGGTGACCTTAACATAATAAATATCATGATTGCGTAGTCGTTGAACCTTTCGACTGGTGATTTCAGTTGGTGCTACTTCAAATGTCAAATCATCAGTCAAATCAGGTAGATCTACTGTCAAAACGTGTGTTGGATCTCTGACATACTTTTTCAATATGGAGATATGAAATACATCATGCACACTTGATATAGATGGTGGTAGTGCTAACTAGTAAGTCACTTTTCCACGTTTAGCTAGAATCTCATATGGTCCGACATATCTTGGACTTAGTTTCCCTTTCTATTCGAACCGTTTCAAATCTCGCATAGGTGACACTTTGAGGAATACCTTATCACCTACGGTAAATTCAAGGTCTCGGTGTCTAGTATCTATATATTGCTTCTAACGATTCTGAGCCGTTCTTACTCTTTCCTTGATAATGTAGACTACTCGACATGTCTTTTCAATAAATTCTGGTCCAACAATACTACGTTCTCCAACTTCATTCCAAAACAAAGGAGTTCGACACTTCCTCCATACAGTGCTTCATAGGGTGACATCTGTATAGTAGCCTGATAGCTATTGTTATAAGCGAACTCAATCAGTGATAATTTTTCATCCCATGATCCTTTAAAATCAATTACACAGGCTCAGAGCATGTCTTCTAGAATCTGAATGGTACGCTCCGATTGTCCATCTGTCTGAGGATGGAATGCAGTACTAAACTTCAATGTTGTACCCATAGCCTTTTGCAATCCTTCCCAAAACTTTGAAGTAAATCGTAGATCTCTGTCGGACACAATGCTTTCTGGTACACCGTGTAATCTGACAATATTATCCACATACAACTTAGCTAACCTCTCCAGTGTATACTGAGGTCGTATAGCTATAAATCGAGCCATTTTAGTCAGTCGGTGTACAATCACCCAAACTGCGTCAACTACTCGGGGAGTCATTGGTAACCTTGTGACGAAGTCCATAGTGATGCAGTCCCATTTCCATGCTGGTTTCGGTAACGGCTGTAACAGTCCTGCAGGTCTTTGTCGTTCAGCCTTCACTTTCTAACAATTTAGGCATTAAGACATGAACTTGGCTATATCTGCTTTCATTCCTCTCCACCAATATAATTTCTTTAGGTCATGATACATTTTTATACTTTCAGGGTGTATCGAATAGGCGGTGGTATGGGCTTCCTTCATTAGTCGGTGTCTAATGTCTAAACTTTCTGTTTCAGGTATACATATTCTTTCTTTGTACTTCAGTACCTTTTCATCATCTAAGGTGAATTCAGGAATAGTCCTACCTTTTACGATGTCTTCTTGTACCGTTCTTAAATAAGGGTCTGATTTAATAGCTGTTTTCACTTCATCAATTATATCAGGTAAAATCTTCAATGTGGCGAACATATTTGCAAACCAATAGATATACCCTTGGTTGGTTGATTCACCGGGTGCATCTATCACAAACTGCTCATTACCGTAATTGAATACTTTTTCGATAGTACATAGTGCAGCAGTGGTGCTAACCTCCCCTTGAGATTTTATCATTGCCTTTCTACTTAGTGCGTCAGCAACCACATTGGCTTTTCCCGGATGATACTAGATATCACAATCATAGTCTTTCAATAGTTTCAGCCATCTTCTTTGTCTCATATTCAACTCCTTCTGATTAAAGAGATAAGTAAGACTCTTATGATCTGATTTAATCTAAAATTTCTCTTCGTACAGGTAATGTCTCCATATCTTGACAGCATGTACTACTGCCGCTAATTCCAAGTCATGAGTGGGATAGTTCTTCTCATGTGTCTTCAATTGTCTTGAGGCATAAGCAATTACTTGTTCTCCTTGCATAAGTACATATCCTAATCCCAATCCTGACGCATCAGTGTACAAAATAAATGGCTGTCCTGGAATCGAAATGGTCAAGATTGGAGCAGATATCAATCTAGCCTTCAATGTTTGAAAACTCCTCTCGCATTTCTCAGTCCAAACAAACTTTTCGCCCTTCTTAGTCAAACTGGTGAGAGGTACGGCAATTCGGGAATAGTCTTCCACAAATCATCGATAATACCCAGCTAGACCTAAGAAACTTCTAATTTCTGCAATGCTCTTTGGTGCTTTCCACTTCACAATAGCTTCGATCTTGCTAGGATCTACTTTAATTCCTTCAGCGGATACAACATGGCCTAGAAAAGCGACTTGCTTTAGCCAAAACTCACACTTTGTAAATTTGACGTAGCGCTTCTCCTTCCGTAATCGCTGCAGAGCGGCGTTTAGATTCTTAATATGAGTTTCTTTGTCATTGGAGTAGACCAATATATCATCGATGAATACAATAACCGACATATCCAACATATTGTGGAATACCTGATTCATAAGTTCCATAAAGATTGCTGGTGCGTTCGTCAATCCAAAAGACATGACCAAAAATTCATAATGTCCATACCTTGTCCTGAATGCTGTCTTGGGAATATCATCGTCCTTAATCTTCAACTTATGGTAGCTTGATCGAAGATCAATCTTAGAGAACACTTTGACACCTTGCAACTGATCGAACAAGTCATCGATCCGAGGCAATGGGTACCGATTCTTGATTGTCAGTTTATTCAGTTCTCGATAGTCTATACACAGTCCAATGCTACCGTCCTTCTTCTTTACGAATAATACTGGCGCTCCCCATGGTGATATGCTAGGTCGGATGTAACCCTTGTCCAACAGTTCTTGTAGTTGTACTTTTAATTCCTTCAGTTCAGTAGGAGCCATTCGATAAGGTGCTTTAGATACTGGTGCGGCTCCGGGTATTAGATCTATAACAAACTCTGTAGCTCGGTCGAGTGGTAGTCCTGGTAGTTCTTCAGGAAATACATCTGGAAAGTCATTCATGATATCAATATCCTCCATTCGTGGTGTTTCCTTGGTAAGATCGACCACAGATACTAGATACCCAACTGCTCATTTCTCAAGGCACTTCCTAGCCTTTAATGCAGAGAGTATGGGCTTTCGTTTACGGGGAAGTTTGGTTCCCGTAAAACTGAACTCTGCCCCTTCCTTGTCTTTAAATGTCAACTTCTTTTCGGCACATAATAGGTTTGCTGAATGCCGAGCTAACCAGTCCATTTCCAAGATGACGTCAAAGTCTACCATCTCAAGTTGAATCAAGGTTGCATCCAAAGTCTTTTCGTCAATAAGAACTAGACATGGTCCATAACCTTTTTCTAATTCCATTTCTAATCTCATCGACGATCGTACAAGTAGTTTGTAGTCTAAGGATTTGAGGGGTAGATTTAACTTCTTTTCAAATGACACAGATGTAAAAGAATGAGTAGCTCCTGAATCAAAGAGTACTCTGACGAGAATGCCATTAATAGGTATGATACCTGTGATTTGTTTTGATTTAGTCTACATGCTCACATAATGTAACACAAAATGATAAGATTCAGGTCATACCTGTGACCACATCAGGCGATGCGACAGCATCCTCAGATGTAACCGTGTAAACTCTGTCTTGTTGTAGTTGCTTCTTGGGCTTAGGACACTCCCTTGCCATATGTCCCAATTGATTGCAGTTATAGCATTTTAATCCTTCATTATTTGGCTTTTGTTGCTGTTGAGCTGCTGAAGTAGTCTTGGCTGCAGCATTGAAGCCTTGAGTACAGAAGGGTTTGAATGTCTTGGTGTTCCCTCCGTTGTAAGAATTTCCATTTGGCCTTTTGATTCCCCTATTTTGAGCAAAGTAGTTCTCTTTCTGGCTCAACTCTATCACTCGAGCAATTTGTACAGTTTCATTGTAGATTTTCTTCTCAAGTCCCAGAACATGTTCACGTATGCTTCCCCTAAGTCCCATGATGAACCTTCGGGTCTTTGTATCTTCCGCCTGCATACTGACTGGTGCAAAGAAGAAGAGCTCCTCATAACGCTGTTGATATGCATCGACAGTCATCTGTCCCTGATACAAACTCATGAACTCCTTCTCCATAGAATCTTTGAAACTCCTAGGAAAATATTTCTCAAAAAATGCCTCTTTATATATATCCCAAGTCAATTGGGTGTGCTTTGTCAACAGATACATCCGTGTGGACTTCCACCAGTGGTGTGCATCGCCTTTCAGCATGAATGTTGCACACAATACTTTCTCTTCTTCATTCACTGTCATCATCGTGAAGTTTCTCTCCATCTCATCGATCCAGTATGCTGGCCACAATGGATCAGCTGGCTTACCACTATACTCCTTGGACTTCATCTTCAGAAAATGCTCAACTAGTTTGGAGTGGTCTAGTTGATGAGGAACATAAGCCCCATACATAGGTGGTTGGTATTGATATCCACCTGGAGCTACTTCAGGGTTTTGTACTTGAGCCTGCATGATGGGAGTCCGAGGTGCGTGGGGTACTTGTGTTACTCCCCACAGTGCTTGTGCTTGCCTGTCCTGCTGGCATCGGTGTCGTCTGTGCAGCTGGAAAAGCCATGCCTATGACAACTTGCATAGTAGCTTGTACATGTTGTATTTGTTGCAGCTGTTATGCCAAATTCATTACGACTGTAGCCAAGTCTGTAGGTGGAGCTGGCAGATTTGTAGGATTTGTCTGCCCATTAACTACGGACGGTGCCGTGTTCGGATTCTCCTGTGTTTCAGGATATATATGGCTATCTTCCTCCATAGGTGGTGGTAGTGGAATAGAGTTACGACTTTGTCTGGTCACTCTGTGTCCAACCATTATCTGTTCTGGTAGTGGTGATGCCTGAAAATCATAGAATACGTGAGACAATCATCATATACTTCATTCTCATATTTAAATCCACTAATCAATGATATTTTTAAAATTTTCAGATCATTCTGTCAAAAATACTGTATTTTCCATCGTAGGGTCGATGGTGGGGTCTATGGATGTCCGACCCTAGGGTATGCGACCCTGAGAATCACTGATACTTACCGAGAGCCTAGGGTCAATGGATGTCCGACCCTGGGATCGATCCCTAGTTCTCTGTCAGATCACCGAGAGGCTAGGCTCGATGAGGGGGTCGGAGGTAGGGTCGGATGTTTTGGTCGAATTATCCGACCCTAGGACTGAAAACCAGGTTTTTAATCCCGATTTTGAATCCATTTCTCATTCTTTCTCCTCCTTTCTGACTTGGCTCATTCCTCTGAGTTGCTACAGTGACAACTCCGACCCATTGGTGATTTTTGCTTCTCTTTTCGACGTCTACTCCTCTTCTACAGGTATGTTCTCTACGGTTTCATATTTTTAGGGTTTATTAACTAGGTTTTTGCTCGTTTATATCGTTTTCTTCAAATTAAACTTTTTCCAACCGTAAAAATTCGATTTTTATTGGGGGCTTTTGTTGTTGGTGACTCAATGGACAAAAGCCCTCAAAAATATTTGAGTTTCATCGGTTGGTTATCGAGAAACTTGAAATTTCCCATTTTTGCCCTAATTTATTGAGATTTTTGAATTTCTTGAAATTTCTTCCAATTCAATCTTCTTAGATAAAATTTCCAACTATATGAGTCTTACAGGATCGTTTAGAATCTATATAAGTCCTCCTGCCCACGTGTATGGGTAAAAAGTGAGTCTTTCGACCAATTTATGTCGTTATATTGTCGAAATTTTTGGGTTTTTCATCTTTACTAAGCCAGTATCTGTTTTTCTTTATTTTTGCAGATAGTATGGCTCGTACCAAAGTACCCAGGGTTCATGACCCAGTCTGCTTCCGTTCTAAAGAGGCTGAGGCGCAGTATGCCCGCTACGCTCGTAAGAAGGTAGAGGGAGGTCGTCGGGTGGACTTGGCTAGCTTGGCCTTGTTGATGTAGAGAGAGCTTTTGGTGACATGGGCTGGCTTCCTGTGATCACCTATGACGCCTGTACTCGTCCAGATTTGGTGAGACAATTTTATTGTAATCTCCAGGTGGTAGGAGATTACAATGATACTGAGAGGGGTAGAGAGCTCAGGATCACTAACTACGTCAAGGGAGTCAAGGTTTCCTTTGATTATCGGCAGCTAGCGGACCTTTTGGGCATTTCATACGACGGCCCCTTGGTGTATTGTGCTCCCGGAGAGCCCCAGTTCTTTTCCTTGGCGATGAGGGCTGAGATTGACCGTCAGCTCATCAGAGAGGATCGCTGGGAGATGAAAGCGATCTACCTACGTCCAGAGCCTCGGGTGTACTGTAAGATCATTCAGCACAACCTGATACCTCAGAGTGGGCACTATGAGAGGATCTCCCAGTTGACCCAGTTCTTACTGTACTGTATTTGCACTAGGCAGCCTGTCTGCCTCCCTTATATTATTATGCGAACGATGATCAGTGCCACTCTGCCCAGTCATGTTGGCAACCTGCCTTATGGACGCATGATCACTATACTGCTTACCCGCCTGGGTGTTGACTTGGTGGATGAAAGGATTTAGGAGAAATCCATCTCATCACCTGTGGATTGGGAGGCCATCTGTAAGATGGGCATGCGGGATGCTCAGGTCAGCGATGATGAGAGGAGCGCTCTGGTGCGTCCTCATACTCGGGTGGAGATGGCAAACGCTGAGGTAGCAGCAGCAGCTGCTGGAGCAGGGTTCATGGGGGCGATGCTGGGGATGATGATCATTTGTACATGGATGTGGACTCCATACCTCCTCCATCACCTACACATACTACGGGAGCGGGTGTAAGCACCCCATTTTTGCCATCTCAGCTAAACAAAGTCCTGATGGCGTGTGGACAACAAAAGGAGAAAGATGATCGAAAGTTTGGATTTTGACTGTGAATTTGAGGAAGTTTTCAATGGGTCTCTGTGAATTCGAAGAAGTTTTCAATGGGTCCACAGTAAGGTCATGGGTTATAATTCTGCATGGATGCATAGGTCATAGAATTATCTTCGAAATGAGACTAGAATTGCTCAATTCTGATATCAAATGAAGAAGATATGACCATTTTAGTCGGATGATACATATAAGGGAGGTTTATGAAATTATTATAAATAATCCCAGGGGCCTTCATGCAAATTATCGTAAGTCGGATTGTTTGAATTTCAAATCATCATATCTTCATCATCCGACATCGGATTCAGATGATTCCAAGGCCATTATTCTTCATTCATGATGTTCTACAAAGTGGACGAAAAAAAATCTCGGGTAGAAGTCATCAGTGGGTCCCATGCAAGCTTTCATGCAAAATTATCGTTAGAACTTCAAAGCTTCATATCTTTTCCGTTCTACGTCGGATTCAGACGATTCTAAGGCCATTGTTCTTCATTTGTGATGTCCAACAAAGTGGACATGGAAAATCTCAGGTAAAAGTCTCCGGAGGGTCCCATGCAAAATTACATATGTAAATGGTCATTTAATATTCAAAAATTCTTATTTTGATCATCCCATATCCAAATCAGGTGATTCCAGTCTCATTATGTTTCATTTTTAGTGCTCTACAAAGTGGACATAAAATATTTCCGATATAAGCCTCCGAAGGATCTCATGCAGAATGGTCAGTCAAATTATCGATAATTGGTCCGATTAAACTTCAAAAATTCATAAGTTGACCATTTTACTTCCAAATGAGGTGATTCAAGTTCCTATATTTCTCATTTTTAATGTTCTACAAAATGAACGCAACAAATTTGGAATAGAGGCCATCGAAAAATTCCATGCGGGATGACAGCGGAAATGACCCATGAAATGACAAGGAGAGAAAACCCAATTAATTCCAATCAATCCAGTCAACTCAGTTCAAGCCGGTTTTGGTCCAACCTAGCTCAACCCATATCGGTTTAACTCGCCAACCTAAGTCGGCCCAACCTAAGTCGGTCTCAATCCATTTCGAATATTTAGTATCATATATGTGCATAATATTAATATATTATATATATTGTATATATATATATATATATATATATTATATATATATATATATATATATATATATATATTAAATATATGTGTATATATGTATATAATATATATTATTATATGTAAATGATAATCCAAAAGATTTTGAGAAGAAAAAGGAAAGAGGGGAGAGAGGAAACATGAAAGAGAAGGGGGATTTAGGGTTTTGAGATAATCCAAAAGATTTTGAGAAGAAAAAGGAAAGAGGGGATAGAGGAAACGTGAAAGAGAAGGGGGATTTAGGGTTTTGAGATAATCCAAAAGATTTTGAGAAGAAAAAGGAAAGAGGGGAGAGAGGAAACATGAAAGAGAAGGGGGATTTAGGGTTTTGAGATAATCCAAAAGATTTTGAGAAGAAAAAGGAAAGAGGGGAGAGAGGAAATGTGAAAGAGAAGGGGGATTTAGGGTTTTGAGATAATCCAAAAGATTTTGAGAAGAAAAAGGAAAGAGGAGAGAGAGGAAACGTGAAAAGGAGAGTTTTTTTAGGGTTTCTAGATGATTTCCAAAAGAAAAAAAAAGGGGGAGAGAGAGGACGTGAAAAGGGAGTTTTTTTAGGGTTTCTAGATGGATTTCCAAAAGAGAAAAAAGGGGAGAGAGAGAGGACGTGAAAAGGGAGAAGATTTAGGGTTTTTAGATTTTTTCCAAAAGAGAAAAAGGGGGGAGATAAAAGAGACGTGAGAGAGAGAAGGAGGGGAGGTTGATAGGATTTTTCCAAAAGAGAAAAAAGGGGGAAAGAGAAAAAAACGTGAAAAGCTTTTGGGGCTAGATTTTGGGAGAAAAGTAAGGGAAGAAGAGAGAAAAAAGAGGGGAAAGAGAAAAAACGTGAAGAGGGGGAGAGGCTCACATTTTTTTTGGGAGAAAAAGAAGGGAAGAAGAGAGAGAAAAGAGGAAGAAAAAACCAAAAAAAAAAAAAAGAAAAAGAAAAAAAACGTGAAAAGGGAGTTTGACAGAGTTTGGGCTCTCGGTTTTGGGAGAAAAAAAGGGAGAAAGAAGAAGAAGAAGGGAGGAGCAAGTAGAACCTACGAGCATCTAGGTAAGCTGCCTCTACTTCTATTTTTCTTCTATTGTTTTGCTTAACTATAAATCTCCATCTCATAAACCACTCTACCTCACCATTAACCAATTTCCATCACCAATCTAGCCTACACTTGGCTTTCAATCCCTATACAACCAGCACTCTAACCGATTTCATCTCATACTTCAATCATCAGCCTTGTGCTACCACCTACCCGTAACCCCACTCACTTCCATCTCCTACTGAACCAACCAACACCTCACACCACCTACTCGAATCTAGCCATGTTACAATACCCAAACCTGTCCATCAAGCCCTAGACCAGTTCCCCTCATCCAACCATTGGATCAACATTCCTCATCTTACCCTTGATCTTTCCATTAAATATGGGCCATTGATTGAATCTATGATCATGATATGCTTGAATAAAAATCTAAATTTTGATTCTTTATCGTGTTGATATGATGCCCATTCAAAATCTGATCCATTGAATGTGAAATTTGTTTTGATCATGTGATGAAAATTTGTCCATTGATATTGAATTAATATTTGAATGAATGAATTTGACTAATTGATGTGAATTTAATCTGAATCGTTGATCTTTAAGATCCAATCATGTGAATGGATGATTAATTAATCTGAACCATTGATTTTAATCTGATGATGATTTAATGATGAATTAATTTGAGCCATTAAAAGTCTGATTAACTGATGATATATGATCTGAACTGTTGATTTAAGATCTTGAATTACTTTCAATCGTTGATCAAATGTGATTTCGGTCACATTGTGGATAATCAATGCATTGAATCTAGACCGTAGATCTGAAAATATGTTTTGATTGATTGACTGACATGCTTTGGTTGTCTATCACATGCCATATTTTGATGCTATATTGTTCACATGCTATATTTGGATGCTTATATGCACACACTGCCATAGTTGGAATAATCACACTGCCATGATTGGAATGATCATACTCACATTAAATGCTTATTGCCATATTTTGGATGATTACTACCATGTTTGGATGCACACTTACCATGTTTGTATTGATTCACATGCTCACTTGCTATTTTTGACTGATTTGTTGCTAAATTTGAATATATTTCCAACACTGCTATATTTGGAATACTACCATTGATATAGTTGGAATATTTTCATTTACCATATTTGTCTTGGAAAGAGAAAAAATAAAAAATAAAAATTAGGGCAAGATACACCCTGAAATAGAAAGAATTGAACAATTAGGGTAGGAAACCCTAAGATGGAAAGAAAAAAAAATTAGGGAAAGTGAAACCCTAAAAATAAATAAATAGCAATTAGGGAAAAATAAACCCTAGAATAAAGAGAATAATTAGGGTATGAAACCCTAAAAAATGAAATCACAATGAAAAGTGATAGGAAACCCTAGAAACCTGAAAATGGAAACAATAAAAATGGTGGGAATTTAGGTCTCATCCTTAGATCCTATTGACAAAATTAGAAAAAATTTGGTACACATCCCAAATAAAAATGGTAGGAATTTAGGTCTCATCCCTAGATCCTATTAACAAAAATAGAAAAAATTTGGTACACATCCCAAATAAAAATGGTAGGAATTTAGGTCTCATCCCTAGATCCTATTGACAAAAATGGAAGGAATTTGGTACACATTCCAAATCCGACTCTCACAAATTTTGAACTACGTCGTACCTGATTTCTAGGGCACACCCTAGAATACGTAGGCAATTTGGGAATCCCAAATACGATACAAAGCCACCCATCAACCATACATCCAGCATAAACTTCAACTTGAACAACAAAGAATCTAATTGAAGCAAATGCATAAATCACTTCCATAATCTTTAATCACAAAATCCTTTTTGAACTACGTTTTTGGACTTGATTTCCAGGATTGGAATACGTAGGCAGTTTGAGATGTCTTACACATCTCAGATTCAGTCCAAGACCGAACCATCTTTGGTCCGGTTCACTGTATAATATTGTACATTACATTTGCTTGTTTATTTGTTTTAAAACATGATTGGCTGAACCCTAGGTTAGAACAACTTAGCAACTTGGTTTAGGACATCCCCCATTGAACCCTAGTCATCCAGTTGACCAAGCACAGTCAAAATTAGAATTTAAGGAAAGTTTAGGAGGCCGATATTGATCGGGCGGTTTGGGTGCCTAACACCTTCCCATAACCGTACCCTGAATACTTACCCGATCTCTTGCAGACCAAAGAACTGATACATTGGGTCACGAGTCAATAGAAGTCTTACCTTAGGGTGAGGCTATATTTTTTAGAGGTCCTAGACCTTAATCTAGGTGGCGACTCCTACAGTACAATCGATCTTCATTGATACAGGATACACATTTCCATCCCGAGGAGGATCACATCGATTTCCCATTGTCCTCACAGTAGCGACTTCACTGGGGACGAATATTCAGACTCCTAGGATACTTTTCTTATATTGATTTGCTTGACATTTGATGCTAGATCTAGGGTACTATATTTATTTGTACATATTGTTTTGGGGGGAATGGGTTCAGTCACACTTTCGTGCGAGTAGCCGAACCGGGTCCCATGCATGTGGGGCAGCCCGCTAGGCAAAACATACAGCCTTGGCCTGTACTTTGTGAGACCACGACCGGCGAGCAGCCTCTAACGAGTGTTTCTTGGGTCTGCCTGGGAATGCGTTATGCTACTCCACGTCGCTTGGATCATTGCAAGATAGTATATAAAGGGAATGAGGGCCCATTATTCATCGAGCATTCGGTGATAGGTTACCCCGTCCTCGTCAAGGTGGCCTTTTCTGTCCTAACCCAGTTTGAGCCACATGTATGTTATTTTTGGTCCATTTTTGAACCAACATGGTAAAATCTACTCGATCATTATATTTACATCCGAGACGTCGAAGTTCTACCCATTTTTTTCCTTGATTTGTCAATATGTTTGGATCCACACTTGAGTATTCTTGTCTCTCACTTGTTGGGAGCGTGAGGGTTACGTATACCCGCATACACATTAGTGTGGGCGGTCTGTACATGCCCTCCATCGTACAAAGCTCTTTGTGTTGACCGTTCAATATTGATACATCAATCTCAAAAACGATCGGAAAATCTTCGTCACGGCATAGATACTATGATCAAGTAGAAATTTACCGATTTTTTCAATCATGAACCGCTTTTGTCATCCTTGATGAAAACTACCAATAAACATATCTGTTTCAATTTCTTGAAATTTGATGAACCACATGGTCGAACCTTGGTGCTACAATGATCGATTCAGAATCTTGAGGCCCCAAGACCAATCATGGGGTTATTCAAATACAAATAAATTGTTACAGATGATGTCTAATGGTCGGTTTTCATGAAGGAGCTAACTTTGTTTGGTCGAGTCAGCTTGTATGTGTATGTGTATTCTTCTCGTGTCAGTCACTTCTGAGTCTTAACCTTCGTTCATTGTTTATAGAAAGAAAAAAAAAATCAAAAAAAAAAAAAAAAAAAAAAAAAAAAAAAAAAAAAAAAAAAAAAAAAAAGGTTGAACTAGGGAGGATAGGATTGTCTAGACTTAAGAGAACACCTGAGTGAGTAGACAAAGCATCCACTCATAGGAATGTCTCATCATCACCGGTTCATGTCTCGGTTCATGGTCATAAGGAGGACTTTTGTACCTCAAAATGTTGGAATGGTTGGAAGACAGTATATTGAGAGCCCAAATATTTCAGAATAGAATTGAAATTCCAAGATCAGAGTTGAGGAATCCAAGAAGGTAGAAATCTGAATCATAGATTCTGAGAGATTATATGTTTCTTTCCCATACTAGCATACCTGCCAAATTTAAATGGAAAAAACTGAGATTGGAAAACATTTCATTCACCCTTGGCGACTGAGCCACTTTGATCGACAGAGTGCTGACTCCCAAATTACTTTCATCACCCAAGGTGACCCAAACTCAAAGGAGTAGCCCTTGAACCTTCAAGAATGTCCCACCCCCTCCCAAAATCCAGGATGAAAAGGAAGACCATGTGGTCGATTGTATCCCAAAATTAAGGTAGCCTGAAAGTGAACTTCATGTGCATCCTAAAGTGGGGCACAACCAAAATATCAGTGTACCCTAAATTGGGGCACAACAAAAATATCAATGCACCATAAACTGGGGCATAATTAAAATGTTAATGGATTCAAAGTGGGGCAAACCAAAAAGGCGATGGACCAACTGGGGTATAGGTCAGAGTTTCATGACATCCAAACTGGGGCATAAGATTAGAATACATTTAACCCAAATTGAGGTATTGGCCAAGTGAATGTCAAACCTAAATTGGGGCATAAATCAAAATGATAATAGACTCAAGAGGGGTTTAGCTCAAGATGGAAAGAGTCGAACACATGTCGATAGATAGGCGTAATGAGCCTTACTAGCAAAAATCTGAGTGAAAATTCGGTCTTACAATCGATCATAAATTGGCATCAATGATGTCGTATCCAATTGGGGTAACTCGGTGAATTACTTGTCTAAACTGGCTACCATTGGTATCTGATAGGTCATCTATGTTTGGGCTTAAGTTTGATGTGTCTGTAGACGGTCCAGTCCAAAATACTCTGAAAAAAATGAATAATAATCATCTCATTTGAGACATCAACTGCAGTGCTTTTACTACTTCCAATCCATTCCTTCCCAGTTTGATATTTCTTCCTCTTCCATGTCCGTTGCTAATTCTGATTCTGATGACGATTGAGGATGATGAGCCACAACCTGAACTTCTACTCCACCGGCCTTTAGAGAAATGAAAGTGCAATACACATGTGAAAGTTACAAATGATTAAGTTAAAGTCATGGAAGCATTCTCAAAGATACAAGTTGGTACATCAAAATGTCATCCCATTTGGTCAATTTACAGAAATAATTTTTTTTGGGATATTCCTTGAAAGTAGAGAACATTTATAGACTCATACAGGTGGTTCGTTCAGTTTTATAAAAATGGGTCTATAGACAAGGACCATTCAAGTGATTAAGTCTTCTACAAGCGCATGCCATCTACAAAAATGAGTATGTTACAGATCAACCTCAAAGTCAAATATGAGTTCAAAAAAAACAAAAAAAAAAAAAAAAAGAAGAGAAAAAAAGAAGAAGAAAAAAAAAAGAGTTATACAAAATAATGAGGTTGGTTAGCATACTACATTGGAACAATGATGGTGGACAAGTTCAACTATGGTGCATATACATGGAGCAACTACTTTGAAACACTAATGATGAGTGAGTTCGATTACAAGGCATGTACATGGGGCAACTCCTTTGGAGCTCTGCTGATGGACAAGTTCAGTTATAAAGCAATAAGACAATTGGTTCTTGTACAATAACATATAGACACCATTTCTTAGAACCTGATTGGAGAGCTGATCATTTGTCGTGATTCACGTTGTGTGTTGTGCTGGATTTTTGATTTTGGTCACTACATCCCGCCCATACAGGGGGTGGTCTCATCACTTTGTTGTCATCAGAGGTTTTTTCTTTTCGGCTAAAGACTCTATCTCCCGTCCATCAATCTGACAGTCTTCCACAGAGTCTACATTACATGCCCTTACTTCAAATGTCACAAAATTTTATGGTATCGTTTCTTGTGAACATGTCGTCTTGTTATGCATAAATATTGTTCAATAAATCTGACTGGAATATCTATCTGTCGTTCATCATTTCGACGGCGTCCAAGAATTCTATAGTCTTTTGTTGCTAGCCAATAAAATGGCATCGCCTAGTGGAGATCAAGTCATTCTACATAAACAATCAAACACTCTCCCAATGGCAGACCCATTGGACAGTTTCTTATCTGTCCATCTGGACCTTCGTCGTCATACTTGTATACAGACTTAAAGGATTTGGTCCCAAACGTGGTTATAACCGATTCAGCATGAGCATAGCTTGTTGAAATTTGTTTTCTATCTGAATGATACCGAGAAGAGAAAGCATTCTTTGACGTTTTTCCTAAAGATTAGTGTAGGGTTGCATCTCCTTAAGGTTATTTCTATTGATGACTCAAAAGTCGCCTGCCTATCAATGTGTGCAGACTTGAACTTAGACATTGGGGCAAAATCACCCATTTATCCAAACATCATGAGTTTAGTTGAGCCCCCTGTTTGAAACTCTAGCTGAGTTTATTTGAATGTAAGAGAAAGATGACTCATACAAATTTGAAAAAAATGAAATAAAATTGAGTCATTGTCATCATTTGCCCCTCATAAAAAAGACCTGATTGCCCTTTAATCAAAGTGAAACCCATATAAATTTGGCAGGAATGCAAAACATACCAAGATTTTCCTCTAAAGAAAAGAAACATGTTTCTTTCAGTCTAGAGTAAGTCAAGTCAAGGAAAGTCGATCAAATCATGATCTCCAGTTCCTTTTGGATTCCGAGCAATGTTAGTGGACAAAGTGCTGATGCTGAGTCCCATTGTGGCTACCTCAATATTTATGGAAAGTTCAACCCATTGTGGGAATGAAGAAAGATGAAGAAAGAAATTGAAAAGAACAAGAAAAAGAAAAAAGACAAATGAAAAAAAAAAAAAAAAAAACACACACACACACACAACAACCTGCCCGAACTACGCGGAACCTGATTCTGGAGGGACGAAAATCCCAAAGGATACGTAGGCAATTTTGGACACCCCAAATTCGGTCCAAAGGATACACATCCAAAGGCTATTCATCCAGAGGCTATTCATCCAAAGGATACACATCCAAAGGCTATTCATCCAGAGGCTATTCATCCAAAGGATACACATCCAAAGGCTATTCATCCAGAGGCTATTCATCCAAAAGATACACACCCAAAGGACACACATCCAAAGGATACACATCCAGTTTACAAATCAAGAGCACAAAACACAGTTACAGTTACATCGTGAGCGGTCTTGAGCTAAAGCCACAGACCTGATGAGGTTGCTACTCAAGAAGCTTGGATGCCGATTACATCATGAGCGGTCTTGAGCCAAAGTCACGGACCCGATGAGGTCGCTACTCAAGAAGCTTGACAGTTACAATTACATCATGACCGGTCTTGAGCCAAAGTCACAGACCCGATGAGGTTGCTACTCAAGAAGCTTGACAGTTACAGTTACACCATGAGCGGTCTTGAGCCCAAGTCACAGATCTGATAAGGTCGATACTCAAGGAGCTTGACATCTACATTTTTTTGTTGTACAGTGTCAAAAAAAAATAAATTTACAGCATCAATTCAAGGGAGCAATGTTAGAATCCAGATTAAGTGCAGAATAATACAAAAATGGGCCACTTTTGTCTTCGGCCTCAATTTCCCACAATCTCGACCGAAGAGGGGCATCTGTAAGCACCCCATTTTTGCCATCCCAGCTAAACAAAGTCCTGCTGGCGTGTGGACAACAAAAGGAGAAAGATGATCGAAAGTTTGGATTTTGACTGTGAATTTGAGGAAGTTTTCAATGGGTCTCTGTGAATTCGAAGAAGTTTTCAATGGGTCCACAGTAAGGTCATGGGTTATAATTCTGCATGGATGCATAGGTCATAGAATTATCTTCGAAATGAGACTAGAATTGCTCAATTCTGATATCAAATGAAGAAGATATGACAATTTTAGTCGGATGATACATATAAGGGAGGTTTATGAAATTATTATAAATAATCCCAGGGGCCTTCATGCAAATTATCGTAAGTCGGATTGTTTGAATTTCAAATCATCATATCTTCATCATCCGACATCGGATTCAGATGATTCCAAGGCCATTATTCTTTATTCATGATGTTCTACAAAGTGGACGAAAAAAAATCTCGGGTAGAAGTCATCAGTGGGTCCCATGCAAGCTTTCATGCAAAATTATCGTTAGAACTTCAAAGCTTCATATCTTTTCCGTTCTACGTCGGATTCAGACGATTCCAAGGCCATTGTTCTTCATTTGTGATGTCCTACAAAGTAGACGTGGAAAATCTCAGGTAAAAGTCTCCGGAGGATCCCATGCAAAATTACATACGGAAATGGTCATTTAATATTCAAAATTTCATATTTTGATCATCCCATATCCAAATCAAGTGATTCCAGTCTCATTATGTTCCATTTTTAGTGCTCTACAAAGTGGACGTAAAATATTTTCGGTAGAAGCCTCCGAAGGATCTCATGCAGAATGGTCAGCCAAATTATTGATAATTGGTTCGCTTAAACTTCAAAAATTCATAAGTTGACCATTTTACTTCCAAATGAGGTGATTCAAGTTCCTATATTCCTCATTTTTAATGTTCTACAAAATGAACGCAAAAAATTTGGAATAGAGGCCATCGAAAAATTCCATGCGGGATGACAACGGAAATGACCCATGAAATGACAAGGAGAGAAAACCCAGTTAATTCCAATCAATCCAGTCAACTCAGTTCAAGCCAGTTTTGGTCCAACCTAGCTCAACCCATATCAATTTAACTCAGTCAACCTAAGTCACTCTCAACCCATTTCGAATCAGTTCATCTATGTGCATAATATTTATATATTATATATATTGTATACTATATATATATATATATATATATATATATATATATATATATATATATATATATATATATATATATATATATATATATATATATATTTATATATGTATGTTATTAAATATATGTGTATATATGTATATAATATATATATTATTATATGTAAATGATAATCCAAAAGATTTTGAGAAAAAAAGGAAAGAGGGGAGAGAGAAAAAGTGAAAGAGAAGGGGGATTTAGGGTTTTGAGATAATCCTAAAGATTTTGAGAAGAAAAAGGAAAGAGGAGAGAGAGGAAACGTGAAAGAGAAGGGGGATTTAGGGTTTTGAGATAATCCAAAAGATTTTGAGAAGAAAAAGGAAAGAGGGGAGAGAGAAAACGTGAAAGAGAAGGGGGATTTAGGGTTTTGAGATAATCCAAAAGATTTTGAGAAGAAAAAGGAAAGAGGGGAGAGAGGAAACGTGAAAGAGAAGGGGGATTTAGGGTTTTGAGATAATCCAAAAGATTTTGAGAAGAAAAAGAAAAGAGGGGAGAGAGGAAACGTAAAAGAGAAGGGGGATTTAGGGTTTTGAGATAATCCAAAAGATTTTGAGAAGAAAAAGGAAAGAAGGGAGAGAGGAAACGTGAAAGGGAGTTTTTTTAGGGTTTCTAGATGATTTCTAAAAGAGAAAAAAAAGGGGGAGAGAGAGGACGTGAAAAGGGAGTTTTTTCAGCGTTTCTAGATGGATTTCCAAACGAGAAAAAAGGGGGAGAGAGAGTACGTGAAAAGGGAATTTTTTTAGGGTTTCTAGATGGATTTCCAAACGAAACAAAAGGGGAGAGAGAGAGGACGTGAAAAGGGAGAAGATTTAGGGTTTTTAGATTTTTTCCAAAAGAGAAAAAGGGGGGAGAGAAAAGAGACGTGGGAGAGAGAAGGAGGGGAGGTTGAGATGATTTTTCCAAAAGAGAAAAAAGGGGGGAAAGAGAAAAAAACGTGAAAAGCTTTTGGGGCTAGGTTTTGGGAAAAAAGTAAGGGAAGAAGAGAGAAAAAAGAGGGGAAAGAGAAAAAACGTGAGGAGGGGGAGAGGCTCACGTTTTTTTTGGGAGAAAAAGAAGGGGAAGAAGAGAGAGAAAAGAGGAAGAAAAAACCAAAAAAAAGAGAAAAGAAAAAAAACGTGAAAAGGGAGTTTGACAGAGTTTGGGCTCTCGGTTTTGGGAGAAAAAAAGGGAGAAAGAAGAAGAAGAAGGGAGGAGCAAGTAGAACCTATGAGCATCTAGGTAAGCTGCCTCTACTTCTATTTTTCTTCTATTGTTTTGCTTAACTACAAATCTCCATCTCATAAACCACTCTACCTCACCATTAACCAATTTCCATCACCAATCTAGCCTACACTTGGCTTTCAATCCCTATACAACCAGCACTCTAACCGATTTCATCTCATACTTCAATCATCAGCCTTGTGCTACCACCTACCCATAACCCCACTCACTTTCATCTCCTACTGAACCAACCAACACCTCACACCACTTACCTGAATCTAGCCATGTTACAATACCCGAACCTGTCCATCAAGCCCTAGACCAGTTCCCCTCATCCAACCATTGGATCAACATTCCTCATCTTACCCTTGATCTTTCCATTAAATATGGGCCATTGATTGAATCTATGATCATGATATGCTTGAATAAAAATCTGAATTTTGATTCTTTATCGTGTTGATATGATGCCCATTCAAAATCTGATCCATTGAATGTGAAATTTGTTTTGATCATGTGATGAAAATTTATCCATTGATATTTAATTAATATTTGAATGAATGAATTTGACTACTTGATGTGAATTTAATCTGAATCGTTGATCTTTAAGATCCAATCATGTGAATGGATGATTAATTAATCTGAACCATTGATTTTAATATGATGATGATTTAATGATGAATTAATTTGAGCCATTAAAAGTCTGATTAACTGATGATATATGATCTGAACTGTTGATTTAAGATCTTGAATTACTTTCAATCGTCGATCAAATGTGATTTTGGTCACATTGTGGATAATCAATGCATTGAATCTAGACCGTAGATCTGAAAATACATTTTGATTGATTGACTCACATGCTTTGGTTGTCTATCACACGCCATATTTTGATGCTATATTGTTCACATGCTATATTTGGATGCTTATATGCACACACTGCCACAGTTGGAATAATCACACTGCCATGATTGGAATGATCATACTCACATTAAATGCTTATTGCCATATTTTGGATGATTACTGCCATGTTTGGATGCACACTTACCATGTTTGTATTGATTCACATGCTCACTTGCCATTTTTGATTGATTTGTTGCTAAATTTGAATATATTTCCAACACTGCTATATTTGGAATACTACCATTGATATAGTTGGAATATTTTCATTTGCCATATTTGTCTTGGAAAGAGAAAAAATAAAAAATAGCAATTAGGGCAAGATACACCCTGGAATAGAAAAAATTGAACAATTAGGGTAGGTAACCCTAAGATGGAAAGAAAACAATAATTAGGGAAAGTAAAACCCTAAAAATAAAAAAATAGCAATTAGGGCAAAATAAACCCTAGAATAAAGAGAATAATTAGGGTATGAAACCCTAAAAAATGAAAATCACAATGAAAAGGGATAGGAAACCCTAGAAACCTAAAAATGAAAACAATAAAAATGGTAGGAATTTAGGTCTCATCCCTAGATCCTATTGACAAAAATAGAAAAAATTTGGTACACATCCCAAATAAAAATGGTAGGAATTTAGGTCTCATCCCTAGATCCTATTAACAAAAATAGAAAAAATTTGGTACACTTTCCAAATAAAAATAGTAGGAATTTAGGTCTCATCCCTAGATCCTATTGACAAAAATGGAAGGAATTTGGTACACATTCCAAATTCGACTCTCACAAATTTCGAACTACGTCGTACCTGATTTCTAGGGCACACCTTAGAATACGTAGGAAATTTGGGAATCCCAAATACGGTACAAAGCCACCCATCAACCATACATCCAGCATAAACTTCAACTTGAACAACAAAGAATCTAATTAAAGGAAATGCATAAATCACTTCTATAATCTTTAATCACAAAACCCTTTTCGAACTACGTTTTTGGACTTGATTTCCAGGATTGGAATACGTAGGCAGTTTGAGATGTCTTACACATCTCAGATTCAGTCCAAGACCGAACCATCTTTGGTCCGATTCACTGTATAATATTGTACATTACATTTGCTTGTTTATTTGTTTTAAAACATGATTGGCTAAACCCTAGGTTAGAACAACTTAGCAACTTGGTTTAGGACATCCCCCATTGAACCCTAGTCATCCAGTTGACCAAGCACAGTCAAAATTAGAATTTAAGAAAAGTTTAGGAGGCCAATATTGATCGGGTGGTTTGGGTGCCTAACACCTTCCCATAACCGTACCCTGAATACTTACCCGATCTCTTGCAGACCAAAGAACTGATACATTGGGTCACGAGTCAATAGAAGTCTTACCTTAGGGTGAGGCTACATTTTTTAGAGGTCCTAGACCTTAATCTAGGTGGCGACTCCAACAGTACTATCGATCTTCATCGATACAGGATACACATTTCCATCCCGAGGAGGATCACATCGATTTCCCATTGTCCTCACAGCTGGTCCTTCACATGCAGCTAGTCCTTCACACCCACCTTCTGATGACATGATGGGGATACTGCGTGAGATTAGAGAGGCTCAGCGCATGTATGATCTGAGGGTGGGAGAGTTTCTAAATGCTCAGCGCGTGACTGATCGACGGGTGACTGATCTCACAGCTAGTCTTCAGACGACCCAGACTCAGATAGCTTGGTTGACTAGAGTCTATGCTGAGGATTATGACAGAGACCGCGAAACACCGCCTCCCCCATCACCTCCAGCTTTCTGATGTATTTTCTTTTTTATTTTTCTTTTGTACTTCAGAGTAACTATCCGGATTGTGGACTGTACTCTGCTTTAGATATGTGTATATACGTTTGTTCTTCATTCGAGTGTATATAAATTTGTTTCTCATTTAATAGATGCATTATCCTCTTTCAATTTTGTCTCAAACAACACAAGTGCTTATAATGTGTTATTATTACAGCTTTTAAATTTTATCCTATCTCAGTTCACAACTTTTGTGGTAGTATTCTGGTTTAAGAGACAGGGCTTGAGAGCTCTGATACCAAGTTGTCACACCCTAATTCCACACTCTTCAGAACGGTGTGATGAACCATTAATAAACCAACGGTTCAATCAGGATCTCTAATAGGCTGTGTCCTTTTAAATTAAACCACACACATCCACAACCATAATCAGAATAAATACACAATAGAGGAAGTCTTAATATTAAATGAACTGAGGATCTACTTGATAATCATAAATAAAATATCAAATTATGTTGTATCAACCGAGACATAAATAAATAAAATATCAAATTATATTTTCTTAATAGTTCAAATAGAAATCTAATAAAAAATGCATGAGTTGCACTCGCATGAGGAGTCATGCGTCTCCACTATATCTTCAGCCTCCATTGCAGCAACGTGCCCGTACACAGAAGCATTTATATAATCTTCCACAGTGGTACCTGCATCATCAACTAAAAATATTCGACGTCGAAAGGGTGAGCACACATCACGGCTCAGTGAGCAAACAAAACAATGCAACAAACATATACATGCATTCAATTCATATCTATGGTCTGGTATATAAGTTTGCAATGTGCTATAAAAAGGTTCGGTGGCCGCCTCACCTCTATACACGAGTGTGTGAAGCTGCCCAAAGATTAACGTTTATTGTCGTCCCACATGCATCCACCATGGAATAGAGATAGAGCTAAAGTGCTTAGGACCACACCGCATCACACTTCCCCTGATACTCTACCCATACCAACACGTAAGCCTCTGCTGGCGAGGGCTTACAAACTGGGCTCGCAACTAAACAATCCTAATGTCAAATAGTGTACCCAAGGCCTCACCCCAGCATTCCTCAATATGTCCACAGAGATAGAGCTAAGGCCCCCCGATAGAGTCGAAGACTACACAGTCCGAGACCACCTCCCCTGATACCCTACGACGTAATAGTTCTGCTAAGGTAATGGCGATACGACGATGTCAGTGGACAAGACTTGAGTAGAGATAGAGCGAGAGTCATGTGACCAGGCTGAACCACAATGTCACGTCCTCCCTCTGATGCTCCACTCGCATCAAACACACTAACCACACACATACATTCACATGCCTATTCTTAGCATCATCATCATCATCATGTTATAAATAAAATAGAATTAAATATGCGTGAACATTAATAGCAGGAATATTGGATGACATGTTGAATGCACATTATAAGCATACACACATAGAATCAGTCATAGCATTGGACTCAAGAAATAAAAATAGTTTATTATTAGCCAATTAGTTTAGGTCTTGTTCCCTCACCTTTGCTTGAGTGTAAATCCTCTTTCAAGCTCTAAGAATCACTTTTATATTAATAGGAAAACTTAACAAGTCGATAGATTTTAATTATAATTCATTCCGTCAATTTTAGGCTTGCTGTTAAGCTAGGGTTGCAGGACGGGTCGCAGGTAGGTTAGCAGTTTTCTGCGACCCCGGGTGTAGGGTCGATGCTAGGGTCGGATGTTCCATAGACCTTAGGTGCGACCGTAGCTTCCTTGGACTTCCCAAAAGCTGGGGGTCGGTCCTGTGGTCTGGTAGGGTCGATTCCCAATCAACCCTACGTGCGATCATACGTGGTTTGAGTCGACCTTTTCATTCTACAATCTAATCTTTCAAGTTTGGGTCCTATGGCTTACTTCCACAGTCCATTCTATGCTTGTTCTATGGCTTAAAACTCCAGGTTACTTCCTTACCTTGCCTACCATGATTCCCTCCATAGATTTCATTGAAATCTTTCCATGGATGGATGATTTGGGTTTCTCCTAGATCATACCCTCTTTATATACTATTCTAAGGTCTTACGTAATTTATAGAGTATGTAATCATACCTTAAGCTTGCTGAGATTAAGAGATTTCTCTGAATTTCTTCTCCTTAGTCTTCTTCTCCAACTCTCCTTCTCTTCTCCTTCTCTTCTCTTTCTCTCACTTTCAATTAGGGTTTCAAAAGGAGTGAAAGAGGCTAAGGGACGTCCTATTTATAGAGGAGAACCTCCCAAAATAAGTCCCATTGAGATTAGGAAAGAATCCCCTTGAAATTTGGAAAGTTTCCTATTTACGTTTTCTGTCGGTGATCCTAGGGTCGATGAGGGGGTCGGAGATCCCGTCGACCCTAGGTTCTAAATTGTCCGACCCTAGGTCTAAAATTCAGGGGTCTGACTTCCTGATGAGGTGGGGTCGACCCTGTCTGTTTGGGTATGCGACCCTACCCCTTATTTTACTATTTTTGGGTCAGTTTAATACCTGGTCTCGCTATTTCCTTAACGCACTTGGTCCATTTGGCTCGACCATGATAGGTAGACCTGGTACAAGGTGGTAAGACCGGTTAGCTCGATACGGGTCTTACAATTTTTACCCTCTTCCCTTTGCTCATCAGACATATAATTAAAAAACTATTCATCTTCTTCTATTTCATTTACTTCATCCTCCACCCCTTCCATTAGCTAATCTTTCCTTTTACTTACCCCACCTCTCTCCTCCTTAGTATCACTTGCTCCAAAGTCATCCCCATATTCATTGTCACTGTTTTCTAAAATGTGGATGCTGCCTTCATCATCTTCTTTCCACTCTTTATCAGGTGATTTAGATTGTGGTATTTGTTCATCCTCAATGCTTAGATCAATAATTGGTGTCACAGCCCATTCCGAGAATTGGGCTTGATATATGGGTCGACCCATGAGATGACCTTAAATCCACCCATCGATCGATAACCACAATGATCTACCAACAGATCCCACAGTCTATACTAGAATTCTCTAAAATAAGAAAATGAATAAACAGAGTAATAATAGCGGAAACAATTACTAAGTGATAGATGCTAACTTAATTATGTCATAACATAAGTAGGGGATTATAAATTACATTTCTATTGTTTCCATAAAATACTACAATATCCATATACACATAGCTAAAGTAAAAGAGTAAATATGTTCAACTGTATCTAGATAGATTACACCATCTATCTATAAAGTAAATTATAAGGGACAGGGGAGAGAGTATGGGGAGGGCTGCATCAAGCGTAAACGCAATCGTTGCAGGTATAGCCCTCGCCATGCTCATCGGAATACTCCTCACCCACAGAAGCATCGCTCGCCAGTGGAGACTCCATATATTCCACTATAGAGTAATCTACATCAGAATCTAAAAACAAGTATCGATACGAGGGGTAAGCTCCCATCCTAGCTCAGTAAAGAATCAGGTATCACATGCCATGCACCAATGCGTATGATGAATTCTAAAATTAGATCTTGGTATTGTAAGACCTGCATCGAACTAACCGGTCTTACCACCTTGTACCAGGTCTACCCATCATGGTCGAGCCAAATGGACCAAGTGCGTGAAGGAAATGACGAAACCAGGTACTACACTGACCCAAAAACAGTGAATTGGAGGGCAGGGTCGCATACCTAGGTAAACAGGGTCGACCCCCTCTCACATAGAAGTCAGACCCTTGATTTTTCACTGGGGGTCGAACAACTTAGGAACTGAGGGTCGACGGGATCTCCGACCCCCTCATCGACCCCCTGTTTGTCGACAGAAACCGCAAATAGGAAATTTTTCAAATTTCAATGGGATTCCTTCCTAATCTCAATGGGACTTATTTTGGGAGATTCTACTCTATGAATAGGACGTCCCTAAGCCTCTTTCACTCCTTTTGAAACCCTAATTGAGAGTGAGAGAAATAGAAGAGTAGAAGAAGAGAAGAAAAGTTGGAGAAGAGGACCGAATTGAAGAATTCAGAGAAATCTCTGAATCTCAGCAAACCTAAGGTATGGGTAAGCTTTCTATGTGATAATCTAAGACCTTAGAATAGTTCATGAAGAGAGTATGGTCTAGGAGAAACCCCAATCATACACCCATGGGAAGATTTCGATGAAATCCATGGAGAAATCATGGTAGACAAGGTAAGGAAGAAACCTAGAGTTCTAAGCCATAGAACAAGCCTAGAATGGATTGTGGAAGTAAGCCATAGGACCCAAACGTGAAAGAATGGACTGTAGAATGAAAATCTCGACTCAACCCACGGGGGTCACACGTGGGTTGATTGGGAATCAACCTTACCAGACCACAAGATCGACCCCCAGTATTCGGGAAGTCCAGAATAAGGGTGGTCGCACCCAGGGTCGATGGAACATCCGACCTTGGCATCGACCCTACCCTGGTGGTCGATGTAGACTGCTACCCTACCTGCGACCCACCCTGCGACCCGTGCTTAAAAACAAGCCTAATGATGCCGGAATGACTTCTAACCAAAATCTATCGACTTGTTAGGTTTTCCAATGATATAAAAGTGGTTTTAAAGCTTGAAAGAGGATCAACACTCAAGCAAAGGTGAGGGAACAAGACCTAAACTAATTGGCTAATAATAAACTATTTTTATTTCTTGAGTCCAATGCCATTACTGATTCTATGCGTGTATGCTTGTATGTGCATTCAATATGTCATCCAATATTCCTGCTATTATTGTTCATGCATATTTAATTCTGTTTATTTATAACATGATGATGATGATGATGCTAGGAATAGGCATGTGAATGTATGTGTGTGGTTAGTGCACATGGTGCGGGTACGGGATGGTATCAACCGGTACAGCCATGCCATTTTCATGGGGTGTATATTATGCCATGGTTCTACTCAAGTCATGTCCACTGACATCATCGTATCGCCATTATCTTAGTAGAACTATTACGTCGTAGGGTATCAGGGGAGGTGGTCTCGGACCTTGTAATCTTTGACTCTGCCGGGGGGCCTTAGCTCTATCTCTATGGATGTATTGAGGGATGTTGGGGTGAGGCCTTGGATACACTGTTTGACATTAGGATTGCTTAGTTGCGAGCCCAGTTTGTAAGCCCTCGCTAGCAGGGGCTTACGTGTTGGTATGGGCAACCGGTATAGCCATGTCGTTTTCATGGGGTATATATTGTCCATGGTGGGTGCATGTGGGACGACAGTGTCGATACTCATTGGGCGGATTCATACACTCGTGTATAGAGGTGAGGCGGCCACCGAACCTTTCTATAGCATATTGCAAACTTATAAACCAGACCACATATATGAATTGAATGCATGCATATGTTTGTTGCATTGTTTTGTTTGCTCACTGAGCCGTGATGTGTACTCACCCTTTCGACGTCGAATATTTTTAGTTGATGATGCAGGTACCACGGTGGAAGACTATATGAATGCTTCTGTGTACGGGCACGTCACTGCGATGGAAGCTGAAGACTTAGTGGAAACGCATGACTCCTCATGCGAGTGCAACGCATGCGTTTTCGATTAGATTTTGATTTGAATTATTAAGGAAATGTAATTGATATTTTATTTACTTATGTCTCAGTTGATATAACATAATTTGATACTTTATTTATGATTATCACAGTTAGATTCCTCAGTTCATTTATTATTAAAACTTCCGCTATTGTGTATTTATTCTGATTATGGTTGTGGATGTGTATGGTTTTATTTTCAACGGACACAACCTATTAGAGATCCTGATTGAACCGTTGGTTTATTAGCGGTTCATCACACCATTCTGAATGGTGCAGAATTGGGGTGTGACAGGTATGGTTCTATAGGTACACTTAGTGTATCTACCACAGATTTCATCCCTGCTTATGGCTCGATGGCTTTCACACTTCGTGTACAGAGCTAAGGTAGAAGTAGGATGCTCAAGTCTCTTTTGCCAAATTGCTTCTACAAGCGGACCCCCTTTGGATTTTTGGTTCAAAGCGTGCCACCTCCCTTGGGCTAGAACCCCGATGATGCAACCTCCTAATGCCTAACATGTAAAATACAACATAAAGAATGTAAAGGGACTACACCCCAGCAGAGACCCTTGGTCCCCAATCCCCTGAGCCACCGTATTCCTACTAAGGTGCGAGCAATAAGTCTGGGCCATGTACCCATGCGTCACCTTCCACTGGTACCCACACATCACACAAGCCCAGGACCCGTGTTCTCATACGTTACCTTCCACTGGTACCCACACATCACACAAGCCGCATACAACAACAATCACAACGTCCATCAATCAAAGCATACAAAGTTGTTATAATACAATGCATGCTCAATTATCACAGTAATTGGATGACAATTTCAATAGCATACATTCATAGACATTTACATCATATGTCCTAATTCTATAGAGCCGACCCCTCACCTGTAGGTACCACTAGTGCTGAAGAACCTAGAAACCGACAGTAGGCTCTATCAAATACCAGTGTAACTTTTACCTATTTAATTACACAGATTTATTATGTTAGTTAAGTATATTTTAACTAGGATAGGCATGCTCTAAATATCACTTTGCGGGTCCCAAGGTAAGCTTGGATTGGTTGGCCCCGAAGAATCTAATTAGGTATATTCGCCAATAGTGGCCAAGGCGGCTAATGGTTCTGGGGGATGGCTCCTCCGGAATTAGCCGCTGACTAATCCTTACAGTTTTCAGTTAAGGTTGAGCCAAAGGATCAAGGTGGATGACCATGCATCCGGCTCATCCATCGGATGCACACCTATTATAACAGTAGACTCACAGAGAGTAAGGCAGATACTCGGTCGAATGGTGGTACCTCCGGCTTACACATAAGCCTATCTGACCCCTTCTGGTCATGTGGACCCATGGCATAGCTGGGGGCTACCACCCGGAGGATCATTGTTACACCCCAATTCTGGACTAACCAGAATGGTGTGATGAACCATCAATAAACCAACGGTTCAATCAGGATCTCGTATAGACTATGCCAACCATATTAAATCAAAACACATTCCATATTAATCAGAGATAATAAAGTAAATAGCGGAAGTCTTATTAATAATGAACTGAGGTCTAATCATGATAAATAATTAATATTTCAGTTATCTCCAAGTAACCAAAATATAATTTAATACATATTACAAATATCCAAATACGAAAGTTAAATACTAAGCGCATCCATAGTTGAAACACTCATTTAAAGAATCATAATAGTCCTCCACAGCTTGCTCATCCATAGGCGCCACCTGTTCATATATTGGCGTATCGACATAATCTTCAACCGTAATATCTGCAACATCAGAAACTAAAAAGAATTGCATGCGTTAGGATCAGCTCTCCAACTTGAGCTCAGTGAGAAAACAAAACAATGCAACAAAAATATGTATACATTCAATTCATATCTTTGGTCTGGTTTTAAGTTTGCAATGCGCTATAGAAAGGATTGGAGGCCCCCGCACCTCTATACACGAGTGTGTGAATCCGCCCAATGGATCAAACACTATTGTCGTCCCACATGCACTCACCATGGAATAGAGATAGAGCTAAAGTGTTCGGATCAAACACCGCATAATACTTCCCCTGATGCCCTACCCATACCAACATATAAGCCCATAAGCCCCTGCTGGCGAGGGCTTGTAAACTGGGCTCGCAACTAACCAATCCTAAATGTCATCCAGTGTATCCAAGGCCTCACCCCAGCATCCCTCAATACGTCCATAGAGATAGAGCTAAGGCCTCCCGACAGAGTCAGAAACTACATGGTCCGAGACCACCTCCCCTGATGCCCTACGACGTAATAGTTCTGCTAAGGTAATGGTGATACGACGATGTCAGTGGACAAGACTTGAGTAGAGATAGAGCTAGAGTCTATTAACCAGGATGAACCACAATGTCACGTCCTCCCCCTGATGCTCCACTCGCATCAAGTACATTAACCACACAAATACAATCACATGTCTATCCCTAGCATCATTCTCATCATATTGTAAATAGACAGAAATAAATATGCATGAGTAAAATATAACAATAATATTGGATGACATGTGAGATGCACATTACAAGCAAACAATCATAGAATCATTCATGGTATTGGACACAATGAAATAAAAACAGCTTGTTAATATCCAATTAGTTTAGGTCTTGTTCCCTCACCTTTGATTGATATTTGTTCCTCTTCCAAGCTTTGGAAGTCACTTTGAATCTATTGAGAACCTAAACAATTAATATATTTAAGTTAGGGTTCAAGTTTATCAAATTACAGTAGTCAAAAACCTTGTTTAGTCTCAAAATATGCTTGCTGTCATCGTGTGGTCGGATATGTGGTCAAACCTATGGTCGCAATATATGAGATCACACACTGTGTGGTCGGACCCTGTGGTCTTATTTTATGCGACCACACCATGCGACCACACCTTTCCTGGAAACTTTCCGAATAGCTGTGGTTGACCCTCTGATCACCCTGTGGTCGACCACAGGCTGCGACCACATGATGTTTGGTTAGTTTTCATCTTTAATCCAAATTCTTCTTGAGTCGATTCCTTGGCTCATCACTTGGGATCTTCCTATGGTTATCTTATGGCCATTATTTATAGTTTTTCATTAACCATTATCCTTAATCCATCCCTCATGGTTATCCTTGAGATTTACTCAAAGGATCACATTGATCATATTGGTTTGACATCCCTAATCCACAATAGAAACCTTATTCAATAGAATCTACATCTACAGAGATAAGTTTCATACCTCACTTGTTGTAGGGAGTTAGAACCTTCTCTTGTTAAACCTTTCTCTCAGCCTTCTTCTCCAAATCTCCTTCTTCTCCTTCTCTTTCTCTCTCTTTTCCTCTTAGGTTTAGAGTTTCAATTTGGGTTCTAAAAGAGTAAGAGAGACCAAGGAACGTCCCTTATATAGAAGGAAACCTCCATATAGAGTCCCACTTCAATTAGGAAGGAGCCCCCCCTCAAATTAGGAAGGTTTCCTAAACATGGAGTCAGTTCAGCATTGTGTGGTCACACGTGGGGTCACAGAATCAGTCGACCACACGTCCAAAATATGCAACCCCACGTCATATGGTCTCATGTGTGGTCGATCACACCCCTCAAAACTGCTACCACACAACCAAAATTTTTTTATTTTTAGTTTTTGACTGGTTGCTTTCACACGATCTGAAATAGTCAATCACACCAACTAAATTTGACTCATTGCTTACCTTATCTTGTGGTTTCTTCATACAATTGGTTCACTTGAGCCGATTATGATGGGAAGACCAGTTACGACACGAGAATGTATGGTTAGACCGGGTTCGTGGCGTGCAAGTCTTACAACTCCACCACCCTTAAAAAAAATTTCATCCTCAAAATTTGAATTTACTTCAGAGTCAGTAGGTGGGAATATTATTTCCGCATTGCATCTTCTTCTTCCCATGCAGTCTTCTTCCCATCTTGGCTTAGCCAAGTTATCTTCATATAATTATTATCCAAATTTTGGAGATGTTGTACCTTCAAACCAGTGAACTAGGCTGGTACCACTTCAATAATTAAATCTTCTATCTAATCGAGTGGATCAGTGGTCAATACCTTTGATATGGATCTCCAACGTACTTCTTCAATAGAGACACGCAAAATACGTCATGCACACTAGACATGGACAGCGGTAACGCTAGTTGATATGTAACTTTTCTACGTCTCTTTAAAATTTTTATGAGGTCCAAAACATATATAGGATACAACTTTCCTTTCTTGTTGAATTGTTTTAAACCATGCATAAGTGATATCTCCAAAAACACTTTGTCACTTATGGTGAACTTGAGGTCTTAACATCTCGTCTGCCACTCGATAGGTTTCTTCAATAGACTCAGGTCTTATAATTCCTTATTCTCCGATTTCATTCCTAAACAAAGGAATTTGACATTTCTACTGTACCATGCTTCATAGGTGAGATCTACATAGTAGTTTGGTAGTAAATTCAATCCCCATATAGCTTAGTTAGCTGCTCCAAAGCATACCGTGGTCGTATAGTAATGGAATGAGCTATCTTCATAAGGAGATCAACAATCACCCAAACTGTATCAATCGATCTATGAGTCAGTGGTAAATCGGTGACATAGTTCATTGTAATGCAGTTTCACTTCTAGACTGGCTCTGATAGTTGTTGTAGTAAGCCGTGTTGGTCTTTGTCTTTCAGCCTTTACTTGCTGATAATTCAGTTACTGAAACATGCATCTAGCCACAACTACTTTCATTCCCTTCCACCAAAATAATCTTTTCATGTTTTGGTATATTTTGTTCTTCTAGGATGTATCCAATACGGAATAGAATGGCTTTTTGCATTATCTTGTATCTTATGATCAACGTTTTTCACTTCAGGTATGCATAATCATCCTCTGTATCTCAGAATCTTTTTCACATCCGAAGTAAGTCAGGGTTATGTTTTTCTTTCTCTAAATCTCCTTGCACCGTTCTTATATACGGATCTAACAAAATTTCTACTTTTACTTCATCCATTAATTCAAAGATGATCTTTAATGCCACAAGCGCAGCCGAGGAACTATTGCTCCATAAGTTCATCCATAAGTTCTTGCTCAATTGGATCATCACGAGTTTCTATTATATGTTACTCTTCTTCCAATCTGAATTTGTTGCTGTGAAACATAAGACAACATTTATACTGGGTCCTTCCTTGGACTTCATAATTTCCTTTTTGCTTAAGGCCTCAGCTACTACATTAGCCTTGCTCGAGTGACACTGAATATCGCAGTCTTAATCCTTCAAGTATTCTAACCATCTTCTCTGTCTCATGTTCAACTCTTTTTGGGTGAAGAGATAAGCAAAACTCTTGTAATCTGATTTAATCTGAAATTCTTCTCCGTATAGATAATGTCTCTAAGTCTCGATTGCATGAATCACCACCGCTAACTCCAAGTTATGAGTAAGGTAATTATTTTCATGCTCTTTCAATTGTCTTGAAGCATATGCAATCGCTTATTCTTCCTATATCAGTACGCATCCTAGACCCAATCTAAAAGTATCGATGTATAGGGTAAAAGGTTCCCCTGGTGCTGGAACGATAAAGATGGGAGCTAATTTCACCCTTGCTTTTAGAGTCTGGAAACATTCTTCACACTTGTCAGTCCAAATAAACTCCTCTCCCTTCCTGGTTAGCTTGGTAAGAGGTATTGCAATTCTAGAGTAGTCCTCCATGAACTGTCGATAATAACCAGCTAATCCTAAGCACTTCTGATCTCTGCTCACCTTATGATTGCTTCTATCTTATTAGGGTCCACTTTAATCCCTTCTGATGATACTACGTGACCCAAGAAAATCACCTCGTTCAACCAAAACTCACACTTCTTGAATAAAGTTTTTCCCTTTTCAGCAGTTGTAAGGCTACTTTAAGATCCGTTGTATGAGTTGCTTCATTCTTGGAATAAACCAAAATATCATTTATGAAAATTATGACCGACGTATCCAACATGTCATGAAACACCCAGTTCATCAGCTCTATAAAAGATGTAAGGGCATTGATTAATCCAAACGACATAATCAAGAACTCATAATGCCCAATCCCTATTATAAAAGTCATCTTCAGATTGTCACTATCTTTAATCTTCAATTGATGATACTCCATCCAAGGTCAATCTTAGGGAATACCTTTTCTCCTTGTAGCTGATTAAACAATTCATTGATCTGATGTAGTAGATATTGATTCTTGATCATGAACTTGTTTAGCTCCTGGTAGTCTATACATAATCTAACACTATCGTCCTTCTTCTTCACGAATTACATTGGCACTCCCTGTGATGCAATACTTAGCTGATTAGAACCCTTGTCTAATAACTCCCATAGTTGAGTCTCAATTCTTTAACTCCATAGGAGCTACTCTATAGGGTGCCTTGACATAGGTGCCATCCTAGGTAATAAGTCGATAACGAACTTGGTTGCATGATCAGGTGGTAACCCAGGTAAGTCTCCTGAAAACACATCAGGGAATTTACGCATCCCATCAATACTTCCTTTTGTGGTGCTTCTTTAGTAACCTCTACCACATATACCATATATCCAACTCTTTTCTTTTCAAGGCATCTCTTCGTCTTTAGTGCAAAGAGGATAAGCTTCTACTTCCTAGGCAATTATGTGCCATCTTTATTTTTAAATGACAACCTCTTCTATGCACAGAACAGCTTTGTAGAGTGTTGAGACAACCAATCCATTCCATCCTCAAAATGATGTCAAAGTCTGTCATCTCAAGTCAATTAGGTTGCATCCAAATTCCCGTCCATCCATACGATTCAGACATGTTCATAACACTTACCCACTACAACATCTAGTCCAAAAGGGCTTAACTATCAAAATTTGATTTAAAGGTCTTAAGAGCTTGTCTAGTTCCTTCATCTCTTAGTTTTTCAAAGACTATCGTTAATAATATCATATATTAAAAAACTCATTAGCTTATATTTCTTTTATCATTGTTGTTCTACCGTGATCTCTCTTTCATATATCTCGAAAAATATCTTGTGATTGTTACTTCATATCCCAAGTCTACTTATAAGCATTAGGGTATATGTTTATTAATTCATTAATTCAGCCAAACTCTTTTGGTCTTTTCTTAATCATCTCATTCGACATTGGGCATAACTTAGTATTACTTGTACTAATCCGAATACTATCAATGCCATGATTTTTTTTATCCTTGTATCCACTCTTAGATTTGCCTTTAGAAATCTTTTGCCTTGTCAAAATTCATACCGATATAGCCATCTTTAACTATACTTGAGTGCTATCTATTTCTTTACTGGCTACTCTTGATAATTCTCATTTTTTGCTCATACACTCTTTTATAGACATGACTCATATCCATCCATTCAGTAATCTCGAAACAGATCCTCCATTACTTCATCTGAGGTTCCTTGGCTATAGAATCTAATCTAAATTTAATCATCTTCCTTCCCATAATTCCCTATTAACTAAACATCTTATCAATGGATGTCGAGAAATGTAAGAATTAGAATATTTATCCAAAAGAAATTCATTTTCTTCTTTCAATTTAGTATAATGACGAACACTTGCTTTATCTAGTGAACTTAGGTTTAAAGGATCAGGAGTAAATCTATGATAATCCAACATGCATCAAAAGGTCGTTAAGTTGTACGATGGTCCAAATATATGAAAATAGAGGTTTTACAGTTCTTAACTTCATAGTTACAGGTTCTATCGAGTATATAATGCCAATCGATCAAGGCACTACAAAAATAAATCTAGAGAAGTTTTGGTACATCAATAATCAGGTATAAATCGAAAAGATGTACGCTCAACATGATTAAACCTTTAACTGTTCATTCAGTTTATATCTCTATTCATGTTGTCGACTATGAGAGTAGTTTAGATTGGTATAATCAGGACTAATTCTAAAGAAACAATATCTATAACTCCAATTGACAGGTTGAATTGAGAAGGTAATTGAGAAGGTATCCTGTCAAGACACGATAATTTAAAATCAGATATGTGCATCCTCTATAATCATAAGAGTAAGTCAATGATGCATAGTTATATGGCCACAATAGATTTGATCCCTTGCCAAAAATGCTAGAGGCTTCATCTTCAGAAAATATTCTTCAACCCTTGTCGGATAATTCTGCCATGGGGTAGCTATCTCATACCTTGGTGGCTGATAAGGGTAACCACCTTGATATACTGGTTATTGTGCACCAAGCTTCTGCACTGAGGGGTGCGTCACTGGGACCTACTGTATAGTAGGCACTGTATTATGGGTAACATGTGCTGGAGGTACAGTGTTGATACCAATTGGTACTGTACATGGTCTGACCTGGAGGTATTGGTGTAGCATTGACAACTTGGGTAGTGATTCACATAGCAACTTGCATAGTCGGTCTCATCTGTTGTTGCTCTTGTATTTTGTCGGACCAAGTTTATTACAACCGTGGCCAAGGCACTTGGTAGTCTAGGTAGATTGGCTGGAGTGGTTTGGTTGTTCACTTTTTTGATTTGCTACAGTCTGATTATCATTATTTAGCATCTGCTCAGATAAGTTTTCACTACCCGTTCTCGACCCAGATAGCGGTGGGGTCAAGTTGCAACCTCTTCTTAATGCTCAGTGGGTAATGGATCAGCGTATGGCAGATCTCATTCTGAGTCTCCACGTCACCCAGGAGTATAGCTTTATCTTCTTTTATAGTTACTCTTATTTTTTGTGTATGACCATTGTTCTCCTATCTCTGTTGGATTTAGCCCGAGATCTTTCCCTTTTCCTCTACAAGGATTTAGGCGTTACTAGCCATTTTTCTTTTTCCCAATCATACATCGAGTTTCACATCTTGTGAGTACCAACTCAGTATTCTAATTTTTCTGCTTTACAAATGCTTCCTTCTTGTTACTGTACTATATCCTTTGTATACTCAGGCAACTATCTGACTTGTAGACTGTACCATATGTTATTTGTTTTTCAGGATACATTTAGATTTTTTTTTTCTGTCCGTGTATACATATGGTTCCACCTTTTATATGTACATTATTGTCTTGTTTAAGTTCTGTCTCAACCAACACAGGTGTTTATGGTGTGTTTGTATTAAAGCTTTTAATTTATCCTAACTCAGTTCATGGACTCTAGTGGAAGTATTAAGTTTGATGGGCAAGGCCTGAGAGCTCTGATACCAAGTTGTCACACCCTAATTCTGGACTAACCAGAATGGTGTGATGAACCGTCAATAAACCAACGGTTTAACCAGGATCTCGTATAGGCTATGCCAACCATGTTAAACCAAAACACATTCCACATTAATTAAAGACACTAAAGTAAATAGCGGAAGTCTTATTAGTAATGAACTGAGGTATAATCATGATAAATAATTAATATTCCAGTTATCTCCAAGTAAACAAAATATAATTTAATACATATTATAAATATCCAAATACGAAAGTTAAACACTAAACACATCCATGGTTGAAACGCTCGCTTAACGAATCATAATAGTCCTCCACAGCTTGCTCATCCATAGCCGCCACCTGTTCATATATTGGTGTGTCGACATAATCTTCAACCGTAATACCTGCAACATCAAAAACTAAAAAGAATTGCGTGAGCGAGGATCAGCTCTCCAACTTAAGCTCAGTGAGAAAACAAAACAATGCAACAAACATATGCATGCATTCAATTCATATCTTTGGTCTGATTTTTAAGTTTACAATGTGCTATAGAAAGGATTGGAGGCCCCCGCACCTCTATACATGAGTGTCTGAATCCTCCCAATGGATCAAACACCATTTTCATCCCACATACACCCACCATGGAATAGAGATAGAGCTAAAGTGTCTGGATCAAACACCGCATAACACTTCCCCTGATGCCCTACCCATACCAATACATAAGCCCCTGCTGGCGAGGGCTTGCAAACTGGGCTCGCAACTAACCAATCCTAAATGTCATCCAGTGTATCCAAGGCCTCACCCCAGCATCCTTCAATACCTCCTAGAGATAGAGCTAATGCCCCCCGGCAGAGTCAGAGACTACATGGTCCGAGACCACCTCCCCTGATGCCCTACGACGTTATAGTTCTGCTAAGGTAATGGTGATACGACGATGTCAGTGGAAAAGACTTGAGTAGAGATAGAGCTAGAGTCTAGTGACCAGGATGAACCACAATGTCATGTCCTCCCTGTGATGCTCTACTCGCATCAGGCACACTAATCATACAAAAACAATCACATGTCTATCCTTAGCATCATCCTCATCATATTGTAAATAGACAGAAATAAATATGCATGAGCAAAATATAACAATAATATTGGATGACATGTGAGATGCACATTACAAGCAAGCAATCACAGAATCATTCATGATATTGGACACAATGAAATAAAAACAGCTTGTTAATATCCAATTAGTTTAGGTCTTGTTCCCTCACCTTTGATTGATATTTGTTCATCTTCCAAGCTTTGAAAGTCACTTTGAATCTATTGGAAACCTAAACAATTAATATATTTAAGTTAGGGTTCAAGTTTATCAAATTACAGTAGTCAAAAACCTTGTTTAGTCTCAAAATATGCTTGCTGTCATCATGTGGTCGGATGTGTGGTCGAACCTGTGGTCGCAATATATGAGACCACACACTGTGTGGACCCTGTGGTTGCATTTTGTGCGACCACACCATGCGACCACACCTTTCTTGGGAACTTCCCGAATAGCTGTGGTCGACCCTCTGGTCACCCTGTAGTCGACCACAGGCTGCAACCACATGATGTTTGGTTAGTTTTCATCTTTAATCCGAATTCTTCTTGAGTCGATTCCTTGGCTCATCACTTGGGATCATCCTATGGTTATCATATGACCATTATTTACAGTTTTTCATTAACTATTATCCCTAATCCATCCCTCATGGTTATCCTTGAGATTTACTCAAAGGAACACATTGATCATATTGGTTTGACATCCCCAATCCACAATAGAAGCCTTATTCAATAGAATCTACATCTACAGAGATAAGTTTCATACCTCACTTGTTGTAGGGAGCTAAAACCTTCTCTTGTAAAACCTTTCTCTCAGCTTTCTTTTCCAAATCTCCTTCTCCTTCTCTTCCTCTCTCTCTTTTCCTCTTAGGTTTAGAGTTTCAATTTGGGTTCTAAAAGAGTAAGAGAGACTAAGGAACGTCCCTTATATAGAAGGAAACCTCCATATAGAGTCCCACTTCAATTAGGAAGGAGCCCCCCCTCAAATTAGGAAAGTTTCCTAAACACAGAGTCAGTTCAGCATTGTGTGATCGCACATGGGGTCGCAGAATCCGTTGACCACACGTCCAAATATGCAACCACACGTCGTGTGGTCTCATGTGTGGTTGACGACACCACTCAAAACTGTTACCACACAACTAAAATTTTCTGATTTTTAGTTTTTGACTGGTTGCTTCCACATGATCTTAAATAGTCAATCACACCAACTAAATTTGACTCATTGCTTACCTTATCTTATGGTTTCTTCATACAATTGGTTCACATGAACCGATTATGATGGAAAGACCGGTTACGACACAAGAATATAAGGTTATACCGGGTTCGTAGCTTGCGGGTCTAACAATCATGCCTCCGAATATTGTGCCTCCGGATTAACACCACTGATTACAGGTAACACTAATAGAGAGTGAGGCGAAGGCATTGTCGGATGGTGTTTTCGTGGGCTTTGCCACCAACTCAACTCAACCAAACTAGGCTAAGTATGGGTTTGGTGGAGGATGGGGCCTTGCTGACCCCTCCGCCAAACCATACTTGATCAAGGCATAATTAGTCAGTGCCTCCAGCATGGGTCCTCCAGTTGAGTCTGGAGAACCAAATTCAAGCGGGGACCATGGTCTCCATTTGGGTAGCTTTGACTCCCCAACATCAATACACTTATTTTTTATGGTGGGAATCACATTCCCACCCCTGGTACACCAAATGGGAGTCATCAAGACTCCATTTATGCCACCATTAAAGGTATTGGGCGGAAAACATTACTCCTAGGGTTAGCCTTGGTCTCCATTAATGGAGACCATTAATGGTGGAGCTACCATCATCAAGTCTCCAATACAACACTTATAATAAAGACCATTAATGGTGGAGCTACCATCATCAAGTCTCCAATACAACACTTATAAAAAGGGAAAAAGAGGGTGAACTAACCTTTGGTAGAAGAGGAAATCCAACCTTGAGCTTGATCCTCCCAACACTCTTCAACTCCTCTAAGGCACCTACTCACCAACCCTCAAGAGTCCAAAAATGGAAAATGAGGGTTGGTCTCCTTATTTACAGAAGGGAGGAAAGAGAGAGGGTAACCCATGGACACGAGCTGGCCGCAAAGAGCCAGATGATGCACCTGTTGGCTCTTCCACCATTAGGGCTAAAGCATAGCCCCGACCTTCACTCATGGGGCTCCATGCACTGGGTTACACGTTAGGCCCACCCAAGGCTTACTAATATTGGTCTAAACCGTATGGTGTATGTATTAAGACCCACCTATGATTTGGATATGTCCATCGGTCCTCGATGTCAGGTGTGCTCCATGTTAGTGTGGGAAGACACAACACCATAGGAACCTGGGTAAAATGGAAAATTCCGGGTGCAGGTCTTTCAATTGGTGCTAACTTCTTGAAATGTCCAGAGCTGGTGTCATCAGCACTAGCAGAACTATTGCTTATGGAACCCTGGTTACCACTATCAGCTGTGGTTGCCTTTGTTTTACCACTTTTTCTTAAGCTGCCCTCAATAGTAATAGTAGCAACACTGGAAGTCTTTACATTTCCAGGACTCCTACTTGATGCTCCACCAACAGATGCAAACCTATTTCTAATAGTAGGCACCTTCATATGACCAATTGTTGACCCTCCCCACCCCCGATAACCTCCTTAATTGCCTTGTTGATATCTGGTCATCATACCTTTGGGATAGCTTTTTACAGTATAATCTGTGCTTGGGAACTCAGAGACCTCAACTAGAAAGACATGTAATTGAATAACTCTATCATTTGATTCATAAAAACTGAACAACTTCATCACATCAGCATAAAAAAGTAACACCATTTCTTCAACACCATCAGGTAAGACTGCTTTAAACTTAAACTTATCCGTTCTTCCCTCTGGTATAGATAGCAATACTGAACATTATGCATCGTACACCATATCAATATACCCATATCTGTCTGTATCAATTCTCTTCATTTCTACATAACCATCATAATGATAAGCAATGGTTTTTTTTTTCTTTTCTGCCATTCAGGCTTCTATTAAGAGCAACATTACAAATAATTACACAATCATCCGAACAAATATACCCAATGCAGATTGGGATACGATTAGTTTAAGACAAGAATTCAAATTTTATTGTTTTAAAAATAATAAAATGGTTTTGGAATCATCAAAGCAAATATACCCAATGCAAAATATATCAATTTTAGTAAATGGTATTAGAAATGCTCTTATTACCTAATAGCAGTCTGTTAGGCACAATGAGAACCACAAACAGATGCCAAATGTTGACCACCCATGTTAGTATACATGGGTGGTCAACATTTGTGTTCTTTAATTTGGTTGACCCCGTAATATTGCATCTTTCAGAATTAGTTCTATAACTAAACCCAGTGATTGCTATGTCTGGATCTCTTCTTCCTATGCCCCAAGAATAACAAACCCATTGACGAAGAAAACTAATCCCATTTCACAAAAGAGGGGGGAAAACAAAAAGATTCAGATAGATAGAAATATTCCCTTAATAAAATTCTCACCAAAGAAAAAAAATGAGAAACCCATTGAACTCCAAATTAAAACCAGATACTGTAAGACCCGCACTCCACTAACAGGGTCTAACATGGGTTAACGTGTCATGACAGGTCTTCCCATTATAACTGGGCCAGAAGATAAAGTCGGATGACGAACCATGGGTTCAGGTATGAAAACGGACAACTTTAACCTTGTCCGATCTGACTAGTTGAGGTTGTCTGGTCCTACGTATTGTGCGACCAGACAAGCACAAAAATCAACTCCAAGTTAAGGAAAGTTTCCTAATTTTCTTAGACTACTATATTAATTGGGAGAGGATTCTATTAGGAGGCTTTCCCTCCATATAAGTGACGTTTCCCCAGTTCCTCCTACTCTTTCGCTCAAATCATAAACCCTAGAACTGTGAGGAGAGTTAAGAGAGAAAGTTGTAGAGAAGAAGAAGGATGTGAAGAAGAAGAAGGGAGGAGAAGGCTTGCACTCACCGTCGGTTCCAGAAAACATCATCGAGAAATCAACGGTAAGTACCCTCATCCCTATAGAGGTTTAGGTTGTGTTGGGATGGAGATCATGGCCACTAATGGCTATGAATCCATTCCAACAACATGGTTTGGCCATAAGGTTGTTCCATGAGTTAACGATGAGAACCTTACGTTGAAAGACCATGGTAACTAGGATTATAATTGAGGAACTTAATTCTAACATGTTGTGCAAACCTAGAACAAGTTGGATGAACCCTAAGAAAGAGTTGGAGGATTAACTCTGGGAATAACATAGACAGGAGAACAACCTAGAGGGTTGTCCGGTCACACTTAGAGTGAGACTGCTGACAGCATCGGACACCCTCGAGAAGTGTCTCAAGGTTGTCAGGTATGATGTCTGGTTGGATAATATGCCACACTAGACATGTGATCAAAAAATGTCCAGAATGACTGTTTGTCAGTCTAAACAGTGAATCCGATCACTGTAAAATTGTCAGAATTAAACCTAACTTAATCCTATTGATTGTCTAGGACTCGTAGTCAAGCAAAGCTGATTCCAAGGGTCTCAGAGGGTATTTAAAACACTCAAACAGGTGAGGGACAAAGCCCCAAACTAATTGGTTAATAACAAACTACTTTGTATGATTGATGTCTATTTGTAATGTGCATATAACATGTCATCCAATATATATTATTTATTGTTCATGCATATTATTATTCTTGTTATGATGTGTTTGAGGATAGGCATGTGTATGTGTGTGGTTGGTGTATTGTGTGGGGAGAGGTTGGAGTCTCAAACCATTAACCATATTGGCATCGTAGTATCGTTGTTACCTTAGAGTGCTTAATACATGGCAGGGTATCAGGGGGAGTGTTGACAGTATTGGTTGTAGCCTTACTGTTAAACTCTAACTCTCTCTGTTTTTGTATTGAAGGGTGCTGCGATAAGGCCTTGGATAGAGTATGATAACATCTAGGATTGGTTAGTGACGTACCCAGTTTACAAGCCCTTGCCAGTAGGGGCATACCTACTGGTATAGGTTAGGGTATCAAGGGGGGTTGCTAACAGTTTGGTTGCAGCCTACCGTTAGGCTCTAGCTCTATCTCTATCTTGTAATGAGGGTTGTGGGGCGATTTTTGGTTGGAGTCTGACCATTGGGTGTGCTCAACCTCTTGTGTATGGAGGTGTGGTTATAACCTATTCTTACCATAGCACATTGCAAACTTTATCAGACCAATGAATGAATGTCATCTCATGCATATTGTCTGCTGCATGTTTTGTTTCTCATTGAGCTAAGTTGTGAGCTCACCCTATGATATCATTTTTTTTTTAATTTTTAATGATGTAGGTTATACTGTGGATAACTACGTCAACCTATTGATGGTAGGGGTGAAATTGCACTCCGGAGCACCGGAGCAAGAGGCGCTACTATTGAATAAAAAAATCCTTTAACAAAGGGGCTGTCGGCTTATATATAGTTCCAATCTTGAACTTTCCTCAGCTTCAATTCTGCTGTGACCACCAAAATGGAAAGACTTGGATGCACCTTCTGTTGGAAGAGTAGCAGCCATGGACATGCAAACGATGGAGAACGAGCATGACTTATCATACGAGTATCTCTATTGTGTTTATCTTTAGGGTTTACTTTATATTTAGAATTATAAGACTTGTAAGGATTATTAATATTTTATGTTTTGGTCAACATCAAGATAACTGGATTATTTACTTATTTATCATTTAGTTTCTCAGTTCATTAATAAAGACTTTCGTTGGTTATTATTTAATCTAATTAATGGTTACATGCATATTGGCATGGTCTAATGTAATCCTAGCTTGAGTCATTAATTCATTGACGGTTCATTCACACTTCTGGTTTGATCATAATTGGGGTGTGACAGATACCTTCGTGGTGACTCCCAAATGATTCATCAAAAGGTAAAACAAACACTAATGAAAAGCAACCAGTGGCTATATCGTATACATGGGTGATCGACATTTGTGTTTTTTTGAAGATGGAACAATCGCTCTTAGGTATTACTGAGTATGAGATGGAAAAACAAACCAATAAGAACGAACTTCGAGAGAGAGGGAGAAAGGAACCTGAATCGCCGACGTCGGGAGAGAAGAAATGAACCTAAATTGCTGTCGCCAGGAGAGAAGAAATGAACCTAATTCGCCGTCCTTCTCCACCGTCGCACTCCTCCACAGTCGATCTTCTCCACCATTGCACTCCTTTTCCATAGTCCACCATCACACTCCTTCCATCGCATTCGTTCTCCATACTCCACGTCACACTCCTTCTCCACACTCCACCGTCGCACCCCTTCTCCAGAGTCAGGGATTTAGGGCATCACAGTAACAAAAGGGATTTTAAGATTCGTGGGTGATAGGGCTTTAGAGTAACAAAAATTGATGGGTAAAGGTAAAAACCCTATTTTCATCTTTTTACAATGCCCATAAGGGTATTTTAGACACTAAAAAAGTTTAGCCATGATGACATCACCATTTGTGGGTCTTTGTGTAACAAGGTTTGAGATTTAGAGGTAGTAAGTTTAATTGTTATCAACTTTAGGGTCTTTCTGCAATAAACACATAACTCAGGGGTGGTATGAATAATTTACCCAAACAAAAATGCAGACCGAAACCATTGACAGCCAGACGGTAACAAACCATTCTCTCTCTCTCTCTCTCTCTCTCTCTCTCTCTCTCTCTCTCTCTCAATTTGATTGCAAAATTGTTATTTTGTGGTCAATTTATTGAGTAGGGTAATTGAGTAATTCTATTTTTTCTATTTGTCAATTTAACAGCAGAGGATGTAGGTGATATTATTGGCAAAGTTGGGGGTTAGGTGATATAAAGGGAAAGTACAAGGTGGTGGGTGAAACTTTCCCATTTAATAATGATATTTTTTGGGGAAAATTTCACACACCCCTATACTTTCTCTTTAAGTCACATAACCCCCAACCTTGCCAATAATATCACCCACTCCCCTCAGATGTTAAATATATATCACACAGATCCTGACTTAACAGGCTTGTCTGTTAAGTGATGATGTGGCATGGTTAAAAATTATATAATGACAAAATTACCTTTTAACAGTGGTAACTTACTATTTTACCCTCCCCCAATTTACAACCTTCATCATGCAAAATAGCAAAGGAATAACTGGAAACGAGGGTTAGAGTTTCAAATATATTTCGCCGAAGACAAGGGTTCTTGAGCTCGTCGACGAGGGTTCTTGAGCTCAATAACAGAAACAAGGGTTAGGATTTCAAATAGGTCTGAATGTTAATTTCCAGTTAAAACAGCCAAATGTCTTCGGTTTGTATGAGCTCGTCGGCAAGTTCTTGAGAAAGTTTTGAACAGCAGTGAACGATGAAATTTCAAAAGTGAATGTTGCATACAATAAAAAGAAGGGAGAAGTTTTACTTAAATTACCAAAGGTTAAAAAAGATATTTTATAATTCTAAGGGGTAATATTGTCATAAAAAAATAAGTGATGATAAATCTCATCATCTAATGGATTGACATAGGATATTTTCAAGTAGGGAAAGTGGTTGATATTATGAGCCAAGATAGGGATGGTTGAATTAAGGATATACCTCATGGGATGGGTGAAATTTTCCCTTTTTATCGGTTTTCCACTAACCCAATGTATCTGATTTCCTTCGATTTTCTCCCATCATTTTCGTAGATTCTTCATTTCCATTTCAGTTTTCTTTTTCATTCCAATTTCAGTCACCATCTCAGTTCCAGTTTTCTGGTTTCATCAATTTCTTTTTTCTGTTTTCTACACTTTAATCACCATCTCTCTTCCAGATCTGAGTTCATTCTTTAGATCGATTTCTTTTTTTCCATAGTTCCAGATCTGAACTCTTTCACCAGCATCGTTGTTACTCAACAAAGACTACACTGCCGCACTTGCTTGTGTATTGAAGCCATCCATTCCAACTTCCACCTAATATGATTTCCTCCATAAGTAGAAGATGGCAACATTCATAAGGAGAATAGGGTTGCAAAGAAGTTGCAGAATTTTGTTTTGGGTGGGGGTGGGGGGGGGTGGAGTTGTTTGGGTTGCAGGAGGAGGGCGTGGACGGGGTGAAGGAAAAACATACACTTAAAAAGATCAAGAGTTCATTATGCATAGATTCTTTTGATCTACTGTCAAATTATCCTGTTTGATTGGTTGTAATGTTATGTAGTGAAATGCTAGAAGATTGGATTTGCAGAGAAATCTCGACTATGGAATGAAAACGAGCTGGTTGTCAACTCTTTTAGATTTGATGAAAGAAGGGCAGGCCTGTGGTGCTGGTGTTGGTGCCAACTACGGTGGAGAACATTCCATGGAGAAATGGTTGCTCAGTGTGAAAGTGTGAAGCACTCGGTGGTGGCAGAGATACAGGAATGCTTTACTTTATTGCAGAGGGTTACAACCTTCCATACTGGTCTGCATCTTCCGTATATCCAGGGGATGTGGTGGTTTCCTCATTGCTCGCCTAGATGATGGGAAAAACTCATAGGGTGGTACTGGCTGTAATGCTTAAGATTGGAAGAGAGATGAGGGGTGGTAGGATACAAATACACCTGCGGTGCAGAAGATCAGTTGCAACAACGTAGGGTTTGAGCGGTTGAGATTTGGGGAGGAAGATCCAACAGTTCAGTATGTGCTGAGATTCTATTACACAATGCTAGCTTGTCGATCTCCTGCCTTAATAATTCACCACATTCTGTTGGACTTTCTAAAGGATGAAATAGATGGTTTCTGTTGCCATCTAACACCTGAGGTCCATTTCTGCAGTTCATAAATGAATGGGAGGGCAGAAAATGGGCAATGGATCCAATAAATCAAATACAAATAGCTAATTGATCGATCACCTTCAACAAGAACAAGATTTTGCTTCATTGTCTTTTACATGCAACAAATCTCCAGTTAACAAAAGGCTCCCTCTTCCCTAATTTCTTCAACTGAAGGGAGAAAAAGAAAGAGCAAGTTAAGGCACCATTTGAACACATTGGTAACAGAAAAGTGGACAATGAGACTTGTTAAGATCCTCTCATTCTTCAGATGAAGACAGGTAAAACAACTTATTTGCTTCAATGACTTCCAGAAGCCACAGTGCTTCTCGATCAGGGAATGGTGAAAGATCAACTATTTTGTGAACCTGCATTTTGAAGACAAAAGAACTCAATATGGAAGGAAAAGTAACAAAAAGGTAATTCAAGGGTTCAATGGTACTTGCAGGTTTGTGGTGTAGGAAGAAGCATATTTTTTCCACGAAATTAAGCAGTTTAGGTTTTGCTTCTTACAGTACGTTGTGACACTTCTCCTTTCTAGCATGTTTGTTGGCATCAAACATTGCAGGTTAGAAATTAACATGCTGCCTTAATTAATATCCCTAAGTTCACAGGGAAGTTGTACCTTACTTTGATTCAAGTAGAAATTAAACAGTTGGACAGCTTGGAATAAGCAATTTATTAGTCTCAAATGATGAACTCTAGAACCAAAAGTCTTTAATAATTAACTGATCAATTACCACCTTCATCAAACATGATCTACAATAGAAGTTGGAAGACTAACAACAAAGGAATAAGCAGTTTATATAGAAGCATGTTGGCAAGGTTTTCATCTTTTCATCCTGGGAAAAAAAATCTGGAAATCTCAATATCTTAACATCTTGAACTTCATCTCCAATAGAATGAATACATCATACAAGTCCACCAAAAGCTTTTCAACATTGATGGGCTCCTTAAATATGTCAACATATGTTTAGCGCTGTTTAATATGATATTCCAGGGATCTTCTCAAAAAAAAAAAGTAATACCATACCATATCCACTGATCCACATTTTCATTCATTCATTATCAAGAAATTAATGCATTCTTTTTCTCTGTCTGATAAGTAAATTGCTATTTATGTTAACAACAGAAGGGGTGAAGTTTCCACATTACGTAGCCTACCTGAAAGTTCCAAACAAACATATCCAACAGTGCAATTACTTTTTACAGCTCACCCCCCCCCCCCCAAAAAAAAAAAAAAAAAATGTAAGAAACATTATCAGATTGGATTCAACTAACAAGCCACCCCCAACCACACATTGAAGTTGATTTATAAAGAAGAAAACCCCAAGTGAAGGTGCCCTAATGGAACTTGGATCAACAGGAAAAATTACTTCAGTCTTCAAATTTCTTGAAAGCGACAATCATTTCCAAAGGAAATTTGCTTTTCCCCAGAAAGCAGGTCAATATACCACTCATGATAGGATTTGACTATTTGTTCTAGTGGATATTCAAATAATTGGCAAAGTACACACAAACCTCCCCCATCCCAAGCATATCAGTTATCAGGGGTTTTCTACCCAGCCACCAGCAAACAGTTCACTTAGGCATCTTTTCAAACCCCTATATCTCATTAAAAAAAAATTGGAGCAGATTATCAGGAAGCAGAAGAGAGCATAAAAGCTTTTCCTTTATGTTTTCACAACAGAGAGGGTTGTTTACTGTGAATGTTGCCAAAGTGAATTGGACGAGCTTCAGTCAGATGTGTGAAGCATGCGGCTTTAGTGGTTTTAAAGGGGAAAAGAAAAGCAACTGAAAATATTAACGTCAATAACTTGAGAGTTGAGAATGTAACTAATACAGAGAAAATAATAGAGCAAAAAGTGAGGTTTCATTGTGTAGCGCATACTAACTGGTGAGATTTTTCTTGTGGTTTACCAAATATGGTCCAAAGCTGAAGTGCCTCCCATAAGCATTTCCAGAGAAGATCAGAATAAAATCACAATTACAAGAAGCATTGCCAAAATGATCATTACCGTCTTGTTGTATGAAAGATCTTATAATGCTACGGAGAGTTACTTCATATTTGTCTTGTTCTAAATTCTCCAGAAATCATGTCAAACGTATAGATACTTGGGACAGCTAGGAAAATGCATACTATCCTAGGATTTATGTAGCAGACAGCACTACCTCATAATCTCATATAGGTTCCTCGGTGTATGATTTTTGTTGATGACATTGTTTTGGGGGATGATACAAAAGTCGAAATTAAAGCTAAGTTAGAGTTATAGAGATCAACAATGGAATCAAAAGGTTTAAGATAAGTAGATTGAAGATTGAGAATATGGTGTGTCACTTTAGTCACACAAGGACCAATAATGAGGTGGTGAAAATTGACGAGAAGGAGATACTACAAAGTGATTATTTTAAGTATCTAGGTTTGATCATAAATAAAGAAGGTGATATAAAGGATGATGCTTCACAAAGGATTAAAATAGGATGGATGAAGTGAATAGGTGTGTATGGAGTGTTGTGTAATCGGTATATTCATTTAACATTTAAAGAAAAATTTTATAAAACAATCATGTAACTAACTATGATGTATGGTGTCAACCGTTGGGGACTTGTGCCCCTCTTGGAGCTGGTCGAATATCTCGTGGAGACGAGCCACGGTTTCCTCCCCCGTGGCAGTTCGGGGGTTATCGAGCACCCGAGCCCCCCGTTCCAACCAAGGACCCTCTGGGTCGAGGGCGAAGGCAGCTAGAACAGGGAGCATCAAACAGTATTGGCGAAAGGAAAACTAAAGTAGGAGTCTCAGTAGAGCCAAAGAAAGCTGATCTACGACCACCCTGGGCTAGATAAGTTGATGATTTAACGAAGCCCCTTGGGCTGCAAGAGTGACGGTAGGGAGGGTGACCATTGCTTTTTTTTTTTTTTGCTTCTGAACCATTGTCTGGGAGATCTCCTTCCAGTTTGGAGGGAGCTAGGCGTAACTATTCCGCTTGTCTTGTCTTGTCAAAAGGGAGTCCCCGGCAGCAAAAACAGAAACATCCACATTCTCTACCTCCCCTTTTCTCTTCTTTCCCCCTATTTTCTTCCTTGTCCCTTGTACCTCACTCAAGCTAAAATGAGGAGTTTTGAAAGATTATCGGAACTTGGAGGCCCATTTGCTATACGTAGGCTAATCTATACCTGTCTGGAATTTGGAAGGCTTTAGAATGCTTGAAAATTGGGGCTTCATGTCGAATCTGTACCATGCTGCTTCGTGGTCGTTGTTGTGAGGGATGACGCGGGATAATCCATGATCAAGGCCGAATTGTTTCGCCACCCTATCTGCCCTATACTGCACAACAGGCACGTGTTGCTTCTCTTCGGAAGTGATGATCGCTATCAGGTCACCTGGAGTTACGATTCGTACGAAATCGTTAATCTCATAATCCTCTGCAGAGTTAGAGGGTCGAACTAAGCGTTCACCTTTTCTGTCGTTGAATAATAGTGGATGTTTCAGTCTATCCAGCAATGTTCTGAATAGAGTCGGTTCAAACCTCACTGTCTTTGTGCAATGAAACCCTGGCTTAAACACGTGTGATGTTACATTCCATCTCTTCGAATTTGCGCACCAATCCTTAACAATTGTCCTACAGTCAGTCCAGCTGTCATTTCATCGAAAAGAAAAAATGTATTTAAGAAGAAAGCACCCTCACACTTTCCCAGACCTAAGTGTAAAGTCCCCTCTCCTTAATGGTTTGTATGAAATCTTTACTGTTAAGTACATCTAGCCCAAGTTGTTCACCCAAAGATATGTGTCCAAACCAAGGAAGTTGTTCGACAGTGCAACCCTCCTCTAAAGTTGTACAAGTCGAATAGGTTTATGAGACAGCATTGAAAGCTACGCAGTTTTCATTGATACGAGTTTACTGAGCGCATCGCCTTCCCTAGAGTGAGCAAGAGCGGAGTTTACTACATGAGCCTAAATGTGAGTTTCACTGACTGAACCCACCACTACGCGAATGCCGATACCGCTAGAGAAGAGCAAGAATCATACTTTTTCTACTTTGTTTGCCGGACAGGAACTCTTTGATCCAAGATCCCCTTGCCTTATGCCTTGCCCTAAAACTTGAGTTCAAGTAATCACCCATCTCTCTGATGAAAGTACGGAAATACGGACATGAGTCCGCACAAACAAGTTCTCAGGCAGAATTGGAAATAGGCCCACCCTTGAACGTCAACTGTTCGGAAGAACAAATAGAAGAAAGCCGATCAACAGTGAAATGCTTAACGCAGCCGTTCCAGTTTATTGCACTGGAATCAAAGGCGTTTTGGCCTCAGTGCACGCTCTACTCCCACTACCAAAATTCGCGAAAAAAAGCAAATGTTTATGAAACGTTTGACGCGCTCTACCAATGCTGTGTTTGGGCGCAATCAGCGAGCGAGGCATCTTAGCCTTAGTGCGCCCCATGGGGGCCTTGCGCGGAATGGAATGCCCAGAAGGGACACAGAGAAAGTTACTAGGTTATTTCACAAGGCAAAGCCTAACCCCTAGACTGGAGCAGTTTCAGCTTGTCTTTTGGCCCCTTTTTTCTCATGGACATTGTAATTGCTTTTCTGTTGGATTGATTGGGAGAGTGGTTCGCATATGATCTCTTCGTTTACGGTTCTTTCTTCCTTCTCTGATTGCTATTTGTTTCCCATCTGGTGGAAGGTTGATTTGAGTTGGGGAGAGATTGACCGAGCCATAAAAGCAAACATCGTTAGCTGCTTTGGCAACATAAACCACAAGGGACTGAATCAAGCCTTGAATGAATACATTAATGATCCACAATTTACCAATCTCATTCATGCTTTCCTGACTACCGATATCAGAGAAAGCTCTGATTCCACTTCTAAACTAGCAAACTAGCCGAAGCTTCTTTTCCATAATAGAGAATCAATTATGTAGCCCCAATCTCTGGAATCAGTAGATCTGGGAATTTGACTAAAGATCTTCTGGTTAGTAGGATCTCCTTTTGAAAGGAAGGGTTCTTTCCCAAGAACCTGTGATGAAACTTCTAAACTAAGGAGGGAGGAAGAAATACCGAGTCGTAGGGCATTTCTATGTAGCAAGAAGCTTTGTTCAATCAAGTAGGCTAGTTTGAAGCAAGAACGGGAATTCCATAGCAACCCGATGGAAACCGCCCCTATGAAGTGGATAATGACGAACGATAGACGGCATGAAGGGCTGGAGGAGTAGTAATGATTACAAGACTCCCCTAGACGAACCTTCTACTTTGCCTTCCTCTTTTTTCCTTTATTCTATGTCTGCCTTTCCCCTTATTTTTATAGGCATTTTTTTCTTTCTGTTCCGGCTCTCCATGACCCCAAAAACATTTTTCTGGTAACTTGTTTCTATCTCTTTTATTCTTGCGAATACCGGCACCAGCATTGTTGGCTCTTTCAAGCGAGGGGTATTCTTATTTCATGATACAAATGCTTTCACTAAGAGGCAACAGGTTTCAACCAAAGCATTTGTTCATGTACCGAAAGAACCAAGCAACTCCATAGCGAACAAGCAACGGATTGCATTCTCGTTCAAATATAGGTCAGCTGTACTTTTGATGGTTCCCAAGGATCCAATATGACCACTAAGGTCTATGTTGCCACGATATTGTTCTATGGAAGCGGGCGGGCTTGGCTTAGAAGTTCGGCCCGGTTTTTTTGGTGTCGTAGGGGAGGGATTGACCTTTCTAACCCATATTCTATCGTACCGGCATGTCCTTTGTTTACAATCGAAGCATCAAGCAGCGCAACCCGGTTCTACTTGACTAAGCCCCGTGCTTGTCCAAGGAGAAGTAGTTGGATGCAGTGATAGAGCAATCGGGATCCGTACTTTGTCATCGATCCACATCCCGCAGCAATGGACTAAGTTATTGGCCAAGCGATCATTTCCTGGTTCTTTCGAAAAAACCAGCACTATATAGACTATAGTCCCATAGTTCAAACAGCTTTTCTTTCCGCTACTTCGTCAATGGAATTAGCGGCCGGCTGCCAAAAGAGTCAATTGTTAGAGCGGGTGATACAGAAACCATAGAAAGAGAGAGAGGCGGGGGCCTCGTCATGAGCGACATCCGGGCCTTCCCAGATGATGCCAGTGAGGGCCGGAGGCGGCACTCCGAGCTGCGAGGCTGGCCCTGACTCGTCTTTGAGGCTGGCAGGTCCTGGTGTGCATCTATCGGGCTTCCCAAGGTGGCAGTATTGGGATGGTCAGGAGTTTCGCTACCTGCACTGCCTGGCTGACATCGAGGGGATTCCAATGGGCTATGATTACGTGAGTATCGAACTTCCCTCTTCTGCACTTCTACCTATGCGAAATGAGGATGCTGAGATAGATCAAACCTAGGAAAGATAAGGTAAATAACGATGGCATTAAGTATCGCCAATATATGATAAGCTATGAGAAAGTCGTTTGAGATGATATGACCATGTTCAACGAAGTCCTTTAGATGCTCCAGTATAGAGGAGTGATCTAATTTAGATCGAAGAATCTAAAGGAGCTAGAGGCAGACCTACGATAACTCTAAAGAAGGTGGTGAGTGAAGACATGTCAACCAAAAAAAAAAAAAAGAGGGAAGACATGCATAGCTTAGACCTTGTTTCAAGTATGACCTCGAAAAGAGGTGATTGGAGGGCAAAAATCCATGTACCCAACCCCATTAAATTAGGATAAGGCTTTGTTGTTGTTTTATAGTTTCAAGTATGACCTCAAACAGAGCTGATTAAAGGGCAAAAAATCGTAGCTAAACCCATTTAACTATTGTTGTTGTTGTTGTTGTTGTTGTTGTTGTTGTATAGCACTACCCCATATATGCATTTGCTTTTTTTTTCCCAACCATACATTTCCAAAGCAGGACAAGATTTTTTTAGAAAGCCTTAATTATGAGGTTAATAAACAGAAGATTAAAGGCAATCAAGTAGGTAAAGGAATCCAATTACACAGCCCTAACCATCTAATAATAAGAAGATGAAACATACATTGTATGGGCAGCATTCCATGGACGTGTTTTGATAGAACAATAGAACATATCAATCTTAAAATATAAACAAGATCAAGGTAAAAACATAAGTTTTTTAAACAAGAGGATTTTGGAGGCCAAGTCAGTCCTCCTGTCAGAGGTTTTTAAAATGTATCAGTCAGTCCTTGCGTTATCCAATTCAAAAGATAGCTGATTATCCCTATGAAGAGGTTTTTAGAACAGGACTTCGGAGGACCATATCGCAAGAAAGGGAAATAAGGCTCTACAAAAAGGTGCAGCTCATATTTCAAACCCAAAAACCAACCCATAATTCTTAAACCCATCACCAAATACCCCTCTTCCCAATGGTCAAAAGAATTAAATATGCTTTTAGCTTTTGACCGTTGGACACCACTTTAATGCCCACTTTTTTCCTTTCTTCTTCATTTCTTCTTCAAACTCTCCCTCTGTTTATATGCAAATAATGTTATTAGGAGACTAGACTTTTGAACATTGTTTAAACTTGTAAGCATTTTAAGCTTATTTTAAGAGTTGAGTGAATCCTCTTTGTGGTTGAGTGAGTCCTCAATCTTTGGGTGAGTGAATCCCCAAATACTCATATCATCCTTGTAAGCTTGCCATTGTTAGTGATTTTGTCAAAATATTTCTCTTATTTCCAACTTCTCTGCACTTGAGCTTGGCCTACATCAGAAAAGAAGTTGGCATTGGTCTTAAGCATATTTGGAAGAGCCTGATATTTTACAAAGGGCTAAATAATTCATATGAGGTAGGCCTAAAATGATCCCAAGAGAAATGGTGGGAAAGACGTGTAACTTAGGACTAGAATCAAGTATGGCCTTAAGTAGAGCTGATTGGAGAAAATCAGATTTATGTAGCCGACCCCTTTTAGTTGGGATAAATTTGAGTTGTTGTTGTTGTTGTTTATGACACATCATCTTGCAAATCCCATCTCTCTTGCTAGTTTATCTTAAGGCTGCTCTTTCTCATCCTTCCATAGAAATGGATGAATAATTTATGGCCAAAACAATTTATCAGTCACTTACTGAGAATCTTATTTTAGTTTGATTTGCATATATGCACTTGGTCAAGATATTAATTTAACTTTCCATTATATGGTAATTTTATGATATTTGAGCTATACTTTAGAACTCCTCTAATTTCTGTTCCCAATTCAATTCTATTCATGAAAATTCTATGATCTCTTTCCCTAAAATAGCCAGTATCATAATCCTCAATCTATTGGAGAACCTTTTCCATTGTTCAATTGTCTCTTCTTTCTTTCTTTTCTTTTTCTTTTAAGTTGTATAAAGTTTTGTATTCCTATATTGAGTTCAACTGAGAATTGTAGGTCTGTGGGTTTCATACAACATTCAAATCCATGTTTTGTTAGGTGTCTCAGACTCTCATTGCGGTAACTGGACTGAGTTGCAGGTACTGTATATGCTCCTGAAATACCATCAGCCTGATCCATCATGATATAAACACTAGTGAATTATGTGAATTGGAACTGACGAGCTGCTTCATTATTTTTCTTATCAAGATAAATTGAAAGTTCTGGTTTTCAATAGAAAAAGGAACTCAACTATCATGGATAAAGAAAAAAGAAAAAAAAATTTGGGGGGGGTGGAATTTGGTCATAGCTCAAATCAGTATCATGGATAGATCGCATACCTTAATCAAGGGAAAGTCTCCAGTGCTGCGGGCGACATAGAGCCCGACAACCATAACGTACATTCCTGTTTTCCATTCTTGGGGGAGGGAGTCTTTGGAGAGAACAAGCTCGATGACGCCGCTCCCATCGTCTAGAACGAAACGTCCTTCCTCACAACCTGATACCAGAACGCCCTGCTCTCTTCATCCATCTCGTCTCTATAAGTAAAACAACAACTCACTAGACCTAGAATCTAGAGAAAATGAAAACATAGCGAGAAAGAAAGCAGGGGACCCTTTTTCGGGGGTGGGGGGGGGGGGGGGGGGCGTGGAAGAATAACTTCGTAGAACCTGCAACCAAGCTCGCTGGAATAGTATGCCGCCGAGGGTCATGGCGGATGGCGATGTTGTCTCCTTGGCGTGCTTCAGCTGCCCGCACAATAGCTTCAGCGCTGCTAGACTGAAATCCATTCCCCTCTCTCTCTCAATCGACTCCAGAGTACTCAACTTACTCGTTGTTTTTTGAAAAAATTTCATCTATACCCCAATTAAGGATTCTTAACATCATCTACACTTACAAGATTGTAAAAACATCACTTAAGTCCATTTAACAGTCTTAACTGACAAAAATCATTAAAATTATTGAAATATAATTTTACCCTTCATATTATAAATTAAAAAATTAAAAAATATATATATTTGATGGACTAATTTGACCTTCAAAATCAAACTTCTATTTTCTCTCTCTCTTTCCACTCTCACCCAAGCCCTATATTGTCGGCGGCATCCCATCTCCGGCATCCTCTTTGCCGTTCAGTGATCTTCATACAGAGGGAAAGCATTAACTAGGAAATCGAGTGAAGAGAAATGAGAGAAAATATCACAGAAAAAGGACTTCCTAGCTCCTGAATCAGAGAGAGAGAGAGAGAGAGAAAAAAGAGGGAAAAAGGAGTGAGCTCCTGAGTCTCTACAGGTCTTCGTTCTCGGAAGCGACGAAGACGGCCGGATGACCTGCTGGAATTATGATGCCTGTTCTCTCTGTCAAATGTGCCCTGACCTTCTCATAATGTCCCCCTTCTTCCTCCTCGTTTTTTGATTTTTGTATTTTTTTGGTGGTTTCCTCTTGCCTTCCACCGCCTCCTCTTCTTCTGCTCGACAGGTGAGGGCATGCCATCTCCACATATCTTGATCCTCCATTCACCACTACCACCTTGGTTGTTAAGATATATATGTGTGTCTATATCTTAGTCATTCATTTAATTATGTTTTATCTTTTGTTTTTCTCATTTTCTATATAATGTAATTCCTTCTTGTAAACAAAGAATTGAATGAGAATTTTTCGAGCGTATTCTAGAAGGCTCTGGTTTCTTGTTTCATGGTGTTCAATTTAACATGGTATCAGATGGTATTCAAGCTTCCGTTTTTTGAGTTTTCTTTCCTGATCTTTCTCGAGCATCCTTTTCTGCTCTGGTTTCTTCTTTGATTTCATTTCTCTTGCCTGAATCATTCATTTCTCTGTATTTCTTTTCGGTTTCTTGTTCTTGAAGCTTCGATTTAGGAACCTGGAGTTGAAGAAGGGACCCATCATGGCTCCTTGGCTGATGTTGGTAGCACACACTGATACATCCGCCCCTTGGAGCTGCCTATCATCCTCCGATTTAACCAAATAGAGTTGATCGTAGTTGTTGGAGAATTCAGGTTTTTTGTTGAACAGATTGTATGGTCTCCTTGATTCTCCTCTTCCTATGTGCCAGCGTCCGGACCTCGATGCTTCTCGGATCAGTTCCCTGATCTAAGTCATGTGAGGCCCTCACTATCACTTCTTCCCTTTGCTTTCCAAGCACTCTATCAATCCTCTCAGATGACGGGTCTCTTCAATGGCGGGTCTCTCTCTCAGATGCGGGGACTGTGGGGCACTTCTCAAGTCAGTGGAAGAAGCTCAAGAACACGCAGAGCTTACTTCTCACTCCAATTTCGCCAAATCAACGGAAGCCGTCCTCAATCTTGTTTGCAATTCTTGCGGCAATCCTTGCCGATCAAGGATTGCGGATAAATTAGTAACACGGAGAAGGGGCTTAGAAGAAGACACAAATATAAAGTGAAATATATAAAAATTGTAGCTAAAGAAGTTTTAGGAGAATCTAAAGGAATGCGGCATTTATTGAGGAAGACTTGGTGGGAGGATGATGAAGTTCAAACAGCCATTAAGGCTAAGAAATCTAGTTTTAAATCTATTAGGAAAATCACATCCCTAAATTGATTTTGATGACAACGGACAATTGAAGATGTACTAGCATATTCTGTAAAGTGATCTCAAGCCAAAGCTCACTTCAACCATGCAAAACAAAACCATCATAAACATTGAAGGCAAAGTCAAAGCATTGATCAAGCCTTGATGACCATTGAAGACAAAATCAAAACATTGATCAATATTGAAGAAGTGAACTAAGCATGACCAAGCTTAATGAAAAGTCAAATATCCAAACTTGAAGATAAAAGCAAGAATCAAAATGAAGACTGTACTTAGATGAATAGGTTAGTACACTTGTCATATTGTAATTATGTATTACATTGCATCTTATTAAGACCCTAGGATGAGTAAAAATTCACGCAAATGACTTAGAATAGTTAGGTTTTAGACTGGTTCAAAGACCAAGGAAAATGTCTTGAAAAATCCCAATGAAAGGAATCAGTCAGGCACCAGCGAATCGCTAGATGAACCGCTCGACCGGATCTGAAATTCATGTTACAAGCCAATCCACCCGAGAGTTCTTGAATTTAAGCAAAACTCTCAGGCGTCAACCGGTAGACCTACCCGGCTGACCAGAGGCCATCAGCAGGAGACCAACCTGTCGACTGGTGTTCGACCAGATGGACTCAAGCCTGTCCAATGGCTCTTTAACAGCTCTTAAATGGCTATATTATAACTGGCATATTCTACAGGTCGACTGGATGGACTAAGTGGTCGATCGGTACAAGTTAAAAATTGATCCTTTGGAGTTTATTTTGGCCAATCCCTTGGGCCACTCCTTGAGCCTATTTAAGGACTCACTTATAAAGAAAAGATAACACTATTTACATACATTAAGAACATTTCCTTGAGCTCTAATTGCAAGAAGCAATCAATACAACATCAAAAAAATCAAGCAATTCTAGTGATCTTTCGGACTCAAGTTCTCAAGCATTCCAACACATCTCTCAAAATCTTAAATCATCAAGAGAAGGTTTTATTGTGCAAAAGCATCATCTTCATCATTACATATCGCAAGGAGTAGTGTCACACTCTTTGCCTAGGCAAACTTTTTACCTTTCTCAATTTATTTGTAAGTATCCTCTTATCTTAAAAGATTCTATAGGTTCCTTTTGACCTTGAACGAAGATTGTAAGGTTCCTCTTTACCGATAAGATTGTGTAAGAGGTGTTCTTCCCATAGTTGTCAAGGTGTCAAGGCGAACCAAGGCGTTGGAGGCCTGATGGGACGCCTAGGAGACCAAGGCGCCCAATTTTCCAAGCGTCACAAGGGCACCTGGGCGCCTAGGCGACTCCTTGACAACTATGGTTCTTCCCACCTATTGAAAGGGAGATTATTGGCTCAAGCTTGGATTGAGAACAAGTGGACTAGCTTGTGGAGGGAATCCCATGTGAACCACTATAAACTCTTGCGTTGTGGTTTGCCAATCGTATTTATTTCACAATACTTAGCTTAAATTATCAAAAAAATTTAATTCGCAAAGGTAGCCTATTCATCCCGCCCCCCCTCCCTCCCTCCCTCCCTCCCTCTAGGCTTACCTAACAAAATCTTGACAATGGACTAAGGATGAGAAGGATTTCAAAAGGCTATAAATTTGCTATACACGAAGCTAAAAAGATAGTAAGGAAAGCAAAGACAAGGATCTCTATAACATATTAGGTAGAAAAGAGGGAGAAAAAGTTATTCATAAATTAGCTAAACTGAGGGAAAGGAAGAGTAGATATTTCTTTCATATTAGATATATTAAAGTAAGGATGATAATGTAAAGGAACAAGGAGATTAAAGAGAGATGGATTAACTATTTCTATAGTTTTATTAAATAAAAGAAGAATACTAGTAATAGTGTTTTTGAACGTTATAATAATCATCAAGAAACCACAAATACAGATATATAAGGAAAATTATGGTGGTTGAAATAAAAGAAGCTTTAAAGAAGATGATAATAGGTAAAGAAGCAAGTCCAAATGGTATTCTAATATAGGTGTGGAAGAGCTTAGGAATTAGTGGAATAACTTGGCTAACCTGGTTGTTTAATAAGAATATGAGCATAAGTAAATGCAGGATAAATGGAGATGACGTATTGTGGTACTGATTTATAAAAATAAATGTGATATTCAAAGTTGTAATGACTATAGATGAATTAAACTTATGATTTATACTATGAAATTATGGGAGAGAATAATTGAAACCCACCCGAGTCAAGAAACTAATTTTTCAGATAAGAATTTGTTTTTATGCCAGGAAGATCGACTATGGATTTTATTTATTTGCATAGGAGAGTAATGGAAAGATTTAGAAAATATAAGAAAGATATTCTACATATGTTTTTTATTGATTTAGAAAAATAGCTTTTGATAGAATTCCTAGAGAGTTAATTTGCAAGTTTTAGAGAAGAAACATATTTCAAGTAAATATGTGGACATAGTTAAAACTATGTTTAATGATGTAGTGACTCGTGTAAAAACTTTGGTAGACATTGAAGCTCAAATTTCTTGATGTATGTTTTTTTGCCGATGATATTGTTTTAGTAGATGAAACAAAAGCAGAGATTTATGCAAAATTGGAATCATGGAGATCAAGCTTGGAATCAATAGATTTTATTATAAGTAGAACAAAAATAGAGTAGTAGAACAAAAATAGAGTACATGATGTGTAACTTTAGTAACAAATGACTGAGAGTGGGTTGGTGAAAATTGATGATAGGAAGATTGATGTAGTACAGGTGTACCATAGAAGGAACAAGCAAGCCAAAGCCAGCCAGCCAAGCCGACTGGCAAGCCAACAGCTTAGTTGGCTGGGCTGTGGAGCCATAGATAGCTGTCGGCTGGGCTGTTAGCCATAGACAGCTGCTGGCCAGCTGTCAATGAGTGGATCTTCCATAGTTAAATACTACTAAATTAGTACTAACTATAGTTAGTTGTTGCCCAAGTTAAAATTTGCTAGTATTAGATACTTGCCTAAATATAAGTTACTATTTTCAGTTTTAGCAACTTTCTATTTTTCAGTTTGGAAAGTTTCTATTAGGCAATTAGAATCTCCTTCGTTTTAAAGTTCTTGTACAAGATTGGACTTTCCTTTCCTTGCTAATTGTCAACAAGGATGGATTGACTAGTCTTCTTTCCGAATTGTAATTCAAACAACTCTATAAATATAAGAAAAGGAGAAGAGGAATCAGTTTTATAAAAAAAAAAAAAATAAATAAAAAGGCTTGCTACAACTTTCGGTTGCAGCTGAGTCTCCTTGGCTGTGAGACTCAGCCACAACCCACCCCCTCCCTCTTTGTGCTACCAACCTACTTCCCTTCCCCCTCTTATTTTTCCACCACCATTGATCCCTCCCCTTCTAACTCTCTCTCTCTCTCTCACATCGATTCTACTGCTTCCCCCCTCTCTCACTTTTCTTTGAGCATCTTCAATACTTGCTACTGCCTTCACGAAAGGGATATCAAAGGTTGTTATTCAGTCCTTCAAGAGCTATCAAAGGACAAGGAACTGCCACTGGTCTCAGCCACTCACAAGCATCGAAAGCTGTCTTGCGGTTCTGTGCGGAATCGAGTACCCTTACCACTCCCAAAATTCATCTCTTCAATCCTTAGGTGGATCATTCCCACATTTGGATATTGTTACAAGCATCGTTCAAGGTTTCGGTCGAAACTTGAGGTTTCGACCAAACAACTTCCGGTTTCGAGCGTGGGCGAGACGAAACCCAGGCTCAAAACTGGCCAGTACTTGGTTTTGGTTTGAAACCACTGGGTTCGACCAGCTTTCGGTCGAAACCATGGTTTCAACCCATAACTTAAACCCCCATCCCCTTTTTAGAGTCGAAACCTACACGAAATCAATAGGTTTCGACTCCTTTCTCTGATTTTCTCCCCTCTTTGCTCTCCAACCTCATTTCTCTCCATTTTTATTCCTAAAACTTCATTTCTTTAAGGGATCTCAACATTTGTCAAGATTATTCAAGGTTCTTCATCTCTCAACTCCTTTCTCTCTCTTCAGGGTAACTCATTTTTTTCATTTTGTGTATTTTTCAATGAAATGGTATGCAAACATCATGGATGGCATCCAATTTTTTATATGTTTGATGCTAACACCTGATCTATGAATTTATGGAAGTAGTTTTTTTTTTTTTTTTTGACAAATAATTTATTTATTAGATTTTCTGTTTGAAAAAAAAAGATTTTCCTACAACTATTTTTTGAAAAAAAGTATGTCTTACACATGTTGTATGGCATTGAATTAAATATATGTTAAACAAAATAGGGTGATCTACATTTTGTATGGTGTAGAATTATTTTCTGTTTTTATTTAATTATTTTAATTTTTGGATATTGATAAAATAATTAATTAAACTGAAAATAAATATAAATAAATGATAACATATTTTTGTTTTCACTTTGAAAATCTTGATAACTAAAATTATTTTTAAAAGTATTGCTATTTTATGGTGGGTTGCTGTTTTATGTAATAAAAATAATGTGAACTAATTATTTATGTTGATTTAAGGGCATTTTAATTATTGAAAATTTAATAAAATATTTTTAACTTATGGAAAAAACATAAATGCGTTAAAAATTATAATATGTTGTTGTTTTCTATAATAATGTAATGTTAAAATGATAAACCTATGCTGTTTTTTTATTTTAAGGTGTATTATTTAGTTATAAGATATTATGTATGTAATAAAGTATTGTTAGAAATGAAAATATAGTTTGTTTCAATTGTAATAATTTTTGTCTTTTTGTTCCAACAGTGTAAGTGTTTGAAATTGCTGATGCATCAACTCCAAGGGGTAACATTGCATGGAGGCATGAGATACCACTGACTGCCAATAAGAAGCAATCACAATGTAATTATTGTGGCAAGCAGATAAAAGGAAATGGTACCACTAGATTGAAGTGGCATCTTGCTCGTGGTAACAAGGATGTTATGGGTTGCCCCAACGTACCAAGTGAAGTGAAGAAGGCTATGGCAAGCTTAATGAAGAGTGATATTGATAGAAGAAATAAGAAGAAGACAGATAGATAGGAGTTTAAAGAGGCTTGTCTGGAGGGCAATCTAGTGGTCAATGAGAATGACATTAGCCTTGATAGTGATGAGGTAGACCAAGAAATGACAGAGGCAGAGGTGAGACAACTGAAGAGAGCGAAAGTAGCAAGTATAAGGCAACAAGAGATAGATCGACAAAGACAGTTTGAGAGGACTAGAGGAGCTGGGTCATCTAGAGAGGCAGCAGCAGAGGATGACGGGAGGGGGCCGAAGCTGAGAAGTAGGGGTGCCCCTGAGATACCTTTTAGAAGGACTCAGAGTGTAAGGACTCCAGTTACTACACAGACACCACCACCTCTTCGTGACCCAGACTTGAGGTCCTGAGGGCGGATCTTGATCTATTTTTCAGACAGGATGGTAAACAAAAAAGTTGCCCCATTTTTAGACTGATGTCAAGACGAGAGTGGGTGATAAAATCTCCAAGTGGGTGATGTACCATAGCATTGCAGTAAATGTTACCACATGATCTCATTATCAGAATATGATGGATGAAATAGATAGGGCAGGTCCAGGAGTTAAAGGGCCTATATCTTGGGAGTTATACAACACCTACCTACCTAGACATAAGAAAGAAATGAAAGAATATGTAGATTCTTTGAAGACACAATGAGAAAGATATGGGGTAACTGTCATGTGTGATGGGTGGACTGGACCCACCAAAAAAGCCCTCATCAATTTTTTGGTAAATTGTGATGGTAGAACAGCGTTTCTGAAGTCTGTTGATTCATCTAATCATATTAAGGATTCCATGGTCTCTTAAAGAAAGTGGTGGAAGAAGTGGGGATAAATCATGTGGTACAAGTGGTTACTGACAATGGTAGTAACTGCAAAAAAGTAGGGGAAAGGTTGATGAATAATAAAAAATACCAACTTTTTTGGACACCATGTGCAGTCCATTGTATTGATTTGATGCTGAAAGACATGGGGAAAATAAAACTGGTGAAAGAGACTGTAGAAAATGCAAGGCAAGTAAATACTTTCATTTATAACCATAGATATGCCTTAGAGATGATGAGAACCAAGTGTGGTGGAAACTTGGTGAGGTCAGGGATAACACATTTTGCAACAAACTACATTGCCCTCAAGAGTTTTGACATGAAGAAGTCTGGCTTGAGATCAATGTTTGCTTCAGAGGAATGGTTTGAGTGGCCTCAGTCTAGTTCTCGAGTTGCTAGAACAACACAGGCAACCATATCTAGCGATAAATTCTGGGATGATGTCAAAAAAGTTGTGGCGATATTAGATCCCATTGTGAAAGTGCTGAGAATGGTTGATGGACAGAGGAAGACCACCTTACCATACTTGTGGGCTGCCATAGATATGATGAAGATGCAAGTAGAGGAAGCTTACAGACGCGGGAACTCAAAATATATTGCCATCATCAAAGATCGTTGGGAGCGACAGCTCTAGTACCCACTACACAAGGCTGATGAGTCTTTCCTTGATGTACTTCAGTTTCTTAACTAATTAAAATTACATCAGCTTGCATTGACGTAATTATAATATTTATCAATTTTTAGCATATTATCTGAATCCTAACTATCAATACAAAGACAACTTGGGAATGCGTCAAGAATTGATAGATGCAATACAAGACATGATTGCCAAGCTTGAGCCAAACATAATAGCACAGTCTATTGTTTTGTAAGAAGTAAAACTTTTACTTACTTTGTTGTCAACATAATTTATAAGAATTGTATTTTTACTAAGACTATTACCCATCAAAATTGGTTTAGCTCAAAAGCTTTAGAGATGCCACTGGGAGTTTTGGTAGGGCAGCGGGGCTGAATCTAATCGACAATCAACACCTCCTGGTACGCATACTTACTTTATGGATGCCAATATGCCATTGTGGGTTTTTTCATCATCTAATATTTATTTCTTATGCTATTTTGTAGTTGAATGGTGGGTCCTATATGGGTCGGAGTCACCCAACCTTCGTGCATAGCAGTGAAGGTGCTATCACAAATATGCTCCGCCACGGGATGTGAACGAAACTGGAGCACATTCTCGCTTATACATACTAAGTGACGAAACCAGTTGGGTGCAAAAAGGCTTGAGGACTTGGTGTATGTGCACTATAATTTGAGACTGAAAGAGGAATACATACGGTTAAGCAGGGACAAAGATGCTAAAACCCCCCATTAAGCTGAGTGAGATCTTTGAGTTGGAGGGAGAGGAAATTGATCCTTTGAACAAGTGGGATACAGATCGTGGTGAGCCTCAATTAGATGAGGCTAGTGGTCGACCAAGTCGTCTTGTTGCTGGAGCCTTGGAGGCTGATGTGGACGAGTTTATGGCTACTGAGGGTAAAGTCCATGCACAGGAAAGACGTCCATTACAGACTGGGTGATAGTGATGAGACTGAGAGTGATTGACCGGTTTCTTCTGGAGAAACACAGTCAGCTTCCGCCACCCAGGGTGGTACTGGTACCATGGTTCAAAAACTCGACCGAGATGGGTCGAGATCTAGACCTTCTTGATAGTCTTGATTGGGTCGAGACGAGAATTAGGTTCGAACGGGTCTCGACCAGTCTCGACCAGTTCTCGACCAATCTTGACCAATTTTGACCGCGAACCGGTCTTGACAAATCTCGACCAAACTTGATTTTATTGAACCAGTTTCGACTGGTTTAAGTGATAAATAGGAGTCTCGGTCGAGATCTCGACCGAGACTCATTTTTTCTCTAAAATTCTTTCTGTTTTCTTCTTCTCCTCCATTCCTTCTTCTCCAACCTTGCATCTAAGGTTCGAAAACCCCTGTTCTTTGTAAATCTCTCCATCAAAGTGCTGTTGGAGCCTCATTTTGACTTGTTCTTGGCAAATCTATGGTTTGAGGTATGGTTTTTTTTCCCAAAAACTTATTTTTTACATGAATATGTCCAATACAGTTGGTTCATTATGAAATTTATATATGTGAGAGTCATTAGGCCGATCTACAACCTCATCCTTTCGAAATTATTTTCTTGCATATATATTTTTATTTTAATTTTTTGTTAAAAAATGTATTTTTCAGTAATTAAAAATTAAAAAAATATATGATAAATATTAATTGGATGGTGTTTAAAATATTATATGATGAACACTGTTGGTCGATCTACGTGACCACGGTTTCATTTTTTTTTTCTGTATATATATATATATATATATATATATATATATATATATATAAATTTATACATTTCTTAAATAATAATCAGTTTACTTTCAAAATAATATATGTTGAACACCGTTGGTCGATCTACGCGGTCACGATTTCAGTTTTTTTTTTCTGTACATATTTTTATTTTTATGAATTTTTATTAATAAATCCTATTTTCTAGTAATAAGAAATTAATACTTATCTATTGGTGTTCAAAATAATATATGTTAAACACCGTGGACTGATCTATGCGATCATGGTTTCAGTTTTTTTTTCTGTACATATTTTTATTTTTGTGAATTTTTATTAATAAATCCTATTTTTTAGCAATAAAAAATTAATAAAAAATTAATACTTATCTATTGGTGTTCAAAATAATATATGTTAAACATCATTGGCCAATCTACAGTTCCATGTTGTCATATTATATTTTTGGAAAAACAAATTATTTTTATTTAATATCCAAAATTATTAATAATATCTAAATAATTATGGAAAACTAGGAAAAATATTATGTTTTCTTATAACATAGTTTTAAAATTTTGAAAAGTAATTTCAATGTGTTTTGAGTTGTATTTGTATATTTAATGCTTTTATGTTCTTCAATTTTAAGTTTTATTAATGTAAATCTATTGATTTAAATTTCTCTATTTATCATCTTATGTAATACTGTCTCGTTCTAAATATTATGGCTGCTTCGAATTCTCGTAAGGGAGGTGGTGATGCTGGTCATTCTGACATGGCTTGGCAGTATTGTATCGCCATTGACGGTGATAGAAAGAAGACCCAATACAAATTTTGTGGGAAGAGTCTTATGTCTGGTGGGATTACCAGACTTGAGTGGGACTTTTACAGACGCGGCAAAGTGTGCTATAGTTCATGTGGAGATTACCAGGGTCATAGCTACACAGATTAAGGGAAGCCAGTAGAGAAGGGCAGAGAAAGAAAAAAGTAAACAACAATTTGAGGAAGCAATCCGAAGCACAGTGTATGGTTTGGAAGATGATAGTTCAGATAATGATGGTCTAGATACCAAGGATTTGATTGAGGAAGAGGCCAGAGATCTAAGACGGGCAACAATGGCTAATAAAGTTAGCCATAAGATGGAAATGGAAAGGTTGAAACAAAGAGCCTTACAGGCAAGTGGTAGTAGATCATTCAGCAGCCAGAAGAACCACAAATACGGAGTATGGGAGGGTTGGCTTTTATGTTTAGAAGATGAAAAAGTACTAGAGCACAACCCTAAGCACCACCACCTACTGCTAGGGATGAGGATTATGTTGAGATTCTACAACAGGATCCAACAGTTTTTAGAAAGGTTGGCGCCAAACAGAAGAGATTGAAGAGTATGTGGAACTGGAAGGGTACAAAAGAATTTATTGGGGATGCCTTTACTAGGTGGTCCATCTATAATAGTATCCCAACAATGCCAGTGGTGGCCCATACTATCAACCTTTCTTTGATGCAGTTGCTCAGGTTGGTCCTAATGTTAAAGCCCCCACTCCATATGAAGTGATGAATGTCTATCTCCCAAAAATTTAAAAAGAACTAGAAGTTTGGATAGAGGGGTTAAGGAATAACTAGGGTACATATGGGGTCACTATTATGTGTGATGGTTGGACTGGTCCCACTAGAAAGTCTATCATCAACTTCATGGTCTACAGTGATGGGAAGACATCATTCTTGAAGTCTGTGGATGTATTTACAGGCGTAAAAGATGCTAATTACATCTATGGATTTCTACAGATAGTAGTGGATAAAGTTGGTGCTACAAATGTAGTGTAAATTGTGACAGACAATGGCAGCAACTACAAGAAAGCAGGAGAGATGATGATGGCTAACTATAACCTTTTTTGGACTCCATGTTTTGCCCATTGCATTGACTTGATTTTGAAGGACATGGGCAAGATCCAAAAAGTAAATCAAGTGGTTGAACAAGCACGCCAGATGAAAACATTTGTATACAACCATGGCTATTCTTTGAACTTGCTGAGGGAGAGATGTGGAGGGGACTTGGTAAGACGCAGCATTACCAGATTTGCTACCAACTACATAGCACTAAAGAGCTTTCAGGCAAAGATGGTAGGCCTCAGATCAATGTTTGCATCTGAGGACTGGTTTGGGTGGAGGGAGTCCAGTTCTCCTGCTGGGGTTTAAGCACAGACTACTATAGCTTCAAAGAAATTTTGGAGAACACTAAAGGATGTAGTCAAAATTCTGTACCCAGTGGTGAATGTGCTGAGATTAGTGGATATAGCATTCCAGCCCACCATGCCACATTTATATGCTGCCATGGATATGTTGAAGGACCGTATAAAAACTGTGATTCCATGTGAAAACAAACATTTTATGAAGATTATCAAAGATCAATGGGAGAGTCAACTGATGCACCCATTGCGTAAGGCTAGTGAGTATATTTAATAATGTCTTTAATTTAGTTCCACTTAATAGTTAGTACTCTATTTTAATCTAGCGACTCATATTTTACAGCATACTATTTAAACCCCAAGTATCAATATTCACATGTGCTTGGGCTCAATTCTAACCTTATCGGTGCGGTAAAAGATGTTATGGTAAAATTAGTACCAGATTATACTGTACAAGCACTGGTCAATCTGGAAGTGAGTTGTATGATTTAAGTGCTGAATTATTTGAATATCCATATATTACAATGGCTAATAGTTATAAATTTTAAAATGGATGTAGATTAAAATGTTCAGAGATGGTCTTGGGAGTTCCAAAACTCCCACCGTAGTGGTTGGACAAGATAAGACCGATCCTGGTATGGAATTATAAAAATTAAAATTTTTAAGTAACATATCTTATTTAATATGTGTATTAAAATGTGTTATTAATCTTGTGCAGCTGAGTAGTGGTTGTTGTATAGCGAGTATGCAGCTGAGTTGAGGAGAATAACAATCAAAGTTCTATCTCAGACATGTTCTACATCTGGGTGTGAGTGAAATTGGAGTACTTTCTCCCTTATCCATTCAAAGAGGCAGAATAATTTAGTCTCTCAACGGCTAAATGACTTGGTGTACACCCATTACAACATGAGATTGAGGGTACAGTGTTTGAAATTTAGACAAAAAAATGAACAAGAGCTGATCGAGCTAGCCGACGTCTTCCAACTATCTTCAGATGAAGAGGATCCCTATGTGGAATGGGTGAGAGACAGAGCAGTTCCAGTGATGGATAAGCCTGATGGGATGCCCGACCCCACTGTGTCTGCTCCAATGGGTTCTAATCTCGAGCAGTTTATGTCCTCGGATAAGGATCGTGTACACACATAGTCGCCTAGACTGTTTGACCCCCCAGCTGGTAGTGTCACAGAAGGTGATGATGATACAATGGACCAAAGTGGCTGGTCAGCTTCTAATAGTAGTGGTGATGATGGTAGTGGTGGTGGTGGTGGTGGTGGTGATCCTAGACCGACTGTACCCATTATTAGATGAACCGGCAATAGTCAGTATACACACGCTATACAGGATTCAAATCATGGTGGACGCCCATCTTCATCACGGCCTATGACTGGGTATACACGTAGGTCTCGTCAACGGGAACGCCCTTTGCAACCAATGGAAAAAAAAAAAGATCGTTTCTTTGACATCGTTTCTGATCATGATATTATGCCTGATGTTGAAATTGATAGCATGTCCACAAGCTTTGGAGGACTGAGCATTGAGGGTAGCAGTAGACGGGAGCAGGGGCAGTGGAGTGCTCATGGATTTGGCACCACTTCAGCGTACGGTTTTTATTCCGGTGATGATGACCGCATAATGGGAAGTGCATATGATTATTCCGCTGATGCTAGTAATGCTACATCACAAACTGGCTCAAACTTTGTAGACAGTCTCTTTTCAATCCCAAATTTTCAGAGAACCATCCCCCACACCAGCCAATATATGCTCACTTTACTCCACATTATAGTGAATTGTATCCAAGGTTAGGTATCTTTAGAAACTTCCCAGATCATGTGTATGAGAAATATGTGAAAGACTATCAGACCTTTTATAGCCGAAGGATGTCGTGGCAGGACTTTGTTTATCAGACCGAGATATATTTACTTTAGCAAATTCAATCTGATCAAATGGAATCTGCACGTCAGTCTACATATGATTAGACATTGGGATGAACTGATGGAAATGTATTATTTCATTTTGAGTATTTAAGTCTTCTATATAATGAGCACGTATGAGTTATGTCATTTTATGGGATTTATGATTTATGAATGTCACACCCCAATTCTGATCCAACCAGAACGGTGTGAGTGAACCGTCATTGAACCAACGGTTCACACCAGGATCTCGAATAGACCGTGTCCACCCATACAAACCATTACACATAACCATAATCAGAATATAAATATACAGCGAAAGACTTTAAATAAAATGAACCGAGTATCTATTGATAATTTAAATAAAATATCCAATTATTCAAATCAAACACATAATATAATATCTCTTACATCACTTTAATCCAACCAAAAATAACTGAAACAAATAAATAAAAATCCATCACAGTAATACGCGAAAAGGGCACTCGCATGAAGCATCATGCTCGTCCTCCCCGCTTGTACATCCGAGCAGCTACACCTCCATACGCGGAGCATTCACATAATCGTCCACGGTATAACCTGCATCCATATCTAAAACAAGATGTGCACAAAGGGTGAGCTCACAACACAGCTCAATAAGACAATCGACGACTTTCACAATATTATGCATGAGTAACAATCATTTTATGCTGTGGTCTGGTTTTAAGTTTGCAATGTGCTATAGAAAGGATTGGTGGCCCCCGCACCTCTATACACGAGTGTGTGGCATCGCACAGTAGATCACACTACCACCAACCCACATGCACCCATCATGGGATAGAGATAGAGCTAAGGTATACCCGCACCTCCCCTGATACTCTACCCATACCAATACCTAAGCCCCTACTGGCCAAGGCTCGCAACTAACCAATCCTATATGTCAACAATGTATGCTCTATCCCAGCACAGCCGTCTACGGCATAGAGATAGAGCTAAGGCATTCCCACACCTCCCCTGATACCCTATCCGCAACTAACACACTAGGATAGAAACAATACGCAGGTAGACCCTATCCCAACATAACTCCCTACGGCATAGAGATAGAGCTAAAGCATCGTGGACAAGCCAGCGTCGACTCGGAATCCTCAGTACCACATAACAATGGCCGGGACAACATCAATATCGGAGACCACCGTACCACGACCTTCCCCTGATACCCCACCCGTACCAAGCATGTTAAGACAGAATACTACAAAAGTTGCTAGTGTGAAGAGCGATCCCAGGCCCATGCCCCACTCCACACACTAACGAAAACAATCACATGCCTAACAAACACATCCTATCAATGCATGAACAGTAATAATAACTGAAAGTAAAGGATGGCATGTGAATATGCACAAACATCACATCATAGATATTCAATGATTAACAACGATTTACTGTCCATTAATTATTAAGTTTAGGTCAGATTCCCTTACCTGACGCTCGTTCGATAACTTGCTCCACGTCGCAAGATCCAAACGATAAGTCACAAAGTCCTACAATATTATTAGGGTTTCATCAGAATATATTGTTTAGGGTTTCATCAGAATATATTGTTTAGGGTTTCATGTTGGTCGGAAACCAACAGGGTTACAAATACCCTCACAGAGCTGAACGGTGGCATATACCGGTCCCAGCTCTGTGGGAAAGACTGGCGACCGGAATGGTCAGCCGGTCCCCATTCGACTGCCGTCGATCATCCTCCATGGATTTTCAGGGTTTCTCCTATCCATTCTAAGTCTAGGCTTTGAGTTAGAGTTATCCCCAACTCATTCAAGTCTCGTTTCAATGAATATCATCTCGAAACTTGAATCTAGGGTTTGACGGCAACTTAGGGTTTATTGGTCAATTTAGGGTTTTAGATTAATACCTACTTTGCATGGTATTGATCCACCCACACAACTAACATAGGGTAAGAAGATGGATTCAAACACTTACCGTTGACAGGCGTAATGAGAGCGTCGTCGAACGGTAATGGCGGCACCTCCTTCTTCTTCCTAGCTCCTTCTCCTTTCCAAGCTCTTTCTCTTCTCTAGGGTTTGTGAGAGACAATGGAAAGGATTTGAGGAGACTTAAGGGTGTATTTATAGGATAGAAATAGGGTTTAGTAACCCTACTAGGATTAGGAAACTTCTAGGATTCGAAATCAGGAAAGCGGGACCCGTAGAGACCAATCTCCAGATTCCTGCACATAGCTGCGCAGGCCATATCGGTCGACCGGTACCAAGACCGGTACCATCGATCGGTATATAATTGGTCGACTTCGGTCCGATTTTGTACCTGTTTGTTATCCGCTAGCCCCGTCTGGTCCGGTGATGATCGAAAGACCTGTCATGACACAAAACCAAGGTTTAGACCGGGTTTTCAGAGTGCGGGTCTTACAACTCCACCACCCTTAAAAGAAATTTTGTCCCGAAATTTGCATGTAGGTTCTACAATGAATGTGTGATTTTTCGACAATGTGATTATTTTTTATGCTTCAAATGTGTTTATATATATGTTAAATAAGTATCTTCCTACAATATATAGCCTTAAAATGGCCTTAAAACATCAAAAAATGGCTTAAACCATAAAAAAAAGCCTATCAAAACTCCCATCTTTACCCTTTGGGAATTTTGGCAGGTTCTCGCCGAGATCTCAACAAGATCTCGATAATCTCGATTTTCTCAAGGATCGAGACACCCTCAAGATCCGAGATTTCAAACTATGACTGGTACTAGTGGACCTAGTGGACCTAGTGGTACTGGGGGTAATGATGATGATGGTAATGGTGATGACAGATATGCTGCCTTACGCAATGAGTCCGATCAATATAATCAGTGACTGCAGCTAGATCCATTGTCGCCTCCCTTGAGATTCACAGGGGGAGACTCTGTACGATCATGCTACACAGGATACTGACCACGGAGCCCGGCCTAGTGGTAGTAGTAGAGGGTACACTAGAGGATCACGCTAGCGGTTCATGCCACAGGAGGAGATGGATGAAACAGATCCCATGAATATATCGACCATGTCTGGCAGCATGGAGGGGATACATTTAAGGGAGAGTTCTCAAACTGGAGGGACTGGGCTTTGGCGTGCACCAGAATTCATGATCACACGGACCTCAAGCCCAGTAATTCCTGAAAAGAGTAGCGGTGAGATTATAGGTTCGATAGCACATGGTAGATTTGGATGGTCTACTACTGAGGCTGGTGGGGTTGGAGGTGGTGGGTATGGGGGTTATTCTAATTCCTACCAGTGGCACTGTTGGATCATCATTCGTCGACTCCATATTTCAGTATGTTCCTCCTCCGACATTCATGCCGACTCCTGCTCTACCCACACACACACTCGATCAGCCTTACCCTCGACAAGGGTACTTATATTATGTTGATGACTCTATTTACTGATGGGTTGTTGGAGACTATTAGAACAATTGGGTGATAACATGTCCTGGGATACATACGTACTGCAATTTGAGCAGCGTTATCGCCACCATCAGTGGTATGTTGCACATGGTTTAAATGTACCATGAAGCTCCACATGGAACTAATTAGTGAGATTTCTAATTTCTAAGTTCAATCATCAATGTATTAATTTTTAATGCATGTTGTTAATTAGTGGCTTAGTAGTTAGTAGCTTAGTACATTATTACATTGTGACATTTGTGTATTATTTTAGTGTATACTACGAAACATTGGTGCACACCACATGTAGCTATTTTCTATATCTTTTTTGCAAACTAACATTGGAAATAGGTGTAAAATGGTTTAAACAGGGTACACAAAAAAAATCAGACAAAAAAAAACATTTTTAAGCCTTGAAACCATGGAATCAATAAAGCTGATAGAAAATACCAGGTTTCGGCCTGGTTTCGGCGGTTTCGGCAAGTTGTGCTGGTTTCGAGCCTGACCGAAACAGGTCTTGAAATCTGCACCTTGCCTTGGTTACAAGGGCATCCCAAGCTACAAGCCCTCCAAATCTCTCGGACAACCAACAGTTGGATCAATAGAAAGATAAGTTTTTCTTATTGTTGTTTCCCTAGTTTTCAATTAACCTACTGTTGGACTGGTTGTAAATTGATCCTATAGCGTAGGTTGACCATAAACCCTAGCCTTTGCATCAGAGATACCACAAAGTAATATATTTAGGTACTAGGTTCAATCATAAATAAAGAAAGAGAAATTGAGGATGATGTATAAAGAATTAGAATAGGGTGTATGAAGTGGAGGGGTGCATCTGGAGTGTTGTGTGATCGGCTTAATCTTTTAAAACTCAAAGTAAAATTTTATAGGGCAATTAAATGACCAGCAATGACATATGAGGCTGAACATTGGGTAATAAAAAAGAGAACTTGCAAACAAACTTAGTGTAGCTGAAATTAGGATGCTGAGATAGATGAGTGGTAAAACTAAAAAAGATAAAATAAGGAATGAACAAATTAGAGCTAACTTAGGAATTGCCCAATACTTAATAAGTTGCGAGAAACACGTTTGAGGTGGCATGGATATGTACAATGGAGGCCTTTGAATGCTCCAGTACAGAGACTGTTAGAGAGGTGATTTGATTAAAATTGAATGAGCTAAAAGATTCAGGGATGGGCCTAAAATGACTCTAGAAGAAGTGTTGAGCAAAGACATGCATAATTTAAGACTAGAATCAAATATGCTTTGAATATGGCCATAAACGTTTTCTGCAAAATCAAATCAAGTGTCATAACATCAGAAATCCTCTTCTCTCGGTCCTAAAATCCATTTCCTTACATCCTACGTATGTAACATAAATTTTCATGCAACTATAATTAAAATGCATTGAGGATCATATATTGTTATTGCCGATCTCTATCCACGTAAAACTAGACCCAAAGTTAAAACTCTGTCAAACCTTGGAATTTGAACCCGAAACTTTGTGTGCATGCATGCCAAGTGCCGTGGGCTGCCGTGTTGGCATGTCACCTTGCCACCATACCTGTGGGTCCCACTCACATTTTTTCTCTCTCCTCTTTCTCTCTCTTCTGATTCTCTCTCTTCTTTCTCTCTCTTAAATTTCTCTCTTCAATGTCACAACACCAGAAACATGAGAAACATGAACATGATCAGAAAAGCTTCAAAAATACTGTCGCATCATCAGAAACTCGGCCACATCACCAGTGGGGTCCACAAACACTCTCTCTCATCAAAATCAGTGTAATATCTTGTTTAACTCATTGTAAGTCATTTGAAACACATGTAGAACCTTGTAGAACACATAAGCAAAGTTACCACATCTGTGCCACTGCACTGACACTCTCTCTCCTCATTTCTCTGACTGAATACTCATAAATACTGTCACATCAGCCAAGTTGCCAACAATGACAACATAAAGTCCAACAATTTCAAGTAAATATGTGGACATAGTTAAAACTATGTTTAATGATGTAGTGACTCGTGTAAAAACTTTGGTAGACATTGAAGCTCAAATTTCTTGATGTATGTTTTTTTGCCGATGATATTGTTTTAGTAGATGAAACAAAAATAGAGATTTATGCAAAATTGGAATCATGGAGATCAAGCTTGGAATCAATAGATTTTATTATAAGTAGAACAAAAATAGAGTAGTAGAACAAAAATAGAGTACATGATGTGTAACTTTAGTAACAAATGACTGAGAGTGGGTTGGTGAAAATTGATGATAGGAAGATTGATGCAGTACAGGTGTACCATAGAAGGAACAAGCAAGCCAAAGCCAGCCAGCCAAGCCGACTGGCAAGCCAACAGCTTAGTTGGCTGGGCTGTGGAGCCATAGACAGCTGTCGGCTGGGCTGTTAGCCATAGACAGCTGCTGGCCAGCTGTCAATGAGTGGATCTTCCATAGTTAAATACTACTAAATTAGTACTAACTATAGTTAGTTGTTGCCCAAGTTAAAATTTGCTAGTATTAGATACTTGCCTAAATATAAGTTACTATTTTCAGTTTTAGCAACTTTCTATTTTTCAGTTTGGAAAGTTTCTATTAGGCAATTAGAATCTCCTTCGTTTTAAAGTTCTTGTACAAGATTGGAGTTTCCTTTCCTTGCTAATTGTCAACAAGGATGGATTGACTAGTCTTCTTTCCGAATTGTAATTCAAACAACTCTATAAATATAAGAAAAGGAGAAGAGGAATCAGTTTTATAAAAAAAATAAAAATAAATAAAAAGGCTTGCTGCAACTTTCGGTTGCAGCTGAGTCTCCTTGGCTGTGAGACTCAGCCACAACCCACCCCCTCCCTCTTTGTGCTACCAACCTACTTCCCTTCCCCCTCTTATATTTCCACCGCCTTTGATCCCTCCCCTTCTAACTCTCTCTCTCTCACATCGATTCTACTGCTTCCCCCCTCTCTCACTTTTCTTTGAGCATCTTCAATACTTGCTACTGCCTTCACGAAAGGGATATCAAAGGTTGTTATTCAGTCCTTCAAGAGCTATCAAAGGACAAGGAACTGCCACTGGTCTCAGCCACTCACAAGCATCGAAAGCTGTCTTGCAGTTCCTGTGCAGAATCAGAGTACCCTTACCACTCCCAAAATTCATCTCTTCAATCCTTAGGTGGATCATTCCCACATTTGGATATTGTTACAAGCACTGTTCAAGGTTTCGGTCGAAACTTGAGGTTTCGACCGAAACAACTCGGTTTCGAGCGTGGGCGAGACGAAACCCAGGCTCAAAACTGGCCAGTACTTGGTTTCGGTTTGAAACCAATGGGTTCGACCAGCTTTCGGTCGAAACCATGGTTTCAACCCATAACTTAAACCCCCATCCCCTTTTTAGAGTCGAAACCTACACGAAATCAATAGGTTTCGACTCCTTTCTCTGATTTTCTCCCCTCTTTGCTCTCCAACCTCATTTCTCTCCATTTTTATTCCTAAAACTTCATTTCTTTAAGGGATCTCAACATTTGTCAAGATTATTCAAGGTTCTTCATCTCTCAACTCCTTTCTCTCTCTTCAAAGTAACTCATTTTTTTCATTTTGTGTATTTTTCAATGAAATGGTATGTAAACATCATGGATGCTTCCAATTTTTTATATGTTTGATTCTAACATCTGATCTATGAATTTATGGAAGTAGTTTTTTTTTTTTTTGACAAATAATTTATTTATTAGATTTTCTGTTTGAAAAAAAAAGATTTTCCTACAACTATTTTTTGACAAAAAAGTATGTCTTACACATGTTGTATGGCATTGAATTAAATATATGTTAAACAAAATAGGGTGATCTACATTTTGTATGGTGTAGAATTATTTTTCTGTTTTTATTTAATTATTTTAATTTTTGGATATTGATAAAATAATTAATTAAATTGAAAATAAATATAAATAAATGATAAAATATTTTTGTTTTCACTTTGAAAATCTTGATAACTAAAATTATTTTTAAAAGTATTGCTATTTTATGGTGGGTTGCTGTTTTATGTAATAAAAATAATGTGAACTAATTATTTATGTTGATTTAAGGGCATTTTAATTATTGAAAATTTAATAAAATATTTTTAACTTATGAAAAAAACATAAATGCGTTAGAAATTATAATATAATGTTAAAATGATAAACCTATGCTGTTTTTTTATTTTAAGGTGTATTATTTAGTTATAAGATATTATGTATGTAATAAAGTATTGTTAGAAATGAAAATATAGTTTGTTTCAATTGTAGTAATTGTTGTCTTTTTGTTCCAACAGTGTAAGTGTTTGAAATTGCTGATGCATCAACTCCAAAGGGTAACATTGCATGGAGGCATGGGATACCACTGACTGCCAATAAGAAGCAATCACAATGTAATTATTGTGGCAAGCAGATAAAAGGAAATGGTGTCACTAGATTGAAGTGGCATCTTGCTGGTGGTAACAAGGATGTTATGGGTTGTCCCAACGTACCAAGTGAAGTGAAGAAGGCTATGGAAAGCTTAATGAAGAGTGATATTGATAGAAGAAATAAGAAGAAGACAGATAGATAGGAGTTTAAAGAGGCTTGTCTGGAGGGCAATCTAGTGGTCAATGAGAATGACATTAGCCTTGATAGTGATGAGGTAGACCAAGAAATGACAGAGGCAGAGGTGAGACAACTGAAGAGAGTGAAAGTAGCAAGTATAAGGCAACAAGAGATAGATCGACAAAGACAGTTTGAGAGGACTAGAGGAGCTGGGTCATCTAGAGAGGCAGCAGCAGAGGATGAGGGGAGGGGGCCGAAGCTGAGAAGTAGGGGTGCCCCTGAGATACCTTTTAGAAGGACTCAGAGTGTAAGGACTCCAGTTACTACACAGGCACCACCACCTCTTCGTGACCCAGACTTGAGGTCCTGAGGGTGGATCTTGATCTATTTGTCAGACAGGATGGTAAACAAAAAAGTTGCCCCATTTTTAGACTGATGTCAAGACGAAAGTGGGTGATAAAATCTCCAAGTGGATGATGTACCATAGCATTGTAGTAAATGTTACCACATGATCTCATTATCAGAATATGATGGATGAAATAGGTAGGGCAGGTCCAGGAGTTAAAGGGCCTATAGCTTGGGAGTTATACAACACCTACCTACCTAGACATAAGAAAGAAATGAAAGAATATGTAGATTCTTTGAAGACACAATGAGAAAGATATGGGGTAACTGTCATGTGTGATGGGTGGACCGGACCCACCAAAAAATCCCTCATCAATTTTTTGGTAAATTGTGATGGTAGAACAGCGTTTACAAGTCCCGTTGATTCATCTAATCATATTAAGGATTCCATGGTCTCTTGAAGAAAGTGGTGAAAGAAGTGGGGATAAATCATGTGGTACAAGTGGTTACTGACAATGGTAGTAACTGCAAAAAAGCAGGGGAAAGGTTGATGAATAATAAAAAATATCAATTTTTTTGGACACCATGTGCAGTCCATTGTATTGATTTGATGCTGAAAGACATGGGAAAAATAAAACTGGTGAAAGAGACTTTAGAAAATGCAAGGCAAGTAAACACTTTCGTTTAGAACCATAGATATGCCTTAGAGATGATGAGAACCAAGTGTGGTGGAAACTTGGTGAGGCCAAGGATAACACATTTTGCAACAAACTACATTGCCCTCAAGAGTTTTGACATGAAGAAGTCTGGCTTGATATCAATGTTTGCTTCAGAGGAATGGTTTGAGTGGCCTCAGTCTAGTTCTCGAGTTGGTAGAACAGCACAGACAACCATATCCAGCGATAAATTCTGGGATGATGTCAAAAAAGTTGTGGCGATATTAGATCCCATTGTGAAAGTGCTGAGAATGGTTGATGGACAGAGGAAGGCCACCTTACCATACTTGTGGGCTACCATAGATATGATGAAGATGCAAGTAGAGGAAGCTTATAGACGCGGGAACTCAAAATATATTGTCATCGTCAAAGATCGTTGGGAGCGACAGCTCTAGTACCCACTACACAAGGCTGATGAGTCTTTTCTTGATGTACTTCAATTTCTTAACTAATTAAAATTACATCAGCTTGCATTGACGTAATTATAATATTTATCAATTTTTAGCATATTATCTGAATCCTAACTATCAATACAAAGACAACTTGGGAATGCGTCAAGAATTGATAGATGCAATACAAGACGTGATTGCCAAGCTTGAGCCAAACACAAGAGCACAATCTATTGTTTTGTAAGAAGTAAGACTTTTACTTACCTTGTTGTCAACATAATTTATAAGATTTGTATTTTTACTAAGACTATTACCCATCAAAATTGGTTCAGCTCAAAATCTTTAGAGATGCCACTGGGAATTTTGGTAGGGCAGTGGGGCTGAATCTGGTCGACAATCAACACCTCCTGGTACGCATACTTACTTTATGGATGCCAATATGCCATTGTGGGTTTTTTCATCATCTAATATTTATTTCCTATGTTATTTTGTAGTTGAATGGTGGGTCCTATATGGGTCGGAGTCACCCAACCTTCGTGCAATAGCAGTAAATGTGCTATCACAAATATGCTCCGCCACGGGATGTGAACGAAACTGGAGCACATTCTCGCTTATACATACTAAGCGACGAAACCAGTTGGGTGCAAAAAAGCTTGAGGACTTGGTGTATGTGCACTATAATTTGAGACTGAAAGAGGAACACATACGGTTAAGCAGGGACAAAGATGCTAAAACCCCCCATTAAGCTGAGTGAGATCTTTGAGTTGGAGGGAGAGGAAATTGATCCTTTGAACAAGTGGGATACAGATCGTGGTGAGCCTCAATTAGATGAGGCTAGTGGTCGACCAAGTCGTCTTGTTGCTGGAGCCTTGGAGGCTTATGTGGACGAGTTTATGGCTACTGAGGGTAAAGTTCATGCACAAGCAAGACGTCCATTACAGACTGGGTGATAGTGATGAGACTGAGAGTGATTGGCCGGTTTCTTCTGGAGAAACACAGTCAGCTTCCGCCACCCAGGGGGGTACTGGTACCATGGTTCAAAAACTCGACCAAGATGGGTCGAGATCTAGACCTTCTTGATAGTCTTGATTGGGTCAAGACGAGAATTAGGTTCGAAACGGGGTCTCGACCAGTCTCGACCAGTTCTCGACTGGATCTTGACCAATTTTGACCAGTTTCGAACTGGTCTTGACAAATCTCGACCAAACTTGATTTTATTGAACCAGTTTCGACTGGTTTAAGTGATAAATAGGAGTCTCGGTCGAGATCTCGACCGAGACTCATTTTTTCTCTAAAATTCTTTCTGTTTTCTTCTTCTCCTCCATTCCTTCTTCTCCAACCTTGCATCTAAGGTTTGAAAACCCCTGTTCTTTGCAAGTCACTCCATCAAAGTGCTGTTGGAGCCTCATTTTGACTTGTTCTTGGCAAATCTATGGTTTGAGGTATGATTTTTTTCCCTAAAACTTATTTTTTACATGAATATGTCCAATACATGTTGGTTCATCATGAAATTTATATATGTGAGAGTCATTAGGCCGATCTACAACCTCATCCTTTCGAAATTATTTTCTTGCATATATATTTTTATTTTGATTTTTTGTTAAAAAAATGTATTTTCTAGTAATTAAAAATCAAAAAAAAAATATGATAAATATTAATTGGATGGTGTTTAAAATATTATATGATGAACAATGTTGGTCGATCTACGTGACCACGGTTTCATTTTTTTTCCTATATATATATATATATATATATATATATATATATATATATATATATATATATATATATATATATATATATATATATAAATACATTTCTTAAATAATAATCAGTTTACTTTCAAAATAATATATGTTGAACATCGTTGGTGGATCTACACGGTCACGGTTTCAGTTTTTTTTTTCTGTACATATTTTTATTTTTATGAATTTTTATTAATAAATCCTATTTTCCAGTAATAAAAAATTAATACTTATCTATTGGTGTTCAAATTAATATATGTTAAACACCGTGGACTGATCTATGCGATCATGGTTTCAGTTTTTTTTTCTTACATATTTTTATTTTTGTGAATTTTTATTAATAAATCCTATTTTTTAGCAATAAAAAATTAATAATTATCTATTGGTGTTCAAAATAATATATGTTAAACATCATTGGCCAATCTACAGTTCCATGTTGTCAGATTATATTTTTGGAAAAACAAATTATTTTTATTTAATATCCAAAATTATTAATAATATCTAAATAATTATGGAAAACTAGGAAAAATATTCTGTTTTCTTATAACATAGTTTTAAAATTTTGAAAAGTAATTTCAATGTGTTTTGAGTTGTATTCGTATATTTAATGCTTTTATGTTCTTCAATTTTAAGTTTTATTAATGTAAATCTATTGATTTAAATTTCTCTATTTATCATCTTATGTAATACTGTCTCGTTCTAAATATTATGGCTGCTTTGGATTCTCGTAAGGGAGGTGGTGATGCTGGTCATTCTGACATGGCTTGGCAGTATTGTACTGCCATTGACGGTGATAGAAAGAAGACCCAATACAAATTTTGTGGGAAGAATCTTATTTCTGGTGGGATTACCAGACTTAAGTAAAACTTGAGTGAGACTTTTACAGATGTGGCAAAGTGTGCTATAGTTCATGTAGAGATTACCAGGGCCATAGCTACACAGATTAAGGGAAGCCAGTAGAGAAGGGCAGAGAAAGAAAAAAGTAAACAACAATTTGAGGAAGCAATCCGAAGCACAGTGTATGGTTTGGATGGTGATAGTACAGATGATGATGGTCTAGATACCAGGGATTTGATTGAGGAAGAGGCCAGAGATCTGAGACGAGCAACAATGGCTAATAAAGTTAGCCATAAGATGGAAATGGAAATGTTGAAACAAAGAACCTTACGGGCAAGTGGTAGTAGATCATTTCAGCAGCCAGAAGAACCACAAATACGAAGTATGGGAGGGTTGGCTTTTATGTTTAGAAGATCAAAAAGTACTAGAGCACAACCCCAAGCACCACCACCTACTGCTAGGGATGAGGATTATGTTGAGATTCTACAGCAGGATCCAACATTTTTTAGAAAGGTTGGCGCTAAACAAAAGAGATTGAAGAGTATGTGGAACTGAAAGGGTACAAAAGAATTTATTGGGGATGCCTTTGCTAGGTGGTCCATCTATAATAGTATCCCAACAATGCCAGTGGTGGCCCATACTATTAGCCTTTCTTTGATGCAGTTGCTCAGGTTGGCCCTAATGTTAAAGCCCCCACTCCATATGAAGTGATAAATGTCTATCTCCCAAAAATTTAAAAAGAACTAGAAGTTTGGATAGAAGGGTTAAGGAATAACTAGGGTACATATGGGGTCATTATTATGTGTGATGGTTGGACTGGTCCCACTAGAAAATCTATCATCAACTTCATGGTCTACAGTGATGGGAAGACATCATTCTTGAAGTCTGTGGATGTATTTACAGGCGTAAAAGATGCTAATTACATCTATGGATTTCTACAGATAGTGGTGGATAAAGTTAGTGCTTCAAATGTAGTGTAAATTGTGACAGACAATGGCAGCAACTACAAGAAAGCAGGAGAGATGATGATGGCTAACTATAATCTTTTTTGGACTCCATGTGTTGCCCATTGCATTGACTTGATTTTGAAGGACATGGGCAAGATCCAAAAATTAAATCAAGTGGTTGAACAAGCACGCCAGATGAAAACATTTGTATACAACCATGGCTATTCTTTGAACTTGTTGAGGGAGAGATGTGGAGGGGACTTGGTAAGACGTAGCATTACCAGATTTGCTACCAACTACATAGCACTAAAGAGCTTTCAGGCAAAGATGGTAGGCCTCAGATCAATGTTTGCATCTGAGGACTGGTTTGGGTGGAGGTAGTCCAGCTCTCCTGCTGGGGTTTAAGCACAGAATACTATAGCTTCAAAGAAATTTTGGAGAACACTAAAGGATGTAGTCAAAAATTCTGGAGCCAGTGATGAAGGTGCTGAGATTAGTGGATATAGCATTCCAGCCCACCATTCCACATTATTAGATGAACCGGCAAGGATCGTGTACATACATAGTCGCCTAGACCATTTGACCCCCCAGCTGGTAGTGTCCCAGAAGGTGATGATGATACAATGGACCAAAGTGGCTAGTCAGCTTCTAATAGTAGTGGTGATGATGGTAGTGGTGGTGGTGATGAGGGTGGTGGTGGTGGTGGTGATCCTAGACCGACTGTACCCATTATTAGATGAACCGGAAATAGTCAGTATACACACGCTACACAGGATTCAAATCATGGTGGACGCCCATCTTCATCATGGCCTACGACTGGGTATACACATAGGTCTCGTCAACAGGAACGCCCTTTGCAACCAATGGAAAAAAAAGAAGATCATTTCTTTGACATCGTTTCTGATCATGATATTATGCCTGATGTTGAAATTGATAGCATGTCCACAAGCTTTGGAGGACTGAGCACTAAGGGTAGCAGTAGACGGGAGCAGGGGGAGTGGAGTGCTAATGGATTTGGCACCACTTCAGCGTACGATTTTTATTCCAGTGATGATGACCGCATGATGGGAAGTGCATATGATTATTCCGCTGACGCTAGTAATGCTACATCACAGACTGGCTCAAACTTTGTAGACAGTCTCTTTTCAATCCCAAATTTTCAGAGAACCATGCCCCCACACCAGCCAATATATGCTCACTTTACTCCACATTATAGTGAATTGTATCCAAGGTTAGGTATCTTTAGAAACTTCCCGGATCATGTGTATGAGAAATATGTGAAAGACTACCAGACCTTCTATAGCCGAAGGATGTCGTGGCAGGACTTTTTTTATCAGACCGAGATATATTTTCTTTAGCAAAGTCAATCTGATCAAATGGAACCTGCACGTCAGTCTACATATGATTAGACATTGGGATGGACTGATGGGAATGTATTATTTCATTTTGAGTATTTAAGTCTTCTATATAATAAGCACGTATGAGTTATGTCATTTTGTGGGATTTATGATTTATGAATGTGTGATTTTTCGACAATGTGATTATTTTTTATGCTTCAAATGTGTTTATATATATGTTAAATAAGTATCTTCCTACAATATATAGCCTTAAAATGGCCTTAAAACATTAAAAAATGGCTTAAACCATAAAAAAAAAAGCCTATCAAAACTCCCATCTTTACCCTTTGGGAATTTTGGCAAGTTCTCGCCGAGATCTCAACTAGATCTCGGTAATCTCGATTTTCTCAAGGATCAAGACACCCTCGAGATCCGAGATTTCAAACTATGACTGGTACTAGTGGACCTAGTGGACCTAGTGGTACTGGGGGTAATGATGATGATGGTAATGTGATGACAGATATGCTGCCTTACGCAATGAGTCCGATCAATATAATTAGCGACTCCAGCTAGATCCATTGCCGCCTCCCTTGAGATTCACAGGGGGAGACTCTGTATGATCATGCTACACAGGATACTGACCACGGAGCCCGGCCTAGTGGTAGTAGTAGAGGGTACACTAGAGGATCACACTAGCGGTTCATGCCACAGGAGGAGATGGATGAAACATATCCCATAAATATATCGACCATGTCTGGCGGCATGGAGGGGATACATTTAGGGGAGAGTTCTCAAACTGGAGGGACTGGGCTTTGGCGTGCACCAGAATTCATGATCACACGGACCACAAGTCCAGTAATTCCTGAAAAGAGTAGCGGTGAGAGTATAGGTTCGATAGCACATGGTAGATTTGGATGGTCTACTACTGAAGCTGGTGGGGTTGGAGGTGCTGGGTATGGGGGTCATTCTAGTTCCTACCAGTGGCACTGTTGGATCATCATTCGTCGACTCCATATTTCAGTATGTTCCTCCTCCGACATTCATGCCGACTCCTGCTCTACCCACACACACACTCGATCAGCCTTACCATCGACAAGGGTACTTATATTATGTTGATGACTCTATCTACTGATGGGTTGTTGGAGACTATTAGAACAATTGGGTGATAACATGTCCTGGGATACATACGTACTGCAATTTGAGGAGCGTTATCGCCACCATCAGTGGTATGTTGCACATGGTTTAAATGTACCATGAAGCTCCACATGGAACTAATTAGTGAGATTTCTAATTTCTAAGTTCAATCATCAATGTATTAATTTTTAATGCATGTTGTTAATTAGTGGCTTAGTAGTTAGTAGCTTAGTACATTATTACATTGTGACATTTGTGTATTATTTTAATGTACACTACGAAACATTGGTCCACACTATATGTAGCTATTTTCTATATCTTTTTTGCAAACTAACATTGGAAATAGGTGTAAAATGGTTTAAATAGGGTACACAAAAAAAATCAGACAAAAAAAACATTTTTAAGCCTTGAAACCATGGAATCAATAAAGCTGGTAGAAAATACCAGGTTTCGTCCTGGTTTCGGCAAGTTGTGCTGGTTTCGAGCCTGACCGAAACAGGTCTTGAAATCTGCACCTTGCCTTGGTTACAAGGGCATCCCAAGCTACAAGCCCTCCAAATCTCTCAGACAACCAATAGTTGGATCAATAGAAAGATAAGTTTTTCTTATTGTTGTTTCCCTGGTTTTCAATTAACCTACTGTTGGACTGGTTGTAAATTGATCCTATAGCGTAGGTTGACCATAAACCCTAGCCTTTGCATCAGAGATACCACAAAGTAATATATTTAGGTACTAGGTTCAATCATAAATAAAGAAAGAGAAATTGAGGATGATGTATAAAAATTAGAATAGGATGCATGAAGTGGAGGGGTGCATCTGGAGTGTTGTGTGATCGGCTTAATCTTTTAAAACTCAAAGTAAAATTTTATAGGGCAATTAAACGACCAGCAATGACATATGAGGCTGAACATTGGGTAATAAAAAAGAGAACTTGCAAACAAACTTAGTGTAGCTGAAATCAGGATGCTGAGATGGATGAGTGGTAAAACTAAAAAAGATAAAATAAGGAATGAACAAATTAGAGCTAACTTAGGAATTGCCCAATACTTAATAAGTTGCGAGAAACACGTTTGAGGTGGCATGGATATGTACAACAGAGGCCTTTGAATGCTCCAGTACAGAGACTGTCAAAGAGGTGATTTGATTAAAATTGAATGAGCTAAAAGATTCAGGGATGGGCCTACAATGACTCTAGAAGAAGTGTTGAGCAAAGGCATGCATAATTTAGGACTAGAATCAAATATGCTTTGAATATGGCCATAAACATTTTCTGCAAAATCAAATCAAGTGTCATAACATCAGAAATCCTCTTCTCTCGGTCCTAAAATCCATTTCCTTACATCCTACGTATGTAACATAAATTTTCATGCAACTATAATTAAAATGCATTGAGGATCATATATTGTTATTGCCGATCTCTATCCACGTAAAACTAGGTGATCATCATCCATTGCCTCCTACTCTTCCAATTCTCTCAAAAAGGTACTGTCATATTTCCCAAATGGTACAACTGTTAAATTAATATGTAATGTGTGCCACCAAAAAAAAAAAAAAATTATGACTTAAAAAATGAGCTAATAAAATGTAATAGATAAATGATTATGAATATGACCACTAATTGAGTTGTGGGTTCTCTTCTTGGTTGGCTATCCAACTAACCAGTTTGGTGACTGCAGTCCTGTCCATGTATTTGGCAACTTCTATAGGCGCATTTTTATTCTCTATTTTTCGCAATGACGTTTACCTTGCTACAAGTTCTGGAGATTTACATTTGGTTTTGAGCTGACGAATGCATAAACCTTTTACTTTTGTAGGTAAAACCTTGATTCCAAGTACGCCTTGGTGTTTTGATGGGGAAAGTGGATTTTTTTTTTCTCTTGTTGTGGCGAAGAGGCAAGTTTTCTTATGTCACTCCCATTATGTCATCTTTTTTTAAGGATTACTGTTAGCTGTTAATTTTCTTATTTAGTTATAAAAATTTTTCTGCCCTTGTCAAACTTATAGCCTCAATATTGGTGAAGCCACGAAGGAACTGATCAAACTGTGGCAGGTGGCGGCAGATCTCGAAGGAAATGGAGATGTCAAGACTGGATCAATCAGAAGCAACTGGTTTTTATCCTAAGGTGATTCCATCTGTTGGTTGGGCTCTTGCCAACATTATAAACCTGGCAACAGAGTCTGAAAATGATTTTGCAGATTTTCAATGGTTTGCTCAAGGCCTAAACTGCAAGCTATATGTTCATGACATTATCACTATTGTTGAGAACTTATTGGCCTGCATTGAGGATGTTAGACAGATAAAGAAGGAGAACCAGGAATGTCAAAGTCCTTTTAGTGACTCTACTGGAACTGTAGATCCAGATACTTGTGGGAGAGAGACAATTGAATCCTTAAAGATGTCATACATAGACCTCCTTAAGCCTGTTCATCAGCAGTGGCATCATATGACACTTTGGACAATGGTAAAGAAGGGTGATTGCATTCTGGAGTCTGATATTTCTCCAAACCAGGACCTGGAATACTTGGGGAAGTTGGAACTGCTTGATATCATATATTTTTATTCTTTCATGCTGAGAATATTTACTTTCTTGAATCCTACTGTTGGAAGTTGGAACGCCTTATACTGAGAATTTTTACTCTATGGTATAGTCGTCAAGGCACCAAGGCGAACCAAGGCTTTCTAAGGCATTAAGGCCTGATGAGGCGCCTAGGCAATCACACTATCAGAGGACAATATTTGTTGCACCAGTGCAAAGTTTGGGATTCAAAATGATGTAGTTTTCACAAAAAGCAAAGATGTGCCACAGAAGCTGCAGGAAATAAATCTTTTACTGTAGTGCAGAAAATTACCAGCAATTCATCCACAATGTGGATTATATGGCATCATTCGCTTGCCCTAGGGCCAGTTCATTCAATGGTGATTCTTGTGATTTTGCCATATTGTACTTGTTAGGCAAGGTCCACCGGGCATTTCAAAAGATGTCATGTCTGTTGCATCTGTACTGTGCTACACTGCTACATATTCTCAATGATGGACATTAAAATCTATGAAAAGCAGGTAAAAAAATCTATGAAAAGCAGGTAAAGTATGTTGGTTTTCCTTTGGTGGTTCAGTATCTATTTCAGTACTTATAAATGTTTCTTCTTTGCATATTTTTGGTCATGAGCAAGGTTCCCTGCAAGCTGGAGCAACAGCAAAGAATTGCATCAGTTCTCAACACTTGAGTGTGTAGTGGTTTTCTTATAGTAATGGCCTGCAAAATGTATCATTAATGGATGCTGCTGTTAGATGCCTTCATTTGTAACATGAGAGGGATTTCAGGCACCCATTCTGTCCTCCTTGTGGTTTCACCAACTAGAAAGAGTCACCCTTCAATTGCAGCAGCTGGCAGAGCTCATGAAGTTATATCTCTAATCAGAGATCAAGGGATGCCTCAACTATTCCAGGCACGCATTTTGTTATATCTACATGTATTTTCTTTTGGAGAGAGTTGTTATTGACCTTCGAAAAATTGTGATTCTCTTTCTTACCTGCTAACAACTCAGACATGTGTTGTATTTTAACTTAGATTAAATGCCTCTGTTGATTTAAAGGGCTTGTAGATTATGGACTATTGTACAAGTCTGTCCTAATTGAGAAAGTTGTTTCAAGACCAATCTTTTTGTCCATTCCCTGAATGCAAATAAGTTCTTGACCATTAGTTGTAAATAGACATCAGTTGGAGGTAGAAACTCCATTGGCTAAACCCTTTTGTCATTTCTTTATTCCTTTATGAATTAGATGGATATATAGATAGCTCTAGGTAGTGAAACTTCATTGATAAAAGAGGGGAAGAGTAGAAGAAAAGGTGAGATGCAAGGTTTCATTAAGTAATAATTTATTACAAGGGCTTCAAAAACTGAATATTGTATAGTAGGGAGGACCAACATACATAGATTCTGATGGATCCATATCGTCTCCTCCCTGAGATTTGGGAGGAGAGATGGCGGCCTGGATGGAAGGGAGACACATGGTTCTCGGGTGAATCCAAGCCATCCATCCAGCCGACACCCCTGTCGGCTCAGTTTGTCAGCTGAGGTGTCGGCTCAGATGGATGGGTCGGATTCACCCGAGAGCCAGGAGACGGCCATCCATCCAGACCGCCATCCCTCCTCCTGAAATCTCAAGGAGGAGACGATTTGTATCCGATTCTGATGGCTTTGGGTTGGGAAATCATGCATAAAAGAATATTTATCGGTGATTTGTATTAGGAGAGGAAACTTGGTTGGTACCTTCTATGTTTGTGTTATGTTGACCGCGTGTTCTCTATTGTCCATTTGATAGGCAGGCCTGGTATAACTTCATGAGGTTATTGCCATAGTTTAAATTCCGGTTTCGCAGGGAGCGAAACCAAAATATTTCACAAAACAAAAAAATATCGAGTGAAATTTGGTATTTTTCGGTAAAAAATTTCAATCAACAATTTCGGTGGTCAAATGGCCATCCATACAAGACTCTAGATTTTATATCCCTCCACTTCAATGGGTAATGTACTTTATATCCCTCCAGACTGTAGCCTAAAGAGTCAACCGGATTGGTCTCAAAGACTTATTGTGAGAGTTAGGATTGGTGACAGGTCATCACCCTACTGCATAGCTGTGGAGACATTTTCTTGTCCCTCTATTCTGTAATGAAATTTAACCCCATTTTGATTGATTTCTTTATGGAACTAGGGACTATCATTAGTTGGGCCACTTTCATGATCATAATGGAGGAATACTTTAATATTTTTGGGGCCATTACAGAGTTTGAGTCCAACAAAACAGAGACCCTCGCCCTTTTGTTTGTCTTGAAATTGCAGAAGAGCTGAAGATAAATTTAGTTAGTGGAGGTCAAATGGGAACCTGTTGGCTTTTGAATATTATTAGGTAACTCAAAGCACTAATATTGCCCATTGATAATCTCTTTCTTTTTTTTTTTTTTTGGCGGGGGGGTCGAGTATCCCTCTATGTGGGAAGGGTGATGGCTTCCGCTCCTCAATTTAACAAGCAATTGAGTGGCTTTCACTCCTCACCTTTGCACATATTGGCAGCAATCAGTCTCCATCGTTGATCAGTAAGATGGGGGGGGGGGGTGAATTTAAAAAAAACCCAAAGAAAAAAAGAAGAAGATGAACCCAAGGGGAGGAAACCGGGAACAAATCCCAAAGGGACGGACTACAAGAAGAAAACAAGTACTATTCACATTAGAGTTGAATAGGTAGATTCTAACTTTCCAAGCATTAATAATAAATCTATTCCTAGCTGTGTACGGGTATGGCTTGTAGATAGAGATGACGATACCGCAAACATCAAAGATAATGCCTTCTAAAATCTGCATGAAGATTCTGAAATTAAAGGTCCATGAATGCTTCCTTTTCCATCCGAAGATGATAGATTACCACACAAAAATCTAGCTTACCAACCATATCACAAGGCGACTTCCCTTGATGGTTTTATGAACCCTTCTCCGTTCCCTCTTAAAGGTGAGGACCCAGTAGACGAAGGCCAACAACGATTGAGAATGCCATCCCAATTACGGTTGGAAAAGATGCTCAAAGAAAAGAAAGCCAACCGGCATAAGCAATATCTATCTTGAGCAGGAATGTGTCTCTGAAGGAGGAATGTCCCTGTTGGTAGAGATTGCGTCAGGATTCTCCAAACAGTGAAACTATGATGAGGGATTTGGCCTTGGAACCATATCACATCGTGCCAGGGATTCTTGGGGGGATAATATCCCAAGCAGAGGCAGAAGTGAAAAGACCCATTGTAGTCCACTTCACTAGATCCCCAATCTAGAGATTGAGGGAAGGAAGGACCAAACATAGGACAGTCGATGGGAGGATGCTCGCCCTAGCCTCCACCTTCCCTCAAGGAGGATGGAAGATACACGAGGCATTCTGTCTCGACTTGAATCAAGTTTAATCCTTTCCCATAACATAAGCGAAGGACTCCTTGTGGCTGCCAATTGTCCAACCAAAGAAGGGTAGAAGCACCATCATCAATGGAAGTCTTAATAATATGGGTCTATACTCCAACATCTTCCTCTAGATCCAAGAGGAATCCATCCCACATGAATCTGACCATATAGAATCTTTCTTGACATACCTGAAATATATCCAATCCACCCAAATGTTTCTCTTTTTGTAGTCACTTCCCAAATGAACTTAAGGATGCGAGCTTTGTTGACCTCTGTCACTCTCTTTAAGCCAATACCCCCTTCATTCTTTGGGAGGTAGACCAAGGCCCAACTTTTAGTGTAAAGGAATTTATTGTCATCAATTCCCTTCCACAGAAAAGCACTCATCAACGATTCAATCCTTTGATATATTGGATGACTTTAATCCTTGTCCAATGGAGATATGAACATTGCATAACAGAACTAACCAACTGTAGGCAGCCCGCATGGGAGAGGAATCTTCATTTCCAAAGTTGAAATTGCTTCCAGAGACAATCTAAAATGGGGGAACAAAGGTGAGTAGCTAATCTTGCGGAAATCAAGGGAAGACCCAAAATATCTAATTGGAAGAATCCCAAGGGAAAAACCAGAAACATACCTCAGATGATCTTTAAGGTCATCATCAACTCCTGTCAAGAAAATAGATGGCTTCGAATTGTTAACTCGGAGACCGGACATAGCCCCGTAGGATATGCATGAGTAGACTTGTAGTTTGCCTTGGAGAATATCATGATATCATTTGAAAGTAAGGTGATTCAACTTGATGTGTCAACAACTTGGAAAGAAGTCGATGTCCCTGAGCACAACTTTTAGCTGAAGGCTCTTGGATAGATACTCCATGACAAGGGTGAATAAATAAGGTGACATTGGGCATCCTAACTAAAGCACTCCCATGTAATGCGATGCTTTGATTTCTCAACACTTTTGATTGGTCGAATTCTACAAGATTGTCAATCTTGTTCAATGGTCGACCGGTAGGATTTTTTGGGGTTGAGCAAGATTTGGGCCACGGGGATCCGCTATCTCCTATGTTATATATTATTGCAAAAGAGGTTTTGTGTCGTGAGCTAAGTGGTATGAAAGATCGAGGAGAGATTTGAGCCCTCCCATGTGCTAGGTCGATAGATGCTCTTACTCATTTGCTTTTTGCTGACGATATTTTTATTTTGGTGAATACTGGTATTTGAAATATGAGGTTGTTGAGGTCTTTCTTGGATAAATATGAAGCTTATGCTGGGCAAAGCCTCAATGAGAAGAGTAAAATTTTCCGAGGTAGAATGTAGCATTCAGAAAAACGAGGCCTGTTTCCCTCTTTGGTTTCTCTAAATGTCAGTTTCCAACACGCTATCTAGGTGTGGGAATTTTTAAGGGACGGGTCAAGCGTGACTTCTTAATGCCGTTACTGGATAGATTTAAGGTTAAATTTTCTGGTTGGAATGGTCGGCTCCTAGCTATGGTAGTCAAGATTGAACGAATGAGATCCGTTTTATCTAGCATGTATTTTTGGTCAACATCCCTTATTAATATAACGGAACAATGGATTTACAACTTTATATGGAGCGGAGATCTGGATTCTCATAAGGCTATTGCAGTTCGTTGGTCTACTATTTGTAAACCAAAAAGGGAGGGAGGCTTGGATATCAGGCTTCTAAGGGACATTATTTATGCCATGCTTGTAAAGCAATGCTGGAATATAATTTTGGTAGATTTGAGTCTTTGAAGGAGATGGTTAATGGTTCTGCGGTTTGGATGGGGCTGAAGAAAGTGTGGAACTGGATCTCTAAGAGGGTGAGATGCATAGTGGGGGATGGTGTAAGACCCGCACTCCACTAACCCAGTTTAACCATGTCGTGTCAGGTCTTTCCATCATTGCTAGGTCAAGTGGACCGACCGCATGAAGAAGGACCACGAGACCAGGTATAAAAATAGACTCGAAAACACTAAAAACCAACTATATGGTCGACTACTTGGGTAGGTATGGTTGACCATACGATAGAAAATAAAGACCACTGATCAATAGCCGTACGGTCGATGTTTTCAAGCATATGGTCGACGGATTATGTGACAGTACGTCCGACCGAATGACCCTAAATCAGACTCCGAGTTTGGAAACTTTTCAAATTGAGGGGGGATCTCTTTCCTTTTTCGGGAGAACTTTATATGGAGAGTTTCTCTCTATATAAAGGACGTTCCTCAACCCTTTTTCACTCTTTTAGAACATTATCAAACCTTAGAGGAAGAGAAGAACAAGGAAAGAAGACTAAGGAGAAGGCTGAGAAAAGAGTTCTACAGACTCTCTACAACAAGTAAGGTATGAACCTTGTCTCTGTAGCCTTAGAACATTAAGAGTAGGAATTTCTAGTGTCAATTGTAATACCAAACCCAATGTAAGGATTCAGCTATGGGGTTTTTCTGAACAAATATCAAGAAGGGATCATGGAGAATGGGTTAGAGTTATTAGTTGATAAAACTAAAAATTTGGCCTTAGAATAATCATTAGGAAGGACCCTATTAAAGAGCCAAGAGGAAGAACTTAGATTGAAAGTAGAATTTGATCAGAAACCATATGGTCGCAGCTACGGTCGACCATAGCATGGCCAAAGTATATACCATAGCCATTCGGGAAGAATTCAGGAACCGTATGGTTGCAGGTATGGTCACATATAGTGCAACCATAGGGTATCAATTGTACGAGATAAGGTGGACACAGTATGAGACCATAGGATCAATCAGACACATATCAACGATCTATTTTCGATTTCTGACTACTGTAACATGTTACACATAAATTCTAACTTAAATCTATATAAATTATAGATTACTAAATTGATTCAAAGAGAATTACAAGGCTTGGAAGGAGATCAAATTTTGTTAAAGGTGAAGGAACAAGACCTATACAAATTGAATAATAATAAATTATTTATTTTATTGAGTCCAATGCCATGGTTGATTCTATGATTGTATGCTTGTAATGTGCATCTCACATGTCATCCAATATTTTTGTTATTACTGCTCATCATATTTATTTCTATCATATATAACACGATGATGATGATGATGCTAGGAATAAGCATGTGATTGTATGTGTGTGTGGTTAGTGTGTTGGATGCGAGTGGAACATCAGGAGAAAGACGTGACATCGTAATTCATCCTGGTCACCAGACTCTAGCTCTATCTCTACTTAAGTCTTACCTACTAACATCGTCGTATCGCCATTACCTTAGTAGAACTATTATGTCGTAAGGCATCAGGGGATGTGGTCTCGAATCATGTGGTCTTTGACTCTGCCGAGGGGCCTTAGCTCTATCTCTATGGACGTATTGAGGGATGCTGGCGTGAGGCCTTTGATACACTGGATGACATTAGGATTGGTTAGTTGTGAGTCCAATTTGTAAGCCCTCTCCAATAAGGGTTTATGTGTTGGTATGGATAGAACATCAGGAAAAGTATTGACGATGTGTGATCCTGACACTTTAGCTTTATCTCTATTCCATGGTGGGTGCATGTGGGACGACAATGATATTTGATCCATTGGGCTGATTCACACACTTGTGTATAAAGATGCGATGGCCTCCAAACCTTTCTATAGCATATTGTAAACTTAAAATCAGACCAATGATATTGAATTAAATGCATGCATATGTTTGTAGATTGTTTTGTTTGCTCACTGAGTTGTGATGTGTGCTCATCCGTTCGACATTGAATATTTTTAGTTGATGATGCAGGTACTACGGTAGAAGATTACGTGAATGAGCCATCATATGGACACATGACGGCTTTGGACGTAGAAGCTGTAGAAGATGTGCATGATCTTTCATGCGAGTGCAATCAATGTATCTTTGATTATTTTAGTTATATTTTTTGTTACTAGGCATGTATTTGATTATTTATTTTATAGAGGCAACAGCCCCGAAAAGGCATAGCATACTTAGGTCACCGCCCCACCACCCCCCCCCCCAACAGTCTTGAGTTATTTAGAGATAACGGGATTAATAATTATTTTGTCATTGTTAGATTCTCAATTCATTATTTATAAAGACTTCCGCTTATTGTTTATTATCTCTGATTATTACCATAGAATGTGTGTGTGGTTTGTTATGGTGGGTACGACCTATATGAGATCCTGATTGAACCGCTAGTTTATTGACGGTTCATCACACTACTTTGGTTAGTCCAAAGTTGGGGTGTGACAGATGGTTCCTCTATTGATTTTTAGAGAGATGTGTGGGTTGGAGATGTTTCTAAATTTTGAGGAAACCGGTTTGGGCATGGAAGTGTTTCACGATATGAAGGCTCAAGTGTTGGATTTTATTATTAATGGGCAATGGGTTTTTTTTCCCAACATTGGTTTCATTGCCTCTTTTGAATATATGCAATTTGACTAGACAAATCCGGTTTCTGGGTGTAGGTATGGGTAATAGTCAAATATGGTCTTGCTCTAAATCTGCTGAATTTTCTATGAATTCAACATGGGAGAACTTACGAGATAGAGAGCCAAATTCTACCTGGGTAACGTTGATTTGGAGTAGCCCCTTAACGCCAAGGACTTCAGTGTTTGCTTGTAGGTGGAGTTTTTGATTTCTGATGAAGAGTCAAGGTTATAAGTCAATTTAACCTTAATCCTTGCTAAAGGGGATCTTTTACAACCAGCTCAATCGAAATTTCAAGTAAACAGTAAAATCGGAATTGTAATAATGTCAAAAAATTGATTTATATGAAAATTCAGTAGTTAGAAAGTCTTCAAACTTGAAAGGGAAGTACTCTAGGATGTGCTTGATAACATACCCAAATTTGAAGATGATCCAACCATAAATGAAGAAGTTATGAATTTTCAAAAAACTATTATCATCTGAAAACGGGACTGAACAAAATAGGAGTTTCGGTTGAGTCTCACAACTAGTGAGACTCAACCAGAATTTTTTAATAAAACTCTGGCTAATTCTGCTACCAGCATCATCTTCCTCTTTATTTATGATGCTAAAAGAAAATAAAAAAAAAGATAGAAAGACTGGTTCTACGAAGGCAATGTCCAAAAATAAAAAGAGAAACTTTGGAAAGTTTCCAAAACAAATAACATCTATGACTGACTCATATAACATCTTATCTTAAGAAACAAAACAAATTTAGGAAATAAAACTAATAACTAATTTTATGAAAATAAATCTAACTGACTGAATTTAGAAAGAAGACAAAGATTTCTAAAATCCTGTTGGTACTGTTCACATAAACAGGACTATGAACAGTGTTGTTGGCTTGGCTTTTGTTTTCTTCTTCTTGTCTTGTGTTTAGGCTCTGTTTGGAGGAGCCCTTATTCTTTCTAGAGCATATTTGTACTGCATCAACTCCCCCTCACTTAAAATAAACTCGTTCACGAGTTTTGTAATGGTAAAAAATCAATTCTGTGTTGTCAGCACACATCTTTCTTGGATATTGGAAGTCTAGTTGTGCTTGAAAATTCGAAAGAAAATTTTCTACCATGGGTCCACTCTCTTCAAAATATTGGGGAGTTATCACAAAATCAATATGTTCAATATCTTGAAAAGATTCAAACATGCAGGGGGTATCCATGGGGATCACCACATCTAGCTTTGTCTTCCACAGTTACTTCCTCAACGTCTACGTCTTCATGATCATTGTGACTTTCATTATCAGTCAATGAAGCTACACAAGGAAGATTAAGATCACATATGTCCACCTCACTGACTTGAGTAAAATCATCCACATTGTAACTGATTTGATCTTGAACTACAACCTCTTCAATGCAAATTGCTACAGTAGGAACATCAATGTTGGTCTCTCCTTTGTCATCATGGATTTGTGAAACATGTTCTTCATTTTTCTTGACTTCAATCACTAATGCTCCTAGAATGGTTGAAGAGTTATCATTAGTGGTGCAACTTTAGATACCGCCTTCACGTTTATATCGTTAGCGTTAGGCTTCCACCCTTACTAACTTACGAACTGAATTTTATAAATGATTGTATCAGGTTTTCTTTAGTTATACATGCCACTTAGTGGTAACTTTACCGATGAAAAAGCTTATTTGGATATGTTCAGGTATTTATTTTCTCGTTAATTCATACTTTATATCTTTCGAAGTCATAGGCTCTCATCCTCGAACTCTGAGCTTCTGTTCATGGACATTCCACCACTCACGGGCAGCTCTCAATAGTTTGAATCATGCTAATTTTAATTTTCGTGGTCTGAAAAGATTGAACCAATCGAAATAATCATCAAATACACACAACCAGTCACAAAAAACTTGTGGGTCTTGCCTACCATAGAAATCTTTTTAGTGTAACCTTACTCTATGTGAAATTTCATATCGGAGAAATCTCCCATCGTACTCATCATCTGATAGATCTTGATAGTCCTCTCTAGGGACTCTTTGGGGAGCCCTAGCATTATGTCTTGGCATTAGGTTGGCTATAAGGGCTTCTCTTCTAGCCGGCCTAGGGTTAATTCTTTCATCTGAATTATTAATTTTAGCATTCATCATTTCTTTCATATTATCTATCTTTGCATTCATATTGGCCAATTGTTCCAGCACTAAGGCTAATGGATCCATGGATTTATTGGATTGGTTAAGAGAGTTAGAACTCTCCTCAGCCATGTTTTGATACCCATTGATGAAGAGTCAAGGTTATAAGTTAATTTAACCTTACTCCTAACAAAAGGGGATCTTTTACAACTAGCCCAGTTGAAATTTCAATTAAACAATAAAATCATAATTGTAACAATGTAAAAAAATTGACTTATCTGCAAAATCCAACGGTTGGAAGGTCTTCAAACTTGAAGGGGAAGTACTCTAGGATGTGCTTGATAGCATACTCAAATTTGAAGATGATCCAACTATGGATGAAGAAGTTATGAATTTTTGAAAAATTGCTATCATCTAAAAATGGGACTGAATAGAATAGGAGTTTCGGTTGAGTCTCACAACCAGTGAGACTCAACTAGAATTTTTTAATAAAACTCTAGCCAACTCTGCTGCCAGCATCTTCTTCCTCTTTATTTATAATGCTAAAAGGAAATATAAAAGATAGAAGGACTGGCTCTAAGAAGGGAATGTCCAAAAATAAAAAGAAAAACTTTCCATTATAATTTTTAGGAAAGTTTCCAAAATAAATAACATCTATGATTGTCTCATATGATAACCTATCTTAGAAAACAAAACTAATGACTAATTTTATGGAAATAAATCTAACTGATTAAATTTAGAAAGAAGATAAAGATTTCTAAAATCCTGTTGGCACTGTTCACGTGAATAGTATCGTAAACAGTGTTGTTGTGATGCAGTAGTGGATCCACAAGCTGAGATGGGCATGGATTAGAATCTTTATTAGATTTAATTTTAATTATAACATTTGTAATCTTTATTTTTGAAAATTTAGATAAGAAGTTTAGGTATTATTTTTTTAAGTAAGTAATAGATTATGGTAGGTATTTTGCTTGGTTATGGTTTTTATTTTTAATTAGTATTTTATTTGCTTGCTAGTTTTATTTGATTTAGTTTAAGAAAGTATTTCTTTTAAATAGAACATGTATTAGGACTTTTAGAACTCAGATTGAAGAAAGAAAAGAATGAAGTGAATATTGTGGTTGTGAGTCTACGGGGAGAATTGGTGTGTGCTTTCTTTCTCTCCCCCCTTCATCTCTGCGATCAGGGCAGACCTCTTCCTTGGGTTGTTACCCTCCTTCTTCCTCTTCCTTCTTCTCCTTCTTTCTTCATAACCTGTCCCCTGTTCTGGGCGGCAGTCCTAGCTCCGTAGGAACCCATCCAACTCCCTCATCCCTCATCCCTCATCCTTTCACCCTAAAACCTTGGTTATCCCTTAAATGACTAAGGACGACCCAACCCCTTGAATTTCATCCTTAACAGCTCCCATTTAGTGAGGTTCGAAGATCTGCAGCCAAACCAGATTCACTATTACCGCCCATGTGAGTTGCAGAAATCTTTAGAATGATTTTTAGCTTCTGAACTGAGGAACTACGTTGGGGTCTTGGGGTTTATGAGATATAAATCACTCCCTGAAGTTTCAAACCAAACCGTGGCCTATTAAAGGAGTTCTCTCGATTTCCCTAAATCTGGTCGTCATTCCTTGTTTCTGTCGAGAGCTTGAAGAAGAAAGCTATATTTCAGAAATTATAAATAAACCCCTTGCTTCTTATTATTTCTTTTATTTAGCCTTTCTCATAATCTTATTTCTAGATTAATCCATTGATCTAAGGATTGTTTCTAATTTGGTCATAAGGTCTTGTTTGGTTTCTTAAGCTATTGTCAATTTCTGATTATTTACAGAATTGCCATCATTGGTTGAGTTTTCTGGGGGAAGCTGCATAAAGACCTCCTGATGCAAATCACCGTGAAGAAATGTGTACAGTTCTGCCACTAAAATTGCTATTTGATTATCTTATTGTTTGGGTGGGCCTACTAGCGGATTTAATTAGGGTTTTCTCAACCCGGATCCCACATCATGTTGGCTTGGCTTTTGTCTTCTTCTTCTTGTCTTGTGTTTAGCCTCTGTTTGGAGGAGCCCTTATTCTTTCTATAGCATATTTGTACTACATCATTTTCCCTCGGAGTATATGATCATGAAGCAACGGATTCCATTGGCATCTAGGTGCGGTGCTCAATGTGTAGGAAGGATGTAGATTATTTTGACCATACTTTATTGACGTGTGAGGTTGTTGCGGATATCTGGCGTAGGTTTGTCGGGGTATTTAATTTGCATTGGATGGGGTTTGATTCTGTTAAGTTAATGTTCTCATGGTGGAAAAGGAAGAAATCTATTGCTCCTCTGCCTACTATGTAGATAATAGGGATTTTTATTGTGGCTAGGCAGATATGGTTGATGCATAATCTTGCCTATTTTGAAAATATAAGAAGGCATCCTACAGTAGTAGTGAATTTGATAGAGATAGACATCAAGGAGTGTTCGATGTGTTCCCTTTGTGTGGTAAAGTCGGTTGCAAATTGGGTGATAGCTAATCGGATTAAGCTTCATACGAAAATGAGGCTGGTCACTGAAGTCATGCAGCTGAAGTGGATTAAGCCGATAGGGCAATGGAAAAGGCTGAATGCTGATGGGTGTTCACTCGGGAACCCGGGACTAGCTGGGGGTGGGTGGTGTTATTAGGAGTTCAAATAATGTGGTGGAAGCATCGTTTGTGATCTATCTACGCATTTCTACAAACTATGTTGCCGAATTCAAGGCGGTAATGATAGGTATACGTCGGGCTTGGGAGTTGGGGTGTACTTATACCTGGATTGAATCAGATTCGGTGTCGGTAGTGGCGGGTTTGCTAAATGATAATGTGCCATGCCAAAGCATGCAAGAGTGGGTAAGAGTAGCTCAGTTCTTGAAGGGTATTCAATAGAGGATAACACATTGTTATTCGTGAGGCTAATGTGGTGGCAGATGGGTTGGCTAGGAGCCTAGATCGGCTAGGAGCCTAGGTCGGCTGCTAGGACTCATGTCACACCCTAATTTTGGTCTAACCAGAATGGTGTGATGAACCGCTAATAAACCAACGGTTCAACCAGGATCTCGAATAGGCTATCCCCATTTTATCCAAACTTTCACACATCCATAATCATAATCAGAGTAATACACAATAGCGGAAAATCTATAATAAAATGAACTGAGCAACTAAGATGATATCATTAATTTAATAGCAAATTATCTTGTTTTCAACTGAGACATAAATATTTAAGTACCAAATACATGTCTTATAAATCCAATACGTAGAATCATTCATATAGTCTTCAACTGTATAACCTGCATCATCAACTAAAAATATTCGACGTCGAGGGGTGAGCACACAACACGGCTCAGTGAGTAGCCAAAACAATGCAACATTACATATGCATGCAAAAAATCAATTTATATCTTTGGTCTGGTTTAAAATTTACAGTATGCTATAGAAAGGTTGAGGTAGCCAAAGGTCGCGTTTATTGACTCCGCCTCTATACACGAGTGTGTGATGTTACCCGAAGATCACGTTTATCGTCAACTCACATACACCCAATCATGAACATTATATAACAAAGGTTACGTTTATTGCTATATAGTGTCATACCAACACGTAAGCCCCTGTTGGCGAGGGCTACAACCGGGCTCGCAACTAACCAATCCTAATGCCAAACAAGGTATCCAAGGCCTCACCCCAAAGATCCCTCAAAATGTCCATAGAGATAGAGCTAAGGTCCCCGGTAGAGTCGAGACTACAAGGACCGAGACAACCTCCCGATACTCTACGACATAATAGTTCCGCTAAAGTAATGGAGATACGACGATGCCAATGCACAAGACTTGAGTTAGAGATAGAGCTAAAGTCTTTGAGACCCGCCAAAGGTTAACGCTTATTGACGTCTCATCACACCTCCCCGATACTCGCCGCATCAAGCACATCAACCACACACATACAAGCACATGCCTATTCCTATCATCATCATCATCATCATGTTATAAACAATAAAGTAAATATGCATGAACAAGTAATAGAAATATTGGATGGCATGCTGTATGCACATAGCAATCATATTCGCATAGAATCAAACATAGTATAGGACTCAAGAAATAGAAAACAGTTTATTATTAACCAGTTTAGTTTGGAGTTAAGGTTCCTCACCTTAGCTTGCTAATAGATATTTTTCCAAGCTTTAGAATCACCTCTACAGTGTTATTATAATGCTAGCAAACCTAACAAAGTCGATAGAATTTAATTAGAGTTAATTTCCAATTTAAAAACCATGCCTGTTAACCGAGGGTCGATCGAGGGTCGATGCTCGAATGCATAGGGTCGATGGGTTTATCGACCCGTCCCTCTGTCCCGAACTTCCCGAATGCCGAGGGTCGATGGTCGAGGGTGCATAGGGTCGATGGGTCTATCGACCCTGTGTGCGACCCTCTGTGCAATCAGGTCCAATTTCTAGTTTTTAATTCATTCTTCATGTTTGGGGTCCTATGGCTTGCTTCCACATTCCATTAAACATTCATTCCATGGTCTGAAACCATGATTCATCCTCCTAGATGGCTTTCATGCATTATCCTAGGTTTTTCCATGACAACCTAACCATGGATGGATGGTTTGGGTTTCTCCGAAATCCTACACTCAACCATATCTAACCTAAGGTCTGTAGAAACTCATGGAATTAGTATCCATACCTGAGAAGATTACTTTTCTCTGGAAATTCTTCTCCTTTTTGCTAAGTCTTCTTCCTTGCCTCTTTTCTTCCTCTTTTCCTTCTTCTCTCTTTCTCTCAATTCAATTAGGGTTGTGAAAGGAGTGAAAGTGGCTTAGGGACGTCCTTTAAATAGAGTGGAAATGTTCTATAATAGTCCCATTGAGATTTGGGAAGAATCCCAATCAAAAATTAGGAAGTTTCCTAATTTCAGTTTTGGTAGTAAGTGAGGGTCGATTAGAGGGTCGATGATCCCGTTGACCCTGTGGTCTGACACTGTCCGACCCTCTGTCCATTTTTCAGGGTCTGAGTTTCTAATTTGAGAGGGTCGACCCTGTTTAGCTGGGTATGCGACCCTTGCTCTATTTTAAGTGTTTCTGGGTCAATTTGATACCTGGGATCTCGCTCTCCTTCACGCCCTTGGTCCATTGACTCGACCATGATGGGTAAACCTGGTTCAAGGTGGTAAGACCGGGTTAGTTTGACACGGGTCTTACAACTCAGGTGTCCAATTTTTGGACGGGTTCCCTGATGTTTGTGCAAAGAGATGTTATCTAGGGTACGTTTGAGCATCCCCGCTATCATTTTGTTTAATTTTGGGTTCTCCGTTGCTGATGGCAATGCTGAAGGTGAGGCAAGTCGCCTTGAGTTTTTTTTTTTTTTTTTGTGTTTTGTACTTTTATTTTCCTTCATTAATATAATATCTGCTGATCTTTAGCTAAAAAAAAAGTGTAGAGAATTGAATTGTGGATATGCACAAGAGAATCCAAGAGAAAACAAGGGGGAAAGCGCATTCTAAGCTCTGAGAGGAATTCCCATTAACTATGTCATAAGCTTTATGAATGTCCACCTTCAGAAGCACTGCAGGGGGGTGCGCCTTTCTACCAAACCCTCTTGACAAGCTCATTACAAAGCAGAATATCATCCATGATGTTTCAGCCCTCAATGAATGCAGATTACAATCTCTTCTTTGGATGTGCTAAGGTCAATGAATGAGGAGACGAATAGAGTTTCCAATTCTGTCTTCCATAAAAGCTTGTATGTGGGGAAATTTGCTGATGCAATTAATTCTATCTTGATTTCTTTCTTTATGCTTTTGTACTTTCCTTTGGTTTTTGACCCTTGTTTGTAATCTCTTCTTTTTTTCTTTTTTTTTTTTTTTTTTTCAATAAATGACTTCTATTTTATTAGAACAAGGAAAAGAAAAACCTCGGAGAGAAAATTTAGTGCAGAATGTTTTCAAAACAGAATACTGTTGCATAGAAATACCAAATCTTGCAATGGCACAGATTGGTTAAGCTTGTTTCTGATAAGATTTTGAACTCCTTGTACTTCACTGTTGTTTATTTTGTACCTTATTCAAGTGCACCATCAAACTCACATCTGCTTGGTTCAGTTGATTTCTTTTATTTATGGCTCTGATTGGTTGCAAGGGAAATTAAAGAGAAGGGAAGTGAAAATTTTAAACTCTAAAAGGAAAATTTTGTAATCATTACATTACATACCATCACAAGACTATTTAACTAACTCCAAATCATAATATTTAGTTATAACTTACATTTCACTTTGCATCCCAATCCCTTGCATTTGAAAAGTAAAATAAATTTTACATATAATAACTATCATTACTAAATATGATAAAAAAATTTACATAGTTTATACTACCTGAAACTCGTCCCCATATTGATTTAATTGCTTTTTGCGTTGTATGTCTTTTAGTCCACCACCAGAACTTTTCTGGACCATCAAGATACATGGCAGCTGTATTCATCGACGCCTCTTGGGACGTTGTCCAACAAGCTGCTCCATATCCCAAAGCTGTCGCTAACACCTTAGCATCTCGAGTGCCAACGAATGCCTTTGGTTTCGCTTGATTAGAACCATCTCCGTCAAGCCACTGTTTATGGTTATAGTTAATTATGCAAGTTTCATTTTTAAGTTTGAAAATCTTTACTTCCCTTCCCTTTAATTCCCATTGCAACCAAACTGAACCTACATGTTTTGATTGTGGGGAAAACTGGAAGTAAGATTTTTAGAAATTGGTTGCACTTTGATAAGTTGGGATAAAGCGTGTTCAAATCGTCTCATCCTTGAGATTCGGGAGGCGTGGCGGCGACCCCACTGGATGGTCGCCATGTGGGGGTCGGATGAATCCGACCCCTCCGTTCGAGCCGACATTCTCTTGTCGGCTCGGCTTGTTGGCTCGAACGGAGGGGTCGGATTCATCCGACCTCCACATGGCGTCCATCCAATGGGGTCGCCGCCACGCCTCCCGAATTTCAGGGATGAGACGATTTGGATCCGGATAAAGCTTAGTTATTTGAATCTTGAGGGGGTTCTCTCTCTCTCTCTCTCTCTCTCTCTCTCTCTCTCTCTCTCTCTCTCTTTTGGGATGTCAATTTTTTTGTTGGATTTTAGGTTGCATGTGAGGATGTGACGTGCCTGTATGGGACTGTAATAGGAGGACAGGATGAAGATTGGCTTTGTTCGGCATCCACAAGCTACAATACACTGAAAGCATAAAATAAACAAAATCTATGAACCTCTACATCAATCTCTCTCAGCGACACAGTTCATAACCAACAGCATTTACCTTATTCACCATTAATTTATTACTAATTTTGTCCAATCGTATTCTTGGATATGCATGCTTCTGACTTTGTTTTGGAATTATAGCTTCCAACATATGAAGGGCTAAACACTTTGAAGGCCAAGCTTCTCTATGCGATCGGTTCCAATGCAGGAATTGAACTTTCTTAGGAATATCTGGACAGTGATGAGGAACTTAGTTCTGCTGTCCTTGACCTTTACCTTGTATAATGGCAAAATGAGTGACAATGCTTCAGATGGTAAGCACATGCTACCAACTACTGTAGCATCTGCAGTCGAAATGTAACTCTATACGTTTTAATCACTGATAGTAGTGTAAATTAGTGACAATATCTACCATTGAAATTTAGCTCTATACATTGCAGTTACTGACAATACTGTAATTAGTGATAATTGTGCACATTTTTCCATTTTCAGAACAAAATTCTCAGATTGTTAAGAGCCCATAGAAGTCATACATAAGACATTCCTATCATCAGGACTATAAGAAACGTGGGTATTTATACTCTTGCAGGTTTTGTATACCTGGAGTGATGGGTGACACAGTTTGGTGGCTCACATATTCCACCCCCCCCCTCTCTCCCTCTCTCTCTCTCTTCCCCCTTCGGGTCTCCCCCACCTACTCTGAGTGCATGCGCATTATTGGTGAGAGAATTATTAGTTTGCTCTAGCATCTTATGGGGACCATTCAGAGGCACTTCTTTTTCAGAGATTTAACCATCTTAAAGTAATCACATTGTGTTAGAACACTTAAGAACCACAGAAGCTATCATACTAATATGAGGGCCAAATAAGATTCTGATAACCCATCCATGTTTATTTTAACATTAAATTCTGGGACAACCAAACCATAACAATTCAAACTACCAAGGACCATTTGTATATATGTATGTCTGTAACACCTGAGTAATTTTTATATAACCATAGTTATTATGACAATGGAAGAGATCTTAAGATTTATTCAGTTGAAGCTTATGAGAGGAGGGAGATTCCTTGGAGGAGGAGATCATTGGCTATGATCTGGTTGGCAGCCTCAGTGGGATGGAAACCATCCCAGAACACATACTCGGTGGCATTTGCACATGTACCCACAGACTCTGAGTTACACAACACTGAAGTCTCTATCGTCCCTGTCCCACAACAAGCTTTCCTTGCCTCAAAGAACCCTGTCATGCAATATCAGGCAACAGCAAAAACTGTATCATTGAAAGATCAAGGTGATCGGATGGTCAAAACCACTTCTGCATTCTTCTGGGTCTCAGAGATTTGAAGACATTGCAGTAACACTAAAAACCATGTCAGCATTCTACTCAAAACCAGTTTAAAGCTTGCAAGAAGGTTCATACCATAATCAGAAGGCTTGTTAATGAGGTCGTGGAGAGGTTGGTAGATATCAAAGACAACGATTTTGAGACTGGAGAGACTCTCCTGCAAGCTTTGAACTGTGGCATTCAGCTTGTTATTGAATGATACAGCATCCCTGTTCAACCTTGCAACACAATTGTTACTCCCATAACCGAAAAGAGTAATGGCTGCTGGCAAGCAACCAAGTGGGGCCAGTGATGTCACTCCAATCCTCCTTGCTCCCAAACCATATAGATTCTGTCACAAAATGTTATTGTATAAATGTCAGTAAGCTATTGTGAGTGGATTGCAATTTATAGGTCAAGATGAAGGAGAGACCTGGACAAAAGCAGAGAATGATTTCAGAAGAATGTTTGCGAATTGATCTGTTGTATAGACTCTGTTGAGAAGAGGATTAATGTAGTAGTTCTGAACAAAGTCACTGCTCCCAGCACTCAAAATGTAGATAGACTCAGAGATGATAGATGAAGCATTGGATTTGCCTGCAATCCTCTCTAGTTTTCTTTGGTATTCTTTATAAAACTCAAGCTGGTGGGTCAATGAAATGGCATCCTACACACCAGTAAAATCCAAAGTGGTTATTATAAGAATGTTAGTATCTATCCGTTATTCTATCAGTCCATCATGAATAATTTACAGAGAGAGAGAGAGAGAGAGAGAGAGAGAGAGAGGATATGATACATATAATCTTGCTGTCTGGTCATAATAACCAGAAGCAGCTGATGCAAAGTTTGCTCCAATTAGGAGGTTGTCCCCTTTTGCAGCTTTGCTAAGGTAGGCAAGTGGGTATGTAGTGAAGCCCAGATTCTCAGCTACACTCAAAAAGGCAGGAAACATTAAGTTAAGGTGGAGATGGCAAGGTGGGATATTGTAATTAGAGCTAAGAAAAGATATGAGCTTCTGAGATTTGTTACCAGTTAAATCTGTGGCTAACTTTCCATTGCTGAACCTCCCTGTTGGTTTATGTGAGATAAAGTCCCTTCCATAGGGAGGGAAGTTTGATTTGACAATAGTAATGAGATTGTTATTGTTGCCTACATCCACAACAGAGTCTCCAAAGATGAACAGTGCAGGAACAAGAGGCTGCCCATTAGAGACACAGACCATCACCACAAGGAGGAGAACTGAAGAACCCAAAAGAGAGCTTGAAAACCCCATTCTTTTTTACCTGGTATGCAGTAAAGGTTACTCTGTTTTGGTACCAAAAAACTAAATGAGTTAAGGTAGGAGGCTGGTGAGTTAAGGGGTCATTTAAAGTGCAATAACTACTGACTCAGAAGGCTAGAGTTCCAAGAAATCTGTTCATTTACAGCTAAGGCCTAATGGGCATGTTTTGCATTTCCTAAGTCACTAATGATCTGTGTCCTTTACCTTAGCAAAAGTATTTTCCTTTTTGTCCATGTTTGGGAATGTTTGGAAGAGCTGATGTAACCCATTCCAGCAAGGGAAGAAAAAAGGAAGTGGTTTCATACTTACAAATGCAAGTCACGTTATAATGTGTCTTGAATCTGTTGATGAAGTATGTCTTGAGCTATTCCAAGTTTCAATCCTCTTAAATGACTTTTTTTCTTTTTTCTCCTCCTGTTTCCATCTTCCCTCAGTAACGTGTCTTGAATCCATGGACTGGTGCAGTATGTATTGGACACCTTAACTCTTAAGATCTTCCATTTGCCCTACCTCCAAAATATTCTCTTTTCTTGAACTCCTCTTTTACTCTGTAGTTAACGTGTTTTAGGAGGTGAGACCAAGAATCCTCCTATGGTACGTGGGCTTGCAGTAATACTGATGCACTGATGCAATTTCCAGTCATTCTCCTGCAGGGTGTAGTTATGCTGTGATGCAATTACCAGTTATTCTTGTGCAGGGTGTAGTTGTCAAAGATCAGATGGATTGCCCGATTCGTATCAGTTTCAGTCATGGTCGATCCTTATTTGATTCCCGGTTCTTCCTTATTATTAATTATTTTTTAATCAATATTGATCACGTGTCAATACGCAATTGGAGCCGTACCCATTCCAGATCGGTATTGGTTTGGTTTTGGCAGCAGCCTCAATCACCATTCCAATACTTTCTCTTTTTCCTTTTTTGTTGACCATCAAGAAAATAGAATCAATTAGCACCGGGGTTCATGTGTTCTTCCCTGTTCTATAATCCATAAGATTAGGTGGGGTTAATATCCAGTAAGATAGTAGGGTCAAGGGAAGCAAAATAACCATCTTTAGCTATCTTTTTTTATTTTAGATGTAAATATTTTTTTTTTTTTTTTTTATTTTTTATTTTTTATTTTTTTTTTTTATGGCTTGAATCATTGCCACAGGATAACCCTCAAGTTATGGGATTCAAACAGCTTATTTAAATAAATAAATAAAAAGGAGTACAATCATCCATCTTTGTCCTCTTTTTTTTAAATGGAAAAGGAAAAGCAAACAGACTCATCATTTGAAAGTATATCTGGTATTCCACAGGACTCATAGAATGATCTTCAATCCAAATGTTCTTCTCAGTAATAAATAAAGTAGTGTTGGGTGGACTCTCAAAGTCCACAAACCCATTTGGTTTTTTTTATTTTATTTTATTTTTTATAGTTTTTAAATAAACAATTCAGATGGTTGAGAGGAAAGGGTCACCCCATCTAAAGGGTCTCCCTCTCCAGCACTCAAAACTTTAGTGGCTGACTTAATGATGAATTGCCCATTTGAAAAGAAAGAGAAAGACCACCTTATCATGTCCTTCCTCTTATGTCTTAGAAAGGTATATCCTAATAATAATGGTCCATGGGTTGAGAGAGGATGGAACTCAGATCATGGAGTTCTCCACTTCCCACAATTTTGAAAGTTTGCCACCTTTACTCTTGTGGTAGCAATTTTCTTCCACAATGGGGATTCTCTCAACCCAATATAAAATAATATAAAGGCATACCAAGTGCATGAGGTTTTCATCACTGCAGGTCGGGAGGGATTTATGTATGTAGTCTTACCCCTGCTTGACAAAGAGTCTGTTTCTAGAACGAAAATTAACATCTCTTTAGAACTTTTACGGGACAAACTTACTACGGAAAAAGAATCCGTTGTTAGTCATTTTTATACGCACTTTCGACAACCTTCGTCACCTTGTTTTTGGGACGATTAAAATTTCCGTGACGAAGCCTTTCGCGACGATTATGGGGCTTTTCGGATGATAAATTTCTGTCACAAAAAACCCAATTTTGTTGTAATGCCAATATTACATGAACGGAGTAAGGTTGACCTCAAGAAGATGGTGTTTTTCAAGCTTTTATGGTATTAAGTGGTGGTGGTACCATCAACTCAATACTACATGAAAGAAATGATTTTTTTTCTTTTTTCTTTTCCTCATTGACACCACTTTTTACTCAATTTTGGTTCATCATCTGAATAGGATAACTCACCAAAACCCTAAACGTGGTGGGTGGTTGGTGTAGTGGCGTGCTCATCTTTTGGAGTTGGTCCAAATTGAAGGGTTATGTTCATAAGAAGGAAAATAGAACCTCTGAATAATGAATGTATCTCTTTCATTTGTATACAAAATTAAAAATGCATATCTGTAGTCAACAGTGCACCTAACACAGTTTTATAGGCATATGGACCTGTTTCAGGCTGCCCCTAAAAAAAACCCAAGACCGTTGACAACGCTACATATAAGGGCATCTAGCGCCTGTAAGGATCCTACCACTAATTTACCCAAAAAAAAAGGATCCTACCACTAAACTTAAGACGAAAGGTAGCCAAAAGCGTTATATCCTGACCATTGGATGGACGTATGGATAAAGTTACCTAATTACCCTCCTTTTTATGTAACATCTTCTTCTCCCTCATCTTCGTTCCATGGTTTCTGCTTGCCTACAGCCCTCGGAATCGGAGTCCACTTGCCGCCAATTGACTGACCCATATGAACTGGCAGAACTGTTCTGCAACTCAGAAACTCGGCCGACACTGAAAATATCGTGGAAGAAATACCAATATGAATTGGCAGAACTCGCCAGCACCTCTGATCTTCTGAGACCCATTTCTCGCTGCCATTTTTGAAACGGGAGAAGAATCAGATGAAGAACCACAGGTAGCCTCCAGTATGAGAAATCGGCCATGGCAGATTGCAAAAGAAAAAACCAGTAAGAGGAGAGTTGGAAACAAACGACGGCGGTCATCGGAACATCATTAGGAAAGTTATTCCGGAACACACGGTTACTGGATCTTTCATGATCCCCATAGAGATTGGGCAGATAAAATAAGATGGAATATCGATATCTTCCCTCTTAAACTTGATGACCCAAATCTAAATTAAAGGAAAAGCTCAAAAGCTCAAGAGATCAAGAAATCTGAAACAAATACGAACCCAGATCTCAAGATCCGAGGAAGAGAAAACCCAGAAATGCTTAATTGGTGAAGATGAAGGGATGAAGTTGGAATGGAATCTGGTTTTTGTTTTGAGGTAGTTGAATACTTTGATCGAATGTGGGAGAGACAAATAGCATTAAATAAGAACCGACAGAAGGATGATTTAAAAAAAAACCAAATTTTGGGAAAAAGCTTAGATCTCCTCTACGCTGATCAGCCCCTGTAGGGTTGTTCAACCCTCAAAAACGGTGGGACACCCCCAATTTTCAGTTCAAATGGATTCCTACTTGGGAAGAAATCAAAGGTTGAAAGGTTCGGCCAGTTGCAGAAATTCTTCGTCTCCAGTTATTCTTTTGTTGTTTTACCCCAGTTTTTTTTTTTTTTTTTTTTTTTTTTTTTTTAATATTTTATTTTAAACATGTTTTGCGCAATCAAGTTTGTAAATTGAGAAGGGTAAAATAATAAATTAATATTAGTAAAGGGCAATTTCAGTATTATATAATTTAATTTTGCCACATCATCACTTAACAGACAGATCTGTTAAGTCAGGACCTGTCTGATATATATTTAACACTTGAGGGGGGTTGGGTGATGTTATGGGCAAAGTTCAGGGGGGTGGATGGAATTTTCCCAATAAAATATAACAAAAAAAAATAAAAATAAAACATGATATGGGATCTTTATTTAATTTTATTTTTGCATCAAGCGAAGAGCTTTACTAATGGGAGAAAAGGAGCCCAGAAAGCTTAGATTTCTCTTCATGGAAATACAGAATATAGGAAAGCAGAATGAACAAAACCAACTGCCAGTCAAACACATACAATGTAGGAGAGGCAGGTTCAAATTACAGATGTAGCGAGCTCTAATCATGAAACAAGAGAACTTAAACAAATTTTAAGGACTTTTAACTTTGGAAATAGGATTGGGCTCTGCAGATCAGTTAGGGATTGGCCAATATCGCCCGATCCTGGCTGAGTTTGTTAACAAGATCATTGTCAGGTCTGCATATCCCAATACTTGAAACCCCTTGATCACAGTAATTACATAAATGAAGATCGTGTGAAGAAAAGATGCCTCCTGTCTTTCCACTGCATAAATACTTCCTAAGACTCATTGATTTTTCTCTAAGACTCCATCAAGCTTAGCAGAAATCAGTTAAGAGTAAAGAAAGCAGCATCCAATCATACTGAGAAATCTATCTAGAATTCTAGGCGGTAACTACTCACTCAGTGCATCAAAAGTTGGAAGGCCTTGTTATTTGTCTCAATTGCGTATTCATATCCTACACTGTTGGCAAGATCCTTAAACTCATCCATCTCAGCACTTGGGACTTGGATACCAACCAAAACATTTGCACCAGTTTCACCCTGTTCCATAGAAAAAGTCACCAAAGGCCAGAAAAGGAACCATCATTATTAGCACAGATCAATAATTTCTGCTACACTACAATATAGTGTAGCAAGTAGAATAAAAGACAATAAAATGTAAGAAAGAAATACGTTGGTACTGAAAGATCTATAAGGCAACTTGAAATTGATGAAAAGAACTTTTTAGGGCTTACCTGTCCTCGGTAATGGAACAAGCTAATGTTCCAACGTGGACTAAAGGTGTCCAAGAATTTCATCAGAGCACCGGGCTTCTCTGGGAAGACAAACCGACAAAGAAGCTCATTTTTGAGATTTGATCGGCCACCCATCTGAAATAAATCCGTAAGATCAAATTAGAACTAACTGGTAAGACCCAAGGAGCAATATTATCAGGAGTCGTAATTACCACATCAACTAACACGTGGTAACATAACCCTATCCCCTGCTGAGTCTCAATCAATGAGTGTCAGAGAGAGAGAATGTGTGTGATCATCTCTGTTTCTGTGTGTGTGTATGTGTGTGTGTGTGTGTGTGTGTGTGTGTGTGTGAGAGAGAGAGAGAGAGAGAGAGAGAGAGAGAGAGAGAGAGAGAGAGAGAGAGAGAATGATGGATCTTCAAGTGATGGGTTCACTTAAGGATTGGAGTAAGAAGATTCTATTCTGAATGCTAGATTTGGTTCAAATCAGATGTCAAATATAACGATCAGAAAAGGACTGTCTCACCAATCAAATCAGAGGATGGAATAAAACTCTGAAATTTAATGCAGTCTCAGAAAAAACCAGATTATTCAGAAAATTACTAAACACTATCTTGAGGATGTACCTAAGAGTAATTAAGTTTCAAGTTTCAGAAATAAGAGGCAAGGGATGGTGGTAGACAGAAAATGGAGTAGAGCAATAACTCCTTAGAAACCCAATAAAACTGAACAGTAACTCAATAGTCAGAGTCCCCCAAGACAATGGACTGATTTTCCGAGAAAAAAAAAAGGCATCTGGAAGGTGCGATTGGTCTGTTATCGAGAAATCAGAGTATAGAATTCAGATGAAAAACCTATGGCCAAAGAAACTGAAGTACAATCTCAAAACCCAGGAGATATCATCAACAGACCCTTAATTATCAAATCTGGGTAACCAGAACTAAACTGAAGAAAATATAATCAAATCAAGCTGTTGAGAATTGAACCAAGAAAGGGAGTTCCGCCTAGAGTTAAAGAAAAAAAAGTAGCAGACATTAAAGAAGAGAGGAGAAATAACAAGAAGAAAAGAAAGGTAAGAAAAGAAACCTACAACTAGAGTACCGCATGTAAGTAACAGAAAAGAAGATGTGAGATCTTAAGCGAGAGGAAAGAGGAAACCATGGGCGAGATAGTACTCACCAATCACACACGCATGCACCAGAACTCATAATTCCATTATCAAAACCACCACTAATCGTGGGGTAGAGTTTACATATATAATTCCCTAATGCAGTCCAAGGACCAGCCAGTAGTGGACCAGCCCAAGGATCTGTCAACATGGGCCCAACCCACACTGTTCACGTGAACACTGTTCACGTGGTACTGTTCACGGCAGTAGTTAGAATCTTTTGGTTAATTTCCTAATTTTTAGTTTACTTATTTCCATTGTTCAGTTTTCTTTAGACTAGTTAGTTTAGAAGTCTGAGTTGCTTGGAGATTAAGACTTGCCTAAAATCTAGTTTTCTAATTCCAATTTTTAGAAACTTTCCTATTTCTATGTTTTAGAAACTTCCTAAGTTATAAAGGAGGTTTAGCTTTTCCAAGTTTAGTTCTTTCCTATTTTATTTGTAAGGTTTCAAAACTATAAATAAAGAGAATGCAGGCTGGTTGCAGTAGAGTTTTTCCAGAAAATTTAAGAAAATTTAAAGAGTTAAAATTTTCTGGTTGAGCCTCACCAGGTTGTGAGACTCAACCTATCATTCTTCCTCTATCCTTTTCTTCTTCATGTTAACTTCAAGCATTCTATTCCAGTATATGAATCTGACCTCATGCAGTGACTGCTAAGCTTTGCTGACTTGCTGCTACAGCCATTAGAATCAATCAAACTTTATCTAGATCTGGACACTAGCAGGTTCAGCAAACTTGCGGGCCCCATAACTTCTTCAACTCTCTTCTGATCTTCTTCAACTTTGGAGGGGTGTTCATAACTATTATAAAGGCCATTCAACCCAAATTTCATCAATTTTTGACGGTCGGATTTCCAGATAAGAATTTTTTTCTATTACTTTTTTCTGGAGATTTTTGTATTGGACTGAATCAAGATCCTGTAGCAAAGAGGGCTTGTTAATTTGATATGTTTTAACCCCTTTGCCATCAATTAGTATCAGAGCATGGCTGAGGAGAGTTCTAACTCTCCTAATCAGTCCAATAACCTCAATGACCTTGTTAATTTGGTTCTCCAACGACTGACCAAAATGGATGCCAAGTTAGATAGCATGGATGAGAGAATAAGTAATTTGGAGGAACGGAATAATCCTAGGCCGGCTAGAATAGAAGCCCCTATAAGAGAAATTCCTAATGCCAACCTAATGCCAAGACGTGTTATTAGGGCTCCTCAAAGAGTCCCTAGAGAGGAATACCACAACCCACCCTATGAAGACTATGATGAACCTATCCGTTACCAAACCCATAAGGTACGGATGGACCTCAAGGAGTTTCATGGGAGGCAAGACCCCGAAGCCTTTCAAGACTGGCTGAATGCTCTAGATGACTATTTCGATTGGTTTAACCTTCCTGAACCTCAAAAGCTGCAATTGGCCCGCTCTAAACTTGTCGGGGGTGCTCGTTTTTGGTGGCGTAACTATGAGTATAGTCTCATGAAGAGTCGTAGAGAACCCACCACTTGGGAGGAGATGAAGGAAGAATTGAAAGAAAAATATTTGTCTCGGTCCTTCCAAAGAAGATTGCATGACCAGCTGAACAATCTTCGACAAGGTAATATGATTATGGAAGACTACGTATATCAATTTGATCAATTATGTGCACGGTCTGGATCACGGGACAACGATGATCAAATGATTTCTCGGTTCCGTTTGGGGTCTACGACCTGAAATTAGAGAAAAAATGGGAGTTGTTGATATTGTTAGTTTTAACGACTGTGTTGATAAAGTTTTCCAAGCTGAGGACCTTTTGAAGTCAACACCGAAGCCCACCTCCAGTTCTTATGAATTGAAGCACCCTACACCAAACAGTAAAGCCATAGGGACTACATCTCATGCTACTCCAACGACAGATAAAGGTAAGACTCCCATGGTAGCAGCTACGAATGTGCAATGCTATCACTGCAATGCATATGGTCACTTTGCTAGAGATTGTCCACAAAAATTAAAGGTAAACTCGTTAGTTGCTACAATCGAGGCCAACCCAGATAACAGGTATGTGAACCGCAAAGTGATGACACTTCTGTTCCTAATACAGATGTCATGGATGATGATGAGGATTCATATGGAATCCATATAATCACCAGTATAGTCTTGATTGCCCCAAAAGTGGATGTGGATAATTTTGATGCCTTTACTAAAGCTCCATGGATTGACAATAGTGACCACAGTTCTGATGAAGACCACGGTGTTATGAAGAAAATTGCGGAAGACGAAGAATTGAATAAGATCGTCCCTATGGATACCACGATTCCACTTGACTTTCCTCAAGATGTTGAGCATGTTGATTTCGTATACCTTCTAAATATCTTGAAGAAAGTGACCCAAAGTGAGGGATTTTCTTCCAACGTAGCAAGCACAGTTTAAGTTTCAAGATCAACAAGTGCGGCCTACCGACCCCTCTGTAGTCATTCTTCACCATTACAAAACTCATGGACGAGTTCTTTTTAAGTCGGGGGGAGTTGATGCAATCCAAGGACCAGCCAGTAGTGGACTAACCCAAGGATCTGTCAACATGGGTCCAACCCACACTGTTCACGTGAACACTATTCACGCAGTACTGTTCACGTGAACAGTACCAACAGCAGTAGTTAGAATCTTTTGGTTAGTTTTCTAATTTTTGGTTTACTTATTTCCATTGTTTAGTTTTCTAAAAATTAGACTAGTTAGTTTAAAAGTCTTAGTTGCTTGGAGATTAAAGACTTGCCTAAAATCTATTTTTCTAATTCCAGTTTTTAGAAACTTTCCTATTTCTATGTTTTAGAAACTTCCTAAGTTATAAAGGAGGTTTAGCTTTTCCAAATTTAGTTATTTCCTATTTTATTTGTAATGTTTCAAAGCTATAAATAAAGAGAATGCAGGCTGGTTGCAATAGAGTTTTTCCAAAAAATTTAAAGAGTTAAAATTTTCTGGTTGAGACTCACCAGGTTGTGAGACTCAACCTATCATTCTTCCTCTATCATTTTCTTCTTCATGTTAACTTCAAGCATTCTATTCCAGCATATGAATCTGACCTCCTGCAGTGACTGCTAAGCTTTGCTGACTTGCTGCTACAGCCATTAGAATCAATCAAACTTGATCCAGATCTGGGCGCTAGCAGGTTCAGCAAACTTGCGGGCCCCATAACTTCTTCAACTCTCTTCTGATCTTCTTCAACTTTGAAGGGGTGTTCATAACTATTATAAAGGTCATTCAACCCAAATTTCATCAATTTCTGACGGTCGGATTTCCAGATAAGAATTTTTTTCTATTACTTTTCTCTGTAGATTTTTGTATTGGACTGAATCAAGATCCCGTAGCAAAGAGGGCTTGTTAATTTGATATGTTTTAACCCCTTTGCCATCATTCCCCCTCTGCTGCTTCTGCTCACATGACGAGTAAGGCCTCAGTATTCTCATCTTTTGACCATTGTCCTCAACCATCCAATGTTTACTTAGCTAATGGATCTACCACTCACGTTTTTGGCAAGGGTGGCGTATCACTGTCCCCTACCTTATCAATGTCCTTTGTCCTTCATGTCCCTCGTCTCCCTATGAACTTACTTTCCGTGAGTACTTTGGTTAAGGCTCTTAATTGCTTTGTCACCTTTTTCCCTATATGTTGTCTATTGCAGCGTCTTCAGACAAAGGCGACGATTGGTGGGGAGGCATGAGAAGGATGGGAAATACTATCTGGATGACATTCCATCCGTTTCTGCGCTCACTACTATGACCAGTGTTTTTCCCCTACAATGGCACTATCGATTAGGACATTTATCTCTCTCCAAATTATGGCTCATGGTTCCAAGCTGCAAGTCAGTTCCTTCTCGAGTGTAAGGCTTACCAATTGGAAATCACCACCACTCTTCCTTTCCTCCTCGTAATGTGTCCACGAACCCTCTTTTCCATAGTTGATTCAAAAATATGGGATCCTATTAAAGTCCCTAGTCGTGCTGGGTTTAGTTATTTTGTCACTTTTGTAGACGATTATTCTTGTACCACATGGCTATATTGTTAAAGGATCATTCTGAGTTTCTTCTCATTTTTAAATAATTTAACCTGGAAATTAAGAATCAATTTGATGTTAGCATTAAGACTTTTCGGTTTGGTAATGCCCTTGAATACATTCAATTGGCCATTTCCTTGTTTTGTGCTTCTAATGGTATCCTTCATCAGACTAGTTGCCCTCACACCCCTCAGTAAAATGGTGTTGCAGAATGTAAAAATTGTTACTTATTAGAGGTTTCTCGTTCTCTTCTCTTTCATATGCACTTACCTCGCTATTTCTGGGGTGATGCTATCTTAACTGCCTGCTACTTGATTAACCAGATGTCATCTTCCGTTTTTCATGATCAGTCACCTATTTCCCTAGTTACTTTCCATCCTCTCCATTGTTTGCTTTACCACATGTACCTTTGGCTGCACCTATTTTTGCATGACCTTTGGTCTGGCCTTGACAAATTGTCTCCCTTTGCAATCAAATGTGTTTTCATTGGCTACTCTCGCACTCATAAAGGATATAGGTGTTAAGATCCTCTTCACAGGTGCCAGATTATTAGTGCTAATTTCACCTTCTTTGAGAACACGCCTTATTATCCAGCTCCCGGCTCGGATACATAGATTCCAACCTTGTTCCTGTTCCCTAATGTGGCTTCCCCACTAGCACCTGAACCGGCCCCTGCTCCTGCTCCTCTACAGGTGTATCGGCGTCGTCACCGCTCTAAACCAGGACCGTCAGATGCCCCTCTCTTGGTTCCCTCCTCTTCGGATTTTTTGTCTACTAATCTTCCTATTGCACTTTGCAAAGGTACTCATTCATATGCTCAGCAATCCTAGATAACCTATCCTATTACTCATTATGTATCTACATCCCATCTCCCCTTGTCTCACCAGGTCTTTGCTTATGCCTTATCCCATATTGTTATTCCCACATCTTATACTGAGGCATTAACCCGGCCTGAGTGGAAAAAGGCTATGGAAGTCAAGATGAACACTCTCCTTTCTCGACAGACCTGGTCTCTTGTGGAGTTACTACCCGATAAGAATGTTCTTCGTTGTCGTTGGGTATTCACCGTGAAATATAACTCTGATGGTACTGTGGAACATCTAAAGGCTTGTTTGGTTGCCAAAGGCTTTACTCAAACCTATAGGATTGATTATTTTGAGACGTTTTCCCCCGTTGTGCGTCTTAATTTTGTTTGGGTTCTTATATCTCTTGTTGTCAATCTAGACTGACCTCTTTTCAATTAGACATCAAGAATGTCTTCTTATATAGTGATTTACATGAAGAGGTCTATATGGAGCAACCTTAGGGGTATGTTGCTCAAGGAAGAATGCTGCCCAGAACACGTGCAAACTTCACAAAGCAATTTATGGTCTGAAGCAGTTTCCCCATGCTTAGTTTGACAAATTCACAAAATTCGTGGTGGACTTTGGCTTCACACCATGCTATTCTGATCATTCGTTGCCACAATTGCAAGGTTGTTATTCTTGTGGTCTATGTGGATGACATTATTATTTCTGGAGATGACTTGACATGTATTGATGAGGCTAAAGCCTACCTCTATCAACACTTTCAAATGAAAGATTTGGGGGTTTTTCGTTATTTCCTTGGTATTGAAGTAGTTCCTAGCTCCAAAGGTATTAGCCTTTCTCAGCGGAAGTATGTACTTGATCTTCTGACTGAAACTAACATGCTAGGCTGCAAACCTATTGATGTTCCTATGGGCCCTCATCTTTTTTTAAGTAAGTAGTATGGGTCCTCATCTTCTTTTTATTTTTTTTTTATGGGCCCTCGACTTAAATTGGCTATCTGTGACGGTGAGGATTTTGGAGATGTTCATCAATATGGCCGACTTATTGGCAAGCTTCTCTATCTCACTATTACTTGGCCTAACATTTCGTATTCTGTTAGGGTTTTCAATCAGTTTATGCATACTCCAAAGCAATTTCATTGGGATGCTGCTTGTCGGATTTTGAGGTATCTCAAGGGGCCCCTGGTAAAGGATTGCTCTATTAGTCTCATCAACATATTGATCTCTGTGGTAATCCTGATGCTGATTGGGCTGGTGTCGATGATGATCGACAATCTACTACTGGTTATTGTACATTTCCTGGAGGCAATCTTATCACTTGGCGCAGCAAGAAGCAGACTACATTTGCAAGATCTAGTGACGAAGTTAAATATCATGCTATGGCTTAGACTATGGCAGAATTAATATGGGTAAAGAATCTTCTTGATGAGTTAGGATTTCCGATTACACAGCCTATTCCTATGTACTGTGATAATCATGCTGTCATTCATCTTGCGAGCAATCCTATATTCAAAATTTGCAAGATCTAGTGTCGAAGCTGAATACCGTGCTATGACTTAGACAACAACAGAATTGATGTGGGTAAAGAATCTTCTCGGTGAGCTGGGATTTCCGATTACACAGCCTATTCCTATGTATTGTGATAATCAGGTTGTCATTCATCTTGCGAGCAATCCTATATTCAAGGAACGTACCAAGCATATTGAGATCGACTGTCACTTCGTTCGAGATGTTGTTATGCGTGAGGAGATATTGTCTCCTTTTATTAGCTCCAGCTCTCAACTTGGTGATATGTTTACAAAGGCATTGTTCAAGGCTGTATTTTTTTCAAAATTGTTGCAAGCTGGGACTTGGTTATAGCTATGCCCCTCATCCAACTTAAGAGGGAGTGTTGCGACTTTGGTTCAAGAGTCTAGATGTCACCTAGACTTATCTAGGTGTCACTCAGAGTGGTGATGTTTAGTTTTTCCTTTGTTTTCTTTTTTCTGGTCTTTGTTTTGGACTCTATTTAGCGATTCCTTCTTGGGCTATGCTGCTGTATTTTGGCCCCTCCCCCTCCCCCTCCCTCCCTCCCTCCCTCCCTCCCTCCCTCCCTCTATTTTTCTGATTTGGTTCATCATTGTTACAACATGCATGCACCAAAACTCATAATTTCATTATCCAAACCACCACTAACTGTGGGGTAGAGTTTACATGTCATGTTTAAAAAACTTTCCCTTGAAGTCACCTAAACACAAACTAACTTAAACTTACATAAAACAGACAAATTAAAAGGACTCCTAGATTTGACTACCGAAGGACCCATATACTTAATTTCGTATTCCCCTTATATCCCAACTTCAGTGGTTATAAAAGAGGCCCATTACATTGATAAACCCAAAAAGCCCAAGGCCCGTAGAACCCAACCATGCACAAAATTAAAATCTTTCGAGGTCCAGTTAGACACCCTTAACTGCATCAGAGAGAGAGGGCAAAGTGGAATCAAGACCACAAACAAGTAGCAACATTATCTAGTGTTAGCTGATACTAGCATTTGACAAATAATAGATGGGTCCCCCACTCAAAATGTAAGTTGAGTTGGAACCAAACCTTAAATTTTCACCCAAGAAGAAGTGCTATGAAGTACAATCAACCACTTTACAGCCAATATGTTGTTTGTCAAGTACGAATTTATATTACTAGTTGAGAAATTGTACTGAAATAACAGAAAGTCTATAAACAGAAGCACCCAAAACAAATAAAGATCCCCAATAAGCTAGATAAAAGATTCACCATCTTTAAGTTTAAAAAAGTTTTGAACCCAATCATACCCCACTCTTGCTTGCTGACCCCACATAAATGGTGACCACAGCTAATCAAAAGGAACAACCTATTGTCTGTCCTCAATTCAAGTCTTCAAACAGGAACACTAAGTTAACTTCCCCAGTATAAGTTAACACTTCATTATTGCTTCCGAAATTTTATGTTAATATTATAGAGATTGTAGAGATTCTTTAGGAATTTTATTTTAAGCTATTGCTAATGGGTGAGATGAAGAAATTTTAGTTGATTTGGAAGGGAGGACGATGCAGTTGCATATGCATGGCTAGATTGGCTTGACCCAATCTAGAAACCCAGACCAAGAGAAATTTGGTCCAAACTTAAATTTTTGTTCAGAAGAGATATTTATGGATTTTTTTTTTTTTTACTTATTTGGGGTTATCTATGTAATTTGCATTTTTATTTTATTTTCTCTTATGGGAGTCAGTAATGTCAGAGAATGTGTTTCAGTTTCCCATTAGAGTTCATTTTAGTTTTAGTCTTAGTTTTAGGTTACAGCGAGGAGTATTTGCTCTTTTTCTTATATATGGATGTATCCCATCGAGATTACAGATAGAGTTGAAAGAATAGAATTTTCTTGTGATGGTTACTGGTTCCATGCATTGGAAACCAGTGGCTGTCTAACCTCCTCTTGGCTGTGTTTCTGTATCACGCCTGGTTCTCAGGTGTGAAGCTTCTTTTTTCTCCATTCTAATTCTTCTATTCGTTTCTTTTATTTCTTCTCTCTTTTTTTTTTTTTTTTTCTTCTTTTTTTTTTTTCCTTTTTCTGGATATTCCCTGTTCTAATGATTGTTTGAGTCCAACAAGGGCGAGTTTGAACTCTCTTATCTTGCTTTGGGATATCGTTTGGGATTGCTACCGATTGATTTTAAGAGTGTTTTGGGGTAGGATTCATACTCTAAAAACTCAGTTTGTTCGGACTTCTTTTGAGTCCTCCCACCTGCAACTTGGTTGGATTGCCGTGGGCTTTGTTCTTTCTCTGTCAAAGAAAGACGAAGAATACTCTTCTTAATTACAAACAAGGACAGCTTATTAAATTTACTCAATAGCCCTTACATTACTGACTTTCATTCTGTTTTATTCCATTCTCATTTAAGTTCCAGATTCCCCTTCTTTAACTTTAATTACTTTTAGATCACAAATCTGTTTACTTCCTCCAAAAGGACCCTTAACTGTTCCAAAAATTACAGAATTGTCACTACTCACTATACCTTTAAACAAAATCGTTTATTACTCCGGTGGGCTCATAGAAACCTAAAATTAAGGTTTTGTAACCCAGGGCTGTATATAGGACTAAGATTTATCTGGCAGTTTAGTTCATGCAATTCTGAGCGAAGCAACACCCGGAACTGATGCATTGCATCTCTGGTAACTTAGGCATCAGTGCATAAACTACAAAGAGGCATTCAGTTAGGACAGTTACCAAGTGTCGTAGATGGTCTTTAACCAAATCATCATTTGTGAGATTAATAGTCCGAAGTTGGGAAGATTCCATGCGATCCATCATCTCTTTGAGCTCAGAAACAGTATGAAGACCAACACTGCAAGTGACCAAAATTAAATAAAATTAATAAATAACTGGATAACTTGTCTAACATTAAGATTTCAGAAGCCAAGACATAAATTAATTGATGCATTTTTAATTATAAATGTTCAACAGCCACACAGAGAAAGAAAATAAACAATAAACTATACTTTGGAACACATTCTATAGACATTCTATATAGAAAAGTAAGTTGTTTGAGAAACTATGAATTTCCTTTTCTCTTTTTACATTTGATACAGATTAAGTCTTGCCTGTACAAAACAAGAGCATCTTTTCTAGAAGCATCAAATCTGTATTTGAATTCTGTAATATTCATTTGTCCCACCTGCCAAAGCAAATAAGACCTTTAGTGCAAAAATCAGGACAAACACAACCATTGTGATGTGAAAATTGATGGAAAGAAACTTCGTAGGATACCAGTTTACAAAATTGTTTAAAGCTTCCAGCCTCCTCAGGCATAAAAGTTGCAAGTACAGCCTCCCGTTGCCTACCAACGTCAGCAAGCTCAGTGACCAATCTTAATCTATCAAAATTCATATTTGCACCACTGGTTATTGCTACCACATTTTGATCACTGAGACCATAGTATTTACAGTATGCTTCTGCTCCTGCTAATGCAAGGGCCCCTGCTGGTTCGAGAATGCTTCTCTTCTCTTCAAACATGTCCTGAAAAAAAATATTATGGATATTCAGTATTTTCGCATACCATACGTAATACATGGTCTTATGCACCCTCCTCCACAGATACCTGACAACCTAAACTTAGTGGCACCTAAGCTGACAAAGGCCCTGCAGTCATAAAGAAAGAATCGCTAAAATTTGAAATTTCTATTAATGTTGCTTTGGAGCCGTGGAAACAGATGATTGCATTCTAAGTACAACAGTCCATAAGGTTCATGGTCAACACCATTTTCCAGAGGACTTAATGTCATTATTATATCGTCTTTTTTAAATATCTGCAACAACGAACTTCATTTCAGTAACTAATAATTATATGTATGAAGATGAACAAAAAAAGGCATATCTGAACTTTTACAAAAGTACAACACCAACCAATATAGCAAAAATATTATGAACATAACATACTGCCACTGTATACCCCAGCCCCCCACCCCTCCCCCCCCCCGCGGAAAAAAAAAACTGTCATAATTTCATATTTTGATATCATGTATGGAAACAACTACATAACTATAAATGACTTCACATACGCTATTATTTTTGTTAACAAGCAACCACCTGTGACTTTACCAGCAAATGATTAATCGCCCCAGGAGCTCAAAATTAGATCAGGCCCAACTCAGTTTAGATAGATACATAATGATTCCGCATGGTTTATATTCAAATTTTATAAACCGACACAAAAACACAAGGTACAACATTTGATTACAACATCAAAAGTTGAAAAAGGCATGAAAAATGAAGCTGAAGACATGAAGAACTTTACCTTTATTGATGCACAGATAGCATCACGACTCACAAGCACTACTCCATCAACCAACTCCCTACACAAACGATATGTTTCTTCACCAACCACCTTCACAGCCACACCATCTGCAAAACCTCCAACCTGCTCCAACATTATTCTCTCCCTATGATGTAATGACAGTGCCATAGCATTTGCATCAAAGGGCTCCACCCCAATGATCTTCACCTGCGTTATAGAACACAACAGATCCTTGTGTTTGTGATAAATTTCTAATGAAGGAAGGAATCCCAAAAGACAGAATCGCAATGAACTGGTACGAACCAGAAATTGAACGCAACAAGTAATGTGATTATAAACAATATACCAAAACCCAAAGCAACCGAACGGCTGGATAAACAGATACGTAACAATCCTAGATGAGGTAGGATTTATGGAATGATTCAAGCAGATTTTTGATGGAAGGCTTCTTAAAAGTTCCCTATAATTAGAGATTACCTAGGACACCAATAGAATATCCTAAAAAGAATGATTCAAACTATGGTATTGAAGCCAATTTTCCTGCTTCCTTCTCTGATGCATAGTAAACATTAAGTGGACCAAAAAAAAAAAGGTGGAGGGGGGGGGTGTTCTTAATACAAGGAAGTCAAAGTTCTCTTGATCCTAGGACCAAAATGATAAGTAATAATGAAGCTGCAAAGCTGCACATCGCCTAATCCACACGAGATATTGTCATACCATATTATGCAAATATAAATATACACACACACATATACAAACAAAATTGATTGTCAAGTCCCCCATGCTGGTCCATATGTAGAACGCTAAAAAGATATCAGATGTAACATATTGACTAAGATTTTTGGGAGAATCTCACAAACCTCTGGACGAACTGCCTTTACATAAGCTGCAATTCCAGCTATTAGCCCACCACCACCCACAGGCACAAAGATGGCATGCAGTGGACCTTGCATTTGACGCACAATCTCCATCCCAATTGTTCCCTGCCCAACAATAACATCCGGATGATCAAATGGAGGTATGAAGGTGCGACCCTCCTCTTCACCTCGGTTTTTGGCATATGCTTGTGCTTCATCATAGCTATCCCCCTTGAGAACAACTGTTGCACCTAATTTCTGTACTGATTTCCACTGATCAACATAGACAATTTCAATATAAGAAGGGACAAAGATCAATATCATAAGAATGAAAAAAGTAAAAACAGTAAAATTAAATGCAACGAGAAAACAAAAAAGAACCTTGATTTCTGGGGTGGTAACAGGCATAACAATCACGGCATCACAACTCAGCCGCTGGGCAGACAATGCAACTCCTTGGGCGTGGTTACCAGCTGACGAGCAAATGACTCCGTTCGCCAACTGTTCCTTTGAAAGTTTGGCCATCATGTTATAGGCTCCTCGCAGCTTAAATGAGAAAACCTATGCGTCCAACCAGTCACACCATCATAATCAATCTAAGAAAACACCTCCACCCACTACTTAAGACACAAAATTGCAAATTCATCCCGAATTGCATAAATATTTTAACCATCATCACAGCCCCCAATAAGAAGATTATATAACACTTGAATTATTGGGAAAAAAAATAACACATTATCAACATTAAACTCTAAGCCAAGTACGCAAAAAAGGGCATATTCTACTCTTCACAAAAGGCAAAAGGCTAAAAAAATTTCACATTGAACCCATGAAAAGAAATAATAATTCCAGAAAAATGATAAACTATATTTTATATAATGAAATTTCCAGGAGAGGGGAAGAACTCACAGACTGTAAATCCTCCCTCTTAAGCCAAACATTAACGCCGAGCCTCTCTGAAAGCTTCTTTGCATGCTGCAACGGCGACTCGATAGCGACATCGTAAACCTTGGAAGAGAGAATATTGATCAAGTAATGAGTAGCACTGCGAGACCCATCATTCTCAAGGGCCTCCATCCCGTCCGGAACCCCACCAATTTTCCCGCTATCATATTGCAACGACTCGGGAAGATACTTTTTCAGGGGAGGAGTTGAAGAAGAAGAAGAAGAAGAGCTCTGAATCGTCTTCTCAGGAGAGACAACCGAAGAAGATTTCTCAGATACCTGTGGCGGCGTTCCCTTAACGAATGTAGCAGCGACGAATGGTTTATTCTTCTTTATGGGCTTTGTCTCTTTCGACGAGATCCTAATGGAAGATGGGCAGGTGGAATTCACGCGGTTCGATCGCAGTAGGAGCGAATGTGAAGGTGCGAACCCGAGAGCCTCCATTACCTTTCTGTAAGCGACAAAGATCTCCGGGTTGCAACTGAAACATATGAAGATGGAAGGGTTTTATGTCCCTTTTATAGAACATTTTAAAAAGGGGGAAGGTTTTCTGGTCCAACGGTCCATGTAACCCAACCATGATTGTGATTTGGTGTCCGCTTGCAACCATCATTATTGCTACACCATGTGTTTCAGAGTCTGACTCGTCTGTAGCACTTTACATTGCTACAGGCCCTACAGCCCTTAGATGGCTGCCATTTGGAGTCATTCATATCCAATGATTGTAGAAGAAGTGCAAGTGGCAGTCATCTAAGAAGACTATAGGGCCTATTTTTATTTTTGTCTTTTACTTACGCCAAGTTTTTTTTTTTCTTTTTTTTTTTTTTTTCTTTTTTTTTATGGTAAAACACCATGTGTTTCATGTTTAAGCAAAGGATGAATTTTAAGTGTTGATCTTTATCCATTTTTACTTTATTAACAAAAAAATCTTTAGGCATTTTTAAAGACTGTTACATGGATTCTAAAATATATATATATATATATATATATATATATATATATATATATATATATATATATATATATATATATATATATATATATATATATATATATATATATATATATATATACATATATATATATATATATAAACATGAAAATTTAAACAAAAAACAGGAAATAAGAAAAAAAATTCGCCCTCTCTATCTTTTTATTTTTTTATATTTTGATTTTTTCCCAAATCTTTAAACCCTACTACGGAATGAACCTTTATGACTTTGATATGTGTTTTATTTTAAGAGAAAAAATGATTTTATATGAATTTCTTGAATTGCAAGTTTTGTTTGTATATAAACTTATATTTATTTGATATTATTCTATTTGTCAAATGATGTAGATGTCTATTATATAATAAATAATAAAAAATAAACCCCCCTCTCTCTGTCTTTTTTCTTAATATTTTACTGTTTCCCAAATTCTTGAACCCCATTACTGAATGAACCTTTCTGGCTTTGATATATGTAGGGAAAAAACGATTTTATATGAATTTCATGGATTGCAAGTTTTGTTTGTATATAAATTTATATTTATATGATATTATTCTATTTATTGAATGATGTACATGTCTATTACATAGTGAATATATATCTATTATTTAAATTGTTTGCAAATTATCTCGAGCTGACTTGAAATATATGTTGGGTTGGGTTTCCCTCAGAGGATGACCCATTACTTATAAGCCCATAAGGAGTAAGGGCCCTTAAGTAACTTTCCCAATTATAGTTGAATTAGGGTTTTATCTCTTTGACCCTATTAGAATGAAACAAGGAAAGAAAGAGAGGTCAAGTGAGTTGTTGTCCGCCCAAAACAGAGAAGAGAAGAAAGCTACGTGGTTTCAATCAAGGTGAGGATCGGGAGGTCATCTGTGGTCCGATTTAGCTGAAATTTGGACAGCAGATTCGTAACTGAGAGTTCTTCATTCTGAACGGTGCGATTGACGATTGGAGTCTTCTAGATCAGTCTGATAATAAACGTTTTCACCTATTCGGGTGAGATCTCTTTCAATCTTCATCTTGATATTTAGGTTGTTTATGGTGTATTCCTAGAACATGTTGTTCTAGATGTTTTTGATGATATATGCCAAGAATATTGTGTTCTTGAGGAATGATGTTATTGTATGCATCTAGTTCTAACTAGAGAAGACTCTTGTATTCCTATATTTTGGTGATAGTGAAGAGATTTGAGTGGACTACGGTCTCGTGGTTTTTACTCCTCACATTGGGGAAGTTTTCCACGTAAAAATTTCTTGTGTTATGCGTGTGGATTTTATTGTGCTTGGAATATTATTATCTATTTGATTATTTCCTATTAGGTTCACTCAAGAGTGGAAAGAGTTTATCACTCCCTTTCCTATCAATATACTCCTTGAATCAGTTGATTTTATAAACAATAGTGTTTCATTAGGTGATTCAGGCATGTTACGTCTCAAGTTCCTGAGAAAAAATTATATAGCGAAAACCGATTATGAAGCAAATAAGCCGAACCAATTACTAATCGATTTAGATTTGAAAAATTGAAATAGATTACTAATCGGTTTGGTTTTAGTTTATGTTCAATACATCTCGAATCGAACCGATTGACAACGGCTGATCCCAATTGGATCAGAAATGGCGCTGTGAGAAGCAAGTTGATGACCCAGGTTTCAATATTGATGAGTCTCTAGGTCTCAAGAAGGAAGTAGCCATGAAACCTAACAAGAGAGCAGATGAGACTAACTTTGCCTCCATGATAATTCGCAATTTTAACTAATTGAACTTAGAGTTGTCCTAGAAAGCATCAAATTTCCATTTGGATGGCATTGGGGTATTTTCTGATGCATTGGTAGTAATAGTCAAATTTTGTGGGTCTTTTTCTGATTGAGTGATAATGAAATTAGTGCTTGAGTTGAAATGTATTGGTTCTAATTGATCTGTTGTGAAAATCCTGTCTTTCTTATTTAGTTTCAGATCCTTCAATTGTTTTGAAGGATTATCTTGAATTTGTATACAGTGCAAAGTTGAATTGCTATATCCTACTCTTTCATGAATCTACATAGATTATATATTTTGTCTGTTTTTTGCTCATTGGAAATTTGAGGTCTTCTCTTTTTCTATGAATAAACTTTTTTTATGAGATTGATTTTTTGAAGTAATTATTGATGGGTGTTCCAATTAATTAACAACATTGTCAACGCATTGAATTATTAATGGAGGCTCATTTATCAATCGTGTTTGGATGATGGGAGGAAGGGAAGAGAAGGGTTGTTGTAGAGAAGAGAAGTATTCAACAAGTCATCATCTTCAAACCTAACATGCATGATTATGATTATTGATGAATTAAGAAAAAGGAAAAAGATTGGAAATGGGGTGAGATGGAAGGTCACAAAAAAAGGCTATAGAGATTGCTAGAGGCAAACACTTCCCATGGTTGTGGGAAAACCAGGGCTCATTGGGTGTCACAATAGCTTAATCTGGGTAAACCTTATCAATAAGCAAATGAGAATTATCTAACTATCTCTTTCTTTCCACATAGTCTATATCCCAAAGCGCCATCAGCTCTATTGTTGATACTTTGGCCCAATAGGCCTTGTCTATGTCTGTCATGCTTGACAGAATACCCTTAAGCACTCCTTGGTTATTAGAACTTTGTAATTCTAATATCGTACAACACACGTTCTCAATCATGGCAGGCATCTTTGCTTCTATAGGTAAGCTTCATCCTTTCAATAAACATCCTCGATCCATGGATGATGAGTACTATTAAGTTTATAATGTTTTTTTTATAAGTAGATAAGAAAATATTTAAAATAAGTATAAATTTAAGCTTTTAAATATTGATCACAACTTAGATAAATTGACAAATGGTCTTGAGTTTATTTTTAAATGTTAAAAATAATCATTTAAGAACTGTTGAACTCATCGAGGAACATAGGCCTTCAATGGAGTCATATGTATCAAAGCGAAGCCATTGGATAGTGATAGGCAAGGTTAACTAACACTCATTTGATGATAGGTCCATTCATTAAATATTAAGTAAATGGAATAAAACAAGATTATATTCTGGTAAAATATATGTTAGATTATAGAAATTTGAAATTTTAAATAAATTAATTTCACTTCATTCTCATAAACAACTCAAAAGGGAGAACAATATCCCTTCACTTGACTTCCCTCTCCTATTTCCCTTGCAATCAAACATAGCCTATGTGTATGGGTGGGTGGGAAAAAATATTGTGTTATTATGCAACACCAACCGGAAAAGATTATATAAGGGAAACCGATTAGGAATCGTATAAGCCGAACCAATTACTAATTGATTTGGATTTAAAAAATTGAAAACCAATTACTAATCGATTCAGTTTAGTTTAAGTTCAATACATCTCGAACCGAACTGATAGATACTGGCTGCAGATCCCAATTGGCTCAGAAATGGTGCCGTGAGAAACAAACCGATGACCCATTTCTCAATTTTGATGAGTCTCCTGGGTCTCAAGAAGGAAGTAACCATGAAATGAGACTGAAACCATGAAATGAGACTGACTTTGACTACACAACAGCGTGCAATTTTAACCAATCGAACTTGGGTTGACCTCTCGGTTGTCACCTTGAGGGCTTAGCTTGACCCGAACCATGCCTCTTTTTGATTAATAGGTTGAATTGAATGAAGTGTTTGTACCAACAACCAAATAATCAAAGTTAATTTAAGGTATTTGCTGTATATTCTCCATCTCTTAAAAAGGGAAAAAAAATATATATAACCAGTCAAACACGGCCAAAAGTAATGAAGAGTACGTAAGAAATTTTAGTCCACAGAGAACCCAAAGTCATGAACAACCAGAGTCCAAGAGGCCAAAAGTAAAGAGGAGCACGTAGAAAATTTTAGCCTACAGACTCCTGCAGTCATGAACAACCATAGTCCAAGAGGCCACAAGTAACAAGAGTATGTAGAAAATTGAGGCCAAAAGTAACAAGAGTATGTAGAAAATTTTAGTCTACAGACCCCTGCAGAGACATGAACAACCATAGTCCAAGTCTACTAATGACTCCACAAATTAAAAAACTAGAATGGTTCATGGTGGTTGGTAGGCACAGTTATGAGGGAAATTTTTTTTTCCTGTCCAGTCTCTCCTGCAATGATTCAAAGGTTAGAGTTTACTTGGCTCACATAATAATGTATTAATATACATATTGAATGACTACAACAACTAGATCATGACTGAAGTGGAAGAACTCTAACGACAAGAGACGATTCAAACCCCATTTGGGAAGTGTAGATTTATTTTTAAGGATATTAGTTGTATTTTGTAGTAAAAACTATTTGTTAAAGTAAGTTTTTCAAAAAGATTAAATTGTATTTCAAAATTTGGCTCTTAGGTTCAAAAGGTTTTGGGTTCTTTGCAAGAGTTTGTTTAGCTTTTTAAGATTTGATTTTGATGGTGGGACAATATTTAGTGTCACTTTGCTGGTGGAAGATAACTTGTACTACTTATATATATATGGAGACAAGGGCTTAGGAGGATGGGTTCTAATAGAGAGAAGTTTCTGATCCCTTGTTGAATGTTTGGGTTGGGTTAGGATTGGTTTTTTTTTTTATTTTTTATTTTTTATTTTTTATATTTAATTTAATGCTTAAAATTGTAAGTTGGGTCTGGATTGTTTTTCATATGCGAGCGTGTGAATTAGGCCAGGCATGAATGCAGTTAAGGGTGTCAATTTCGGGACCAAACCAGTAATTCGGATCGAATCAATCGAATTTTAATCCGAAATCGTGCCAGATCAAATTATACTGGACAAGTTTCGGGTTGGCTTATCATAATACTTCTCAATCCCGGTCCGGTCGAGGCTAGCCTAAAACCGAACTGTTAAGACGGACCGACTAAGCCCGAACTGATAGAGCCTAAACCGAACATCATCCTGGTCCAAATTAAACTCATTGTCAAAGATTTGGACACATGGTGGTCAACCCCATCAGCATCAAAGTAAAATGACATCATTTACTTGGCCAATAAACGGACTTGAAATCAAACTGGCCCGAAGTAGATAACAAACCGACACTGGACTGGCACATTAGTTAATGTGCATAGAGCGGCACTCCTAAACCGAACCTCTTAATGGACACGTTTCGGTCAAGCCCTATCAAACCCGACTTCGATTTAACCTAGACCGAAACAGGCCTGGACTTATCCGTTGACACCCTTAAATGCAGGTGTAAATGGCATTCTTTTTTAATGGTACCCATACACTTATAGCCACACTCAACTTCAAATGGACACCTTTATACATACATACAAACATCTATACATCTTTACAATACATACAAATACATCCTTACGCCTGCAATTAAATCAGTTATATCTCTACGTGGAGGGTTGCTCAAAGGTCACATTCTTTCTCTATATACATCATCACTAGAGGCAGTTCATTTTATTTGATTTTCAAATGAAGTCTTGTTATTTTGCTTAGGGAGCATTGTTTTTAGTCTTTGTTGAAAGTTCACATTCTCTCTATATATACACCACCAGATGCAGTTCATTTTATTATAGATTTGCAAATGAAATTTATTTTTTTTCTATCTGTTTTGCTTAATGAGCCTTGCTTTCAGTCTTCTAATATAATCAGTCTTCTAACAGAATCACATTTAGATGTGCATTTTATGTGATTTGAGAATTGTTTTATCTTAGAGGTAGAAATGCCGTATGTCAACCAGAATTCACACATAGAGGCGTTTCAAAACTTAAAGGAGAGTATCTCAACTTTATGTACCTTCATCAGAATAGCATCAACTGGTCCATACTATTGCTCGGGTTTTTCAGCTTCGGATGTACGAGTACAGATAAGTTTTATTACTCACTTTGTTAGTTTTCCATCATCGTCTACAACAATATTTAAATCTGAATATCATAGAGTATATGGTATTATCAGACATTCGTTTTATAGGGGATTGGGAATAGAAAATTATGATTAGTGGAGAGGTGCCATAAAAAAAGTTTGTCATCGATCTTTTCTCCATGAAAGAGAAGTTGTACTAACTTTAGGGAGAAGGTTTTATTGTTTGGTGAGGATTCAAAAAACCATGTCATTATTAGGTGTCTAGCCAGAAGTAGATCATACTGAACTAAAGGTATAGCCTAATATTATTAGGCATTCACCATTTTTTCATGATAATACACTAACACCCCTCGTAGTATAGTTTAATATTATGCATCTATCTTTTTTTTGTGATAATATCACTAACACCCCTTGAAGACACCCAAACGTAAACTTAAAGCTCTTCAGAAGTCAAGTTTCAACTAAAATAGAGTTGGTCATTTAACAAAATGGGCTATTGATAAATCTAGGAATAATTTGATATGGATGCAAGGGAGTACGGGTGGATAGACATACCAAAAAGAGTATGACATCACATAGGAATTAAATGATTGAAATTGGGTTTTAACTTGTCTAGATAATCTCTCATTAGGTGTCCACCAAGGCTCCTTTACTTGATCTGTCAATCGGGAAACTTTTATTATAATGCACATTTTTAATAGGGAAAATTTCTAAAATTCTTTTATACTTATCTTATATTTATGAAAAAATGTCATCTAACCTTCAAAAACTATATCAAATTCGATCTACTATTTAATGGTTTCCAGAAAATCTAACCGGCCCCATTTAACTGACAGACTTGACTGAACATGTGAGTAGACATTCCTACCATTTATATTTGAAACTTTAAAATATTAAAATGAGATAAAGTTACTAATTTGCCCTTTTCTTTTCTTACCTTGTTTCTACAAGTGAACGGGACTCACTGGAGGACTTACGCTGAAGCTTGGGAATCTAAAGAGTTTGAGATCGATGAATCCCTCCAACAATATGCTATCGCCTGTGAGATTCCAGAAGCTTTTATGGAGCTGAAAATTTTGACGTTGTTGAATTTGTTTAGGAATAAGTTGCACTGCGCCATCCCCGATTTCATTGGTGATTTTCCAAAGTTGGAGGTGTTGCAACTTTGGGAGAACAACTTTGTTGGAAGTATACCTTGAGGACTTGGAAAGAATGGTAAGCTTCAGCTCCTCCATTTGTCATCGAACAAGATGACTAGGAATATCCCAACGGATCTCTGTTTTAGAATCGGCTTGATATGTTGATCGCTTTGGGAAACTTTCTGTTCGGTTGGATTCTGGAATCGCTGGGAAGATGCCAATTGCTCATTCAAATTTGGATAGGTGAGAACTTTCTCAACGGTTCCATTAAAATAGGGCTCTGCCCATGCTCGAATGGGGGTACAAGGGCGTCGTGCCTATTGGTAACCAGATGGCTGTGAAAAGGCTACCGGTGATGAGCCGAGGGTTGTCACATGATCAAGGGTTTAACGCAGAGATTCAGACTACGAGTAGAATTAGACATCACCACATTGTGACACTATTGGGGTTCTCTTCCAACCATGAAACAAATCTTCCGGTTTACGAGTATACGACTAATGGGAGCTTGGGTGAACTTTTACATGATAAGAAACGAGGTCCCTGCACTGGGACACACAATATAAGATTGCGGGACAGCTTTTTTTCGATTGTGGTCATTATTGGGGAATAAATTTATGAAATGAGCAAACATAGTAAAGGTTCCATCCCTGCTGGTTGACTGTAGTCGTTGCCAAATGAAAATGGAAACGCACTGTAGTTTTCTCACCGTTGCAACTCGTCGAGGAAGAAAAGTATCGAAAGAGGGTTTCTTCTTTTTACTTTTACTATAGAAGATGAAAAATTGGTAAGTAAATGTGTTTTTTTTACTTTGGGGGGCATTATGGTCTTTTATTTTTGAAATAAGGGCAATCTTATCCTAATATTTGCAACTAATGGGACTTTACTAACGGGTGGGATTTCTTTGATTAACGGTGGAAAAATTTTGGATGGTAGATGAGACATTTGGAAACCTTTTGGATGCTAGATGACACTTTTGAAACTTTTGGAGGTTAGATCGAATTTGACATAGTTTTTGGGGGATTAGATGAAATTTTTTCTATATTTATTCAAGCTCCCTTATCCTTAACTTTCTTTCAAACTTCCTCAAAAAATTGAACTTTCACCCCTTTTTTTCCCTCGAGATTTTAGAATGCCTAAAACACCCTTCTATTGCACATTCATTTGTTTGTATTCCAATATAATTATCTTCACTCACCTACAAGCTGTCTTCTCTCTCTCCCTACTTTCTCTCCTCTTTCATCGACCTACCCCATTGACATCTAAAGTTATGTTTAGATATTTCTAAATCTGAATCTAGGAATTTTTATAGTATTCTAGTAATCCTGATCATTAGATCTCAAATCTGATTGTTTATATTACTACAATCTAAGCTAGTTGGTAGCATTAGCAATACTAGCACAAGAAGGATGCTCCCCTAGCTAGACATTGATCCATTGGATTGGGTTTAATTTCTGATATCTTGTCATCCTATCTATTTGTGACATAGTGACAAGTTCTGATTTGTCATTGCTACATCAGAATTTGACTTTTTAATTCTTGTAAAAGGTATACGTGTTTATGTCCATAGTCCTAGCAGTTCAAGGACTTGTTCAATGAAATTAATAGTAGAGGTTGCATTACGTGCAAAGGTAGTTGGCTCCAACACAAGCAATGAGGCAGTAATAAGCTCTAACATGAGTAAACACAAGAAAATAGGTAGGCTCCATCATGAGCAGACAGGTGCAGAAGCAAATATGCTCCTTCTCCCCCTCATGTGGAACAATCCACATGGACAAATATCCAGGGGTGTTCAAACAACGAGGGATGATATCCCAAATAGCATTATAATGAGGATCACACGATCCACCAAACCAAAATATAAACCTTGATGCTAATAGCAAATCCACTTCACAGATGCAACTCCAACTATAGAACATTAGAGATACTGGTAATAGAAACAATGCATCCAAAACTCCGGTCGATCTAGTGATCGGATTGAAATTTATGAAGAAATTTGTAGCAAACATCGATTTCTCGGGTTCTACGAGTAAGGCTAAAATTCAGATCTTGAAATTTAGGTCGTTGGATGCAAATCATAATTTGTAACAATGCAGCCAATGATAATCAAAAGATGATATCCAAAGATGAATCAGATCTAACAGATGGATCAAGAGATATGGACAAGTCCTTGAGTTGCTAGGACTATGGACATAGATAAGTATACTTTTTACAATAATTAAAAAGTCAAATTCTGATGTGGCTATGACAAATCATAACTTGTCATTTTGCCACATACAGATAAGTGGATCCCAATCGTCTCCTGTGAGGGAATCCACAGGAAACGTTGCTGACTTTTTCCGATGCACGCCAAGTGGAGTCGGACTTATTCGATGACTCTTAAAATCCGACGACAGGAGACAAGTGATGAAACCGCTGCAGCTTATCAAATGGCGATTTTGGATCCCTCTTTCTCTCTCTACCATCCTTTCGTCTTTCTTTTCGGATTTTTCTCCTGAACTTCAGACTTTGTGGTCTTCTCCCCCTGAAACAATCTTTAGTGTTGTATGTTCCTGACCTATATGAGGTTGTCGAAGCTTGAGTAACTGAGTTGCAGATTAATGGAAATCTTCTCTTTGAATATCTCTTGAATCTTTTGCTATAGGAGCTTTACTAAAGGTAGAATCATCCCTTGAAGAAAAAAAAATGGAGAAGGTTTAATTCTGAGGAAAATGTTTTTGTCTTGGAATCTCAGAAAGTAGATCCAGTTTCAGCAATAAGGGACTAAATCCAACACTGAAAGAGAAGAGATTGAGCCCTGCTAAAAAAACGGAATCGATCCTAAGAAAACTAGGTGGTGCCACAAAAAAGATCGCAACAACTAGACATCCAGATTAGATCCCAAAAATAAATAAATAAATAAATAAATAATCCCTGCTAGAAAGTGACTCTGAGTCTAACCACAAGAAAAGGTTTTGCAGCAAGAAACCAGATCCAAGAACAGATCATAAAAAGGGATCGATCCAAAAAAAAATATATTTTTTGATCTACCACACAATTTCTTCTCCTTCTTCTTCTTCTTCTTCAGCCTTGCCTCCCCTCTGAGTTTTGAGTTTTCCCCTGTTTTTTCCTTTTCTTTTTCATCTTTTATTTTTTTTATAAGAACCAGATTGGGTGAATCGTTCTTTATTACTCGCTCGTCTTTTTCAAACGATTTACGAATGGATTTACCCTCATTTCATTTGAACTTTACAACAACTACAATTCTCGTCGTTCTGTCATCTCTGTATAGTTCTTCCATTGTTGAAATTCCATCGAAATCTGTCGGTGACCCACAACAGCCATTAAAACCTAGAGATTTCTCCAATCCAAATAGAGTTCCTGCATTTCCTGTCCAAGACACAAACACAATCATGCCATCTCGACCTCTCAGCCGAGCTCTTCGGTGGCGTTCATGAGGCTTGCGGACTGAACCACGATCGTAGTTGGTGCTGTAAAGGATGGTAGAGAGAGAGAAAGAGAAAGAGAAAGAGGGATTCAAAAGGATGGCGTTCGTGAACCCTGCGGACTGAACCTCGATCGTAGTTGGTGCTGTAAAGGAGGGTAGAAAGAGAGAGAGAGAGAGAGAGAGAGAGAGAGAGAGAAAGAGAAAGAGAAAGAGGGATCCAAAAGTATGGCGTTCATGAACCCTGCAGATAGAACCTCGATCGTAGTCGGTGCTAATGAGATTGGAATCCTGTGGTCTAATATATGGAGAGTCCCTCCACCATAAAAAGGAGGCTAAGTCACCGAAAGAGGATACCATGTTAAGTTTCCAACTCAAAAGTTCGAACTAGTAAATGGAGGGACTCTCCATATATAAGACCACATGATTCTAATCTCATTAGCAATGTGAGACTATTCCCAATACTCCCCCTCACATGTAACACCACCATTAGGTGGTGTATATGTGGTAGTATTTACAGCAATAGATGGCACTTTTTAGGTGACTGGTCCCTGTTCTTGGGTGACTGATCCCTCTTTGGGTGACATATAGTCCCTCTTTGGGTGACATAGAGTCCTTCTTTTGGGTGATCGTTCCTCTTTGGGTGACTATAGTCCCTCTTTTGTACATCTGGCTTCCCTCTTTCGGTGACTTCGCCTCTTTTTTTAGGGTTATTATGAGAGGGAACTTGGAGCTTTGATACCATGTCAAGTTTTCAACTCAAAAGTTCGAACTTGTAAGTGGAGGGACTCTCCATATATAAGATCACAAGATTCCAATCTCATTAGCAATGTGGGACTATTCCCAATATAAAGGATGGTAGAGAGAGAGAGAAAGAGAGAGGGATCGCAGCCGAGTTCTTCAGTTGTTATTTGATAAGATGCAGCGGTTTCATCACTCCCTCTCCTGCGGTGGGATTTTAACAGACGTCCGATATGTTCGACTCCACAAGACATGCATCGGATAAAGGCAGCAACGTCTCCTACGGATTCCCTCTTGGTTCCCTAAGATGACAAACTATCAGAAATTAAACCCAATCCAATCAATCATTGTCCAGCTAGGGGACGATCCTTGTTGTGCTAGGATTTCCATCAACTGCTATCTACTAGATTCGATTGCAGTACCAAAAACAATCAGATTTGAATCTAAGATCTAATGGTCAGGATCGCTAGAATACTATCAAAATTCTCAGCCATAACTTTAGATGTTGATGGGATAGGTTAATGAAAGAAGAGAGAAAGTAGGGAGAGAAAGAAGACTGCTTGTAGGTGAGTGAAGATAATTTTACCAAAAAAAAAAAAAGGATAATTATACTGGTATACAAACAAACGAATGTGCAATAGAAGGGTGTTTTAGGCATTCTAAAATCTCAAGGGAAAAAAAGGTAAAAGTTTAATGTGCATTATAATAAAAGTTTGAGTAAATACAAGATAAGTATAAGGGAATTTTAGAATTTTTTTCTATTAAAAATATGCATTATAATAAAAGTTTCTCTTGTTGAGATCAAGTAATGGGATTCAATTCCTCAAAGAAAATTAGGTTTTTGATGTTCATTGACTTGCTTGCTTTGTTAGGAGAGTCTCCCCCTCCCCTTTTGTGGTCTCTTTTCCTTTTCTAGTCTATTGTTGATTCTGTTGCAAGTTGATATCCTTGTTCCCCTTTGTTTGGGACATATTGTAAGACCCGCACGCCACGAACCCGGCCTAAGCTTATATTTTGTGTCGGGACCCGTCTACATATCATGGTCGAGCCAAGTGGACCAAATGTGTGAAGAAAAACCAAGACCCAATATGAAAATTTACCCAAAAATAATCAAAATGAGGGTAGGGTCGCATGTTTTAACAGGCAGGTCCGACCCTCCCATCGACCCTCACCATCGACCCTCAACCATGGTCGCAGTCCAGACCCTCCCATCGACCCTCGGCATTCGGGAAAAAACAGCACGAACCGAAAATTGAGAAACCTTCCTAATTTCGATTGGAACCTTTCCTAAACTCAATGAGACTTATTTTGGGAGGTTTTACTCTATAAATAGGACGTCCCTAAGCCTCTTTCACTCCTTTTACAACCCTAATTGGATTGAGAGAAAGAGAAGAGAAGGAAGAGAAGAAGAGAAGGAAAACTTGAAGAAAAGGCTAAGGAAGAAGAGGAAATTTAGAGGAAACTCTGAATCTCAGCAAACCTAAGGTATGAATACATTCCCCATGATTTATTTAAGACTTTAGAATGGTTTATGAAGAGGATATGACTTAGAAGAAACCCAAATCATCCATCCATGGTTAGGTTTTCATGGAAAACCATGGAGGAGATCATTAAAACCATGTAGGTGAATAAAGTATAGCTCTAAACCATAGAACATGTATAGAATGGATTGTGGAAGTAAGCCATAGGACCCAACCATGAAAGAGAGAACAAAATCTGATATTTTTGACTCAAACCATGGAGGGTTGCACCTAGGGTCGATGGCAGATCCGACCCTAGCATCGACCCTCAGTGTTCGGGAAGTTCAAATTAGGGGGAGGGTCGCACCTAGGGTCGATCATGACTCCGATCCTACCTCCGACCCTCAGTTAACAAAATGGTTTTTAAATTCAGAATTAATTCTAATTAAATTCTATCGACTTTGTTAGGTCTTCTAGCAATATAATAACATTATAAAGGTGATTCTAAAGCTTGGAAGAGGATCTATTAGCAAGCTAAGGTGAGGAACCAGAACCCCAAACTAAATTGGTTAATAACAAACTGTTTTTCTATTTTCTTGAGTCCTATGCCGTGCTTGATTCTATGCGAATATATTTGTAATGTGCATACAGCATGTCATCCAATATTTCTATTATTTGTTCATGCATATTTATTTTATTGTTTATAACATGATGATGATGATGATGATAGGAATAGGCATGTGCTTGTATGTGTGTGGTTGATGTACTTGATGCGAGCGAGTATCAGGGGAGGTGTGATGAGAACGCCAATAAACGTTAACCTTTGGCGGGTCTCAGCACTTTAGCTCTATCTCTAACTCAAGTCTTGTGCATTGGCATTGTCGTATCGCCATTACTTTAGCAGAACTATTATGTCGTAGAGTATCAGGGGAGGTGGTCTCGGTCCTTGTAGTCTCTGACTCTACCGGGAGGCCTTAGCTCTATCTCTATGGACATTCTGAGGGATGCTGGGGTGAGGCCTTGGATACATTGTTTGGCATTAGGATTGGTTAGTTGCGAGCCCAGTTTGCAGTCCTCGCCAACAGGGGCTTACGTGTTGGTATGGCACTATATAGCAATAAACGTTAACCTTTGTTATATAATGTTCATGATTGGGTGCATGTGAGTCGACGATAAACGTGATCTTCGGGTGACGTCACACACTTGTGTATAGAGGCGGGGTCAATAAACGTTAACCTTTGACCACCTAAACCTTTCTATTGCATATTGCAAACTATAAACCAGACCAAAGATATGAATTGACTGCATGCATATGTATTGTTGCATTGTTTTGTTTACTCACTGAGCTCAAGTTGGAGAGCTGACCCTCGTGCGCACAATTCTTTTTAGTTTCTGATGTTGCAGGTACTATGATTGAAGATTTTGTCTACACACCAACATATGAACGAGTGGAGGCTATGAATGAGCAAGCTGTGGAAAACGAACATGGTTCGTTAAACGAGTGTTTCAACGGTGGATACGTTTAGTATTTAGTTTTCGTATTTGGATATTGTAATATGTATTAAGTTATGTTTTGGTCACTTGGAAATAAATGGAATATTAATTATTTATCATGATTAGACCTCAGTTCATTATCTGTAAGACTTCCGTTATTTATTTTATTACCTCTGATTAATGTGGAATGTGTTTTGGTTTATCATATGTGGGATAGCCTATTGTGAGATCCTGGTTGAACCGTTGGTTTATTGACGATTCATCACACCATTCTAGTTGGTGCAGAATTGGGGTGTGACACATATTGTGTTTTCTCTTCTTGGGTTAATAAAATATCTATTTTTCTAAAAAGAAAAAAGAAAAAAAGAGTAAAGAGAGTCTTGGAGTACACTTAAATGAGAGATTATCCGGAAAGACATTTAAAACCCAATTTCAATCATTTACTTCCTTTGTGATGTCATACTCTTTTAGATATGTCTATGAGTAGGGGTGTCAATTTCTGGCCCACATCGTGTCCCCCAAGCTAGACCGATGGATTAAAAATTGCACCAAGCCTCACCGTTTACTAAATGTGTCAAGTTTAGACCCAGATCGATTATTAATCAGTCGTTCACGATGCAGGGGTCTAACCCAATGGTCGCCCGATTGAACCGATCGATTAAGGACCAACCCGATACAGACCGATTAGAGTGATTAGATATTTACTTATTTAGGGTTTCCCTTTCTCCCTTCTATTTTTCCCTCTGTTCATTAAGTTTTCTTCTCTCTCTCTCTCTCTCTCTCACCTCTAATCTGCTGTTTGAAGTTCGAACAACACATAAAGACAAAAGTCAGGAACTCACAAATACAAGCTAACTCTAGCAGAGGGTAGCAGAGTCGGAGTGCATTATCGAGTGGCCCCCTCGCCTTTGGCCTCCTTAGATTCACTATCGTTGTGGGCCTGAGGCAACATGGCCCTTTGCGGGTGGGGTCAACTGAGTTGAGCTTGATGCATAAGTGACGGGAAGCACTAATGATGAGTGTACTCAATTTGTTCTTATTATTAGGAACGACCTAAGGATAACATCCTCCTCCTCTAACATTACCCAATTTTGGTGTTTGATAATGCGATTTGAATCATCATTTTATTATTTTTTCTAGCTTCATGAGAGATGCGATTTTGATGGCATGAGGAGGGGCAAGATTGGGACGATTAGCATAAAACTAAATAGCATAACTGATTATGGATCGGTTGGTTTGCATCATTAAAGCCCATTAATAGACCGATTAAACCGAGTAACATAAGACCAATTAGGGACGAAGATCGACTGGACCAAATAAACAGGTCAATGTCTCGCAAATCAAAACCAATTAGTTAAACTTGTCAGTCACAGTGCAAAGTATTAAATTGGTGGGAACCAATTAGGCACAACCGAGATCGATCCAGACCGAGTGATTGACACCCTTATCAGTCTATCCATCCATAGTCCCTTGCATCCATATCTGATCCAACCTATGCCAACTTTATACCAGACTAGTTAATTGAATTGCATAAAGTGTTTGCCACCCCTATACCAGACTAATCAATTGAATTGAATAAAGTGTTTGTACCCAATAAGCAAATAATCTTGTAAGGTATCTATTGTTTGTTGGGGATGATTAAATGAAGTGTTTGCGCCAAACAACCAAATCAAGATTCAACCAAATAATCTAGTTGTAAGGTATTTGCGTCTGTTGAGGATGATTGAATGAAGTGTTTGTGCCAAACAATCAAATAATCAAGTTGTATGGTTTCTTATTGTTAATTATCGAGTCAAATAATAAGGATGTAAGCAGTGGATCCGAATCGTCTCCTCCCTGAAGTACAGGGAGGAGGGAGACGCCCCCGTCGGATGGCCGACACGTGGCTCTCGAGAAAATCCAAGCCCCACGTCCGAGCCGACACCCCCTGTTGGCTCGGCTTGTTGGCTGGGTGTCGGCTTGGACGTGGGGCTCGGATTTTCCTGAGAGCCACGTGTCGGCCATCCGACGGGGGCGTCTCCCTCCTCCCTGAAGTATAGGGAGGAGACGATTTGAATCCTGTAAGCAGCTATATATATTGAAGAATCTGAGCATTGGTTGTCATTGTTGGCAACCCTCCTTGCTAACATGGCAATGCAGTTCAATCTAGAAGAGAGAGAGAGTGGCATTGTCACACCCCAATTCTGGTCTAACCAGAATGGTGTGATGAACCGCCAATAAACCAACGGTTCACCCAGGATCTCGCATAGGTCGTACCCACCATATCAAACCACACACACATTCCACATTAATAATCAGAGGTAATATAAGCAGAAATCTTACAGATAATGAATTGAGAGTCTAATAGTGATAAATAAATATTTAATCAAATTATCTCAAAACCACAAGACATAAAAATAAATAATCAATTACATATCCGATGTTTAAACTATAACTAAAACCTAAGCAAAAACACATTGGTTGCACTCGCATGATGAATCATGCGCATCTTCTTCAGCTTCTACGTCCATCGCAGCAACGTGTCCATACGTCGGCGCATTCATATATTCTTCAACGGTAGGACCTGCATCATCAACTAAAAATATTCGACGTCGAAAGGGTGAGCACACATCACGGCTCAGTGAGCAAATAAAACAATGCAACAAACATATGCATGCATTCAATTCATATCTTTGGTCTGGTTTATAAGTTTGCAATGTGCTATAGAAATGTTTGCTGGCCGCCGCACCTCTATACACGAGTGTGTGAATCCACCCAATGGATCAAACACCATTGCCGTCCAACATGCACCCACCATGGAATAGAGATAGAGCTAAAGTGTCTGGATTAAACACCGCCAACACTTCCCCTGATGCTCTACCCATACCAACACGTAAGCTCCTATTGGCGAGGGCTTGCAAACTGGACTCGCAACTAACCAATCCTAATGCCAAACAGTGTATCTAAGGCCTCACCTTAGCATCCCTCAATACGTCCATAGAGATAGAGCTAAGGCCCCCCGACAGAGTCAGAGACCACACGGTCCGAGACCACCTCCCCTGATGCCCTACGACGTAATAGTTTTGCTAAGGTAATGGCGATACGACGATGTTAGTGGGCAAGACTTGAGTAGAGATAGAGCTAGAGTCTGGTGACGAGGTCGAAGACCACCATGCCACGACTTTCCCCTGATGCTCGACTCGCATCCAACACACCAACCACACACATAGATTCACATGCCTATTCCTAGCATCATCATCATCATCATGTTATAAATAAACGAAATTAAATATGCATGAACAGTAATAGCAGGAATATTGGATGACATGTGAGTTGCACATTACAAGCATACAAGCATAGAATCAATCATGGTATTGGACTCAATAAAAATAAACAATTTGTTATTATCCAGTTAGTTTAGGTCTTGTTCCCTCACCTGTTAGCAATTCTCGATGTCCTTCCAAGCCTTGAAATTCTCTTTGAATTGATTTAACAACATAAAAGTTATATGAATTTAAGTCAGGGTTCATATGTGACATGTTACAGTAGTCGAAAATCGAAACAGAGCATTGATAGGTGCTTGATTGGTCCTATGATCTCATGCTGTATCGACCTTACTGTCTACGGTCGATACCCTACGGTCACATATGGTGCGATCGTAGCTACGACCATATGATTTCTGAAATCTTTCCGAATGCCTATGGTCTATCCACTGGTCATACTGGTCATGCTATGGTTAACCGTAGCTACGACCTTGAGATTTCTGGTCATGTCTACATGAAATTCGAGTTCCTCCTGGTTAAATTCTTCTGTTCTTCAATGGGTTTTATTCTAAGGTCATCCAATGACATCATTAGTAATTTCTTATTAACCCTAATCATCAAATTCACTCCTCATGGTTCTCCTTGGGATTTTCTCAAGGAAATCACATAGATCATAATAGGTTGATTTTGCCTATCCTCCATAGAAGTCTTATACTTAGAGTTTACATCTCCAGAGATTCGTTTCATACCTTTGCCTATGATAGAGAGCCAATCTCTTCTCAGCAAACTCTTCTCCTTAGCTTTTTCTTCTTCTCCTTCTCTTCCTTCTCTTCCTTCTCTTTCTCTAGGGTTTACTAATGTTCTAAAAGAATGAAAAAGGAATGAGGGACGTCCTTTATATAGAGAAAAATTCTCCATATAGAGTCATCTTTCAATTAGGAAAGCAATCCCTTAGTTTAGGAAAGTTTCCAAAACTTGGAGTTTGATCTGGGTTTTTCACGGTCGATCATACAGTCGCATAAACAGTTGACCGTAGGGTCGAAATCATCAACCGTGGGGTTTTGGATTTGATATTTTTGGTTTCCTTCCTTATGGTCAACCATACCTACTCAGGAATGCGACTTTAGGTATGTTTTTAGTGTTTTTAACTCGATTCTCATACCTGGTTTGTGATTTATCTTGACACGCTCGGTCCACTTGGTCCAGGAATGATGGGAAGACCTGGCATGACACGGTTAGACCAAGTTAGTGGAGTGTGGATCTTACAGGCATAACTGAGTTGTTACAAGCAGTGGGTGCAATGGAAGAACTAAAGTCTTGAAGAGAGAAATGGAGGAGAGAGAGTGGGTGGGTTCTAGCCAGTCAAGCTAGCTTTGAGGGTACACACAACTAGTACAGTTACTCAGTTTGAGAACTTGGACTAAAGTATAGAAAATTATGAATACATTCCTAGTGTGCTTTAGTATGAGGCAACTGAAGTGAGCTTTTGTATGAAGTAGCTATCTTCGATAATTCTAGTAGTAGTCTACAATGTGAAGAATCACTTCAGTGAGCTCTCAGTGATGGACAGTGACTTCAGTTGGAAGCCAAGACTAATTTGGAATTGACATGTTCGATCACCGTGACATGTAATTTCCATAGTACAACTTTACACTTGTATAGCCCAAAAGTAGATGAGGGTACAAACACTTTGACGTGTAATGTCCCACGTTGACTTTACATACTAAGACATGTTCATGATGCTTACGATAGGGTGTTCGATTCTTACTTGGTCCAATGGTGTAATGTTTTTAATATGAGTTACTTTCAACACTTTTTATATATGATCATAACATTTTCTCTAATCCATAATTAAAGCAATGACCTGGTGCAGCAAAAGTGAGAGAATGTAATGTTTTCAACATGTATGGCCATGCATCAGTCATTGTGATGAAGTGCTACTAAAGATCTTTGACCAAATTATTGATTATGGGAAACATAATCAAAAGTTGGGAATATTCCATTCTAACCTCCCATTGAACTCACTTCGGATGATATATAATCAAAAGTTCAAAAATATTCCATTCTAATCCTCCTTTGAATTCATTTTGAAAAATGACACTATGACCAACATTTTTGCTTGGTTGGTATAACAAAATCTCATTGATTGAGAGGAGATTTTACATCACATAAGTTAACTCTAGAGAGGTTGTGACCAACATGGTGAACATTAAAAATACTACAACGATATGAAACACAAAGGTGAATGCTAAAAACAGTTAGGTGATATTTTCTAATCTTAATTTATATGTGATGTTGCACTGATATTCTAGAGAATGTTTCTCAACATTGCATATATCTTCTCCGTCATTTCAATTCCTTTGGGCTCCATTTTGTTGCATGCGAAACTAAAGGGAAGGGATGTGAAGATTTTCAAACATAAAAGACAACTTTTATAATCATTACCTAACATGATTGTATAAACTTCTTAAATTTGTTACAACATTTAGTAATGCTACTCTTTAGATGTAATATTTATTTTACTTTACAAACGTAAGGGATTTCGATGCAAAATAAAGTGAAAGATTATAACTACATATGAATGATTAGGAGTCAGTTTACATAGTCATGTGTTGTAATGATTACAAAATTTTTCTTTTTAAGTTTGGAAGTTAGGTAGTTATTCATTTATTCATGCAACAAATGAATGTGATGTTTCTTGAATCACAAGAAAAATTAAATTTGTGCCCCTCATTCTCATAGCTTTTTTTAATCACAAGAAAATGGTGAAAAAGCCTATAACACAATGAGGAAGGGAAGGTGGAAGGATTAAGTAGAGCAAAGTAGATATTTCATTCTCTTTTATTACAATCTCATTACTGTATTATAAATTGACATTTACAAGAGTGTTAGTGTCTTTTCATAACATAACATGCCCTTTCTTCCTTACCTCTCTCTCTCTCTCCCTCTCGTGTCTGGCAGAGATCGAGCTAAGAGGAAGTAGATCTCTAGTGGTAGAGAGCATAAGGTTTTGATCTACTCATACTCACATCGAAGGGACTTAATTATGATTTCACTCCCTCCTCTAGTTTCTTGTTCCTTCATCCTTGATCCTTGTAGTAAAAATAGATTTGTTGGAGTAAGTTTAAGACTTGGACATAATCATATACTAATGATCTCATATAAATTAACACAAGTCTAAAAGTAAATAATGCACTTACTGTATTTGAAGAATAAGAAACAATAAGATAGGGCTGAGTCATGCCACTGGTCACTCTCCTTAAGATTAAATTCACCCCTTACGTGCAAAGAGTTCCCGTGAAATAATCCCCAAGATAAAACAACCCCGGTAATTTGAAGCATCTTCCACTTAGGTTGCACTCCAAGAAGTGGTCTTCGTCAGAATCCCGAAGGCTACAACTAACACTCGAAGAAAACAGAACTTTTCTTGCATTTAAAAAAGAGTAAGGTTGGAGGGAGAGAGAAAGAGAGAGAGTTCTACATGAACTTGAAAAAGTGTGTGTGTGTGTGTAACCTTATGCTTTAGGACTGTCTTCTTATTTATAGAGGATGAAATTTCAAATCAATGGGTACAATGGAGAGTTGTATCCATCCAATGGGGTACAAAGAATGGGTACATCCTTTGAATGGATGGCCTGTATTTGATCTCCCAATGATCATATAGATCAACGGTTGAGATCATACCCCTTCAATCTGTATAGGTACAAAACCATGTATAGGTATCAATTCAAGAATTCTTACCTCTATGTATTTAAATACGTAGAGTCATACATTTAGCAATAAGCCAACGGATCCACACCCGTAGCATATAAGTCTTATCAATCTTGTTTCCCTTAGCAATGTGGGATTAAAAGAGTCCGACAAGCTAAACCAACCAAAAAAGACATTGTGGGAATTTTCCAAAACCAAAAATCGAAAAGAGAAAATTTTGAAACTTTTATTTGTATTTTGAAAAAACCAACAATTCCCTTACAAGTTTTGAAATTTTGAAAAAGGGAATAAAGTGTTAATCGTATGAGGATATATAAGAGACGTCGTCGCATATGTCTTTTGGACTTGAATCTACACTAGGTCTGATATATCACACTACAGAATACGGGTGAAGCCACGCTTCTTGAACCTTTCCTCAGTGGTGTAGCCGACTGACATACCAACCATCCCTTACAATCTGACCCTCGAATAATTCCTTTCGTAAAAGGTGGACATTTTTCTCCGGCCTTGTCCTTATCTCAGATTCATGGATGTTTAGAGAGTTCACCCTTAAACTCTAATCAGAGGCCGTCTCACCTCTTACATCCACTTAGGTCAGCCCATAGTGTGTACCACAGTTAACACACCCCCACATTCTAGTAGGACACTTGGCTTGATTAAGAGTTTTATAACTCATCCATTTATTCATTGGTGAATATTACCTTCTCATCTAACCAGAATGAGCGAATTCTGGTAATACTAATCAAGTCATCCGGTGACTTCGTTCTTACCCATTGAACCTAATTCCATGGATTTCCTCTCACATAGGTTGGGTATCCGTCACATGACTTATGACGTGGGTCTTTAAGCTCATTCCTTTAGATCTATACCACCTTAGTGGTCAGAAGCTAAATAAATATACTAATCTAGACTGAGTATTATTAAACGCGCGTTATTCCATTAGCTTCTCCAGATGTATTGTATAATCGCCTAAGATCTACATATCTTAGATGTCCTTAGACATTTTGTAAGACTGAAAGAGTCATACGTATCTTACTTGATACTTGTGACCTTCTCGCATCTTTATTTAAAGTGGCACAATCATTTCGATTTTCATCATATATCTGTTATCGAGATATTTGATCTTTTGACTCTTATCTTGATTTATCTTTGTAGCCATGACTATCCATGGTGGAACCAATACTATTATTATTATTTTTCCGATTCAATGAATCATTCCACCAACTTATTACCTTTTGAATTTAGATGATGATCTCGATTCTAGACTTGTCTTCTACATTCCATGTCTAAGTAGATATTGACCATTCTACTTTGACTTCATTCTTCTTAAATAGAAAAGTTTTACCACGTATAATGTATAGTCTTACAAATCCCCACTATTCCGGGATACTCAACCTTATAAGTACACCGAGTATGATATATAATCATTACCCAAGCAGAATTTTTATGGGCTTTTATTTTAGCATGCCAAATGTAGCATATATCTCCATATTACCCATAATCATGTGTTATGTTTACCAATTTTATGGCCAATACACAATATTCATGCAATTTTATTATCTCATCCAAGTGTCCAATATTAGACAACTAGTTAAGCCTACTAATTTGATCTTAGGGCATCACTAGCCAACACTTGGATTTGCACTTAAAGCATTATTTGCCAATCCTTGGATTTATCAAGTGTAAATATATATATCATGTCAAGGGCTAATGCAATATATTCATAACAGTATAATAGTCAATAGTCATGTCGAATAACCTAAAAAAAAATAAAAATCATCCATGATCTAATTAACCTATCTTTTTCAACATTTCCACCCATTATTATTTTAACATTCCACAAATTTGTCTCAAATAGATATCTTGGTTAGGGCAGCAATTAAAATTGGCCATAGTTTTTTATTACACCAATTCACAGGACCTGGGCAACACAGTATACACATTAGCTCAGAGAGGCTCAAAATAATTGTCCTCATTATTAGTGTCTTTTCATTTCTCAAACAATAAGTGCCCATAGATTTTGTGAATTAGTTTAGAAGCTAACAACTTAAACGGTATAAATAAACAAAACCGTTGGCTCATTTCCAAACAAACTCACACACAATAATTAAAAATTACTATTATAGATGCCAATAGTCAAAACATGGTATTATATTATAACCACCATGATGTTCTACACAAGCAAAACCCCTCACCTATGCATCGTCTTATGATCAAGAAGTAATATGGTACCACACAATAAGCACACACCTAAGATAACCGGCTATGCTCCAAGTGGTCGAACACATGCAATTGTCAATAAATCATATGCAAAATGCCACATGTACTCATGAACAAAAATTTCTGATCATGCATTGGTCCATATAATACAATTGTCTTAATTCAAATGGCTCTACTTGGCTTCAATTGCCAATCAAGCTATGCCACTAGACTCCAATGTTTGATAGATTTGATTTTTGTAAGTCTACACAGCATAAAATCTTAACCCTGTGCAATATACATAATAATAATTTCCAAAATAGACACTTTACTATAAAACCAATGCACCACAAAATATTATTGGAATAACTAAAGTTATGTTTGTCTTAAGTCCAAATAAATCATTCATCATGCTATCAATTAATTAAACTTATGCACATAATGACATATATAGCAAATATTCCAACATAACCTGTACGAAACAAAAACAATGTTAACCAAGAAATAACATAAACAAAGGGTTTTAATATAAACAAAGAGTTTCAAAATATATATATAAAGAATGACTTCACAAGAAATTGGAACAACTCTTTCCAAAAACCTACATCCAAGACCAATTTAATGGCCCACCATTGCAATTATTCGCGAGAGTAATGGGCTATAACATCACCCCAGAGTCCCGGCCAAAACCTGCCATGTCTTGTAGCTACGAGGCTTGTGTCCAACGGCAAGTGCAGCCCACCATCGGCATGCCTAGGAATTGGAATTGGGAGTTCTTTCTGTAGGAATTTCATTCATCCTAATAATCCAACGGTTCAACTAGGATCTCGAATAGACTGTGTCCATTTGCTTAAACCATACACATCCACAACCATAATCAGAGTAAATAAACAATAGCGGAAGTCTTATATATTAAATGAACTGAGAGTCTAGCTGTGATAAAGTAAATAAATTATCCAATTATCTCCAAAAGGACTAAGACATAAATTAAAATAATTAAATTAATTACATTGTCTGTATAATCTAAACAAAATCTAATAAAAAATACAGGAGTTGCACTCGCATGATGAATCATGCGACTCCATCATCACTTCTGCCTCCATTGCCGCCGCATGCCCGTACGTTGGAGCATTCATATATTTATCCACCGTCGTACCTGTATCATCAACTAAAAATATTCGAATTCAAAAAGGGTGAACACACATCACGACTCAGTGAGCAAACAAAACAATACAACAAACATATGCATGCATTCAATTCATATCTTTGGTCTGGTTCATAAGTTTGCAATGTGCAATAGAAATGATAGGTGACCGCCGCACCTCTATACACGAAAGTGTGGAACCACCCAATGGATCAAACACCATTGTCGCCCCCACATGCACCCACCATGGAATAGAGATAGAGCTAAAGTGCTTAGGACCGCACCGCATCACACTTCTCCTGATGCTCTACCCATACCAACATGTAAGCCCTTGTTGGCGAGGGCTTGCAAATTGGGCTCGCAACTAACCAATTCTAATGTCAAATAGTGTATCCAAGGCCTCACCCCAGCATCCCTCAATACGTATATCTAAGGCCCCCCAGCAGAGTCAGAGACTACACGGTCCGAGACTACCTCCCCTGATGCCCTACGCCGTAATAGTTCTGCTAAGGTAATGGCGATACGATGATGTTAGTGGACAAGACTTGAGTAGAGATAGAGCTAGAGTCTGGTGACCAGGATGAACCACAGTGTCACGTCCTCCCCCTGATGCCCCACTCACATCAAGTACACTAACCACACACATACATTCACATGCCTATTCCTAGCATCATCATCAACATCATATTATAAATAAACGGAATTAAATATGCATGAACAGTAATAACAGGAATAGTGGATGACATGTGATATGCACATTACAATCATACAAGCATAAAATCATTCATGGTATTGGACTCAATAAATAAAAACAGTTTATTATTAGCCAATCAGTTTAGGTTTTGTTCCCTCACCTTTGGTTGAGCATAGATCCTCGTTCAAGCTTTATGAATCACTTTTAAAATCACTAGAAAGACCTAACAAGTCGATAGATTTTAATTAGACTTAATTCCAATAGATTTAGATTAACAAAACCTATAAGGTCGCAGGTAGGGTAGCACCTAGGGTAGCAGTTTCTGTGACCCTAGGGTGTAGGGTCGCAGGTGGGGTCGGATACCATTCGACCCTACGTGCGATCACACCCTCCCTGGGACTTCCCGAGGGCATGTGATCGATCCTGTGGCCTCGTAGGGTCGGATATCATTCGACCCTACATGCGACCACAAGTATTCTGAGTCGACCTTTTATTCTAAAGTCCATCTCTTCATGTTTGGATCCTTTGGCTTACTTTCATGGTCCATTCTATGATTGTTCTATGGCTCAAAACTACAAGTTATACACTATTCATTATCCATAATGACTCCTCCATGGAATCTCTTGGAACTTGTCCATGGATGGATGATTTGGGTTTCTCCTAATCCTATGTTCTTCATAACTATTATAATATCTCTTATTCAGGTAGGGAATTAGGTTCATACCTTTATTCAGAGGTTTCTCTGAACTTCCTCCTCTTCCTTAGTCTTCTTCTTCAAATTTCCTTCTCTTCTTCTCTTCCTTCTCTTTCTCTTTCTCTCACTTTCAATTGAGGTTCTAAAGCAGTGAAAGAGGCTAAGGGACGTCCTATTTATAGAGAAAAACCCTCCATAATAAGTCCCAATGAGTTTAGGAAAGATCCCCTATGAATTAGAAAAGTTTCCTAATTTTCGGTTTCTGTCTATCATCGTAGGGTCGGACGTAGGGTCGCAGAATTTGTCGACCCTACACCTTCTTAGTCATGCGACCCTATGACTAAAAAGTCATGGGTTGGACTTCTGTTGAGGTGGGATCCACCCTACCTGTTTAGGCATGCGACCCTACCCTCACATTTGCTGTTTTTGGGTTAGACTTCATACCTGGTTTTGTGGTTTCTTCACGCACTTGGTCCACTTGGCTCGACCATGATAAGTAGACCTGGTACAAGGTGGTAAGACCAGTTAGTTCGATACGTGTCTTACATAATCATAAAAAGAGATGGGACATACCTCTTAGTAGAATATTGTTTTCCGCCTTTGTCTTTTGCCTTCTTCCCAACAGAGATCTTCTACAGTCTTCTCTCCCTTAGGTATGGGTCCTTTTGTTTTCACGAAGAAAGAGACTATAGGGACCCTGCTTCATATTTATAATGATTTGGATTTCAAATCTATTCCAATCCCATAATGGAATAGATTTGATTTATATTTGGAAAAAGATAATCAATCAAACCTTGATTGGATTCCCACCAGTCAAAATAGGCAAGTAAGATAATGTTGCCCATAATAATAAAATCAGAAAAGATTTTATAATCTCCCACTTGGGCTACATTATTCCACAAGACTATTAAAAAACTAGTGTGGCCATGAAAATCATTAATTAAAAAAACTAGATTATCCCAAACCTCCTTCCTTCAAATAAGCAGACTAATGTTGAACAACAGCAGAAGATACACCTCAATTATACGGCATACAACTTTATGTTATTACGAATATAAGTCTCTTTGTTTATTTTGACCTTGGCTTACCGCCTTTGAAACTTGACTTAATACCACCTTTGAAACTTGGCTTAATACCGCCTTTATGTTTTTGGTTTAATACCGCCTTCTGAGACTTGGCTTAATACTGCCTTTTGGGTCCTGGCTTAATACTGCCTTTTGTGTTCTGACTTAATACTGCCTTTTGAGACTTGGCTTAATACTGTCTTTTGGGTCCTAGCTTAATACTGCCTTTTGTGTTCTGGCTTAATACTGCCTTTTGAGACTTGGCTTAATACTGTCTTTTGGGTCCTGGCTTAATACTGCCTTTTGTGTTTTGTCTTAATACTGCCTTTTGAGACTTGGCTTAATACTGTCTTTTGGGTTTTGACTTAATACTGTCTTTTGTGTTCTGACAAAATAAATAAAACTTTCATTCAAACTAGCAAGACTGCAAATGCTAAATCATGAAAAGAAACAATTGTATTAATCACTATGTCCATAAAAACACAGACAAAATAATACAATCAAGTATCAATGCAAATATATGATTTTTACAAAATTAGATCAAAAGATTCAACTATGCCCATGCAAGAAACATGTTCCTTGAAGATTCCTACTGGTAGAGCTTTTGTTAATGGGTCAGCAACCATATCTACCGTCGAGATCTTTTCTACAATGATGTGATTATCATCAACTTTTTCCTTTATTAACAGATACTTGATATCAATGTGCTTTGAAACACCAGTCCTCTGATTATTTTTAGAGAAAGATATAGCTGACTGATTATCACAATACACTAATAATGGTCTGGAGATGATTTCCACAGTCTTCAGACCAGAAATGAAATTCCTTATCCAGATTGCCTGCTTCATGGCTTCGAACAATGCCACGACCTCTGCCTCCATAGTAGAAGATGCTAAAATTGTTTGCTTCATACTCTTCCAGGAAATAACTCCTCCAGCCATCATAAAGATGTATCCTGAAGTAGATTTCCTGTCATTAGGGCATCCGTTGTAATCTGCATCAGAATAACCCATAATCTCAAGGGTATCATTGCTGCCATAGGTAAGCATATAATCTTTTGTCCTCTGTAAATATCACAAGACTTTCTTCACAGCTGTCCAGTGAGCCAAACCTGCATTTGACTGAAAACGTCCCAAAACACTCACTGCAAAAGTGATATCAGGGTGAGTGCAGACCTATGCATACATAAGGCTCCCTACTGCAGATGCGTAAGGCTTATCAGTCATAGATCTTCTTTCAATCTCATTCATTGGGCACTGGGTCTTGTTTAACTTGTCTCCCTTGCTGATGGGTGCCTCACCAGCTGAACAGTTTGACATATTGAATCTCTTGAGTACACGATCAATATAAGCCCTTTGAGATAGTCCCAATAGTCTACGTCTTCTGTCACGACTGATTTCAATACCCAGGACAAAAGAACCCTCACTCATATCTTTCATTTCAAAGTTCTCTGACAGAAATCGCTTGGTCTTTGCAAGCAAACCCAAATCACTACTGGCAAGCAAAATGTCATCTACATACAATACCAGAAAAATGAACTTGCTCCCACTGATTTTGTGATAAATGCATTGATCAATAGCACTCTCAACAAAACCAAAAGAGGATATAATCTGGTGGAACTTTAGATACCATTGTCTAGAAGCTTGTTTGAGACCATAAATGGATTTGTTGAGCTTACAAACCATTCCTTCCTTGCCTTGTACCTCAAAACCTTCTGGTTGGTGCATATAAACTTCCTCAATCAAGTCTCCATTCAAAAAGGCTGTTTTGACATCCATCTGATGTAATTCGAGATCATAATGAACCACAAGTGCCATAATAACTCTGAAGGAATCCTTCAAGAGACTAGAGAAAATGTCTCCTTGAAGTCAACTCCCTCCCTCTGTGTGAATCCCTTAGCTACTAGCCTGGCCTCGTAGCGCTCAATTCTTCCCCTAGAGTCACACTTAGTCTTGAAAATCCATTTGGAGCCTATGGGTTTACAAGAATTAGGTAAATCTACAAGCGTCCAAACACCGTTGTTAGCCATGGATGACAATTCATCTTTCATAGCTTCCAACCATTTTGGTGCATTAGAGCTATTCATGGCATCCTCAAAACTAGAGGAATCTATTGCTTGACCAATGTCAAATTCTCCTTCAGTCAAGTATAGAATGTAGTCAGAAGAAATAGCACTCTTGCGTTGTCTAGTAGATCTCCTGACCATCTCTTCAGGTTCTGCAATCAACACTGGTGCCGTAGGTGGATCAGGTACCTCAATCCCTGTAAATTGCCCCGCCATTGATGGGACCAATGGATGCATAACAGTAGGCACAATAGTTCTGGGAATCACTGAATTAGGAAATACAAGGACTTCATCAAATTCCAAGCTTCTTGGTTCTACTAATTCACAGGAGTCTTCAATGAACTTGGCATGAGCAGTCTCAACTATCCGATTGGTAGAACTGGGACAGTAAAATCTAAATCCCTTGGATCTAGTAGGATAGCCAACAAAATGGCAACTGATTGTCCTTGGATCCATAACTTTTTCATGAGGATTATATAATCTGGCTTCAGCTCTGCATCCCCAACCATGTAGATGATTCAAGCTCGGTTTTCTACCAGTCCATAGCTCAAAAGGTGTTTTGAGAACAGATTTACTTGACACCCTATTGAGTATGTAAGTGGCAGTTTTCAGAGCTTACCCCCATAAAAAATCTAGAAGATTGGTGTTACTTATCATACTTCTCATCATGTCTTTTAGAGTCATGTTCTTTCTTTCGGCAATTCCATTTTGTTGAGGGGTTCCTGACATGGAATATTGAGCAATAATGCCATGCTCTTGTAAGAACTTGGCAAAAAGACCAAGGTGTTGAGTAGAATCACCTGGCTTACCATAATATTCACCTCCTCGATCTGATCTAACAACTTTTATCCTTTTTGACAAAAAATTCTCCACTTCCGTTTTGTAAATCTTAAAGACATCCAGTGAACTAGATTTGTCAGCCAACAGGTAGACATAACCATATCTTGAATAATCATCAATAAGGGTAATAAAATATCGATGACCTCCAATGGAAGGAGAGGGAAAAGGACCACTGATGTCAGTATGAATTAGTTCCAATAAGTCATTGCTGCGAACCGACTTCTTCTTCCTGTTTCTAGTCATTTTTCCCTTGATATAGTCCACACAGACAGGCATATCTTCAAACTATAAAGGTTTCAGAATTCCATAAATAATAAGTTTTTTCATACGCTCCACTGAAATATGTCCTAAGTGCCTGTGCCAAAGAGTAGAGGATGACTCATCCAACATAGGACGTTTAGAAGACACGTTCAAAACCATAGAAGGTACTAAATTCAATTGATATAAACCATTCATTATCATTCCATTTCCAACTACAGAAGAATTCAGACATAAATCAAAACCATTCTTATTAAAACTTAAACTGTATCCATTATTTACTAGTCTTGATACAGAAATCAAAATTTTCTTCATTGAGGGAACATATACAGTGTCTTCCAAATCTATAAAAAAATTTGAAGTCAGAAGCAGCCTAACTACTCCAATGGCCTCCACTGCAACTCTCACACCGTTCCCTACGAACACACTAACCTCATCCCTGCTTGGTGCTCTGCGGCTTAGAAACCCCTACAAGGAATGGATAACATGAATGGATGATCCAGAGTCAATCAACCAGGAATCTACAGGAACATCAACCAGAAAATACTCAAAACATACTAGAGATAAATGAGTACCAGATTCTTTCTGCTTATTCAACTAGGTCTGTCTGTCTCAACAGTCTTTCTTCATGTGTCCCTTATTTTTGCACCAGAAGCACTCCACACCATTCAAGTCTTTCTTGTCATCATTTCCTTTTAAGGTATATGATTTATCATAGGGTTTTCCATTTTCCTTCTTGAAATTTTTTATCTTCTTCTGAGGTCCTACACCTCCATTTCCCTTTCCCTTTTTAGAAAAAGGTTTGTGCTGAACTAAATTTGCACTCTCAGGTTTCTTCTTTTTCAATCTATCCTTTTCTTGAGAGCAAAAGAAAATCAAATTGTCCAAACTCCAATTGTCTTTCTGAGTATTGTAAGATACATGAACCTGACTATATTCATTTGGGAGAGAAATCAAGGCAAGATAAATCAGAAAGTCATCATCCAAAGAGGTTGACAGCCCCTTTAGTCTTTCCCTTTTTGCAACCAATTCGAGTATGTGTTCTCGAATACTGCCATTTGAATCAAACCTTGCTCCAGTTAAGGCTGCCATCAGACTAATTTTGAGACTTTTATTTGTCATATTAAATTTCGTCTGTATCTCTTTCATATATTCTTTGGCAGTATCTTTCATTTGGATACTACCACGAAGAGATTCAGAAACGGAATTTTTTATCAGGATTAGAGATTTTCGATTAGAAGCTTCCCACATCTCTATTTTTAGAATCTGAGCGGAAGAGCTCTCAAGAGTGATATGAGCAGGTTTCTCCTCTCTGAGAGCTAAGTTCATATCCGACATGCTGAGTTGGGTTTCAACTGCCTCATACCATTTTTGGTAATTCGAACCAGTCAACACAGGTAGAGAGGCTAATACATTTGCTGGTATCGACATCCTGAGATGAAATTTACTATATGAGTTTACATTTAAAAACATGTATGCAATTGATATATCCAACGCTGATATGTATATCAAGGAAATAAATAAATCATTAAACCACAACAGAATGGAGGTCATTATTTCCCCTTCCTAAGAGTCAACCGCACTACACACTTATCCTTTGGGATAAGCATGCACTGGTCCTCTTAGATATCCAGGCTGAACCGCCAAGGAATGATGGCTTCGATAAATTTCATCACCTTTGGGTGATTGAAAAATCCTCAGCGGAACATCCTTAAAAAATAATTTCTTTTCTTAAGAGTCAACCGCACTACACATTTATCCTTTGGGATAAGCATGCACTGGTCCTCTTAGATATCCAGGCAAAATCGCCAAGGAATGATGACTTCAGAAAATTTCATCACCTTTGGGTGAATGAAAAACCCTCACCCGATCATCCTTAAAAAATAATTTCTTTTCTTAAGAGTCAACCGCACTACACATTTATCCTTTGGGATAAGCATGTACTGGTCCTCTTAGATATCCAGGAAAAACTGCCAAGGAATGATGACTTCAGAAAATTTCATCACCTTTGGGTGAATGAAAAACCCTCAGCCGATCATCCTTAATAAGTGAGTGCATGTTACTAACATAACTGGACAATGCCACCTTTGGGTGTGCATCATCAGGCTTGACTACTTCTGTATAAAATAAAATAAAATCTTTGAATTTGCAGACATAACCATGCAATAGGTATGCCATTTTGGTGGGTTTTACTCTATTACACAATTATATCTGTAAATTCTGGTATGTAGTTATATAGAATATGATTCAAAAATTGAAAACATGAAATTATGTCTCAACAAACCAATATAAACATGCACATTACTCATCTGATAATCATCTCATCATTTAAAATTACAAAAACCTTATAAAATACTCTCAAAACTAGCTTTTATCCAATTACTATAGATTTGGGATTCCACAAATGACACTACAGATATACCAGAATGAAGATAATCAAAAAAGGAATTCAACGGAAAAAATTTCAGGTCAATCGGACCCTTAACGCGCCCTCACGCGCCGATTAAAGTCGGCGCATGGGATCACTTGCCTGTGATCCAAACAGGCCCTAAGGTCTGAATCCATTTTGGTTTGGTTCAATAAAACCGGGTTTGGGTTTGATCAGGTTTATCCAACTCTGGTCCGAAACAGAACCAGGGTCAACCCGGTCCACCTGGTTTGGATCATAATTCGGATCGGGTTGACCCATTTTCACCTTATCCGGATCGGCCCGATCCAACTTTGACTTATTCGGGTCGGATCGACCCATATTTACCCTATTCGAGTCGGGTCATAGTTCTGGCCATTCCGTCTCAACTTTTTCCTATTCGGGTCGGGTCATAGTTCGGGTCGGTTTGCCCCCGAATCCATATTCATTCGCGTCGGTTCGTAATTCAGGTCGGGTCATAATCCATCGGGTTGACCCGACTTGACTGAACCAGATCGGATCGGGTGTAACCGACCCGGGTTACCTGGGTAGAGGTTCTGACGTCGAGTCGGTCTTGGGTCAACCAGGTCGCCCCCCACTTTTTTTTTTTTAATCCAGCGAGTGGATCTCACTCGCTTCTTTCTCAGGCACGTGACGGCGCGTCCGGCGGCCGGTGACGACGATTTTTATATCGCCATGACCGTCTCAGGGAGATCTACACATTGATATATTTTTCTTGTAATTTTGACGGTCGAAAAATTATCCGATTATTTAAATATCTTCTTTTTCACCAAAAATTCAAATGGAAACTAAAAAGAATTTTCTTCATGTTTCATTATTCAATGATTTTAAATCCATGTGGGATAGCTCTGACACCACTGTAGGAATTCATTCATCTTAATAAAATTCATTTAAATGAATCACATATGGAAAATAAAACACATTTGGGTAATAACATAATCATTAAAAGAGATGAGACATATCTCTTAGTAGAAGAATATTTTTCGCCTTTGTCTTTTGCCTTTTTCCCAACAGAGATCATCTCCCTTAGGTATGGGTCCTTTTGTTTTCATGTAAAGAGAGATTATAGGGACCCTGCTTCATATTTATAATGATTTGGATTTCAAATCTATTCCATTGAATAGATTTGATTTATATTTGGAAAGGGATAATCAATCAAACCTTGATTGGATTCCCACCAGTCAAAATAGGCAAGTAAGATAATGTTGCCCATAATAATAAAATCAGAAAAGATTTTACACTTTCTTTTTTATTCCAAAGTTTTACCATCCTTTGGTGGTTTGTTTATCACCTTCTGAACCTTGGCCCTCTCATCCAACAATCATTCCCTTTGTATTGATCCAGAAGTCAAATTAAATTACCACATATACATATTCATCTCAATAATAGTTCATAACCATAATAGCATCACCAAAGATGATGGTTCCCATACCAACACTTTCACCATATGATCCAGTTTATAACTATAATAGCATCACCGAATACAAAAATTTGAGAACATGTATAGCAATAAGTCCAATTAATGAAATATATCTTCTATGATCGAAACAAACTGGTCTACTTAGACTTTAGAGCCTTTAAGAGGTACAAACATTGCACATTCTCATAAACGATCATAACTAACCACACAGAACACGCAATCAATTCTTGAGTCAAAAGTTGTCACCTTAAAGACCAAAGACCAAAGGTCACAAGCCTCAATTTAAATGATACATCTCTTACATGTGACTTTACGCAGAACAACTTAACCGAAATAGATTTCAAAGATAATGAAAAAAGAAGGTTGATAGATTTACTGACTTATGATAGTCTGTAAGTCAGTTTCATTGATGAGTATTAGCTAGTCTCTATTTGTAGGAAATATAGAATAGGTGTCTTAGGTTTTCTAGATTTCTTCCCTAAGCATGTCACCCATACACATGCATGGCATGTACCATGTACTCCTCTGTTTATATTTTCCTATCAATTTTACACTTTTTTTTTTTTTTTTTTTTTTATCATCATGAAGCCGCATCAACACTTTCTGTAAGCTTGTAACCCGAAACGGATGGTCTACCGCCGCTACTGCGCATGAGGCGCCTGCACCAGCCATATTGACTCCAGCGACTCTGTTGGACCCGACAGCATCTCAAGTTTTCCTTCAAATCTGTAAAATCATACTTGCAGATCTGTTTTACAACCTGTCAAGGCTTCTGATTATGTAACCGGCATCAGGTGTAACCCGACTGCTCATAAGAAGGCGGACTAAAGAGTTAAATTTCATGTAAACAACATTAACCTACTCTTAAAGTCCAACAAAGCCTTTAAGAGGGTAAAATTCCTTTGTTACTGCAAAGTAATGAGACAGTCTTACACGGACTGTTATCATTACACCCAATTTTCTCCCAGATTATAAGGTCCACCATTGTCCACCCATACAGTAAATGCGAGCCATGGGTTTCAAAAAGTCTTAAATGAGTTTAATCTTAAGAATTGTAGTAAAATAGATTTGTTGGAGTAAGTTTAAGACTTGGACATAATCATATACTAATGATCTCATATAAATTAACACAAGTCTAAAAGTAAATAATGCACTTACTATATTTGAAGAATAAGAAACAATAAGATAGGGCTGAGTCATACCACCGGTCACTCTCCTTAAGATTAAATTCACCCCTTACGTGCAAAGAGTTCCCGTGAAATAATCCCCAAGATAAAACAACCCCAGTAATTTGAAGCATCTTCCACTTAGGTTGCACTCCAAGAAGTGGTCTTCGTCAGAATCCCGACGGCTATAATTAACACTCGAAGAAAACAGAACTTTTCTTGCATTTAAAAAAGAGTAAAGTTGGAGGGAGAGAGAAAGAGAGAGAGTTCTACATGAACTTGAAAAAGTGTGTGTGTGTAACCTTATGCTTTAGGACTGTCTTCTTATTTATAGAGGATGAAATTTCAAATCAATGGGTACAATTGAGAGCTGTATCCATCCAATGGGGTACAAAGAATGGGTACATCCTTTGAATGGATGGCCTGTATTTGATCTCCCAATGATTATATAGATCAACGGTTGAGATCATACCCCTTCAATCTGTATAGGTACAAAACCATGTATAGGTATCAATTCAAGAATTTTTACCTCTACGTATTTAAATACGTAGAGTCATACCTTTAGCAATAAGCCAACGGATCCACAACCGCACCCACATCCGTAGCATATAAGTCTTCTCAATCTTGTTTCCCTTAGCAATATGGGACTAAAAGAATCCGACAAACTAAACCAACCAAAAAACACTGTGAAAATTTTCCAAAACCAAAAATCGAAAAGAAAAAATTTTGAAACTTTTATTTGTATTTTGAAAAAACCAACAATCCTTCATTCTTGGTTCCCTCTACACCATTCAACAGTAGAAGTGGTTGGAGTTGTTGGATTCTGCAATTGAGGCAGCGACGCAACACCGTGCGGCAATCGAGGGATGGTTTCTTTTCTTGAAAAATTCCTCTTTTTCCCATTCTTAATGGGTATATCATATCTTTTTATTCGTTTTCCTTTTATGATGATTTGGGTCATTAAGATATGTGAATCATTTGGTGATTTTCACTTTTTCCTTTCTGAAAATTTGTGGGCAAGTGGAGAAGTTCTGGTCTTAGGTTCATTCATGGAAGATTGTATCGTTTATTTATTTATTTATTTTTTTGGAATTTTCAACCAAAACTATTTCTTCTCTCATTTTTAACAATTACTGCACCCTTGCACTAAAAAAACCCTAGGCCGATTCTACTCACCGCTACTGTTTTGTCTTTCTTCCTCGCTTGGTACGATGGGAATGAAGGGGCGAGATGCAAATTGTCATACATGGCATACAGACTGATTGCAAAGCAAGGGGGCTTGCGTCCACAAGGCTCTAGAAAGCCTGCAATAGAGAGGAGTAGAGGATATATACAAAAAAAAAATTCAATTCCAAGATTGGGAAGTATATTGTCATACATTCATTGGATACAGTCTGATTACAAACATCGCATTGGGTGAGAGAGAGAGAAAGAAAGAGGAAGATAGCAAGAGCTAGATTCTGATTTTCTACCTCTATACAGTTCGATGACTCCACCATCGCATAGTGCTGCTACGACTCTTTAGTTGCAGAGTCCAACAAGATGGAACAAAGGAACAAGGATAAAGGATGATGGAACGATTATACGAAGGGGAGGGAGCTGATTCCTACGAGGGATAAAGAGGAAGGGTTAGAGTCAATTAAAGTTTTAATCTTTCATTAATAAATTTACTTAAAGTTTTTGTTTTTCCAACAATGAATGTGATTTTACAAAAATATCTTCATAACTTTATTTATTTATTTATAATTTTGTTTCTTTGTTTAAAAGATGACCTTCATGATATAAGCTATAAGGGCATGCTCATAGTTAGCTACAACGGGAACAGCAAAAAAAATAAAACTAGACGAAACGGGTTTTAGACAGAGGAGATGGTAAAGAAAATGGTCAAAGATTTTGAAAACAGCACAAAAAACTAAAACTGACATTATGGGTTTTAAACGGATCAAATATAATACGGTACGGCAAAAAAAAGACAATATACTCTCATAAATTGAAAAAATATACCTAAATCAATGGGAACACATACATTTATGATATGTCCAATCATAAAGCGTGAGAAAAAAATAATACAATAATGAGTTTAGAAGCAATTACAAGGAAGTAGCCAATTTTTAACCCCATATCGGTTACATATAAAAAACAATAAGAATATTAAACATGTGGGACTAATCGACTCATTACTCATGAACGATGCAGGTTAAAATATGGATACGGGTACGATACGGTACGTGTTTTAAATGCTTTTTCAACAGCAAAGCTTGGAGTATGAAGTAATTTAAAGTATTTTTGAAGTCAATACAACAATACCCATTTTAAACGACCAAATACGGTACGCGTTTTAACTACCAAAGGGCATGCTTTCTATGCAACATCTATTTCTACCACATGGAATGAAGATATTGTAGGCACTCTTTCTATGCAGCTTCTATGTCTACCACATGGAATGATGATAGTGTACGTAATCCCAACTTTTATAGAAAGTGTGTGCATGTTTCAAATTTGAGATAATGAGATTAGGTTCCACCTATATCCTGAAAGTTTTGAATTTTTTAATTAAAGCTTTACTTTTGCCATGTGGTTTGCTTCAAACTTAACAAGTGAGCAAGGGAACCTAGTCCTACTTCACATTTGTGAGCCCCCATTTTGGACATCATTTATCACAAGGGTATTTTAGTCGTTTAGGTAATTAAAAAAATAATAAATAAAATTTAATTAAATTAAAAATTTATAATGTAAGAAATGAGGAAGTGTTTTCTTTTTTTAATGAGCTTGGGTCTTACTCAATAAAATCATTGGGTTTGAGTTTATCTTTTAATGGGCTCAAGTTAAAGAGGGGGGTTTAGGTGTTTTAGGTCTTAAGGGTTTAAGTGAAGGGTATTTAGGACATTCAAATGGGGTTTATAAAGGGGGGTCCAACAAAAACCCTAGAGGAAGGGGGTCATTTGTAGGAGTTTAGGATAGGTGAAAGCGTTGCAGAGGAAAGAAGAATGCATCAATTGCGGTAAAAAGAAGTGCTTCGAATCATTGCTATTTGACTTGGACCTATTCTAAAAATGTCGAGGTATTTCAAATTGTTTGTTGACACGGACAAAGTCAAGGAAAACTTTTGAAATGATTTCAATATTGAACCTTGGACATATAATAGTTCCGAATCTAATCTCTTTAGAAAGAAGATCTTTTGTTTCATGGTAGCCTGCGCATAAAAAGACTGGTGTGAGAGAAAGGCCGTAGCTAAGAGAAAAAACAGGAGCAGGAGAAAGAGATAAGACGAACAACATTTAGGATCTGATAGAAGACCATCAACTCCTATCGCATTCAATTCAATCTCAAGGTAGTTTGTCGCGGGAAAGGCAAAATTGGGGATAAAAAGAGGGGTCGTGAGAAGAAAAAATTGGGAATGGGGGCAAATAACGACTCTAGTCTCTATCGATTTTGCTCTCTCTCTCTCTCTCTAGACTAGTTGGAGTTTCAAAAAGAAGCTTTGGAAATCCTACTGTTTGACAGTTTTGAGAGTGGTCCTGTTGTCTTCGGATTTCGCCCAGTGTACGAGATGATGCCACGTATCTGCAGAACATGAACACGCAATGAGGTAGGTGGGTTTTGTCCCGTGGCCACTCCAATGCTTAAGTCAGTATGGTCCAGGACAAACAGAATGAAACTCAGGGATAAGATACCCAAGTTCTTTAAAGAGGGTGTACTGAGGTACAGGAGTCTCTTTCGAACCCTTCCCTTTCAGTTCAACATGATCACAAGGTTGTTATGGCAAGTAAAACTAATAGGTGAGTGCAGACTCACAAAGAAGAAGACGAGAAAAGTGACCAAGCTTAGAGAGATTTGGGCAAAATAAAAGTACCTTCAGTGTGTAAAAGACTTGGATCCACTAGGCGCATGATCTCTTGGTATTTATAGAGTAACCAGGAAGCTTGTCGAGCAAGCTTTCTCCATCTACTACCATCTCAATCAAACTAGCCTGTAGGGTAGAGTAGGACAAGAGATCTACAACCCCCTGAGGCGACACACACCTATCTAATCCCTGCTTTTCAACCGCCTGTCAGTCCACATCATCGCCTATGTCATTTAGTGTAGCCGCATTAGCTAGTATTCAAGCGCATTCGACCTCCTTCTCTTCTCTGTTGGTCTATAAGTAGGTAGGGGCGGGTTGAATCAACACATCTGACATTTATTACCCTTGTCGGCATTTATGAGCATTGATGACAGTGCATTTAATGCCCACCTACCACCATCCCATTTGTCCCCTAGTCGAATAGCCTCTTTCAAAATACTTTTAGGCGGGATACCTTCACTTTCCAAATAAAATCACCACATCCTCAGATTAGTGCCACATGTACAATCTTACCCGCTCCTCCTTAACATTCCATTCCCTCGGCTATGATTGAATCTGTCTTATTTTCCCTCAACAGGTCCAATCCCTGCAAGATGGAATTGGACAGTATTTATCAGTATTCTACTCTCAAACTGTACCCATGAAGTAAGGATCTCCGGATCAAGGATTGGGGTGGTTATCAAACGGGGCCCAAGAACCAAAAGGAATCTGATTCCAATCCCAGAGAGGCAAATAGGAGAATGAAAGGAATAAGGTAGCTTTGGCCTCCGGGGTAGGACTTAGGAGTGGTCTATAAGCAATATGCCTCCAAAACTAAGGAAAAGCTAAACGCAAAGAAAGCCAAAGAATCTCAATTCATCATCTTAACCAAATTGTGAGACTCTTAACATCTTTTTAATTATCTCAGCAGTCGTCAGAATCAACCAATCCCCATTGGACTGCAGGAACAATCCCTCAAAATGGAGAGCTCTGATAGTAAACCCATGCTCTCCAAGCCCATTCTTCTTAAAGCTGGCATCCCTTTGGCTCTTTCCTTGGGTGGTTTGATCTACAGTATGGTCACAACAAGAAGAAAACCACCTCCTGAAGCTCCACCTGCAGAAACCCAACTAGATCTTCCTGAAACTGATGATCCAGAGGAGTTACCAGATAACGAGTGCTCCCACAGCCCTCATTCAAAATCTCTACCCCCTAAAGAAGAAGAAGAAGAAGAACAGCAAATCACATATACCCAGGTAACAAATTCATTGGGAAGTTTGCAAATTCATGATAGATATGATATAGAAAATGAGCTTTTGAGCCTAAAGAGGTGGCTCATAGTTCTTCAAGACAGGGAAAGGGAGCTTGAGGTACAGTTTATTCATTACTGTAGTTTGAAAGAACAAGAATCAATTATACTGGAGCTTCTGAACAAATTGACATCAGAGATTGCCCGTCTTGAATTGTTGAATCTGGAGGCTAAGTTTATTGAGGCCGAGAATCAGAGGCTTGAAGCTGTAGTGGTTGAGTACCTGAGAATCGTAAAGCAACTCAAGTCTGCAAGATTAGAGAATGGGTTACTTCAAAGGAAGGTAAGGAAGCTTTGGAGAAAGACGAAGCTTTTGAGAAAGACTAGAGAGCATTCTCGTGTTCTTAAGCAACAAGCTTCTGCTCTACAGTCTAGGGAAGCTGAGCTTTTGAGAAATGAGAAAGAATTAGAAAGCAGTTCACAAGTAATTAAGGGATTAGAAGAGGAAATAATGGAGCTGAGAAGAATGCTGGTTCAGTTGCAGGACGAGAAAAAGGAACTAATTGAGAAACTAGAGCTGGCAGAATTATTGGCTTCTTCAACCTCAAAGGTCTAAATCTTGTTTCATCCTAGTCTTACAGAATATCTTTTTTTTTTTCCTTTTTGAGTCTTTTTAGCAAACACATCATCAGCACATCTGAGTAATCCATAACCAGACTCTGTAGCTCCTAGGCCAAAATTGACCCAATTTGATCGTTCTATCTGATCTAGTGCATACCTCTGGACTGATGAAAAGGATGATTTTGATCATTCAATTATAAACTGTTTGACATTTTCCCCTTTATTTGCAGGAAAAGCTGCAAGAGACAGAAAATGGATACCATGAACAACTATTAACAGAGCTAGAACAACTTCAAAAGGATCGTGCAGCAGAAGTTGAGGAATTGATTTACTTGCGATGGATCAATGCGTGCTTAAGACATGAGCTATTTCGGAATAACAAACAACAGATAACCCACCATGAGGAAGTGGAGGAGGAGGAACCATTAGTGTTGGAATTGGAAGGAAATGAAGGAAAGAAAGATTGTGGTCTAGAGTATGACACAGACGGTTCATCATCAGATTCAGAACACCATGAATCTTGCTTGGGTAAAACAAGTGGTAGTTATTCTGGTTCCAGAAGACAGAGGTTAGTTCGGAAATTGAAGAGATGGGTGGAAGGGAGTGAGAAATGCAAGAAATTATGGGATGAGAAGGACAAACATCAAAGTAAAAACAGAAGTATGCCTTCTGTTTCATATGGGGCAATAGAACAACATCCGGCTGCAAGGAAGTCATGTTCTAGTGTATAACTAATGTCCTAACAAATTTTCCACTTTTGGAAAATCCTTTATTCTTCTTTATGTTGTGGTTCAGGATTTATAATTCTGTAACTAAAAAATATCTTATTATGTAACTACATTCTTCCTGTCTAAACAATATACTGAAAGTTAAAAAAAAGAAAAAAAAAAAAAAGAATTCCATATCTGCAAATTTGGAATAAATTAGCATGTTCTTTTGTTCTACCAAAAAAAAAAAAAGACATGTACTTTTGTTTTTTACTCTCCCCCCTGAAAAAAAAAAATTCTCCATGAGTCATTTCTCTCTTGGTGGGCCCTTTTACGAAAAGGAATGGGAGTTGTTGTTGTCGATAATCTCCCGAGCTTCCTGAGAGGCTAATCCTACAGTGGAGGTAGATAGGCAAGTGAGAGCGGATTCGAAAACCCTTTGGCCACTCCAATGCTTAAGTTAGAACTGAGCTACAAGTAGTTGGAGCTCGATACGAGATATACGAGCTCCTAAGCGTGGGTTTAGTAGATAGAGATAGAAAGAGAGGAGAGTATAAGAGAGTAAAGGATTGGATCCTTACCTTCATATTATGCTGTATGTATAGAGGGGGCATGAAGTGGCATGTGTTTTTGCATGATCTACGATCAGGGGGTGGATCTCCTGCCTATCCTGAACTCTTTGCCTTCAAACGGGAGCTATCATGGCAATTGGAGCTGGAGTTCGATAAAGAGTGGGTGTGAGCCCACGATTGAATCCATAAAAGTCAGGATTGATTGCAGGTTGATAATCTAATAACCATTGGATGCAAATCTTCTAAGAACTTTCTGATGACAATTCTAAGATTCTTGTTCATGGGTGACATAAATAGGTAACATGTGTTGGGAATGGAGGGACGTGCACTATCATGGGCGTACCCATGATCGTCGGTCCGAAATCATGGGGTTGACCTCTGAGGTGGCTTCCTTGTATGCTTATATATGACTGGACGTGTGTCTTTGGCACATGTCCTTCTCCGATTGATAGAATTATTATTCCCCTAACAAAAAGGGCATGGAAATGAATCATGTGGATGAGACTCGATAGGAGAAAATCTTCACCTCACCGAACAGAGTATCAAAAAAAAAGAAAAAGAAAAAGAAGTCATGTCCATGTGGAGTAACTATATTTTTTAACTTTAAACCTCTCATTAGTTATGTTTTAATTAAAGCATATGGAAAAGGGTTCTTGGGTAAAGAAACGCTTATGCACTTCACATAAAATTTTCTATTTATTTTTCTTTTTCTTCATAAAAGAATTATTTAAAAAAAAAATCATGAGATGCGTAGAGTCTATGCCGTTTGCTTAGAGAGATAATATAAAGAATATTGGTCTTAGGGAAAGAAGATATGAATAATTTAAAGGGAAAGATTTCGTAATCAATAGCAAATCATGTGCTTCCTCACATAAAATTTTAAAAAAATATTCCTAGAAAAGTTATAAAATATTCACATAAATATTTGTTGGAGAACACGACTGAGCTTCTGAAAACTTTTCCCATAATTTAAAATTGGAAAGAAAGAAGGACTTTGTTAGCATTTTTGTCTTTTGCCGTTTTAATATTAGAAAAAATTTCATCTAACCCTCCAAAATTATGTCAAATTCGATCTAATCTCTAGTAATTTCAAAAGTCTCATCTACCACTCAAAAAGTTTTCAAATGTCTCATTTACTTCTTAAAATTTTTTCACCGTTAGTCAAAGAGACCCCAAATTTTTTCACCGTTAGTCAAAGAGACCTCACCCGTTAGTAGAGTCCTGTTAGTTGCAAATATTAGGACAATATTGCCCTTATTTTAAAAATAAAAGATGATAATGCCCCCCAAAACTAAATCCTGCAACAACCGTCTTCTTCCTCCCCCTCTCTTTTGGGTACCCACTCTGTTCGTTCTCTTTTATTCTTGCTCTAACAAGAATGCACGTTTAATGTTGATTACTGGAGAGACTTCAAAATCGCTGCTTTCAGTTTTCAATTCCTTTTGTTCGCAATCAATGAGCTTTCAGAACTTCTCTTATCATTCAAAGCTTCCATTAGCGATCCGTTTCGGTTTCTCACTGACTGGAACGCTTGACCGGATGATGATATCTGCTGATTTCAATTCATGGAGGTTTATCAACCTTAGTCCGTGGTATAGGTATGATTTTGCAAAAAAATAAAAGATAATACTTGAGAAGATCAGGAAGAAGATATAGATGATGGGTAATAGGATAGTGGATGAGTTTATATCATACCGATCTGGAGAAGTGGGTATTCGTCGGTAGTTGGAGTAAAAGCTCGAAGGTGAAGATCGCCGGAGGAGTTGTAGAGAAATGCTTGGAGAAGAAGGCACCAGTCCAGTTTTGGTTTTCAATTTTTAACTTTGGTCCATGATTTATTCCAGATTCTATGCAATGGGAAATTGGAAATTATTTCCGTGCTTTCCATCATTCGAGCTTCAGAGCTGCTCTTGTTGTAAAATTGTTGTTGCTCTGCTCTTCCTCTTTGCAGAAACAAAAACAGAAGTGAAAGGTAGAGGACGAGCAGCAAAGCCTGAAATCGACAACCCATATCGTTTCGCTCGATTCGAGGAACCCTAGAATAGCGTCTTCCGCCATAGTTCCTCTGGTTTGGTCTCCAGGCCTCCAGCACAATATGGCTGGAAATCCTTCCCCTCAAGGTGCGACCTACACTTCGTGGAGAAATCTGATGACTGTAAAGGAGACGAAACCATCGAAACCAGTCTGGTTTCATCGGAACATAACATTAATTTCGAATTTCGGACTGAATTGTGGCATTTTCCATGTCGATACCTAGTATCGTTTCGGGTTAACTAAAATCCGAAATATTCCGGCCGAAATTCTTAACTATTCCCATAACTCAATGTTTTATTTTAATGTTTTAAAGTTTTATTTTATTATTTTAAAGAAAAGACAAATTAGTAACTTTATCTCATTTTAATGTTTTAAAGTTTGAAATAGAAAGGGTAAGAATGTCTACTCATATGTTCAGTCAATTCTGTCAGTTAAATGGGACCGGTTAGAATATCTGGAAATCATTGGGTAGTAGATCGAATTTGACATAGTTTTTGGGGGTTAGATGAAATTTTTTCTTAATATTATTATTATTTATTATAATTATTTTTTTGGGGTACATAGTGGTGGGGGCTAGAGAGAATCAATTTGTGGTTTATAAAACTGAGGATTCCGGTGGGGTGGTTCGATGGCCGCCACGTGTCCCCCACTTGATATCCAACGGAATTTACTCAAAGTGATCTAAAGAGCAACCATGAACCCTGTAATATTGAATCTTAAGTTCAGACAAGCCAAACTCTTTCACCTGTCTTTTGTTCTTCTCTCTCAACGTCGAAACTTCCAAAAAGAAAATCTCCCCATTTCATGCCTTGGTTCTACACAGACACCAACAAGACAACCATGGACTCTTCTCAAAACTGGCTAGCCTTCTCCCTCTCCAATCCCAATCCTCCAGTAGACGCTTCACGGAGCTCTGCCTCTTTGAAGCATTCAACAACAACCACCCTCACAGTAAGCAAAAACTGATAACACCCATTTCGTTTTTTTTTTTTTTCTTTAAAACAGAATCCGAGAAAACCCATAAAACCCATTTCGATTCTCCAAAAGCCTTATCAGATTTAGCTCCATATCCTAAGTTTTTACATTTGTTTTAATTTTTTGGGTAAATTACACCAAAGATACTTAACGTTTTAAAAAATCATACCAGAGATACTTCATATTTCAAAAATCATACTAGAGATACTCTTTTCATATTTCCAATAATTGCCCTATCTAACATTGGTATTCTCCAAGTTAACCGTTAGATGTACCTTAAATTTTCAAGGACTGATCGTTCCTTGTTGAACTATCCTTATTTGTTGCCTCGTAAGGAAAAACAACAAGTTGGGGTGTGGAGTTTTCATCGGAGGTGTATACCATAGTTGAGATCTATGACTCGGTGGCAAGCAACCATCGGTGAGGAAGGATACAGTTACGGGAGATGACATGGGCAAGAGAGTGGGAGGACAATTGAGACGGCGATGAGCACATGGGAATCCAAGTGGTGAGTCATTGCGGTAATGTGATGAGAGAACGAGAGCTAAAGGAGACCAAGAAAGTTATGATAAACAAGGGCATATTTGAAAGTATAATAATAGAAGATACCCCAAGCGTAATATGTATGAAATGTGAGGTACCCCAAATATGTGTGAAACCTGAGGTACCTTTGATATGATTTTTGAAACGTAAAGTACCTCTAGTATAATATCTCAAAACGTTAAGTACCTGTAGTGTAATTTAATTTTTTTTTGGTGATTTATGTGGGGTTGATAGAAGAGTGGAAGAAGATAGTAGCAGAGCAGTGAATCTGTCGATTCTTACCGCCGGTCCAAAGCTGGAGGATTTCCTTAGTGATTGCGGTGGCACCGTTGGAAAGGAAGCATCTTTGGGTCAGTTTTCCGGTGTGAATTAGGTGACGGTGGCTTACACTACTGTTATTTATGATTCAAAGCTGAAAACTATCACTGCAAGCTTCTTGTAGAAATTGTCAAAATCTCATCGTAAAGATGTAGACCTTGAAATCGAAGGTTGTAGAAGAGCGGGATTCATTTTGTATGAAATGTTCTTCTTTTCACGTTTTCACCAAGTACAGTAAATATAGCATACATCTTCTCTCATCAAATATTTTTACTATTGTTTTATGGATAATTGTTACCACTTGAACTTGAGATGAGCCCAATCCATAAGCTAAACATCCAATTTCAATCCAACTCGATTGAATATTTGAATTGTTGGGCTGATGGTTCTGTGTCTCCTAAATCTTGATCATGGTTTAAGTGATCAGGATTGGTTTAACCGAATCGGCTCACTAGGCTAGGGCAGATGCCGTGCCACAACCCGAGTCAGCATGGCCAGCTTGGATTTTTCACACATATAAGGTGATTCTTAGGGATTTTTTGTTCAACTCAGCCTTGTCACACCCCAATTCCAGGACATAGGGGCTATGGCTGGGACACTTACCGCAATCCCAACCAACCACCAAGATCTCGTACGCACTATTGCCACAACACACCATATCATCTTGTAACAACTAACACCACCACATAATTAGATTAAAATAATAACCAACAAAAACCTTTATATAAAATCAAGGATATCAATACTGATGAATTCTAAATGATAAACATAATTGTGAGGACAATGGAAAATCGAGGAGGACAATGGAAAATCGATGATCCTCCTCTGGATAAATGTGTATCCTGTATCGATGAAGATCGATTTGTTCTGTTGGAGTCGCCACCTAGATTAAGGTCTAGGACCTCTAAAAATGTAGTCTCACCCTAAGGTAAGACTTCTATTGACTCGTGACCCAATGTATCAGTTCTTTGGTCTGCAAGAGATCGGGTAAGTATTCAGGGTACGATTATGGGAAGGTGTTAGGCACCCAAACCTCCCGATCAATATCGGCCTCCTAAACATTCCTTAAATTCTAATTTTGACTATGCTTGGTCAACTGGATGACTAGGGTTCAATGGGGGATGTCCTAAACCAAGTTGCTAAGTTATTCTAACCTAGGGTTCAGCCAATCATGTTTTAAAGCAAATAAACAAGCAAATGTAATGTACAACATTATACAGTGAACCAAACCAAAGATGGTTTGGTCTTGGACTGAATCTGAGATGTGTAAGACATCTCAAACTGCCTACGTATTCCAATCCTGAAAATCAAGTCCAAAAACGTAGTTCGAAATGATTTGTGTGATTAATGATTATGGAAGTGATTTATGCATTTGCTTCAATTAGATTCTTTGTTGTTCAAGTTGAAGTTTATGCTGGATGTATGGTTGATGGGTGGCTTTGTACCGTATTTGGGATTCCCAAACTGCCTACGTATTCTAGGGTGTGCCCTAGAAATCAGGTACAACGTAGTTCAAAATTTGTGAGAGTCGGAATTAGAATGTGTACCAAAATCCTTCCATTTTTGTCAATAGGATCTAGGGATGAGACCTAAATTCCTATCATTTTTATTGTTTCCATTTTTGTTAATAGGATCTAGGGATGAGACCTAAATTCCTACCATTTTTATTTAGGATGTGTACTAAATTCTTTCTATTTTTGTTAATAGGATCTAGGGATGAGACCTAAATTCCTACCATTTTTATTTGGGATGTGTACCAAATTCTTTCTATTTTTGTCAATAGGATCTAGGGATGAGACCTAAATTCCTACCATTTTTATTTGGGATGTGTACCAAATTCTTTCTATTTTTGTCAATAGGATTTAGGGATGAGACCTAAATTCCTATAATTTTTATTTGGGATGTGTACCAAATTCTTTCTATTTTTGTTATTTCTATTTTTAGGTTTTTAGGGTTTCCTATCCCTTTCATTGTGATTTTCATTTTTTAGGGTTTCATACCCTAATTTTTCTCTTTATTCTAAGGTTTATTTTGCCCTAATTATTCTTTCCATTTTTAGGGTTTCACTACCCTAATTGTTCAATTCTTTCCATTTTAGGGTGTATCTTGCCCTAGTTGTTGTACAATGTAAACAATCTAACATAGCAATGTGAGCTTAAATATAGCAGTGTAAGCATCCAAATATAGCATGTTGGAAATATATTCAAATTTAGCAACAAATCAGTCAAAGATGGCAAATGAGCATGTGAATCAATACAAACATGATAAGTGTGCATCCAAACATGGCAGTAATCATCCAATATGGCATTTGAGCATGTGTAACAGACAAATATGCAATAAGCATGTGTAGCATTCCAAAACAACAAGAATCATGTAAGCACCCAAAGATAACATGTGAAAGCATTCCAAGTATGGCATGTGAGCAATGTGAGCATCAAATATGGCAATTATGTGGCATCATATGTATCAAAACAACTTGTATGCATGATATTCAGATTCGCTTAAATTAATCATAATGAAGATGATGAAGGTAATTCGGGAGCAGTTGTATAGATTGGTTATTGAAAAATCAAAAATAGAGATGGTAGATGTTGATGGTTGCAATCTGATTTGTATGGTTGTGGACAGATCGTGAGGAGTAGTGCATTGTTGTGGGGATTTGGGTGATTGGATGTGTATTGGGTGATGAGTGATATGGTGGTGAGTAGGTGTAAGGTGAGGGATTTGATGAGGTGTTGGGGGATGGAATTGGTACTGCAGATGATAGCAAGCTGCCTGGCCATGGTTGGGTTTTGATTAATGATGCAGGCTAGACAAGAGTGAAGAGATGGGATTGTGAGTGTAGCTGGACAGGTGTTTAGATGATTATGTGAGTGGAAGCTTGGGTTTGGTGCTTGGTGGGGCTAAAGCGGCAATGGGTATGACACGATGGGGAATCACGGAGATGGAGTTAAGGTGATGATGATTTTTCCATGGCCAGGTAGCCGGGTGCATGAGGATTATAGGTTGCAAGCTTGGGTGGCTGAGAAGGCACGGGAGTGTGTCGGTTGGAGTAGATTAGGTGTTGCTAGGTTTATATGGGAATGGTGGATGGCCAGGTGGCTTGGTTTTAGACAGGATGGCTGGGTAATTGAAGATATGGGCAGCAAGTGGAATGAACAACTTATGCATAAAAAAAACTTAATAGAAAGACAGAAACAAACCGACTTACCTCCTTCTCTCTATGTTCTTCTCTACTTCTTCTTCTTTTCTGCTCTTCCCCGTTCATTCTTCTCTTTCCCACAGCTCTCCATTTTCTTCTCCTTTTTTCCAAAACCGTGAGCCTCTCCCCCTCTTCACGTTTTTTTTCTTTTTTTTTTCTTTATTTCTCCCTCTTTTTTCTCTCTTCTTCCCTTCTTTTTCTCCCAAAACCGTGAGCCTCCCCCCTCTTCACGTTTTTTTTTCTTTTTTTTTCTTTATTTCTCCTCCTTTTTCTCTCTTCTTCCCTTCTATTTCTCCCAAAACCTAGCCCCAAAAGCTTTTCACGTTTTTTTCTCTTTCCCCCTTTTTTTTCTCTTTTGGAAATCCTCTCAACCCCCCTCCCAAAACCGAGTCCTCTAAGAAAAACCATTCTCCCTCACGTTTCTTTCCCTCTTTTCTCTCTCTTCTCCTTTTTTCTCTCCCCAAAACCGTGCCCTCCCTCTTTATCTCAATCTTCTCCTTTTTTCTCTCCAAAATCTTTTGGATTTTATCTCAACCCTAAATCCCCCTTCTCTTTCACCTCTCCTCTCTCTCCACTTTCCTTTTTCTTCTCCAAAATCTTTTGGATTTTATCTCAACTCTAAATCCCCCTTCTCTTTCACGTCTCCTCTCTCTCCTCTTTCCTTTTTCTTCTTCAAAATCTTTTGGATTTTATCTCAACCCTAAATCCCCCTTCTCTTTCACGTCTCCTCTCTCTCCTCTTCCCTTTTTCTTCTCCAAAATCTTTTGGATTTTATCTCAACCCTAAATCCCCCTTCTCTTTCACGTCTCCTCTCTCTCCTCTTTCCTTTTTCTTCTCCAAAATCTTTTGGATTTTATCTCAACCCTAAATCCCCCTTCTCTTTCACGTCTCCTCTCTCTCCTCTTTCCTTTTTCTTCTCAAAAATCTTTTGGATTTTATCTCTTATATGTAATAACATATATTATATACATATATACACATATATTTAATAACATACATATATGTAGTATACAATATATATAACATATAAATACTATGCACATGGATGAACTGATTCGAAATGGGTTGAGACTGGCTTAGGTTGACTGAGTTAAACTGATATGGGTTGAGCTAGGTTAGACCAAAACTGGATTAAACTGAGTTGACTAGATTGATTGGAATTAATTGGATTTTCTCTCTCTATTATTTCATCGGTCATTTCCGCTGTCATCCCGCACGGAATTTTCTGATAACCTTTATTCTAAATTTTCTACGTTCACGTTGTAGAACAGTAAAAATGAGGAATATTGAAACTTGAATCACCTCATTTGAAAATAAAATGGCCAACTTATGACTTTCTGAAGTTTAAGCAAGCCAATTATCGATAATTTGGCTGACCATTCTGCATGAGATCCTTCGGAGGCTTCTACCGGAAATATTTAACGTCCACTTTGTAGAGCACTAAAAATGGAACATAACGAGACTGGAATCACCTGATTTGGATATGGGATGATCAAAATATGAATGTTTGAATATTAAATGACCATTTCCATATGTAATTTGCATGGGACCCTCCGGAGACTTTTGCCCGAGATTTTTCACGTCCACTTTGTAGGACATCACAAATGAAGAACAATGGTCTTGGAATCGTCTGAATCCGACATAGAACGGAAAAGATATGAAGCTTTGAAATTCTAACGATAACTTTGCATGCAAGCTTGCATGGGGCCCACTGGTGACTTCTACCGGAAATCCTTTACATCCACTTTGTAGAACATCATGAATGAAGAATAATGGCCTTAGAATCATCTGAATCCGATGTCGGATGATGAAGATATGATGATTTGAAATTCAAACAATCCGACTTACGATAATTTGCATGAAGGCCCCTGGGATTATTTATAATAATTTCAGAAACCTCTCTTATATGTATCATCCGACTAAAATGGTCATATCTTCTTCATTTGATATCAGAATTGAGCAATTCTGGTCTCATTTTGAAGATAATTCCATGACCTAGGCATCCATGCAAAATTATAACCCGTGAATTTACTGTGGAACCCATTGAAAAATTCCTTTTGTTCACAGACCCATTGAAAACTTTCTCAAATTCACAGCCAAAAATCTAAACTTTCAATCATCTTTCTTTCTTTTGTTGTCCACACACCAGCAGGACAAAAATTCAAATTCTTTCTATTTTTGTTAATAGGATCTAGGGATGAGACCTAAATTCCTACCATTTTTATTTGGGATGTGTACCAAATTCTTTCTATTTTTGTCAATAGGATCTAGGGATGAGACTAAATTCCTACCATTTTTATTTGGAATGTATACCAAATTTTTTCTATTTTTGTCAATAGGATTTAGGGATGAGACCTAAATTCCTACCATTTTTATTTGGGATGTGTACCAAATTCTTTCTATTTTTGTTATTTCTGTTTTTAGGTTTTTAGGGTTTCCTATCCCTTTTCATTGTGATTTTCATTTTTTAGGGTTTCATACCCTAATTATTCTCTTTATTCTAGGGTTTATTTTGCCCTAATTATTCTTTCCATTTTTAGGGTTTCACTACCCTAATTGTTCAATTCTTTTCATTTTAGGGTGTATCTTGCCCTAGTTGTTGTACAATGTAAACAACTAACATAGCAATGTGAGCTTAAATATAGCAGTGTAAGCATCCAAATATAGCATGTTGAAAATATATTCAAATTTAGCAACAAATCAGTCAAAGATGGCAAGTGAGCATGTGAATCAATACAAACATGGTAAGTGTGCATCCAAACATGGCAGTAATCATCCAATATGGCATGTGAGCATGTGTAACAGACAAATATGGCAATAAGCATGTGTAGCATTTCAAAACAACAAGAATCATGTAAGCACCCAAAGATAACAAGTGAAAGCATTCCAAGTATGGCATGTGAGCAATGTGAGCATCAAATATGGCAATTATGTGACATCATATGTATCAAAACAACTTGTATGCATGATATTCAGATTCGCTTAAATTAATCATAATGAAGATGATGAAGGTAATTCGGGAGCAGCTGTATAGATTGGTTATTGGAAAATCAGAAAAGGAGATGGTAGATGTTGATGGTTGCAATCTGATTTGTATGGCTGTGGACAGATCGTGAGGAGTGGTGCATTGTTGTTGGGATTTGGGTGATTGGATGTGTATTGGGTGATGAGTGATATGGTGGTGAGTAGGTGTAAGGTGAGGGATTTGATGAGGTGTTGGGGGATGGAATTGGTACTGCAGATGATAGCAAGCTGCCTAGCCGTGGCTGGGTTTTGATTAATGATGCAGGCTAGACAAGAGTGAAGAGATGAGATTGTGAGTGTAGCTGGACAGGTGTTTAGATGATTATGTGAGTGGAAGCTTGGGTTTGGTGCTTGGTGGGGCTAAAGCAGCAATGGGTATGACACGATGGGGAATCACGGAGATGGAGTTAAGGTGATGATGATTTTTCCATGGCCAGGTAGCCGGGTGCATGAGGATTATAGGTTGCAAGCTTGGGTGGCTGAGAAGGCACGGGAGTGTGTCGGTTGGAGTAGATTAGGTGTTGCTGGGTTTATATGGGAATGGTGGATGGCCAGGTGGCTTGGTTTTAGACAGGATGGCTGGGTAATTGAAGATATGGGCAGTAAGTGGAATGAACAACTTATGCATAAAAAAAACTTAATAGAAAGACAGAAACAAACCGACTTACCTCCTTCTCTCTCTATGTTCTTCTCTACTTCTTCTTTTCTGCTCTTCCCCGTTCATTCTTCTCTTTCCCGCAGCTCTCCATTTTCTTCTCCTTTTTTCCAAAACCGTGAGCCTCTCCCCCTCTTCACGTTTTTTTCTTCTTTTTTTTTCTTTATTTCTCCCTCTTTTTTCTCTCTTCTTCCCTTCTTTTTCTCCCAAAACCTAACCCCAAAAGCTTTTCACGTTTTTTTCTCTTTCCCCCTTTTTTTTCTCTTTTGGAAATCCTCTCAAACCTCCCCCAAACCCGAGTCCTCTAAGAAAAACCACTCTCCCTCACATTTCTTTCCCTCTTTTCTCTCTCTTCTCCCTTTTTTCTCTCCCCAAAACTGTGCCCTCTCTCTTTATCTCAATCTTCTCCTTTTTTTCTCTCCAAAATCTTTTGGATTTTATCTCAACCCTAAATCCCCCTTCTCTTTCACATCTCCTCTCTCTCATCTTTTCTTTTTCTTCTCCAAAATCTTTTGGATTTTATCTCAACCCTAAATCCCCCTTCTCTTTCACGTCTCCTCTCTCTCCTCTTTCCTTTTTCTTCTCCAAAATCTTTTGGATTTTATCTCAACCCTAAATCCCCCTTCTCTTTCACGTCTCCTCTCTCTCCTCTTTCCTTTTTCTTCTCCAAAATCTTTTGGATTTTATCTCAACCCTAAATCCCCCTTCTCTTTCACGTCTCCTCTCTCTCCTCTTTCTTTTTTCTTCTCCAAAATCTTTTGGATTTTATCTCAACCCTAAATCCCCCTTCTATTTCACGTCTCCTCTCTCTCCTCTTTTCTTTTTCTTCTCCAAAATCTTTTGGATTTTATCTATTATATGTAATAACATATATTATATACATATATACACATATATTTAATAACATACATATATGTAATATACAATATATATAAGATATAAATACTATGCACATGGATGAACTGATTCGAAATGGGTTGAGACTGGCTTAGGTTGACTGAGTTAAACTGATATAGGTTGAGCTAGGTTGGACCAAAATTGGCTTGAACTGAGTTGACTGGATTGATTGGAATTAATTGGATTTTCTCTCTCTATTATTTCATGGGCCATTTTCGCTCTCATCCCGCACGGAATTTTCTGATAACCTTTATTCCAAATTTTCTACGTTCACTTTGTAGAACAGTAAAAATTAGGAATATTGAAACTTGAATCACCTCATTTGGAAATAAAATGACCAACTTATGACTTTCTGAAGTTTAAGCAAGCCAATTATCGATAATTTGGCTGACCATTCTGCATGAGATCCTTCGGAGGCTTCTACCGGAAATATTTTACGTCCACTTTGTAGAGCACTAAAAATGGAACATAACGAGATTGGAATCACCTAATTTGGATATGGGATGATCAAAATATGAATTTTTGAATATTAAATGACCATTTCCATATGTAATTTTGCATGGGTCCCTCCGGAGACTTTTAACCGAGATTTTCCACGTCCACTTTGTAGGACATCACAAATGAAGAACAATGGCTTTGGAATCGTCTGAATCCGACGTAGAACGAAAAAGATATGAAGCTTTGAAATTCTAACGATAACTTTGCATGCAAGTTTGCATGGGGCCCACTGGTGACTTCTACCGGAAATCATTTACGTCCACTTTGTAGAACATCATGAATGAAGAATAATGGCCTTGGAATCATCTGAATCCGATGTCGGATGATGAAGATATGATGATTTGAAATTCAAACAATCCGACTTACGATAATTTGCATGAAGGCCCCTGGGATTATTTATAATAATTTCAGAAACCTCCCTTATATGTATCATCCGACTAAAATGGTCGTATCTTCTTCATTTGATATCAGAATTGAGCAATTCTGGTCTCATTTGGAAGATAATTCCATGACCTAGGCATCCATGCAAAATTATAACCCGTGACCTTACTGTGGGACCCATTGAAAACTTCCTTTTGTTCACAGACCCATTGAAAATTTTCTCAAATTCACAGTCAAAAATCCAAACTTTCAATCATCTTTCTTTCTTTTGTTGTCCACACACCAGCAGGACTTTGTTTAGCTGGGATGGCAAAAATGGGGTGCTTACAGATGCCCCTCTTCGGTCGAGATTGTGGGCAATTGAGGCCGAAGACAAAAGTAGCCCATTTTTGCATTATTCTGCACTTGATCCGAATTCTATCATTGCTCTCTTGAACTGATGCTGTAAACTTTTGTTTTTTTTTTTTGACACTGTAGAACAAAAAACTGTAGATGTCAAGCTCATTGAGTAGCGACCTTATCAAGTCTGTGACTTTGGCTCAAGACCGCTCATGGTGTAACTGTAGATGTCAAGCTCCTTGAGTAGCAACCCCATCGGGTCTGTGACTTTAGCTCAAGACCGCTCATGATGTAATCAGAATCGTCAAGCTTCTTGAGTAGCGACCTCATCAGGTCTGTGACTTTAGCTCAAGACCGCTCATGATGTAACTGTAACTGTCAAGCTTCTTGAGTAGCGACCTCATCAGGTCTGTGGCTTTAGCTCAAGACCGCTCATGATGTAACTGTAACTGTCAAGCTTCTTGAGTAACGACCTCATCAGGTCTGTGGCTTTAGCTCAAGACCGCTCATGATGTAACTGTAACTGTGTTTTGTGCTCTAGATTTGTAACCTCTGGATGTGTAGCCTTTGGCTGCGTAGTCTTTGAATGTATAGCCTTTGGATGTGTAGCTTTTGGATGTATAGCCTTTGGATGTATAGCCTTTGGATGTATAGCCTTTGGACCGAATTTGGGGTGTCCCAAATTGCCTACGTATCCTTTGGGACTTCAATCCCTCCAGATCCAGGTTCCGCGTAGTTCGGGCTAGAGCTTTCTCTCTCTTCCCATGATCTTTCATTCTTTCTCCTTTTTTTCTTTTTTTTTTCTTTGATCATCATGTTCTCTTTGTGCTTTCATTTTTCTTTTGCTGATCTTTCATTCTTTTCTTTGCTTATATCTTGTTCACTTTTCCATTCTTATTCTGCTTTCATTCAGTCTTCTTTCTTCTCTGTACTTTCACCTTTCTTTCCTTTTCTCTTTTTTTTTCCCATTTTTCTTTTTCTTTTTCTTGTTCTTTTCAGTTCCTTTCTTCATCTTTCTTCATTCCCAAAATGGGTTGAACTTTCCATAAATATTGAGGTAGCCATAATGGGGCTCAGTATCTGCACTTTGTCTACTAACATTGCTCGAAATCCAAGAGGAACTAGAGATCATGATTTGATCGACTTTCCTTGATTTGAATTAATCTAAACTGAGAGAAAACATGTTTCTTTTCTTTAAAAGGAAATTTTGATATGTTCTGCATTCCTACCAAATTTATATGGGTTTCACTTTGATCAAAGGGCAATCAGGTCTTTTTAATGAGGGGCAAATGATGACAATGACTCAAATTTGTATGAGTCATCTTTATCTTACATTCAAATAAACTCAGCTAGAGTTTCAAACAGGGGGCTCAACTAGACTCATGATGTTTGGATAAATGGGTGATTTTGCCCCAGTGTCTAAGTTCAAGTCTGCACACATTGATAAGCAGGCGATTTTTGAGTCATCACTAGAAATAACCTTAAGGAGATGCAACCCTACACTAATCTTTAGGAAAAACGTCAAAGAATGCTTTCTCTTCTCGGTATCATTCAGATAGAAAACAAGTTTCAACAAGCTATGTTCAGATGCTGAATCGGTTATAACCACGTTTGGGCCCAAATCCTTTAAGTCTGTATATAAGTATGACGACGAAGGTCCAGATGGACAGATAAGAAACTGTCCAATGGGTCCACCATTGGGAGAGTGTTTGGTTGTTCATGTAGAATGGCTTGATCTCCACTAGGCGATGCCATTTTATTGGCTAGCAACAAAAGACTATGGAATTCTTGGACGCCGTCAAAATGATGAACGACAGATAGATATTCTAGTCAGATTTATTGAACAATATTTATGCATAACAAGACGACATGTTCACAAGAAACGATACCATAAAATTTTGTGACATTTGAAGTAAGGGCATGTAATTTAGACTCTGTGGAAGACCGTCAGATTGATGGACGGAAGAAAGAGTCTTTAGCCGAAAAGAAATCATCTGATGACAACAAAATGATGAGACCACCCCCTGTATGGGCGGGATGTAGTGATCAATATAAAAAATCTAGCTCAACACACAACGTGAATCAGACAAATGATCAGCTCTCCAATCAAGTTCTAAGAAATGGTGTCTATATGTCATTGTACGAGAACCAATTGTCTTATTGCTTTATAACTGAACTCGTCCATCAGCAGGGCTCTAAAGGAGTTGCCCCATGTACATGCCTTGTAATCAAACTCACTCATCATTAGTGTTTCAAAGTAGTTGCTCCATGTCTATGCACCATAGTTGAACTTGTCCACCATCATTGTTCCAATGTAGTATGCTAACCAACCTCATTATTTTGTATAACTCTTTTTTTTTCTTTTTTTTTTTCTTTTTTTTTTTTTAATTTTATTTTTATATAAACAATAAACGAAGGTTAAGACTCAGAAGTGACTGGACACGAGAAGGATGCACATACACATACAAGCTGACTCGACCCAAACAAAGTTAGCTCCTTCATGAAAACCGACCATTAGACAACATCTGTAACAATTTATTTGTATTTGAATAACCCCATGATTGGTCTTGGGGCCTCAAGATGCTGAATGGATCATTGTAGCACTAAGGTTCGACCATGTGGTTTATCAAATTTCAAAAAATTGAAACGGATATGCTTATTTGTAGTTTTCATGATGGATGACAAAAGCGGCTCATGATTGAAAAAAACCGGTAAATTTCTACTTGATCACAGTATCTATACCGTGATGAAAATTTTCTGATTGTTTTTTGAGATTAACGTATCAATATTGAACAGATCAACACAATGAGCTTTGTACGATGGAGGGCGTGTACAGACCGCCCACACTAATGTGTATGCGGGTATACATAACCCTCACGCTCCCAACAAGTGAGAGACAAGAATACTCAAGTGTGGATCCAAACATGTTGACAAGTCAAGGACAAAAACGGGCAGAACTTCAACGTCTCAGATGTAAATATTATGATCGAGTAGATTTTACCATGTTGGTTCAAAGATGGACCAAAAATAACATACATATGGCTCAAACTGGGTTAGGACAGAAAAGGCCACCTTGACGAGGACGGGGTAACCTATCACCGAATGCTCGATGAATAATGGGCCCCCATTCCCTTTATATACTATGTTGCAAGGATCCAAGCGACGTGCAGTAGCATAACGCATTCCCAGGCGGACCCAAGAAATGCTCGTTAGAGGCTGCTCGCCGATCGTGGTCTCACAAAGTACAGGCCAAGGCTGTGTGTTTCGCCTAGCGGGCTGCCCCATATGTACGGGACCCGGTTCGGCAACTCGCACGAAAGTGTGACTGAACCCATTCCCCCCAAAACAATATGTACAAACAATAAATATAGTACCCTAGATCTAGCATCAAATGTCAAGCAAATCAATATAAGGAAAGTATCCTAGGAGTCTGAATATTCATCCCCAGCGGAGTCGCCACTGTGAGGACAATGGAAAACCGATGATCCTCCTCTGTATGCTATATCGATGAAGATTGATTTGTTCTGTTGGAGTCGCCACCTAGATTAAGGTCTAGGACCTCTAAAAATGTAGCCTCACCCTAAAGTAAGACTTCTATTGACTCGTGACCCAATGTATCAGTTCTTTGGTCTGTAAGAGATCGGGTAAGTATTCAGGGTACGGTTATGGGAAGGTGTTAGGCACCCAAACCGCCCGATCAATATCGGCCTCCTAAACTTTCCCTAAATTCTAATTTTGACTGTGCTTGGTCAACTGGATGACTAGGGTTCAATGGGGGATGTCCTAAACCAAGTTGCTAAGTTATTCTAACTTAGGGTTCAGCTAATCATGTTTTAAAGCAAATAAACAAGCAAATGTAATGTACAGTATTATATAGTGAACCGAACCAAAGATGGTTCGGTCTTGGACTGAATCTGAGATGTGTAAGACATCTCAAACTGCCTACGTATTCCAATCCTGAAAATCAAGTCCAAAAACGTAGTTCGAAATGGTTTGTGTGATTAATGATTATGGAAGTGATTTATGCATTTGCTTCAATTAGATTCTTTGTTGTTCAAGTTGAAGTTTATGTTGGATGTATGGTTGATGGGTGGCTTTGTACCGTATTTGGGATTCCCAAACTGCCTACGTATTCTAGGGTGTGCCCTAGAAATCAGGTACAACGTAGTTCAAAATTTGTGAGAGTCGGATTTGGAATGTGTACCAAAATCCTTCTATTTTTGTTAATAGGATCTAGGGATGAGACCAAAATTCCTATCATTTTTATTGTTTCCATTTTTGTTAATAAGATCTAGGGATGAGACCTAAATTCCTACCATTTTTATTTAGGATGTGTACCAAATTCTTTCTATTTTTGTTAATAGGATCTAGGGATGAGACCTAAATTCCTACCATTTTTATTTGGGATGTGTACCAAATTCTTTCTATTTTTGTCAATAGGATCTAGGGATGAGACCTAAATTCCTACCATTTTTATTTGGGATGTATACCAAATTCTTTCTATTTTTGTCAATAGGATTTAGGGATGAGACCCAAATTCCTACCATTTTTATTTGGGATGTGTACCAAATTCTTTCTATTTTTGTTATTTCTATTTTTAGGTTTATAGGGTTTCCTATCCCTTTCCATTGTGATTTTCATTTTTTAGGGTTTCATACCCTAATTATTCTCGTTATTCTAGGGTTTATTTTGTCCTAATTATTCTTTCCATTTTTAGGGTTTCACTACCCTAATTGTTCAATTCTTTCCATTTTAGGGTGTATCTTGCCCTAGTTGTTGTACAATGTAAACAATCTAACATAGCAATGTGAGCTTAAATATAGCAGTGTAAGCATCCAAATATAACATGTTGGAAATATATTCAAATTTAGCAACAAATCAGTCAAAGATGGCAAGTGAGCATGTGAATCAATACAAACATGGTAAGTGTGCATCCAAACATGGCAGTAATCATCCAATATGGCATGTGAGCATGTGTAACAGACAAATATGCAATAAGCATGTGTAGCATTCCAAAACAACAAGAATCATGTAAGCACCCAAAGATAACAAGTGAAAGCATTCCAAATATGACATGTGAGCAATGTGAGCATCAAATATGGCAATTATGTGGCATCATATGTATCAAAACAACTTGTATGCATGATATTCAGATTCACTTAAATTAATCATAATGAAGATGATGAAGGTAATTCGGGAGCAGCTGTATAGATTGGTTATTGAAAAATCAGAAATGGAGATGATAGATGTTGATGGTTGCAATCTGATTTGTATGGCTGTGGACAGATCGTGAGGAGTGGTGCATTGCTGTTGGGATTTGGGTGATTGGATATGTATTGGGTGATGAGTGATATGGTGGTGAGTAGGTGTAAGGTGAGGGATTTGATGAGGTGTTGCGGGATGGAATTGGTACTGCAGATGTTAGCAAGCTGTCTGGCCATGGCTGGGTTTTGATTAATGATGCAGGCTAGACAAGAGTGAAGAGATGGGATTGTGAGTGTAGCTGGACAGGTGTTTAGATGATTATATGAGTGGAAGCTTGGGTTTGGTGTTTGGTGGGGCTAAAGCAGCAATGGGTATGACACGATGGGGAATCACGGAGATGGAGTTAAGGTGATGATGATTTTTCCATGGCCAGGTAGCCGGGTGCATGAGGATTATAGGTTGCAAGCTTGGGTGGCTGAGAAGGCACGAGAGTGTGTCGGTTGGAGTAGATTAGGTGTTGCTGGGTTTATATGGGAATGGTGGATGGCCAGGTGGCTTGGTTTTAGACAGGATGGCTGGGTAATTGAAGATATGGGCAGCAAGTGGAATGAACAACTTATGCATAAAAAAAACTTAATAGAAAGACAGAAACAAACCGACTTACCTCTTTCTCTCTCTATGTTCTTCTCTACTTCGTCTTCTTTTCTGCTCTTCCCCGTTCATTCTTCTCTTTCCCGCAGCTCTCCATTTTCTTCTCCTTTTTTCCAAAACCGTGAGCCTCTCCCCTTCTTCACATTTTTTTCTTTTTTTTTCTTTATTTCTCCCTCTTTTTTCTCTCTTCTTCCCTTCTTTTTCTCCCCAAACCGTGAGCCTCCCCCTCGTTTTTCTTTTTCTTTATTTCCCCCTTTTCTCCCTTCTTCCCTCTTTTCTCCCAAAACCTAGCCCCAAAAGCTTTTCACGTTTTTCTCTTTCCCCTTTCTCTTTTGGAAATCCTCTCAACCCCCCAAAACCGAGTCCTCTAAGAAAAACCACTCTCCCTCACGTCTTTCCCTCTTTCCCCTTCTCCCTTTTTCTCTCCCCAAAACCGTGCCCTCTCTCTTTATCCCAATCTTCTCCTTTTTTCTCTCCAAAATCTTTTGGATTTTATCTCAACCCTAAATCCCCCTTCTCTTTTACGTCTCCTCTCTCTCCTCTTTCTTTTTTCTTCTCCAAAATCTTTTGGATTTTATCTCAGCCCTAAATCCCCCTTCTCTATCACGTCTCCTCTCTCTCCTCTTTCCTTTTTCTTCTCCAAAATCTTTTGGATTTTATCTCAACCCTAAATCCCCCTTCTCTTTCACGTCTCCTCTCTCTCCTCTTTCCTTTTTCTTCTCCAAAATCTTTTGGATTTTATCTCAACCCTAAATCCCCCTTCTCTTTCACGTCTCCTCTCTCTCCTCTTTCCTTTTTCTTCTCCAAAATCTTTTGGATTTTATCTCTTATATGTAATAACATATATTATATACATATATACACACATATATTTAATAACATACATATATGTAGTATACAATATATATAACATATAAATACTATGCACATGGATGAACTGATTCGAAATGGGTTGAGACTGGCTTAGGTTGACTGAGTTAAACTGATATGGGTTGAGCTAGGTTGGACCAAAACTGGCTTGAACTGAGTTGACTGGATTGATTGGAATTAATTGGATTTTCTCTCTCTATTATTTCATGGGCCATTTCCGCTGTCATCCCGAACAAAATTTTCTGATAACCTTTATTCCAAATTTTCTACGTTCACTTTGTAGAACAGTAAAACTGAAGAATATTGAAACTTGAATCACCTCATTTGAAAATAAAATGGCCAACTTATGACTTTCTGAAGTTTAAGCAAGTCAATTATCGGTAATTTGGCTGATCATTCTGCATGAGATCCTTCGGAGGCTTCTACCTGAAATATTTTATGTCCACTTTGTAGAGGACTAAAAATGGAACATAACGATATTGGAATCACCTGATTTAGATATGGGATGATCAAAATATGAATTTTTGAATATTAAATGACCATTTCCATATGTAATTTGCATGGGACCCTCCGGAGACTTTTACCTGTGATTTTCCACGTCCACTTTGTAGGACATCACAAATGAAGAACAATGGCCTTGGAATCGTCTGAATCCGACGTAGAACGGAAAAGATATGAAGCTTTGAAATTCTAACGATAACTTTGCATGCAAGCTTGCATGGGGCCCACTGGTGACTTCTATCGGAAATCCTTTACGTCCACTTTGTAGAACATCATGAATGAAGAATAATGGCCTTGGAATCATCTGAATCCGATGTCGGATGATGAAGATATGATGATTTGAAATTCAAACAATCCGACTTACGATAATTTGCATGAAGGCCCCTGGGATTATTTATAATAATTTCAGAAACCTCCCTTATATGTATCATCCGACTAAAATGGTCATATCTTCTTCATTTGATATCAGAATTGAGCAATTCTAGTCTCATTTTGAAGATAATTCTATGACCTAGGCATCCATGCAAAATTATAACCCGTGAATTTACTGTGGAACCCATTGAAAACTTCCTTTTGTTCACAGACCCATTGAAAACTTTCTCAAATTCACAGCCAAAAATCTAAACTTTCAATCATCTTTCTTTCTTTTGTTGTCCACACACCAGCAGGACTTTGTTTAGCTGGGATGGCAAAAATGGGGTGCTTACAATAACAATAAAAATGTGTTATCTGTTTCATCAAAACTCAAGACATAAACTAGTAACTTTAAATATTATATCAAAGTCCATGAATCAAATGGACAACATGTACAACAAAAAGAAACTAAAGATCAATAATTATGCTTGGACCCCATAGGCACAAGCATCACATGAAAATTCAGTACTGTGAGCGTTAACAATTGGATCTTCAATGTCCTCGCTGTAGGCATCTACAATGTATGGAGCTTCCCCATAGTTCCCCATAGTGAAATCTGCATCAAAATTTGGATGCGTTGGATAAGCTTCACTAAGCTCAATGAGGGGGATGGGGGCATGTATGCAAGCAATAATGATATGAGCAGTTTATAAAGTCAAGTAAAAGTGAACTACAAGCAATCTCTCGTGCACTTTCTCACTACCTCGAGCAGAAACCCTCATCCGCGAGGATGAGAACGACACCGCCACACTATCTCAGGCAATGCTAGCCCAACTCATACATGGGCTTCGTCCTAGCTAGCATCTCAGTAGCTGACGCTTTGGTTCCCTCCCAAGACATCATCCCTTCTCCGTAAAGGTAACTAAGTGAAAGGTAAAAGACCATGTTTAATGTCCCCCCCATCACTGGTTGTACACCTAACCTGATTGGGAAAACACCAAGCACTATGTCCATTCTTCTTTAAATGAGTCCATACCAATATGTAACCCCCTATTGACGAGGGGTGCAGTCACATGGAGATATGAACACCTAGTTGCATACAATTTTATATGCTATTACAATTTAGAGGTTGTACACCAGTGGAAATCACTTTGGTATACAGGGGAAAAATGATAGCAATGGAGTGGGTATAATCGTGGATAAAGATTTAAAGAATGATATGGTGGATGCGAAAAGATTTGGTGATAGGATTATTTCCCTCAAGTTAGTGATGGAGAAAGAGATAGTCAATATAATTAGCACATACGGATCTCAAGTAGGATTGGATGCGAATAGTAAGCTATAATTTTGGGAACACATGGATAGTTTAGTGCAAGGTTTACGACAAGGAGAAAAAATTATAATATGGGGTGACCTGAATGGACATGTAGGAGGAGATCATAGAAGTTATGAAAATGTACATGAGGGATATGGTCTTAGAGAGAGGAATGAGAAGGAGACGTCAATTTTAGATTTTGCTATGGCTTATGATTTATCCATCATAAACACAAACTTTGAAAAGAGAGAGGAGTATCTAGTCACCTTCAAAAGTAGACATCATAAAAGCCAAATGGATTTCTTTCTAACTAGAAGGTTCTATAGATTATTATATAAGGATTGTAAACTTATACCCAGGGAGAGCCTAACCACTCAACATAGATTATTGGTCATGGACATATGTCTCATTACACCGATCAGTAGGAAATGTTAGGTTTGTTGCCCTAGGATAAGGTAGTGGTGCTTAAAAGAAAATACCTTAAAAGCTTTTATTGATAATGTGGTCAAACAAGGAATTTAAAACTTTAAGGGAGATATTAATACAATGTGGAACGAGATGACTGCTTGTATTAAGAAAGCTGCTAAAGAGGTTCTAGGTGTATCAAAAGGTAAATGTCATTCTCCTAGAGAGTCTTGGTGGTGGGATGATGAGGTTCAAGCAGCCATTAAAGTTAAGAAAAATAGTTTCAAGGCATGGCAAAAGACAAAGGATATAGAGGATTTAAAAAGATATAAACTTGAAAAAAATAAAGCCAAAAAGATTGCGAGAAAAGTAAGGGCGAAGAAATATGAAGATCTTTATAACAATCTAAGCACAAAGGACAGAAACTTCATTTCTTTGAATCCCTCTGCAAAGTCGAGCTCCCCCCAATCAGAATAAGTCCGGCACATAAGGAAATACAAATATCAATTTGCTAACCGCCTGCTATGAAAGAAACCTGTTATGAAAGAGAAAAGAGAAAGAGAAAAAGCTATCTATAAAATAGCTAAGATGAGGGAAAGGAAAAGTAGAGATTTAAACCATGTTAGATGTATTACAAGTGCAGATGGTAGAGTTCTAGTAAGGGATGAGAACATTGAAGAGAGATGGTACGACTATTTCTCCAGTCTGCTAAATGAAGATGTCTCAGGAAATAGTGCAACCAGATTGCTACATTACCCACCATGACACCACAGGTCATATGTCACACCCCAATTCCGGCTGAACCAGAAATGTGAGTGAACTGTCTCCAAACCATGGTTCACACCAGGATCTCAATAGACCGTGTCAACCAATCATTCCAAGCAGTCTAACTTAATCAGAGAATAATTACATAGCAGCGAAAATAGTAGATGAATGAACTGAGTACTATGTTGTAATTAAAATAAATATTCAAATTATTCCATCATTCATAAAATTTAAATAATAAATATTACATTGTATTAAAAGAAAATAACCCATCACTGAAGGAAAACACAGAATGAGCACTCGCATGATGCATCATGCTCGTCCTCTACTGTCTGTGTATCCAGGGCAGCAACTGTACTGTAAGCTGGGGCAGTCATGAAGTCCTCGTCGGTATACCCTGCATCAAGATCTGAAAAATAGAATATATATTCGGGTGAGCTCACAATTTAACTCAGTAAGTACAAGACCAATGCAATATACAAAATGCATGAGATAACATTACAATTTGGGTCAGGTTTAACTTGCAAAGTGCTATGGTAAGGTTTGGCGGCCACCACACCTCCATGCACGAGAGTGTGAGCACACCCAACAGTCAGGCGCCTACCACACTACTGCTGTTGCCCCACATCACTCACTGCGATATAGAGATAGGGCTCGAGTCTGGCGGGCAGGATGAACCGTAATCCCACGTCCTCCCCCTAATACCCTATACCGTATCAATACCTAAATCCCTATTGGCAAAGGCTTGCAAGTGGGTTCCGTTTCTAACCAGTCCTATATGTCAATACAGTATCTATGGCCCTAACCCAGCACGACTCCCTATGACATAGAGATAGGGCTCGAGTCTGGTGGGCAAGATGAACCACAATCCCACGTCCTCCACCTGATACCCTATTTGCACCAAGTTTGCTAAGGTAGATGGCGATACGAAAAAGGTGTTAGTGTGTGGATATATCCAGGGCTCCACTCTCCTTCACATTCCACACACCAACTAAAAATATACACATGCCTAAACATTCAACAACCTAGCGTATGAAATGCATGAACAGATAATAATAATCTAACAACTACATGGCATGTGAAATGCACAAACATCAGGCAAGCAATACAGATACAAATTTAATAAAAAAGGTTTACTGTTATTTAATTAATTAGGGTTTGGGGTCTTGTCCCTTACCTAACACGTGATAACTATTCCGTTCTGTGTCATAAAATCTACTCACGCTGTCTACAAGTCCTACATAGTCATACCCATAAGTTAGAATTCATTTATTAAGGTCACAGTTGGTCAGAACCATGTTTGGTCAAGCAAACAAGGCTCGGAAGGCATACCAGTCTTAGTACCAGTCTCAGTAGAGTGAAACCGGTATCTGCCTGCGGTATATACCGATCGCGGTATATACCGGTCTCACTGAGTGAGACCGGTGTGTTCCTGTGGTATATACCGCAGGCCCATACCACAGGACCTGGTGTCCAACCGGTATGTTCCGCGGTTTGGATCCGAGAACCCGATCTCGGATCTCCCTTCCTCGTCGGTCATCGACTTGGTTTTTAGGGTTTCTCCTAACCCACTCTAAGGTCCAAATATTCTATTGGCCTTCTAGGTTTTGACTAGAACGCCGTATCATACCAGATTAGATCTAAACGAGAAAACTAGGCTTTATTGAAAGTCCTAGGATTTTGGATCGCTGCACCGCTTCACGGCTCCGATCCAAAATCCTATCATTACTAAGAGGATTGAGCACTTACCGACGGTGTTTGTCGGTTGGCGGCGTGCTCCTCCAACGGAAATCCTCTTCTTGAGCGGTCTCCTCCCTCCTTGCTCCTTCTCAGATCTCTTCCAGACGGCTAGGGTTTTGAGAAGGATCAAAGGAGGTTTAAGGTGTATATAAATAGTGGGAGACTGTTCTAGGAAGGTTTCCCATGGTTAGAAACTTTCCAATTTCGATTCAAAGTGTGGGACCCACTGGAGTCTGTCTCCAGCCGGAATTGCTCAAACCGGTCGCACATACCGTCTCACTGAGTGAGACCGGTATGTAAAAATCTACATTTTTACACCTGGTTCTCGTACCTGAAACCTGTGGTTCGTCACCCGGCTTCGCCTTCCGATCCGATTATAATTGGGAGACCTGTCATCATATAGAACCATGGGTTAGACCGGGTTTTCAGAACATGGTTCTTACATCATAGGAATATACATAAAATTAAGGAGATAGAAGTGACAGAAGCTTTAAGGAGGATGAATGTAGGCAAAGTACTAGGCCGAGATGAGGTCCCAATAGAAGTTTAGAAGAGCCTAGGAATGTATGGAGTATCTAGGCTAACTAAGTTGTTCAAATAAAATATGAAATCAGGGAAAATACCAAATGAATGGAGGAGAAGTATTGTGGTTTCGATCTACAAAAACAAAGGTGATATTCAGAGCTGCAATAACTACAGAGGCATGAAACTAATGAGTCATACTATGAAACTGTGGGAGAGAATTATTGAAACCCGCTTGAGAAAAGAAACTACCATTACGGAGAACCAGTTTGGTTTTATGTCAGGTAAATCCACGACAGAGGCTATTTACTTGCATAGGAAACTCATGGAAAGATGTAGAGAAGGCAAGAAGTACCTCCATATGATTTTTATCGATCTAGAAAAGGCTTATGATAGAGTCCCTAAGGAGTTAATCTAGCAAGTACTAGAGAAGAGATGTGTAATAAACGTACTCCGAAAACCCGATTTAACTCATGGTTTACGTCGTGACAGGTCTCTCAATCATAATCGGATCAGAAGACGAGGCCGGGTGATGAACCACGATATCCAGGTATGAGATACAATGTGTAAAAATACAATTTTTACATACCGGTCTCAATACCGGTATGTGCAATCGGTATGTATTTCTAGAGTGGAGAAGGACTCCAGCGGGTCCCACACTCTGAATCCAAGTTTAGGAAATCTTTTAAACGTAGGAGACCTTCCTAGAATGGTCTCCCGCTATATATATGCATCACTCCTTCTCTTTAGATCATTTCCAAACACTCTCAAACCCTGGAGCCGTCTGGAATAGATATGAGAAGGAATAAGGAGGAAGGAGGCTGTGCGAGAAGGGGATCTTCCATTGGAGGGGAGTACCACCATTCAACAAACACCGGTAAGTGCTTGACCTCTGTATTGATGTTTGGGATTACCGATTTAAGCCGTGAAACGACGTAATGATCCAAAACCCTAGAACTGTAAAACCCTAGTTTCATTAAGATCCATTATGAAAAGGATGCAACGAAATAATCTAAACCTAGGTGACCAAATAGGTATGTCGACCTTAGAATGGTTTAAGAAGAACCCTAAAAACTAAGCCGATGATCGACGAGAGAGGGAGGTTTGAGATTGGGCTCTTGGACCCATACCGCCGGACATACCGGCTAGACAATAAGTACTGCGGTATGGTCCTGCGGTATATACCACAGGCACATACTGGCTGCAATATACTGAGACCATATGTGAGACTGGTATGCTTACCGAAGCCTGGTTATTGGCCAGACTTGGTTCTGACCAACTGTAACCCTAATAACTTAATTCTAATCAATAAATATGACGTAGGACTTGTAGACGACGTGAGTGGACTCTGTAATGCAGAGCGAACTTGCAATCACACGTCAGGTAAGGGACAAGACCCCAAACCCTAAGTAACTAAATAACAGTAAACTGTTGTGATCATATCTGTTTCTGTGAATATTATTTCTTGCTTGTGCATTTCACATGCCATCTAGTTATGTATGCTAAGATAATGTTTGTTTAGGCATGTGATTGTTTTCGTTAGTGTGTGAAATGTGAAGGGGAGTGGAGCCCTGGATATCTCCTCACATTGACACTTTTTCGTTTCGCTGTCTACCTTAGCGGGCTTGGTGCGAATAGGGTATCAGGGGGAGGACGTGGGATTGTGGCGCCGTCTGTCCACCAGACTCGAGCCCTATCTCTATGTCGTAGGGAGCTGTACTGGGGTAGGGCCATAGATAATGTGATGACATATAGGACTGGTTAGAAATAAAACCCACTTGCAAGCCCTTGCCAACGAGGGTTTAGGTGTTGGTGCGGTGTAGGGTATCAGGGGGAGGACGTGGGATGGTGGCTCAGCCTGTCCACCAGACTTTAACTCTATCTCTATATCGGAGTGAGTGATGTGGGGCAACAGCAATAGTGTGGATCGAAGCCTAACTGTTGGGTGTGCTCACACTCTCGTGCATGGAGGTGCGGTGGCCACCAAACCTTACCATAGCATTTTGTAAGTTATACCTGACCCAATTGTAATGTTATTTCATGTATTTTGCATGTTGCATTAGTCTTGTGCTTTACTGAGCTAAGTTGTGAGCTCACCCCGTATATATATACTCTTTTTTAGATGTTGATGCAGGTTACACTGTTGAGGACTTCATGGCTGCCCCAGCGTACGGACAATGGCTGCTATGGATTCACAAACAGTGGAGGACGAGCATGATGCCTCATGCGAGTGCTCTTACTGTGTGTTCCTTTAGGGTTTTTTTTTCAGTTGGTATAGACAATATAATAAATTATTTATTTATGATTGTGGATGATGGCATTACTAGATAATTATTAAATTACAAATAGTAAACTCAGTTAATTTATTTATTTAAATCCGCTGCTATGTATTACTCTCTAACTATGGTTGGTTTGCTTGGGATGGTTTGTTGACACGGTCTATTGAGATCCTAGTGTAACCCGTGGTTTGGAGATGGTTCACTCACACTTCTGGTTCAGTCGAAATTGAGGTGTAACAACTTGGTATCAGAGCTCCTAGGCTCTATCCAGCTAACCATTTTACAATTAATTGAGTCCAGTGAACTGAGATAGGAAATTAAAAATCTTAATACAAATACACCGTAAGCTTGTTTGATGCTTGAGACTTAAAGAAAAGATGCATAACGTATTATCTAATTCAAAGAAGAAATTTCTCCATATATATGTCTAGGAATAAGATCATCTAAACATATAATAAACTGAACGTGAAGGAAAAACATAAAGTGGGCTACAGAGTATAGTTCACAGGTCAGACAGTTACCCTGATAAAAAAAAATAATAATAATAAACTGTATATATGTAAGCCAGCGCACTTGGTCCTGTGTGACCCGTAGGCTGCGAGCTAGACGCTCCATACGATTGCTCATCTCACGCTGAGATCTCGAATCTCCATGAACAAAACCCACACAATGAGAATAGAAATCAGGTGGGAAGCAATAAAGAAGCTCCATTGTCGGGTCCTACACACACAAACTCAGAGACCATGGTGGCAAATTTGGTTCACTAGATAAAGGTGCAACAGAAGAAGTTCTTCGATGAAATGTTGAAGATGTTTAGGCCACTTGGGCCTACACCTGCAAATATGCCATCCACAACCATAAAAAATGCAAATACGATACCAGTGGGTGGTAGTACAGCTACTGAGGGCCAACAACAACAACCAAACCAGCACAACACGTTTCCTCAGTAGGTTACAAGGACACCCACCCCTAACCAGGATCAGGGTGGATATTAGGGTGTATATCATGGTGGATATCAGGGAGGATATCAGAGTGGTTACTCATACTAGCCGCAATGGTATGGTCAGACACCGTATGGACAAGCACTGTATGGGCAGAGTAACTTGCTAGAGCGGTGGATGGATTTCTGAAGTTAAAGCCACCAACTTTTATCGGGAAATCAGGGAAACCACTGTGGCCAACACACTGAAAAGCTGAGATGGAAAAGAAATTTTGCCTACTAGAGTGTTCGGATGAAGAAAATGTACTATATCCCACTCATATGTTGAAGGAAGAAACCAATGGATGGTGGAACTCAACCAGAGCATATTTGGAAACGAAGCATGGTATAATCACTTGGGCCATATTCAAAGAGGCCTTCTTTGAAAAATACTTTCCAAGGAGCTTCCATGACTAGATGGAGAAGGAGTTCCTCAATCTACAACAATCTCAGATGACCGTGGAGGCATACCAACAGAAGTATGAGGAGTTGTTTTTCTTCGCTCCAACCAGTATGTAGGAGGAAGAAACTAAGACCCGTCGCTTCACAATGGGTCTTAGAGGCGTCATACGAGAACATGTGTTGGGGTGGGGACTGAAGATGTAAGACCCGCACTCCACTAACTTGGTCTAATCGTGTTGTACCAGGTCTTTCCATCATTCCTGGACCAAGTGGACTGAGCGTGTGAAGATAGATCACAAACCAGGTATGAGAATCGAGTTAAAAACACTAAAAGCATACCTAAGGTCGCATACCTGGGTAGGTATGGTCGACCATAAGGAAGGAAACAAAAATCTCAAATCCAGAACCCCACAGTCGATGATTTCGACCCTACGATCGACGGTTTATGCAACTGTATGATCGACCGTGAGACCCCAGATTAAACTCCGAGTTTTAGAAACTTTCCTAAATTAAGGGATTGATTTCCTAATTGAAATACGACTCTATATGGAGAAATTATCTATATAAAGGACATCCCTCAGCCCTTTTTCACTCTTTTAGAACATTAGTAAACCCTAGAGAAAGAGAAGGAAAGAGAAGGAAGAGAAGGAGAAGAAGAAAAAGCTAAGGAGAAGAATTTGCTGAGAAGAGATTGGCTCTCTATTATAGGCAAAGGTATGAGCCTACTCTCTAAAGATGTTAATTCTACAGACTAATGATTCTATGGAGGATTGGGAATGTCAACCTATTAGGATCCATGTGATTTCCTTGAGAAAATCCCAAGGAGAACCATGAGGAGTGAATTTGATGATTAGGGTTGATAAGAAACTACTAATGATGGCCATAGGATGACCTTAGAATAAACCCCATTGAAGAACAAAAGAATTGACCCAGGAAGAACTCAAATTGCATGTAGACTGTGATAAAAAATCTCATGGTCGCAACTACGGTCGATCATAGCATGACCAGCATGACCAGAGGATCGATCATAGGCATTCGAGAAGATTTTAGAAACCATATGGTCGCAGCTACGGTCGCACCATATGCGACCGTAGGGTATCGATCGTAGGCAGTAAGGTCGATATAGTATGAGACCATAGGACCAGTCAGACACCTATCGGTGCTCTGTTTCGATTTTTGACTACTGTAACATGTCACATATGAACCCTAACTTAAATTCATATAACTTTTAGGTTGTTAAATCAATTCAAAGAGAATTTCAAGGCTTGGAAGGAGATCGAGTATTGCTAACAGGTGAGGGAATAAGACCTAAACTAATTAGATAATAACAAACTGTTTATTTTTATTGAGTCCAATGCCATGATTGATTCTATGCTTATATTTTGTAATGTGCATTTCACTTGGCATCCAATATTTCTGCTATTACTGTTCATGCATATTTAATTCTATTTATTTATAACATGATGATGATGATGCTAGGAATAGGCATGTGAATATATGTGTGTAGTTGGTGTGTTGGATGCGAGTGGAGCATCAGGGGGAAGATGTGGCATGGTGGTCTTTGATCTCGTCACCAGACTCTAGCTCTATCTCTACTTAAGTCTTGCCCATTGACATCGTCGTATCACCATTACCTTAGCAGAACTATTACATCGTAGGGCATCAGGGGAGGTGGTCTCGGACCGCGTGGTCTCTGACCATGCCCGGGGGCCTTAGCTCTATCTTTATGGATGTTTTGAGGGATGATGGGATGAGGCATTGGATACACTATTTGGCCTTAGGATTGGTTAGTTGCGAGCCTAGTTTGTAAACCCTCACCAATAGGGACTTACGTATTGGTATGGGTAAGGCACCAGGAGAAGTATTGGCGGTGTTTGATCCGGACACTTTAGCTCTATCTCTATTTCATGGTGGGTGCATGTGGGACGACAATGGTGTTTGATCCATTGGGCGGATTCACACACTTGTGTATAGAGGTGCGACGGCCACCAAACCTTTCTATAGTATATTGCAAACTTAAAAACTAGACCAAAGATATGAATTGAATGCATGCATATGTTTGTTGCATTGTTTTGTTTGCTCACTGAGCCGTGATGTGTGCTCACCCTTTCGACATCGAATATTTTTAGTTGATGATGCAGGTCCTACCGTTGAAGAATATATGAATGCGCCGAAGTATGGACACGTTGTTGCGATAGATGTAGAAGCTGAAGAAGATGCGCATGATTCATCATGCAAGTGCAACCAATGTGTTTTTGCTTAAGTTTAGTTATAATTTGAACATCAGATATGTAATTGATTATTTATTTTTATGTCTTGTGGTTTGGAGATAATTGGATTAAATACTTATTTATCACTGTTAGACTCTCAGTTTATTATCTGTAAGACTTATGCTTATTTGTTTATTACCTCTGATTATTAATGTGGAATGTGTGTGTGGTTTGATATGGTGGGTATGACCTATATGAGATCCTGGGTGAACCATTGGTTTATTGGTGGTTCATCACACCATTCTGGTTAAACCAGAATTGGGGTGTGACAGAAGATCTATAATGAAGCAATACAGGTGGCTTGAGTCATTGAAATAAGCCAGAGAGACAGTTTCTTTGCACAGAATAGGGGTTTGAAGAGGCCTAACCTTGAGTCCCAAGGCGGAAGAAGCAACAGACCTTATCGTCCATTCAGGCCACCAACTAGCATTGTGCCACCCAGATCTATTCCTGCAGTGACACAGTAGGCAATGGGCCAGAACACCAGCATGAAGTGCTTCAATTGTCAACAGGTGGGCCACTATGCCAGAACATGCCCACTACCAAAGAGGAAACCGCAGCAAGGCAAGGTGTATGCCGTTACCACGGAGGAAGCAGCTGCATCACCTGATGTGGTTACTGGTATGATTCTGTACTTACTCCTTTTAGTTACCGTATTATTTGTATGAGAATGTAGAACTAAGGGCTAATTAAAAACCTCAGGTACAATAAACATAGCAGGGGTACCCGCTAGAGTCCTATTTGACTCAGGGGCCACCCATTCCTTTATGTCAGTATCATTTGGAAAAGGACTAGATCAACTCATCAAGACTTTGGAACCAAGTCTGCTAGTTCGATCCCCCATGGAATGGAAGTGGTATTAGAAGAGTATTATGGACCTTGCCCAGTACATATTGAAGGATGGGATTTGGAAGTCAATCTAGTCCAGCTTGAGATGTCGGATTTCGATGTCATTTTGGAAATAGACTGGTTATTTCAGCATTCAGTAAGCCTATTGTGTACTGAGAAGAAGTTAGCCTTCAAGGACAGCGAAGGCAGGGAGTTCAACTTTAAAGGGACTAAGTTGCCTAGGAAGAGAAAGCTTATACTCTCCGCCCTAAAAGCAAAGAAGTGCTTAGAGAAGGGGAGAGTCCTCGTATCAGTTGTGGGTGTGACCACTGACTTGCTAAAGATGAAAGACATCGAGGTAGTGCAAGAGTTTTTTGATGTGTTCCTAGAAGACCTACCTGGATTACCACCAGATAGGGCGACAAAGTTTGTGATAGATCTTCTACTAGGGGTAGTGCCATTGTCTAGAGCACCCTATAGAATGGCTCCTACAGAGTTGAAGGAATTGAAGACCCAGTTGCAAGAATTATTGGACAAGGGATTTATAAGGCCAAGTATATCACTTTGGGGAGCACCTGTGCTATTTGTCAAGAAGAAAGACGGTAGCGTACGCCTGTATATGGACTACCAAGAACTAAACAAGCTCACCATCAAGAATAGGTACCCACTACCTAGAATAGATGACTTGTTTGATCAACTGCAAGGTGCAAGTGTATTCTCGAAGATCGATCTGAGGTCAGGGTATCATCAACTCAAGATCAGGGAGACAGACATTCCTAAGACAGCTTTTAGAACAAGGTATGGGCACTATGAGTTTCTTGTGATGTCCTTTGGGTTGACAAACACACCTGTATTGTTCATGGAACTGATGAACCGAGTGTTCCATGACTTGTTGGATACATCGGTTATCGTATTCATAGATGATATTTTGGTCTACTCCAAGGACAAGGAGGCTCATGCAATGTACTTGAGAGCTGCATTACAGAGACTAAGAAGAGAGAAGCTCTATGCAAAATTCAAGAAATATGAATTTTGGCTAGATGAGGTGGCCTTCTTGGGTCATGTGGTATTTGCTGAAGGAATTAAAGTGGATCCAAGCAAGATTGCAGCCATAGTAGGGTGGGAAGCGTTGAAGACAGTTGCTGAGATTCTTAGCTTCCTGGGACTAGCGGGATATTATAGAAGATTTGTGCAAGATTATTCCAAGATTGTCGTCCCACTCACTAGGTTGACCAAGAAGGGAGAGAAGTTCATATGGACGGAAGAATGTGAGAAATGCTTCCAGACACTGAAGTCGAGACTGGTTCCAGCACCTATATTGACTATTTCTGCTTCAGGAGTTCCATTCACACTGTATACAGATGCTTCGGATTTGGGGCTGGGATATGTGCTAATACAAGGAGAACAAGTAATTGCGTCTACGCCTCAAGACAACTGAAGGAGCATGAGAAGAACTATCTTACACATGACCTAGAATTGGCAGCAGTTATTCATGCTATCAAGACTTGGAGGCACTACCTGTATGGTGAGAAATTTCATATTAAATCTGACCACAAAAGCCTGACATATCTTTCACCCAAAAGGACCTGAACATGAGGCAAAGGAGGTAGTTAGAATTACTCAAAGACTACGACTGTGACATTCAGTACCATCCAGGTAAAGCAAATGTTGTAGCTGATGCTCTAAGTAGGAAATGGGCGTCGAACCCCGAAGCAGGGCTGAGTACAAATGCTGCTTTGTGTGCTTTAGTTTCTGGCTCATCAAAGAATGAGGAGCAGCTCTTACTAAAATCAGTAGACGATTCAGTGGAGCAAGACTTGATACACAAGTTTACCCTGATGTTTGCAGCACTGAAGATTTTGTCTGACTTTACAGAGGAGGTAAAAACAGCAGTCCTACAAGACCCATACCTCAGACAGTGCAAGAAGATTTGGAAAGGGGTCGAGCCAATCCTGATTTCACCTTGGATGCAGACAAGGTACTCAGGTATCGTGGGCGATTGTGCATACCTGAGAATGAGGATTCAGAAATTAGAAATCAAATTATGTTGGAAGCTCACTCCACCCCATATTCAGTACATCCTAGAAGTACTAAGATGTACCATGACCTAAAGAGGTTGTACTGGTGAAGGGGTATGAAAGCATATGTGACAAGATATGTCTTTCAATGTCTAAACTGCCAGCAAGTTAAAGCGGAGAAACAGAGGCCCACAGGTTTATTGCAGCCATTACCTAAGCCAGCATGGAAATGGAATTGTATTACCATGGACTTCGTCACTGGCCTGCCTATGACTCCAAGGTCAGTGAATGCGGTTTGGGTAGTTGTAAATTGTCTCACCAAGATCTCAAGATTTATTCTTGTCAGATTGCAATACATCATGGACAGGTTAGTAAAATTATTTGTGGACAATATAGTTAAACTCCACGGTGTGCCAGAGAGTATAGTATCTGACAGAGATCCACGTTTCACATCAAAATTCTAGGAGGGACTACAGAAGGCCATGGGGACTAAGCTAAAGTTCAGTACAGCCTTTCACCCTCAAACAGATAGTCAGTCAGAGAGGACCATCCAGATCCTAGAAGACATGCTTCGAGCATGTGCTATTGACTTTAAGGGAGCTTGGGATGATAAGCTTTCACTCATCGAGTTTGCCTACAACAATAGCTACCAGGCTACGATTCAGATGACTCCATATGAGGCCTTGTATGGTAAGAAATGTCAGACACCATTGTTATGGAACGAGGTTGGAAAAAGACGGATTGTAGGACCAGAATTTGTAGAGAAAACTTGCAAAGCAGTGGACCAGATCAAGGCAAGAGTGAAGACAGCTCAAGTGCGTTAGAAGCACTATGCTGATAATAGGCGCCGAGTCCTCAAATTCACTGTTGGTGATAAGTTGTTTTTGAAGGTATCACCAGTAAGAGGCCTGAAGCGGTTCGAGAAGAAAGAAAAATTGTGTCCTAGATATGTGGGACCATATGAGATTCTATCCCGATGTGGCAACGTGGCCTATCAACTTGCATTGCCACCAGCGATGTCCAGTGTCCACAATGTCTTCCATGTGTCCCTACTGAAGAAGTACATAAGAGTCCCCTCGCATATTCTTGTTGCAGACCCTCCAGATTTAATAGAAGACTTGACCTTCGAGGTAGTACCAATCAAGCTAATCAGTCGAAAGATACAACAGCTTCGAAGGCGTGCTATACACTACGTGTAAGACCCACAATCCACTAATCCGATTTAACTGTATCGTGCCAGGTCTTCCCATCATTCTTGGATCAAATGGACCGAGTGTGTGAAGATGGATCACAAACCAGGTATAAAAATTGACTCAACACTCAAAACTGTATGCATATGGTCGGATACCTGGATAGGTATGGTCGACCATATGGTAAGAATGAAGATCACGGATCCAAGACCCTATGGTCGATGATTTCTACCCTACAGTCAACGGGTTCTGCGACCGTAGCCATCAACTGTGAGACCCCAGAACAGACTCTAAGTTTTTGGAAACTATCCTAAACTAAGGGATATCTTTCCTAATTGAAAGATGACTCTATATAGAGAGTTTTTCTCTATATAAAGGACGTCCCTCAGTCTTTTTCACTCTTTCAGAACATTAGTAAACCCTAGAAAGAGAGAAGGGAAGAGAAGGAAGAGAAAGAAAAGAAGAAAACGCTAAGGAAAGGAATTTACTGAGAAGAGATTGGCTCTCTATCACAGGTCAAGGTATGAACCAAATATCTGGAGATGTAAACTCCATGGAATAAGACTTCTATGGAGGATAGAAGATATCAACCTATTATGATCTATGTGATTCCTTGAGAAAATCCCAAGGATAACCATGAGGGATGAGTTTGATGATTAAGGTTGATAAGAAACTACTAATGATGGCCATAGGATGACCTTAGGATAAACGCAATTGAAGAGCAGTGGATTTGACTCAAGAAGAACTCGAATTACATGTAGTCTGTGATCAGAAATCCAAGGTCGCAGCTACGGTCGACCATAACATGACCAGCCTGATCAGAGGATCGACCATAGGCATTCAGAAAGATTCAGGAATCATATGGTCATAGCTACGGTTGCACCATATGCGACCGTAGGAGATGGACCATAGGCCATAAGGTCGATATAGTATGAGACCATAGGACCAATCAGACACCTATCAGTGCTCTGTTTAGATTTTTTACTATTGTAACATGTTACATATGAACCCTAACTTAAATATAACTTTTAGGTTGTTAAATTGATTGAAAGAGAATTGCAAGGCTTGGAAGGAGATCGAGTACTGCTAACAGGTGAGAGAATAAGACCTAAACTAATTGGATAATAATAAACTACTTTATTTTTATTGAGTCCAATGCCATGATTGATTCTATACGTATATGCTCGTAATGTGCATCTCACATGTCATCCAATATTCCAACTATTACTATTCATGCATATTTAATTATGTTTATTTATAACATGATGATGATGATGATGCTAGGAATAGACATGTGATTGTATGTGTGTGGTTGGTGTGTTGGATGAGAGTGGAGCATCAAGGGGAGGACGTGGCATGGTGGTCTCTGACCTCATCACCAGACTCTAGCTCTATCTCTACTCAATTCTTGCCCACTAACATCGTCGTATCGCCATTACCTTAGCAGAACTATTACGTCGTAGGACATCAGGGGAGGTGGTCTCGGACCATGTAGTCTCTGATTCTGCCCGAGGGCCTTAGCTCTATCTCTATGGACGTATTAAGGGATGCTAGGGTGAGGCCTTGAATACATTGTTTGGCATTAGGATTGGTTAGTTGCGAGTCCAGTTTGCAAGCCTTCGCCAGCAGGGGTTTACGTGTTGGTATGGATAGGGCATTAAAGGAAGTATTGGCGGTGTATGATTTGGACACTTTAGCTCTATCTCTATTCCATGGTGAGTGCATGTGGGACGATAATGGTGTTTGATCCTTTAGACGGATTCATACACTCGTGTTAGAGGTGCGGGGGCCACCAAACTTTTCTATAGTACATTGCAAACTTAAAAATCAGACCAAAGATATGAATTGAATGCATGCATATGTTTGTCATATTATTTTGTTTGCTCAATGAGCCGTGATGTGTGCTCACCCTTTCGACGTCAAGTATTTTTAGTTGATGATGCATGACCTACTGTTGAAGATTATATGAATGCACCGATGTATGGACATGTAGAGACGATGGATGGGGAATCAACGGAGGAGACGCATGATTCTTTATGCTAGTGCAACCACTGTGTTTATGATTAGTTTAGCTATGTTTGAATACTGGAACATGTAATGGATTAATTATTTTTATGTCTCAAGTTTTGGAGATAATCGGATTAATTATTTATTATCATTGTTAGACACTCAGTTAATTATCTGTAAGACTTTCGGTTATTTGTTTATTATCTCTGATTATTACTGTGGAATGTGTGTGTGGTTTGATATGGTGGGTACGACCTATGCGAGATCCTGGTTGAACTGTTGGTTCATTGAAGGTTCATCACACCATTCTGGTTAGACCAGAATTGGGGTGTGACACTACGTCAAGGTAGTTTAAAAAGGCCAAGATGTAGAAGAAATCACTTAGGAGGAGGAGGATGCCATGCGACAAGAATACCCTCATGTTTTCGACTCTAAAAGTATGTACAATTTTGGGGACGAAATTTCCTCTAAGGCTGGGGGAATTGTGAGACCTACATGCAAATTTTGGGGAAGAAATTTCTTTTAAGGATGGTAGAGTTGTAAGAACCATACTCCAAAAATCTGGTTTAACTCATGGTTTACATCGTAACAAGTCTCCCAATCATAACCGAACCGGAAGATGAGGCCGGGTGACGAACCACGACATCCAAGTATGAGAAACGATGTGTAAAAATACAATTTTTACATACCGGTCTCAGTACAGTCTCACTCTGAGTGAGACCGGTATGTGCAATCGGTATGTATTTCTTGAGTGGAGAAGGACTCCAGCGGGTCTCACACTCCGAATCCGAGTTTAGGAAACCTTTTAGATGTAGAAGACCTTCCTAGAATGGTCTCCCACTATATATATGCATCACTTCTTCTCTTTAGATCCTTTCCAAACACTCTCAAACCCTGGAACCGTCTGGAAGAGATCTGAGAAGGAACAAGGAGGAAGGAGGCTGTGCAAGAAGGGGATCTTCCATTGGAGGGGAGTATCGCCATTCAACAAACACCGGTAAGTGCTTGACCTCTGTATTGATGTTTGGGATTACGGATTTAAGTCGTAAAACGGTGTAATGATCCAAAACCCTAGAACTGTAAAACCCTAGTTTCATTAAGATCCATTCTGAAAAGGATGCAACGAAATAATCTAAACCTAGGTGACCAAATAGGTATCTCGACCTTAGAATGGTTTAGGAAGAACCTTAAAAACGAAGCCGATGATCGATGAGAGAGGGAGGTCCAAGATTAGGCTCTCGGACCCATACCGCTGGACATACCGGTTGCACAATAAGTCTTACGATATGGTCATGCGGTATATAGCGCATGCACATACTGGCTGCAGTATACTGAGACCGGTATTGAGACCGGTATGTGAGATCGGTATATACCGCAGGCCCATACTGGTCTCACTATAGTGAGACCGGTACTGCCACCGGTATGCTTACCGAAGCCTGATTGTTGGCCAGACTTGGTTCTAACCAACTGTAACCCTAATAACTTAATTCTAATCAATAAATATGATCATGTAGGACTTGTAGATGACGTGAGTAGACTTTATGACGCAGAGCAGACTTGCAATCACGCGTCAGGTAAGGGACAAGACCCCAAACCCTAAGTAACTAAATAACAGTAAACCGTTGTGATCATATCTGTTTCTGTGATTATTATTTGTTGCTTGTGCATTTCACATGCCATCTAGTTATTTAAATTTTATTATCTGTTCATGCATATTCGTATGCTAGGATGATGTTTGTTTAAGCATGTGATTGTTTTCGTTAGTGTGTGGAATGTGAAGGGGAGTGGAGCCCTGTATATCTCCTCACACTGACACTTTTTCGTATTGCCCTCTACCTTAGCGGGCTTGGTGCGAATAGGGTATCAGGGGGAGGACGTGAGATTGTGACGCCTCCTGCCCATCAGACTCGAGCCCTATCTCTATGTCGTAGGGAGCTGTGCTGGGGTAGGGCCATAGATACTGTGATGACATATAGGACTGATTAGAAACCGAACCCACTTGCAAGCCCTTGCCAACGGGGGTTTAGGTGTTGGTGCGGTGTAGGGTATCAGGGGGAGGACATAGGATGGTGGCTCAGCCTGTTTGCTAGACTCTAGCTCTATCTCTATACCGGAGTGAGTGATGTGGGGCAACAACAGTAGTGTGGATCGGAGCCTGATTGTTGGGTGTGCTCACACTCTCGTGCATGGAGGTGCGGTGGTCGCCAAACCTTACCATAGCATTTTGTAAGTTATACCTGACCCAATTGTAATGTTATTTCATGCATTTTATAAGTTGCATTGGTCTTGTGCTTTACTGAGCTAAGTTGTAAGCTCAGCCTGTATATATATACTCTTTTCAGATGTTGATGCAGGTTATACTGTTAAGGACTTCATGGCTGCCCCAACGTACGGGACAGTGGTTGCTATAGATTCATAGACAGTGGAGGACGAGCATGATGTCTCATGCAAGTGCTCTTACTGTGTGATCCTTTAGGGTTTTTTTTTCCAGTTGATATAGACAATGTAATAAATTATTATTTATGATTGTGGATGATGACATAACTTGATAATTATTAAATTACAAATATTAAACTCAGTTTATTTATTTATTTATTTATTTCTCTCTGATTATGGTCGGTTTGCTTGGGATGGTTTGTTGACACGGTCTATTGAGATCCTGATGTGAACCGTGGTTTGGAGACGGTTTACTCACACTTCTGGTTCAGTCAGAATTGGGGTGTGATAAGATGTGTTTCAAGCAATTATGTAAACATAGTTAAGGATATGTATTATAACGTGGTGACCAGTGTGAAAATCGTAGGGGGTCAAGGTCGTGAATTTCCAATTACAATGGGGTTATATCAAGGATCAGCTTTAAGCCCTTATTTGTTTGCCCTCATTATGGATGATCTAACCAGAGACATTCAAGATGAAGTTCCTTAGTGTATGCTTTTCGCTAATGATATTGTTTTGATGGATGAGACAAAAGCAGAGATTAATGCAAAGTTGGAACTCTGGAGATCATCATTAGAATTAAAGGTTTTAAGATAAGTAAAAAGAAGATAGAGTATATAGTGTGTAACTTTAGTCAAACAAGAATGGATAATAAGTTGGTGAATATTCTTGAGAGGGAGATACAACAAAGTGATCATTTTAGGTATCTAGGTTCAATCATAAACAAAGAAAGTGATATAGAAGATGTTGTTTCATAGATGATTAAAATAAGATGAATGAAGTGGAGAAATGCGTCTGGAGTGTTGTGTGATTGGCATATTCCTTTAAAACTCAAAGAAAAATTCTATAGGACAGTCATTTGACCGACTATAATGTATGGTGCAGAATGTTAGGTAGTTAAGAAACATCATATTGATAAACTTAGTATAGCTAAGATGAGGATGTTAAGATGGATGTGTGACAAAACTAGGAAGGATAAGGTAAGGAATGATCGTATTAGAGTTGATTTGCGAGTAGCGTCGATTCATGATAAGCTATGAGAAAGTCGTTTAAGATGGTATGGTCATGTTCAATGGAAGCCGTTAGATGCTTCCATACAGAGGAGTGATTCGATTCAGATTGAAGGGTCTAAAAGAGCTAGATCAGACCTAAGATGACTCTAGGGGAAGTGGTGAAAAAAGACATGTATAGCTTAGGTCTTGCTTCGAGTATGACATAGAACAGAGCTGATTGACGGACAAGAATCCATGTAGCCGACCCCATTTAGTTGGAATAAGGCTTTGTTGTTGTTGTTGTTGTACACCAATGGAAATCATATTACCAAAAATTCCTTCAGTCACCCGTATTCTCACAAGTGTATTAGCATGCTTAAAGCATGGCTCACATGGCAGTCACAGCACCAGAACACCCTTCGGTCACTGTACTCCACACAAGCTAAACAAACAACCATCATAATGCACTATCAAATAACAAGATATAATAACAATAAAATACATGATAGTGGCATAGCAGTTCATTGGATGATATGTTAGCATTATAACAGGCAAGATATGCATAAACGACATACGATAGTGGTATAAAACATTTATAAACCCCCCCCCGGGCCAACCTTTTATGGGGGGGTCCCCCCCTTTAGACCGGGATTTTACATAAACATGTTATATTCATGTTGATGTTAGCAATTGCAACATATATTAATGTACCTTAGAAAGGTCATATTAATTCTATAAATTTCCAGTCTACCAGTTGCTTGCCACCGGTTGATGGATCAGCAGGTGGGTTCCAAAATGTTTCTTGATTCCTAACAGACTATTCTGTCATCCACCGATCGATGCTTCGGTAATGTATCGGCCGTTAGTCTTATCCAATGGGGGTTGATAGACCATTCTGTTAGCAACTGGTTGCTTTTACCGATCATGGGTTTTGCAACTGGTGCATAGTAAACACAGTCCAGATCTATCACATTTCGTCTATTTCTTCTAGGATTCTTCTCCAATTGTTCCTATGATCTTCTCCATTAGTTGAGAAACATTAGGGACATTGTCTAGGGTCTCCCTATCATCCAACACGAAAATCTAAGGTTTAGGAATTTTGTCCTTTCTCCTCCTTTAAATTGTGGCCATGAATTCCTTCCCTTGCTTCCTTGGCCATTAATGGTTGAATTCCTTCCCTTGTTTCCTTGGCCATTAATGGTTCCATGAGGACAGAGTCTTCACCTTATGAAGATGGGGAATTCTCCATGGTTTGTTAGAACCATCAAATCAATTCACTAGGATAGGTAAAACATTACCTTAAGGTCGAAATTCATGCCTTCCAATGGTTTTATGTGCCTTGGGAGGTCCTTCAATGGTGGTATTTCTTCCAAAAAGGATCCCAATGATTGAGTTTTGCTATCTCTCTCCAAAGATCCAAATTTAGGTCCCTCATTTCTATATCTATATATATATATATATATATATATATATATATATATATATATATATATATATATATATATATATATATATATATATATATATATATATATATATATTTTTTTTTTTTTTTTTTTTTTTTTCTTCTCAATGAATTTTGGGGCTTCCAGTATGATAAAATTCTAATGGGAGATTGGACTTCTAAGGGGGAAGGAGTCCTTTCCTCTTTTGTAGCTTAGGCAGTGGGTCCCACTCCTTTGTCACTTGGCAGCCTCCTACGAATTGGAGGAGGTTCTCCCACTCTCACGTATTCTCCTTCTTTCTCTTCCTTCACCGTACTTGCTACACAGCAGCCTATTATGAACCGGAGGGGAGAGAATCTCCAATTTCTCCTCATACTCCTTTCTTCCTAGTTTTCCCAAATTTTCTTCTTACTTCTTGTTAGGATTAGGATAAAGGCAACCAACCAAAAGAGGACGTCTATCCATATTACCCGTTTATCTCAACAGACACATGTCACGATCGAAGCCTCCCGCCATCCACGATGTCAGGATAACTATAAATAACTAAACTAAATTGGTTATCTCACACGTGTATCCCAACTTTCCATCACCAAACGCGAATCAAGGTTGGATATTCCCATATCGACACTTTGACGGAGATCAAGCTGTCCAAGAAGTTACACTCGCATAACCCGGTAAACAGATACGTTACCTACTCCTCCATCGAATTTTTTCATTCACAATTTTTCTCTCTCTTAGATTAGTCAATTTACTTGAACCCCTCTCTACCTAAACTCGACTTAACTGACTTAGGCATCGAAATAGCCATAGGATTATCCACCCGTCCCTATACTATATGTTCGTTTCTTGTGACATGTGTCTTATTATGAGCTCTAGACCAAAAACATCGTTAACACTTCCCTTCGTCTTTTCCTAGTCTTGGGCCCTAAGTTTACCACATGTCAAGTTACTATGAATAGGTAAAATTATAGTAACAAATATATTTAAAAGACTCTTTTGTATTAGTGGGGAATTAAACCCTGATCCAACCATTAGTCTAATAGGTCAACTAATATTTTAAGACCCCAAATAACAATTCATAAACATTAGGGAAAATTACTCATACTGTCCCTGGATTTTGGTCCAAACACACTTATTATCCTGAAGTCAAGAACAATTACACTACTACCTTTAAATTCCAAATATAGTTACATAGAGGTCTGTAGAAACTAATGTCAGCATGATAAAAAAATTTTAATATCCAATATACCCTTATAGATAGGTATTGTAAAATGACGAAATAGGCTTTACCCCTTACCCTCTGCTTTTCCCTTTTGTTATTCTAAACCCTAAATCCCCAAATCCAAAGTTTGAGAAGGTGATTGACGACTGACGACGGTGGAGAAGAACCCAAAAGTTCTAGAAACAAAATCTCTGTTTCTCTCTAGATACTTCACCTCTCTATAAAAGATCGAACCAGCAGTATATATGAGCCATCCTTTCGGTAAAAAGAGAAAGAAAAAAAAAATATCAGCAAAATGGATTTCAGGTTCATGGATTTCGACGATGATATGTTCAAGACAATCTAGCATATGCTAGAGTTCGCCAACGAGCCCGAGAAGCCCGCTAATGCCCCCAGTTGAAATTACGTTTGAGATGCTAAGGCCATGGCCTCCACCCCTGCGGATGTCAATGAGTATCCGAACAGTTACGTATTCATCGTTGACATGCCTGGTATTCTTCTCAAGAAGGGTGCCGAAATTATCAGTTTCTCTCCTTTGCTGCTGCTGCTTCTCTTCGTTGAAAGAATTTCATTGAGACGTTGAGGAAGGTTTCCAAAAGCATCTGCTGAGCAAACCTGAAGGCACCTTATGTCGTCGTCGCCGTTTCCGGAGAGGAAGATAGGAGTCTGAGACGTACTGTAGCTTGAGAACAAGAAAGGTCAAAAATGGTTTTTTTTTTTTTTTTTTGATTTGATAAATGTAACAAGGGTATAATGGTTCAAACAAGTGAAAGGGGTTGGCAGTGTAATTGTTGTCAATTTTAGGGTAATAGATGTTTTTAAATCAAAATCCAAGGTGGCATGAGTAATTTTTCCCAAACATTAATCCAATAGGAAAACTCATCAAGTCGTGTGACATGGATGCTACCAATTGATGGAGCAACCGGTGGACATCAGCTGGTGGGCATATTTGAAGGGTGTTGTCTTACATTTTACCCACTGGTTGTGGGATTCGCATCGTTTCCTCCTAGTGGTTTGAGAGGATAGTGACAACCTATCCCGGATGGTTGTCACGTGGTTCTCGGTGAATCTGAGACCCACATCCGAATCGACACCCAGCCAACAAGCCAAGTCGACAGAGGGTGTCGGCTCGGACGTGGGTTTTGGATTCACCGAGAGCCACGTGACAATCTTCCGAGATAGGTTGTCACTATCCTCCCAGAACCATTGGGAGGAAACAATGTAAATCCCTGGTTCCCTTATCCTTCTTGGGCTTCCATGCCCTTTCATGTGGGTCACGTAGATGCTATAATCAGGTTTAATACTCTATAATGAAATGTACGAACAATGTAGGAGTTTGGAAATTCTCACATACTTATGCGAACTCGAATTATGCGAACTCGAAATCCATGGTGTTAGCAATGGTGACATTTGTCGTCAGACAAAATCTAAATTAGTTTGGAATTTTAGATGTAGACCTTACAAACCTGGATCTGGAATAATTCAACTAGTGATTGGACTGGAATCGGGTTAAGACCGATTCATGCCCGAGTCTATGATCCTAGACCTTGGTCTGACTCAATTGTAAATGGCTGAACCTTTATAATTTTTGTTTTTATTACTAAAATAATAATAATAATAATAATAATAAAAGGAAACACCGAATTCCCACGAAAAAATAAAAATAAAATCATAAATAAATTTTGGGAATGTGGATGAAAATGGGAATGTTATCCGTTCCCATTCATTCTCCATCTTTTGGTTATGTTTATACGGTTGGCCATGCCAGCCAACAACTAATTTCATTGCAAGATCCATTTTTTCCCTCCATTCTCACTTCTACAGCTTGTCAGCTTAACCCGAAGGAATGGAACTCTCCCTTCTCTCCTATCAACAACAACAACACGCTTCGTCCCTCATCTTCACTCCCGTTACGAGTACATTATATACTTCTTTTTCTCTTCTTCTGGTTTTTTACTCTCTCTTTCTTCTGGTTTCATTTTTGATGAAATTTGAAACCAAGGAGGAACTATTTCTATCTCAATCGCAGGAAAGAGACCCTACAGCCGGAATTCATCGGTGGTGCGTTGTTGCTGCACCTCGCCCGTTGATCAGCCAATACCCGATGCGTTGCTTCTACCTTCAGGAGGAAGGAGGGCTGTCATGGGCTATTTTCTTACAGCAGGTTAGTTGATACCCTCGACATCTTCCTTTTTCTCTGCACTCCATATCTGTTTTGCGAAGTTTCTATGTAAACTGAGAAATGTAGGATGGTCCATTCTAATAATGTATTTTGTTTCAGTTTGAGAATCTTTAACCTTACATAGTGAAGAGTATCTGTGAATATCCTGTGATATTTGGGTCCCATTCAGATATTGCTCGCCTAATAGTAATACAGTCTTCTGCCGAGTAGCTTGGAAATTATTCGCAATTTGTGGTTTTGAACGGATTTAGATGATTATGTAAATGCCTGAAGTTCTTCATTACCTAGTAGTCCCTAGGGATTTCACTTCACTTCTCAACCAAACTACTAGATTTTTTAGCCGACAAGTATGACTATAAAATCTATTTCACTTTTCAATTGTGTCTAATATGTGACTATTTTCTCTGTTATGCTATGTTCTTTTCTTAAAATATTCTACATCACTTATCATCATTTTATATTACGCCAGGCAGATCGTTTGTATTTGGAACCACCACGTGGTAGATTTGGTTGAAATATGAAGGATGCCCACATTTTTTTGGGGAGTGGTTTGTGGGTGTAAGTCTATTTAAAGGTTTGTTTGGTTCAGGACCCCCACATTTGATGGAAGTTACCTGAGAACCCCAGCTCAAAAAATGACTTCATCAGATAAATGTAACCATCGAATCGGTAGAATGGTTTCATGGTTGATCAAATGAGGTCTACTGCAAGTTTGCAAATTCGGAGTCTTTTCTTTCAACTAGCAAGATTTTCTTGACATGTCCTATCAAATGCAACCCTTTAGGGACCTTTGTTTAGGCTAGGTATTCTCCCTGGTGCCCAATCGTCAAGTTTGTTTGTTTTGAATACAGTTTGCATTTTATCTATATCACGTTTACTTTAAAACAGATTCCCTTATTCTTTCTTTCAGCCATCTTATGATGTTTTGTTGTGGATCAGCTGCTGGTATTTACATTTGTGACAAGGCTGCAGCAGTTAGTACAAGTAGAAGAGCTGTAAGATTTGTTTATTTGTGGATTTCATTTTTATTACTTTCTTAATTAGCTGACAATCTCAAAGGTATTTAGTAAGGTTGTGAGCCATTGCCTTTTTTTTTTCCTTCTCTTTTCTATGATAACATTGTAGTTATTCTGTTCTCTGCAGCTTAAAGGGGCGAAGATTCCTGAGAGTGAATACACAACCCTGCCAAATGGTTTGAAGTTAGTAAATCTCCATGATTTCTTATGGGAACTTTCTAGTGAAACTGAAGATTTCTAGATTTTGTACATGAACTCTATTTTCTACACCCTTTCCTTTTCTTTTTGTCGTGACAGTTTGGAATTGGTAACTTCCTTTCTCCCTGCCCGGGAGGGAGGGGGAGGAGCTCCAGGTTTCCTCCCACTTGCAATTTATGATCAATCTTATTATGGTTTACTTATTTAGAGTCCTTTTCCCATTGTAACTCTAGGATAGGAGTCCTATTCCTATTGTAACTCTAAGATAGGTTTCTATTCCTATTGTAACTCTAGGATAGGTTTACAGTTTTAATTAGATTAGGATTTTCCTTTTCTGCAGTTTCATTATCTGCTTAGGATTCTTGTAATGGTGACTTCTTTTGTTGAGTCAATTATGCTTATAAATAAAGTTAGAGGTGAGGGGGAGAATATCAATTAAACATTATCTCCCCTCTCTTAGTTCTTTGTTTCACTCTTCTCGCCCTTTTGATCTCTCTTCTCTAGTTCTTCTGCTGTTTCTTTTAGTTCTATACTAATACATGGTATCAGAGCTATTCTTATCACATCTATATTTTTTTCTCCACTACTGATTTGAGAGTCACCTCAGATCTGTTTTTCTTCCCCTTCTGGGATTTATTTTGTTCTTAATTTGTTGCTGTCCCCATGGATTGAAGAACTAATTCCAGTTTCATGGAAGCCTACCAGCAAGGGGATTAATTGTTTTCTCTAGGCAAGCTGCTCACAGCAAGGATTTGTTTATGGGAGCAGATAGAGATGAGCAAATCGATTTTCTGTTCTGAGTTTTCTGGTTGATCAGCAGCTCGAGATAGTTTGGCAGCAGCTTCTGAAAGTTTTTCTGATCTGATTCATTCTGGAAGATCGATATTGCAGATCCCTTTTCTCATCGATCAGTGATCAGCAACTCATGCTGTTCTCTCTGGCAGCAAGCTTTCTGGATCTGTTCCATTTAGCATCAATATTTTTTTTCCTGATTTTTTCGGTTGACCAGCAAGGTTCTACTCTCTTCACAGGAGCTTTTTCAACAGCCTCTCTTCTGCTGCCCTGTGGTATCCTTCTTTATGGCTATGCTTTCTCCATTACTGGTTGATGTTCCTCTTGGTTTGCTATCTGTATTGATCAACGAGGTTTTTTTTTTATTAGTTGCTGCCTCTATATTGGTTGCTGTGTTTTCTTTGGAGGATTCATTTATTTACAAGGCTATTCTCTATATTTAGATCTGACAGTTGGATTAACGGCAGACTGGGAGCCGTTGTTCTTCTTTTTGGTAGGACTATTCTCTCCCTAAGTTCTACACTATGGGTGATTCGAAGACTACTATGGACTCTGTCCACTTCATAGTTGTTAAGGCGTCTAGGCACCTTGGAAAATAGACCGTGAGAGCATATGCGGGCGCCTTAGTCGCCTTGGGCATCCATCAGCCCTCTAACATCTTGGAACGCCTTGTCGAAGTAATAACCTTGGTCCACGTCCAAATCACTTTCATTAATTGTCTGGATCCTCCAATTACCTACTTTGGAAGCAGGCCGTGAAGATTTACATTATTGCTAGAGATAAAATAGCTTATTTAACAAATGATCATCCTAATTCTAAATATGCAAATTATGCTACTTGGATCTGTGAGAATGCCACCTTCATGCTCTGGCTATTTAATAGCATGGAGTCCTCTGTTGCTAATAATGTCATGTTCCACACTACTGCCAAGGGTGTTTGGATAAATTTGCAAGAGACTAATCAGGATACTAACTTGTCATGTGTTTATGATTTATATGAGCGTCTTTTTAATTGTAAGCAGGGCGACAAGTCACTTGCAGATTTATAGTATCCTCAATGGTATCTGGAAAGAATTGAATGTCCATCAACCTATCACTACTGATCTTACTACCCTAAAGGTTCAGCGTGCTGAATTTTAGGTGGCTACCTTCCTCTCTGGTCTTAGTTCTAAGTTGTAGCCTTAAAAAAAACAACTCCTTGCTGGTGATGAAGTCCCTACTTTAAATGAGGCTTTTTTTTCGTGTTCAGCTCATGGTTGATCCCACCTTCTTTAAGTCTATGGCGCCTCAACCAAAGACAATTCCGCATTTTTTACTACCAGTGGTGGCCAAGGTTGTAGTAATTCTGGTAGAAGTCATGGTGATCGTGGCTCTTCTGATCAGCTTATGCGTATATGCTCTCACTGTGGCAAGCAGAATCATACAGTTGATAAATGTTGGGTGAAGTATGGTATGCAGTCCAATTACTAGCCCCAGAGACCCAAATCCAAGTCATCAATGGACCAGCCAAAGACAAGAACCAAGCCAAGCCACCAAGCTAATCTGACGGACAGCTGTCCATAGCTGTTCACGTCAGATCACTCCCAGCCACGTGACAGCTGTCCATAGCTGTTCATGTCAGATCACTCCTAGCCATGTGACAGCTGTCCATAGCTGTTCACAACAGATCTCTCCTAGCCCTTTTCTCTTCTTTCCATTAAAGTTCTTCATTAGTTTCTTTTTAAATATTGTTAGGCAGTGGGAATAGTAGTTATTCATTTTAGAAACTTTTGTTTTAGAAACTTTCCTAAAACTATAAAGGAAAGTTTCTCACTCTGATTTTGGATATTTTTAGAAGTTAATTATTTCTTTCTATAGTTGTAACCAATTTCAGTTTTATAAATAAGATGGAGATGAAAGGAGAGGCAGACTATTCACAAAAGAAAAAACTATCGACTTTTCTGGTTGGGTCTCTTGGTTGTGAGACTCAACCGATTACCCTATTGTCTCTTTTATTATTCTAATCTCCTTCAAGCAATTTCCTTCCACCTTGCACTGTTGGGCGACATCCCCTCTTCATATTTATATCTATTTTGCTGTTAAGACGAAGGATTCACAAGCTGTGACCAGATTTGACCTCAACCTGGGCGGTAGGAATTACAGCAACCTTTTGAGATCCAGATCTCTCTCAGTTCATCTTTGTTTGGCACGAAACTTCGGCTGGTGTTCAGATCTGTCCCAAAGATCGTCCTCTACAACTTGCAAGCAATTCCAAGGGTTGGATCTACAGATAAGTTAGTTTTACTGTTCTTTTATAATTCTGATTTTGAGATTAGATTGTTATAAGGTCCTGTAGCAAAGAGGGTTTTGTTGTATTGAGTTGTTTTGAACCCTTTTTGCCATCAGGTATGCTTCTTTAGTGGTGTTCTAGGTGTCCTTCTCAGTTTGTAGGTATGGTTAGTTCGGATGGTGATACTCATACACCCACTCCTCCAATGGTGACTCTTCCTCCTTTATTACTGTGTTTAAAGGAAATTTTCAAGGTATGCTTACTCGTCTCAATCAGTTGGATACTCAAGGATTTGCTTCACTTCCACTGCTACATTGAACTATATAGTTTGTACTACTTTACTTGTATCCATAGCCTCTACCCCTTGGGTCATTAACTCTGGTGCTTCTTCTCACATGACTATTAAGGCCTCAATGTTTCCTTCTTTTGATTGTTGCCCTCAATAATCTAATGTTTATTTGGCTGATGGCTCTATCACTCACGTTTTTGGCAAGGGTGATGTATCTATGTTACTTACTTTATTATTGCCATCTATTCTTCATGTCCCTCTTTTGCCCATGAATTTACTTTTCCTTAGTACTTTGGCAAAGGCTCTTAACTGTTTCTGACATCTTTTCCCTACCTATTAAGTATTTCAGGATCTACAGGCAAAAGGCAACGATTGGTGGGGGACATGAGAAGGACTGGCTGTATTATCTGGATGACATTCCATATTCTGCTGCTGCGGTCTCTACTACTACCAGTGTTTCTCCACTACAATAGCATTATCTCCTGGGTCATTTATCTCTCTCTAAGTTATAGAAGATGGTCCCAAGCCGCAAGTCTGTTAATACTCTTGAGTGTGAGGCATGCCAACTGAGAAAACACCACCGCTCATCCTTCCCTTCTCGTGATGTGTCTAGAAGTCCTGCCTTCTTTTTCTTAGTTCACTCTGACATTTGGGGTCACATTGAAATAAAGATTCGTTTTGATTTTAGTTATTTTTGTACCTTTGTAGATGATTGTTTTCATGCCACTTAGTAATATTTGTTGTATCGTTCAGAGTTCCTTATCATTTTTAAACATTTTTATTTAGAAATCAAGAATTAGTTTAATGTTAGTGTAAAAACCTTTCGGTCTAATAATGCTCTTGAATATATTCAAATTGCTATCGCTTCCTTTTGTGCTTCCAATGGTATCATTTACCAGACCAGTTGCTCTTATACTCTTCGACAAAACGGGGTTGTTGAACGTAAGAATCATCATTTATTGGAGGTTGTTCGTTCTCTCCTTTTTCATATGCACTTACTTTACTATTTTGAGGTGATGCAAACTTAACTGCCTGCTACCTGATTAATCGAATACCTTCTTTTGTTCTTCAAGATCAGTCACCTACTTCCCTCCTTTTTCCATCTTCTCCATTATTTTCCTTACTATCTCGTACCTTTAGGAACACTTGCTTCGTCCATGACCTTCGCCCTGGCCTAGACAAGTTGTCCTCTCATGTGGTTAAGTGTGTCTTTATTGGCTACTCTCGCACATAGAAAGGGTATCGATGTTATGATCTTGATGCAGTCCAAGGACCAGCCAGTAGTGGATCAGCCCAAGGATGTGTCAACATGGGCCCAACCCACACTGTTCACATGAACACTGTTGACGCGGTACTGTTCACGTGAACACTGTTCACGCGGTACTGTTCACGTGAACAGTACCAACAACATTAATTATGACTCTTTTTATTAGTTTCCTAATTTTCAGTTTATTTATTTCCATTGTTTAGTTTCCTAAAAATTAGGCTAGTTAGTTTAGAAGTCTTAGTTGCTTGGAGACTAAGACTTGCCTAAAATCTAGTTTCCTAATTCCAGTTTTTAGAAACTTTCCTATTTTTATTGTTTTAGAGCCTTCCTAAATTATAAAGGAAGGTTGGTTTTACTAAATTTCGTTCATTCCTATTTTATTTGTAATGTTTCAAAGCTATAAATAAAGAGAATGCAGACTGGCTGCAGTAGAGAGATTTTTCAGAAAAAAGAAGAGTTAAATTCTTATTTTCTGGTTGAGTCTCCTACGGTTGTGAGACTCAACCAGATTCCATTCCCTCTTGATTCTTTTGCTTGCTTTCTATCTATGATCTGATATGCTATTGTTTCACCCAACACAAACTAGAGAAAGTGAAGTGCAATCAGCAGGCAACATTAAATCTGGGCTATCCAAGCTTGGTGGAAACAGGTACAACATGCTTTCGAGACTCATAACTCCTATAGTTCTTTTCAGATCCTCCCCAAACTTCAGAAGGTGTTCACAATCATTACAAAGGTCGTCCATTCCAAGTTTCATCTAATTCTGACGGTTAGATTTCAAGATAAGTGGGTTTTTTCATTACTTTTCTCTGCAGATTTTTTGTATTGGACTGAATTAAGATCCTGTAGCAAAGAGGGCTTGTTAATTTGACTTGCTTTGAACCCTCTTTGCCATCAGATCTTCTCACCCGACGTTAGTTTGTTAGTGCTGATGTCACGTTTTCTGAGAACACACCATGCTATGGGGCTACTAGCTCCGACGTGGTCCCTACCGTTTCTACTTCAATTCTGGTCTTGGTTACCTTCATTAGTGTGGCTTCCCCACTCGTAATGGCACTGGCCCTGGTTCCGGCTCTGGATCCGGCTCCTCTCCAAGTGTACAGTCGTCGCCCATGCCTTGCATCAGTATCGACACCTGCTCTGACATCTGCACTTGAGCTTGTTCCTGTCCTGCTCCAGTTCTGCCCTCATGGTCCTCCTCCTTATCGGACCCTTTGTCTACTGATTTTCCTATTGCACTTTGCAAAGGTACCCCTTCTTGCACTCAGCCACCATATGTAACATATCTTATTTCTTAATATGTGTTTACATCACATCTTCCATTGCCCCACTAATCCTTTGCTTTTGCTTTATCCCATATTGAGATTTTTAAATCTCATATTGAGGCTTTGACCCGTCCTTAATGGAAGAAGGCTATGGATGTCGAGATGGATGCTCTTCTTTAACGATAGAGCCGGTCCCTTGTTGATTTACCTCCGGGTAAGGAGGTGGTTCATTGTCATTGGATCTTCACCTTGAAATATAACCCAGATGGTAATGTGGAACGTCTGAAGGCACACTTGATTGCAAAGGGCTTTACTCAGACTTATGGAGTTGATTACTTTGAGACCTTTTCCCTGGCTGCTCGTCTCAATTTTGTTCGAGGTCCTATCCCTTGCGGTCAATTTGGAATTAAGAATGTCTTTTTATATGGTGACTTACTTGAGGAGGCCTATATGGAGCAACCTCCGGGTTACGTTGTTGAGGAGGAGATTGCTGCCCATAGAGTCTGTAAACTCCACAAAGCAATATATGGTTGAAACAGTCTCCTCGTGCTTGGTTTGACAAATTCACTAAAGTCGTGGTTGATTATGGGTTTAAACCATGCTATTCCAATCACCCAGTCTTTGTTTGTCGCCGCAATTCCAAAGTTGTATTTCTTGTGGTCTATGTGGATGACATTATTGTTTCTGGAGATGACTTGACAGGTATTGATGAGGCTAAAGCCTACCTACATCAACATTTTCGGATGAAGAATTTGGTTGTCCTTCGTTATTTTCTAGGCATTGAGGTAGTTTGGAGCACCAAAGATATTAGTCTTTCTCAACGGAAGTATGTTCTTGATCTTTTGACTGAAATAGGTATGCTAGGATGCAAACCTATTGATATTCTTATGGATCTTCACCTTAAGCTGGCTACCTATGATTATGTGGATTTTGCAGACTTCCATCAGTATCGCCGTCTTGTTGGGAAGCTGATTTATCACACTATTACTAGGTCTGACGTCTCATTTTTCGTTGGAGTTATTAGTCAGTTTATGCGGGCTCCAAAACTTGTTAATTGGGATGCTGCTTGTCGGATTTCAAAGTATTTCAATGGAGCTCCTGGTCGTCTTCATCAAAATATTGATCTTTGTGGTTATTTTGATGTTGATTGGGCTGGTGTTGATCGTGATCGTCAGTGTACTACTGGTTACTTTACCTTTCTCAGTGGTAATCTTATTACATGGCTTAGTACGAAGTAGACTACCGTTGCTCGGTTTAGTGCTAAGGCAGAGGGTCGTGTGATGGCGCATACTACTACTGAATTAATGTGAGTGAAGTCTATTCTTGGTGAACTTGGCTTTCCAATTACAAAGCCTATTCTTATGTATTGTGATAATCATGTCGTCATTCACATTGCTAGCAACCCATTGTTCAAAGAACGTACCAAGCATATAGAAGTTAACTATCATTTTGTCCGTGATGCTGTTATGCGTAAAGTGATATCTACTTCGTTCACCAGTTCTAGTTCTCAACTTGGTCATATGTTACAAAGGCATTGTTCAAGGCTTTATTTCTTCATAATTGTTCCACGCTAGGTCTTTGTGATATTTATGCCCCAGCTTTAGCTTGAGGGGTGTGTTATAGTTTACTTATTTAAAATTCTATTGTAAGACCTGCACCCAAAATTTCGGTCATAATTTGAAATTTTAACTATGCAACAGATCTTATCACGACAAACGATTCAAACCAAGGTGGACCAGAACAATGAAAACACAACAAAGTTAATCTAGCTGAACCTGGCCCTTAACTAGAATAATTAGGACTTAAACTAGGGGTCTGGCACATTGCACCTAGGTGCGGTCGTTCACGTGCCGCACCTCCTGTAATGGGGTTGGTTTAGAGAACCAATTCATTTGGACCACTGGTTAGCCTGGTTTTGAAATGGACCTATTGGGAAGAGTGTCCAGGTGCATTCTCCATTTCAAATTGGGTAGAGAGGAGGGAATCCTCCAATCCACCTTGATTGGAGCCCCAAATCCACTCCAACGTGAATGGAGTATGGGATTTGGCCATACTCCATCCCTTCTCTTCTTCATTCTCTACAAACGAAAAGAGAGAAGAGAGAGAAGCTCTGCCATGCCTGGAGAAGAAAAGAGAAAGGAGAAAGAGGAAGGAGCCTCTGCCACCAACGGAAATCACCACTGGATAGCACCGACACCAGAAATCCATACAGGTATCGATTTCCCTATCCTTTACTTCTCTTTGATTTAAATAACAAGATTAAATCCCAAAAGAACCTCCTGATCATGTTTACAAACCATTATCTCCTATAACAAATATTGAGACTCATTCAAGGATCCAACTAGAGCATGGATTTGAATAAGAGATGAACTGGGATTCTTAAAATATTGGAAGATGGAATTTTAATGGATTATTAATCTGATCCAAGTCTTCCAAACTCGAATAATAAATCTAAATAGATTATTATGGATTTAAACCCAAGGAAAACATCCCTGGTATTGCTGGAAAAAGGATCTAAAGAATAGAAATCACGTCCAGCAATATCGGTAAGGTGTATAATGGAATCGAAACCATTAACATGAGTTAGATTGGGAATTTTGAGCCCAAACTTATTGGTTAAGCCTATTAAATTTTTAGAAACCCTTCGGAGAAGTTTCAGCATGTTCTGACCACATTTTGACGTGCGGTCGGATATGTGCCGCATGGTAAATCGATCCCAGATGAAGGTCATTTTTGGATATCATCTTCTTGAGAATTTTATGAACCTACCTATGTGTTCATATACCTGAAACCATATGTCTACAGAGGTATTCTCCATCGTTTCGATTAAAAAACAAATGTTTATACCTTTTATGCTTGCTGTTTAGGATATCTATGTATCTGGAACTCTAGGCAGCAAGTATAAAGTATTTAATAATGATCGATAAACCTCTGGAAAATATAAATAAAATACTAAGCTATGCTTGGACAAACAATAGAGACAAATACTGAACTAATAAATTTAAATACTATTATTGTTAAGGCAACTAAGGTACGGAAAGAGCATTGTAAAATCTGCTCGAGGTTGTACTCTTATTTACCTTTGCTGCTGCTACATCTGGTAAGGGAATTGAACCTTTGCTTGGTAAATTAGATTCTATTTATCTTGTTGAATGATGTAATGATAGTGATAATATGCTTTGTGTCTTGATAGCATGTCATCCAATAAACTGTATTGTTTGCTCATGCATATGCATTATCTTGTATGTGATTAGTGAAACCCGTAGTGGTTTGGAAACGGAGTGGAATGGAACGCTTCGTGACCTCTCCATGAAAGGTAGAGTTGGTCTTGGTGTATCTTGATGTTTGGTTAAGTTGGTAAAGGGGAAGGTGGGTGGAATGGGACGCTTGCACCATTTCTTACCAACGCTGCTTTGTATTGACCACATGTAACCTAGCTAAGTCACGATGTCCTAAGTAGGGACCGGACTGGGTTGGAATCTTGGCGATGTTACGGTCCAGTAATTTGACTAATAGGAGAACTTGGTTAGTTGAATTGAAAATCATCCTAATAACTGTACCCCTAGCCAGTAGGGGGTTATGTAGTGGCATGGGTTCAATAAAAGGTGGTATGAACATAGCTGCGATTCTCCTCATACCCGACGTAGTGTGGATGGGCTGGCTAGTCGACTAGTGGGATTACCATCTCCTCAAGTGCCCGACGTGCTGTGGACTTGGGATGAGTTGTGTGCAGGCAGCCGGCGTAAAACGGACTTACATTACAACGATGGACCCATACTTGGGGGATGTTGCTGTGCTCCATGTGTGGGACAGTGTTCGTTCTTTGGGAGTGACCCGTGCAGTTGGAGGCTCCATGTGTGGGTTATCTAGAGCTGACACTTACAATTATATACTAGACCGTAGTTATTAATTCATGCATCTTGTTTCTGCACGTTTGATTTCCTTGCTAAGCTCGGTGGTTGAGCTTACTCTTGTGTACACAACTTCTTTTAGATGCAGGTATGATGGAGATGGATTGTGACGTTATGGATGTTACCGACGGTGACATACATGACGATACATGCGAGTGTGACGACTGTCTCTATGGATAGACACTTGAATAATTGATAAACTATTTGAATTCAATTTATTTTATTTGGAATTTGGGGGTGTGTTGCCCGTATGGATAATCTATATTTCAGATTTTAATTATCATAATTAATTACTCGTACAATGGTTTGGGGATTGAGATAATAATTATCAATTGAATATGTCAGTGATTAAATGTTTATTTGTTGTAAAACTTCCGCTATACTCTTGCTTGAAATCCTTAATAATCTGGTGGTATGACATATTACTATCTCCTATGTGATGTTATGTTTATTTGTTGGTATTCCATGTTCTGTGATCCTGGAAGGGGATTTCCAGTGCCCTAAATTAGGATGTGGAGATCTCGTCCATTCCATAGTATCGATACGTCGGGAATGGGGTGTGACACCTATTGGCTTACTTATTTAAAGTCCTATTCCGATTGTAACTCTAGGATAAGAGTCCTATTCCTATTGTAAGTCTAGGATAGGTTTCTAATCCTATAGTAACTTTAGGATAGGTTTACCGTTCTAATTAGATTAAGATTTCCCTTTTGTGCAGTTTCATTATCGGCCTAGGATTCTTGTAATGGGGACTCCTTCTGTTGAGTTAATTATGCTTATAAATAAAGTTAGAGGTGAGGGCAGAATATCAAATTAAATATTCTCTCCTCTTTCTTGGTTCTCTCTCTCACTCTTCTCTCCCTCTCGATCTCTCTTCTCTAGTTCTTTTGCTGTTTCTTTTAGTTCTATACTGTTATGAATCTGCCACAACTTGACTGGTTTATATTGGTTTTGCTTTTAGTATATGAAGTCATGGTTGGAATTCTTTGTTGTGATTCTTTCCTGTTTTACAAGTCTGCAGACATTTTGAAACGTTATTGAATCACCTTTTCTGTTGTCATATTCTCTCAATCAGGTATTACGATATAAAGGTTGGAGGTGGGCCAGAGGCTGTGAAGGGATCACGAGTTGCAGTATGGTTGTTATCCAATTAATGTTTTGACCATATGGCTTTAATTATCTTAAGAAATGCATATCCATTCTAAGAATTTGTAGTTTTAGGATAATACACCTACATTTTACAGGTTTGTTGGTGCAATCATCGAGTCCTTATGAATGTTTGTCTTCCAAGTTTCATGTGTTTCTTAATAGTCCGTAAAAATTTCTTTGAAAATCACTCATTCGTACTGTCTCATATCTTCTCTGAAGAATGTGTTTGGAGAAATTAATTCTGACAATTTAACTCTCAGTTGTTAAGAAAATGAATCCTACTGGTTGCTTCTATCTTATTTTAGGTTCTCACAATTAATTGTTTGAGGAGAAAAAGGAAGATACATTGGTAAGCATTGTGGAAAATTGATGTGATAAAAAATGATTAATGAAGGGTGAACAAAAGCTTCCAGTAGATATTTTCTTACTTTGGGATGAGAATTGAAATGTGATGTTTCTCCGTGTTTGAGAACTTTTCTACTGCCATGAGTTCTATGAAATCAGACATGGGACAGTTTAATACCATTAAAAGATGAAGTTGTGACATCCATGAAAAAAGTTGATAATCTTGTAGTGCTGTACGGGTGGAGGAAAACCACATAGAACTTAAAAATTTTTGGGAAGTTGAATTCAGAAGCTGTGATATGGATTTTAAAAACTAAATGATGCCACAATTCCTGTGGAGAATTATGGGGCTGATTATAAGGATCTTAGGGTTGAGAAATTTTACTTGATAGAAAATGAAAGGTATAGTTCCTAATCGTTCAACCATGAGACTTCTCAAGCACCAATATCCTCAGCAAGAACGCAACTTGTGCAGGGAGTGGAGTGCTCCAAATGAGCTTCTTCATCTCACACATACACAGTATTTGTAACCCACCTCACTTTCCTCCAGAGCATTCCGGGGAAGATCTTGTATCACCCCCAACATTCTTCCATTTGTGAAGGTACAAGAATGTTGTTTAAAGAGAAGTGTTCCAACACTAATGTTGGCCCTAGTACTGCATCTTTCTATCTTTCTGTCTTTCTAGTATGAAACAAGTTCATTTGATGAGATCCTTATACTGACACTTTGCAAAATATTAGGAGCACAAACTGTACTGGGCTTTGATTTTTCTGATGTTTAATTTTCTATTATTTTTGTGGCAGAAAAAATGTAATTTTTGTTTAGGCTTAAGAATTTTATTAGTGTTGGAAGTGAGCCTAGTCAATTCTGTTAGCTTGGTTGTCAGTCGATCGGTCAAACTTAATTTTGAGTTTTTTAGAGCTTAATGTTGTTGACAAAAATTTTTCTCTTTGTCTTGTTATGATTTTTATCAAGAATCATTATTTGGCACTTTGAGTTTTCATCTTAAATTTATAACCCAAATTCTATGATCTATTTAGTTTTGTTAATTTTAGTTTTAGCACATTGTATCATTCGTTCTTTGGCGTGTGTGTAGTCTTGTATATTTTAGTAACCAAACTTTGCTTTTTCCATTTTTTTATTCTAACTTTTTTTATTAAATTCTTCATGGTAAAGTTTCAATATTTAATTTCATTAAATTTTGGGATTTCGCTAAATTAATATTAAGTTTTATGCTTTAAGTTAGGCTTTGGCATCAGTTTTTCATTTATAAATTTTCTGATTTTACTTATTTTATTCACTTGATTTGGTACTTTATTTATAATTTTCTTCAACTTTCATGAATATGGATGGTTTAATACTTTGATTTAGGTGCTCTTAGCTTCTAATTCTATTTTCATGCATTCAAGTACATTGGTTATTTCTTTGTCTTTATTTTTCATTTTTCGAATATCCCCAAGTAAATTCATATCGTATGATAAAATTTTTGTCAACTTTTGTTAATGAAATTGTTGATGCATGAGATTAATCTCCACTAATGCTAATTCTGGGCTAGTTTAGGTATGCATATTTATATCCTTTTTATTTTATTTAGCATGCCTCTAATACTGTTATTATTGTTTTCATGACATGTGGGTAGAGATGAGTTTACCAAATCAAAACTAATACATCAAACCTTCTTATCCTCTTTAGTATTGTGGCTACATTTTGGAATCAAAATTTAAGGCCCATATTATTCTCTATAAAAAAGGCCATTTCCCAGTGCTGGTCCCTCTTATGCACGGTCTTGGGAGGGATGATTTTGGAGATGGTACTAACCTTTGGCATTTTGTGCAAAGTGACCACTATCTAGACTCGAACCCGAGCATTTTCCCTGCAGCCCAATCCTTTTACCATTGCTCGAAGCAATAGCCCCTCCATATTTTGCTCTCTGTGGCGACTCAAAATTTTTATCTCTATAACCAACTTTTTATTTGCATGGCCATTTGCCAGTTCCATATATTTTGTGGCTACTTTGTAGTACATTATGGGCTTTCCTTGCCTTGTGTTCTCCCTCATCAGATTTATCAATGTCATCCTTTTAAAATGTAAATTAACTGATATGCCCCTTTTGATTATGCAAGTACTTATAACGTGTTGACTTAAACTTTTTTGTCTGTCTATATTTTTAGTTTGGAACATATTTGTTGCCTCTAGGTTCCGCGCTGAGATCCTTTGATGCTGAGTAGACATGCACACGATAAGACAGGGAAAGGGAGATCAAGCTTATAGCCCTGGAGTTGCTCCGATGCTTAAGTTAGGAATCTATCGAATAGACAATGAGGGCGGGAGGGCGACCTAGTAAATAAGGTGAAATAGTGGCCAAGAGAGGGATTTCGAGTCTGAGGTGTTAAAACGGTAGGTGAAATAGTAAAAAATATTGATTATGAAGTGATGTGAACCTGAATTTTGGGCCTACTTATAGGGAATAGTGAACGGTGGGACTCGCGTGCCTTTGGAGTACAATGCAATATTTTTGTGGATGATTCTACCCTTGACTTAAGCTAGTAATGACGGAGGTGCCTCTTTGAGTGGTTTTGGGTATAATGACAATTTTATCCCTAGAACTTGTGGGTACTTTTGGTGTCCAGATGTCGCCATTCTATTGGCTTTCTGATATTTGTGCCAACATTTGCCTCCTTGCTCTTTGGATCTGCAAAGTCCAAGTAAGTAAAAAGAAAAATTTTTGCAGTCTTCTATTGATACCTTCTACCCTCCTCTAACCTTCCAGGTTGAAAATTTGAGTCCATGGGGCATTTTGTGGATTTGAGGAAGTATTGAGATATATGGAGGTCTTGATCTCGCCACCATGGCCATAGTGCGCCTGGTAAGATGCTGGAGTAATAACCTCAGGCAAATGATATCGGTTTTCCCGAGGATTTTGCTAGGTGTCGAGGTCATCTTTTAGGGCAAAAAATCTGGGTCCTACCGAGTTCTTTGGAGGTGCCGAGGTGGTCATCTCGAGCAAATTATCTCAGTCTCCTAGAGGTCTTTGAGTGTTGTTGAGGTGGTCATCTCGAGCAAATCATCTCGGTCTTCCCGAGGTCTTTGTGTAGTGTCGAGGTAGTCGACTTGGGCAAATCATCTCGGTCTTTCCGATGTCTTCGAGTGGTGCTGATGTGTGCCAAGGTGATTGGGCTGAGCTGATGGGACCTTGGTTGAGGTTCAATTTACCCTGCTCGGGCAATTTGCCTCGGTGATGCCAAGGTGATTGGGCCGATTTGATGTTGCCTTGGTTGACGTTCGATCTACCCTCCTCGGGCCATTTGCCTCGATGTTGCGGAGGTGATTGGGCCGATCTGATGGGGACTTTGTATGAAGTTCGCTCTACCCTCCTCGGGCCATTTAGCTCAGTGTTGCCGAGGTGATTGAGCTGATCTGTTGGGGCCGTGGCTGACATTCGATCTACCCCCCTTGGGCCATTTGCCTCAGTGTTGCCAAGGTGATTAGGCTGATCTTATGGGGCCTTGGTTGACCTTCAATCTACCCTCGGGCCATTTGCCTTGGTGTTGCCGAGGTGATTGGACCGAGCTGATGGGGCCTTGGTTGACGTTCGATCCACCCTCCTCGGGCCATTTGCTTCAGTGTTATTGAGGTGATTTGGCCGATCTGATGGGGCCTTGAGCCGGAGTTTGGTGGCTGATCGGACCTGTGTTTTGGGTCATTGGGTGGACCGCGGTTGTTGATTGATATTCACTGTTCTTAATTGAACCGCTACATAGTAGTGACGTTTAGCGGACCTGTGAGGCAGTGCCACGCTGCTCTTATGCTGTGCTTGTTGAACCGCATAGCCTATGAGTGGCTGCCAAGCATCTGAAAAGCAAGATGTGATGGTTGCACCATTGTCGAGGCAGTAAAAAGGAGTAGTTAAAAAATCCTTGTTTACTATTTTACTGAGCTTAATTTTCGCTCTGACAGCGCGTTCTTAAAATCTTCTTGGCATTTGGTTATCGTCGGCCTAGGATTTTCCTTGGCCTAGAATTCTACTTGGGCTTGGATTCTTCTCGGCCTCGAAGACTTGTCGGTCATGTGTGAGTGGTAATGGAGCAGATCTTTGGTAGGGAGCGGAAGTGTGACGTGATTTCGGAAGTCCTTTTTCCTGGTCTTCTTTTTTGTTGTCATGTCGGTGTTAGAGGAGAGGATGGAGATCTCAAAGTCAGAGGGTGAGGAGGGGGAGGAACCTGCCCGCATTATGGGGGGTGGGAAGGTTTCATGTCATGGAGAGGGGGAATATCATGAATATCGCCAAACAGCGGCAGCAAAGGCGAATCCGAACCAAATAGCAGCATTGGAATACCCGTGCAAGCTTAAGTTGGATGGCGTTCACCAGCATAAAAACAGATTATGATGTCCCAGATGACGTCATAATCAGGATGCTGGACCCTAGGGAGCGGGCCTGTCGGAGGACAACTGAGCTGTGTCTGTACCTAGGCATGTTTAAAGCCGCCGTACGTTTGCCATTGCCCGACCTGATAGTCCGTATAGTGAAAGTTCTATGGCATCACCCCTACTCATCTGATGCCCAATGCATGGAAGAGCACCTGATCTCTTGGCTCCGATACCATGTTACAATTGCGTATCCCAAAAAGAGCTGTTAGGAAGGGCATGTGGTGTAGAAAATTATCACCCAAACTGCGTGCAATTCTGAATTTCTGCACAGTTGATGAAGAAATATAAATAGCTAGTAATCTCATACTTGCATTGTCAGTGAAAAGTGTTCCATTCCAGCAGAAGACATGGGATATTGCCATATGATGTATCTCTATTGTTTTCCATGGATTTAGTATTTTTTGCTTTTAATTCTAACTTGTTTACTTTCAGATCTGGTGACATTAATTTCATTGTATAGGTCCATTACGTTGCCAAGTGGAGGGGTTTAACATTTATGACAAGTAGACAAGGACTTGGGATTGGTGGTGGAACGGTAAGGTCAAGTATGGGATTTTCTTGTGTACCAGCTTTTGCCCCCATTGGGATACATACAACTATTCATTGCACCCTTTATTGGTTCTGTTGTAGCAAAATATAATCACTGTTGCCTCCTTTATGCATGTTGGTATCTAGTGACAGATAAGGGGTGCTATTTTTTTCTGTTTCAAATTTATGGAAATAACTAGCATTTATATAATTGGAGAGTGAACCTTAAGTTGTTCTTAACCATACGTCGAGATGTAAACAAATTCAATTTGAATCAACTACAGCACTATTCGAATTCGAATCTGTTTACCAACAACCACCCTATCCGAATCTGATCCAAAATCCACCAGATGTATAAAAAACAAATTCGAATTTGATTTTTAACCAGATATCTGGTTAAAATCCGATTTGAATCTAAAAAGTAAACACCACAGTGCCACACCATTTTTGAAATGTATGTATAATAATAACTATCAAGAAACACAAAAGTTTATTCTCTACTTCTCATAATTTGTCATCTTACAATTTACAAAAACATCAATCAAAAGGAAAGAAATATATCTTTCAATTTTATTTCATTTTTTTGAGGTAAAGATACATATTTTTTTAGGCTATATGTGCCATAAGGCTACATTGTTCGTTGATACCTAAACGGAGCAGATTATCATATCCGCTCTATTTAAGTGATATCCGAATCTGATCCCAATTAGCCGAATTCAAACAATCGGATTCCCCTAAACGGATGCGAATGCGAATTGAAATCAGATTTTCGACTTTCCATTTATATCTCTACCTGTGTCTTGATGAGGTGAGACAAATTATGTTGGAGGTTTCAATGTTTTTAGGTATCATTATTGCAACAAGCCTTATTAGTTTCATTACAAAATCTTCTTTTCATGACTATCTTTGTTACTTCTTAATTTAAAATACTTGTAGTTGCATTGTTACAGCCTTATGGGTTTGATGTGGGTCAGTCTGAGAAAGGGTCTGTCCTTAAAGGATTAGACCTAGGTGTTCAAGGCATGCATGTTGGAGGCCAGGTGAGATCGGTTCCTAGTATGATATTTCTTTACATTGGTATCCTTTATTTATATAATGTATGGCATGTAGATGGTAGTCCCATAGAAGTAAGAAATTTCTCCTTGGCATTGATTACTCATCTTAACTAATTATACTCAACTCAACTCAATTCCGTCTTATCCCAAGTTCCCAACTAAATGGGCTTGGCTACTTGGGTCCTTTTTCTCCAGTCAACTTTATTCAAAGCTATATTTGTTACTAATCCTAAGCTATGCATGCCTTTCCTCACCACTTCTTCTATAGTAATTTTTATGTCTACCCTTTGCTCTTTTAGCTCTTTCAATCTGAATCAAATCATTCTCAGTATTGGAGCATTAAAGGCCTCGGTTGCACATGTCCATGCCTCAAACGATGATTTTCTCTCAACTTAATCCTAAATTAACTTTAGTTTATTCATTACTTTTTTATATAATCTAGTCTTACTACTCATTTATCTCAACATCTTTATTTCAGCTATACTAAGTTTGTTTATATGTTGTTTCTCCACTGTCCAACATTCAGCCCTAAACATAATTGTTGGTTGTATAACTATCATACAAAATTTTCCCTTGAGTTTAAAGGAATACATCAATCACAAAACACTTTGGATACACCCTTCCACTTCATACAACCATTCAGCTTTATCCCAACTAAAAATGCGGTTGGCTATATGGATCCGTTTTCTCTAATCAGCTTTATTCAAAGCCATACTTGATTCTAGTCCTAAGTTATATATGTCTTTCCTCACCAGTTCTCCTAGGGTCATTTTAGGCTTAAATCTATACCTCTTTTAGCCCCTTCAATTTTTTCACTTCTTCGTACTGGAGCATCCAAATGCCTCTGTTGCACATCTCTATGCCACCTCGAACAAATTTCTTACAACTTATCCTGAATTGGGGCAATTCCTAGTTGTTCTAATTTGTTCATTCTTTATTTTATCTTTCATGGTTTTACCACTCTTCTACCTCAACATCCTCATTTCAGCCACACAATTTGTTCAAATGATTTTCTTAACTACCTAACATTCAACCCCATACATCATTGCTGATCGTATAACGGTTCTATAAAATTTTCCTTTAAGTTTTAATGGAATATGCAGGTCACATAATGTTCCGGACGTACTTCTCCACTTCATCCACCCTATTCAATTTCCTTGTACAACTACAACATCATCATTTATTTCTCCATTTTTATTTATGAGTGAACCTCAGTTCCTAAAGGTATCATTTTGTGGTAACTCCTTATCATCAATCTTTACCACTCCACTCTCAGTCCTATTGTTACAAAAATTACACATAATATACTCTGATTTTGTCCTACTTGTCTTAGGATCTTTTGATTCAAAGGCTGATTTCTATAAATCTAACTTTGCATTTTACCTAACTTTTGTTTCATTTACTAAAACAATATCATCAGCAAAAAAACATACACCAAGGCATGTGCTCTTGAATTTCTCTAGTCAGCTCGTCCATGATCAGCGCAACATATTCTAATTCTTTGCACAACATCATTCTCTATTTCTCATTCTTTATTTATGATTGAATCAAGTTACCTAAATTCTTCACTTTGTGGTATATCCCTATCATCAATTTCACCACCTCATGTTCAGTCCTATTGTTAACAAAATTACACACCTTATGCTATGTTTTTCTACCACTTATCATAGGATCTTTGGATTCCAAATTGATCTCTATAATTCCAACTTTGCTTTTTCCTTGTTTTTGTTTCTTTACCAAAACAATATCGTAAGCAAAAAAGCATACACCAAGGATCTGATCTTGAATGCTTCTTGTCGGCTCAATTACGATTAGCACAGACAAAAAAAATCTTAGAGATGATCCTTGATGTAATCTAACTGTAATTGAGAATTCACTACCAAGTTCCTCCATAGTGTAAGAACTAATCATTATAGTTATACTATTCTCTCATACCTTTAACTGTGTCCCCATATATACTCGAAACAATTTTCTTCTCTAATATTTGCCAAATTAACTATCTAGGGACTTTCTTATTGAGTAATCACGAAAAAATGAATGATGTAACAGTCATAAAGGTTTCATTTTTCACCTCTTTCTAGCTTTTTTGGAAACTGGACCTGGATATGGTTGAAGTGGCAATCAACATGAATCCTTGGGGCTGTACCATAACCACCAACCATTGGGAGGGTGAAAACCATTCACTTGGTCAAGAACCCCATTTTATCAGACCAGATCAAAATAATCAAGTCCATTCGACTCAACTCAACCTAGCTGGCTAGCTAAGGCTTATCCCAAGTAAATCGTGTCAGCTACATGGATCCAATTTCATCGTTCAACCCTATTCAAAGCTGTACTTGTCAACCTTTATCATGTCTTTTCTCACCACTTATTGCAAGGTTATCTTACGCCTGCCCCTTGCTCTTTTAGCTCCTCAAGTCTGAATCATATCATTTCTTACAAATGCATTCAAAGGTCTTCGACTTTTCGTTGCACCTGTTCATGTGGTCGTGCCTCCTCAAACAACTTCTCTCAACTTAATCATGTATTGAAGCCACTCCTAAATTACCTCTAATGCATTTATTCCTTCTTGTATCTTTTGTAGTTTTACCACTCATCCATTTCAACAGTCAACGTCATCATCTCAGCTACACTAATTTTGTTTTTATGTTGTTCCTTCGTTGTGCAACATTCAGCTCCATACCTCAGTGCTGGCCTTACAGCTGTCCACTCCTCTTTCGTATTAAAATTTTATTACACTTACCTCTGTTGAGACTAGAACTCACAACCTCTGCAAGCTTAATCAATTTCACTTATCAATTGTGCAATCTGCTACTTCACATATGATATCGAATACAACTTATAGTTATAATATGAAATCTTTTTTTTCACATTAGAAGATGGTTAAACCAAAAATTACTTAATTGTGAACCAGACTCATAAATGGTTCAATATCTGTTTCTGTTCTTAAAACAATGCTTCTATCTATACAACTGCATCGTGCCTGAGAACTGTAAAGCCATAATTTTAACAGTGTTTCTGTTATTAATCTCTAGCTTGATTGTTCCTTTTTTCAGAGAATTATGAACCCTGGAGGTTGGCTTTCCTCTATAAGATACACAATTTTTCATCTACTCATAGCATGCATGTCATACATAAAATTAGAACAGTGTACAAATGTCCTCCTCAATGATTTGTCATTTGATTAATGGAATTTATATCTGTAGAGATTGCTAATAGTTCCTCCAGAACTGGCTTATGGAAGTAAAGGGGTCCAGGAAATTCCTCCAAATGCCACAATTGAGGTAAAATATGTTTTTATTCATTGTCTTTTATTAAAGTTCAGTTCTTGCAGGCAAAGAGATTGTTGGTAATTTGTTGTTTTGTTATGGTGATATTGTTTTTATTTTCACGGCATTTATTTGAAACAAATAAAATTCATTTACTTGTGTATTTATGTTCCAACTTTGAATCAATCTTGCTCTTTGTCATCGTTTTTATCTCTCTGCCACCCAAAGAAAAAGTTGTCTTTACCGATTTGGTAGAGATATTATTTTCTTCCTATTAAATTTATTGAGGTTATTTTAAAATGAAACATTTCAAAACTTTAGTTTCTTCAGTTTAACTTACCAAATTTGACATTGTGGTTTGCTGCCTTTGGTAGTTATGGAATTTTAAGAAACTTTAGTAGAATATTTTAATAAATAAAGGAAATTTGGGAAAATAATTTTTCTAAATAAAATTGGCAAAAGATTATACACACCGGTAGGTCTAGAGTGTTTCTCTGGACAGGCAGACTCAGATTTAACCATTTACCCTCCCATGTATTGGCATATTCCCTTGTATTTTCATTTTTTAGCCATCCATTTGTTTTTAGAAAAGGATGGCTGAAACTTGACATGTGAGCAGGGAACTTTGAGGTCTACCTGTCCACAATATTTCAGTTTTATCCAATCTGTGATGTGTCAGATATTGGTGCCAGACTGAGAAACTCTCTAGACCTGCCAGACTAGAAAGAACTCTTTCTTAGATAATTCAAAGCCATATTATAAAGGCAAATAAAAATGGTAAACCGAGGTATAAATATTGCATCATTTCCTTCCCTCAATGCCACATAAAGGTCCTAACCCACTTGAAGTCATTCATCTCATTCCTATCATGGGAGGGGTGGCTAGTACTACTGTTCCACGTCTATATAATTAGTGAGCTCAGCTCATCATGTTTGAAGCATGGTGACATATTTCTCTTCCTCACAATCACATTATCACTTTTCCTAGGGTCTTCAGAATTGAATGACATCAAGAGAGTAAGTTTCCAACTCAATCATTGATGTGCTTTTCTCATGAATAAGATTTGAGGAGTTCTGCTAATGTTTTCATTATTTTCAGAATTCAGTGATACAATATCTTATATAACCAAAGGTAAGGTATATTGTATTCCCTTCATTTCATACTCATTCCCAACCACTTGTCTACCCCAGGAGGAAGAGGGGAGGAAACTTTGTCCAAAAATTTGGACCATGTTTTTCAACATGTTTGATATATTATTTTGTATATCTGAGGTCATGATCAGCTTACTCTATAGCTGATGGATTGGCTAAGTTGGGTATTTCCAGGGATTTTGTTTGTTTTTTTCATTATATTCTGTTAGTTATCCAGAAAAAAAAAATTGAGGTCTGGATACTCTTGCACAAATACATGCATGCATTTTTTATTAAAATGAAAAAAAAAAAAAAATACATCCATGTGTATAAGCTTTGATTAATTGCACTAATTCTACTGTCATATTCTACAACTGGTGCGGGGTATTTTCAAGATTCTAAATTTTTGAGGGTCATGGGTCTGGAAAAATTGTCCATTACCTTATTAAATCAAGGGTAGGTTTGCTACTTATCGTGGGGTCAATCCTAAGGGATAAAAAGGGATAAAAAGGGATAAAAAGGGATCCTAAATAGAAAGGAATAATCTTTAAGAGGAAGACAAAAAATATGATGGGTTTCAACTTTTAAGTTGACATGGGAGCATAATTGTCAAGGCGTCCCTCAGGCGCCCCGCCTAGGCATCTAGGCAGTTTTTCAACCCCTGGGCGGTTGGTCGCCTTATTATATCACACCTTGTTTTATTTGTTTATTTAATTTTTTTTTAATTAATGTTATTTGTAACATTTTTTTAGATGTATAAAGCAAAGTTCTAAAATTCGGATTTGGGGCTAGTTTCGGCCAGCCTGAAAACCAAAATTTTTATGAAATTTGGGATTTCTGCTATTAATCGAAACTTAGTTTCTGTCACCCAGAAGTTGGTTTTTTTGCCCTGATTTTGTTTATGTAGCTTATTTAATTCTTTTTACATATATTCCGTCAATTAGTGTAAGAAAAAACCATCCAAAATGGTATTCCATAATGTAGACCTAAGTTTGTTAGTGTACGTTGGAACCTAAGGTTGTATTCAGAGTTAAATGAAGTTGGTTTTTTTGCTCTGATTTTTTTATGTAGCCTATTTTATCCTTTTTACACATATTCTCTCAATTAGTGTAAGAAAAAACCATCCAAAATGGTATTTTATGATGTGGGCCTAATTTTGCTAATGTACGCTGGAACCTGGGATTATATTCAGAGTTAAATAGGTAGTACTTATTTATGATTAATATCAATTAAGTAAATGTTTATTAACTTACTGAAGATATTATTCATAAATAAGTGAACATCCCCATTTGAATCCAATAAAAATAGTCTAAAATTCAATACCAAAAGGATAAAAAGTCAACTTTCCAGAATAAGAACAAAAACTGGATTTTCGATCGCATGGTGATTTGACTTTCCAGTTTCAACTTTCAAATGCTAGCCTTTTTCTCCAATATAAAAATTTCATAAATCTTATTAGAGCAAAACATAATTAGAAACCAAGAATCCACGAAAATAATCTTTTGTTTTAATGTATAAAAATTTATTTCCGTTTAGACGACTTTAAATAGCATTCGCATACTCCGAACAAGGTTTAACTGGAGTGTAACTCCTTTAGTATAACTCGGATTCAAGCAATGTCTGATTTATTGCAAAGCTAGCATAATCGGCTTTGCAATAAATTCAAGATTGCTTAAATCCAAATTATATTGGAAGAGTTACGTTCCGGTTAAACCTTGTTTGGAATATATGAATGTTGTTTAAAGTCGTCTAATAGAAATATCTTTTTGGACATCAAAACAAAAGATTATTTTGACGAATTCTTGGATTTTAATGATTTTTCACTCTAATAAGATTTATGGAATTTTTAGATTGGAGGAAAAAAGCTAGCATTTGAAAATTGAAAATCGCCCCGCAATCGAAAATCCAGTATTTGTACTTGAATTGGAAAGTTGACTTTTAATCCTTTTGGAATTTTTATTTTAGAATATTTATTGGATTCAAAGGGGGGGGGGGGGTTTGCTTATTTATGAATAATATCTTAAAAAAATAAAAAATATAAAAGTTAATAAACCTTTACTTAATGATATTAGTCATAAATAAATGTTGTGTACTGAATACTGTCTCTCCTGTATATTGTTCACTGTCTTGTAATATTATGACTTCTAAAATCAGAGTGCACCAAGTTTTGAGGGCCAAAATAAGCAAGTTTTGATCAAGTCAAAACTTGATATTTTATTAGGTGCTTCGACCAAGTTTTGGCCGAAACTAGAGATTCGACTGAAACGTGGTTGAATCAGTGATTTTGGAGTGAAATCCTGTACAATTTGGTTTCGACCTTGCATCTCCTTTTCGTTTGAAAAAAAAGCCGAAATATTTCGGCTAAAATTTAGAACCATGGTATAAGTACATAATGCATATATACATCATAATGCATGGAATCATGCATATGTATTAAAAACAATAAAAAAAAATTAATGCACTAATCCCCACCTTTTTGTCTAAATCCTCTTGTCTAGGGAACACCTTGGGAACACCTTGGATATGCCTAAGGTACGCCTAGGTGCCCAGGCACCTCTCTAGCTCCTTGGGTCCCCCTTGGCACCTTGACAACTATGCATGAGAGTAAATATGGTTTAGAAGTTAGAACAGAGTGAAGATTCTGGTTACATAAGGATATGAGGGAGAAAAAAGCAAAAGGAATTTAACAAGAAAAATGATAACATGAGTGCTTCAACTTTCAAGAACCAAAAATAGCCCGCCAAGAACTTAATAGAAGCAGAAACAACTATCATGAATGGAAGGAACAGAAAAAGAAAGTGATTTAATAGCTAAAAACAGCATTTAGCACTTGAACAGAGCAATGAGAAGTATCTGTCAAACACCCCCCTAAAATTTCCTTATTTCATAACAAAATTCTGAATTTTAATTAGCTTGTAATTATACTCATACTAAGGATAATAAACCAATTCTAAAATTATCTACTCTGTCCTAAATACACGATGTAACTCTGATTGCAAATTGTAAATTGGTCATAACTTCCATAAAACAGTTTAGAATTGCAAAGTCTGGTCTCGTTTAAAATGTGACTAATAAGATTTCAAACATCACTAAAATAGATAACAAAGGACAAGTTTTGGTCTTCTGAGAATATCTTCAAAGTGATGGGAATATTGCATATTATACTAAACCATAAAAAAAACATATATATAGTGAACTCAAAATTCAAAAAGAAAATTGTTCAAGGGAGCCCACACATGCATGACCTCCCTTGAGTTGAGCAGAGACTTTCTCAAGAAGAAACATCATTTTTAAAAACTGGAGACAAGTCTACAACATTTTGAATGATTATGACCTACTATTTAAGGTGTATGTTGTTTCCCTTTTCTTCGTGCTGTTCTTTTGGTTTTTTTTTTTTGGAATATTTAGAAGTGGTAAAATCTAGAGTACAGGGAAATCTGCTTGAGTTTAAATATTTAAATGTCCTTGGACAAGTCCTGTATTTCCTTTGTATCCTATATGCTGTTCATGAAATATATCCTTGTCATGAAATGTATATGATATATGGAGGTTTTTTTTTTTTTTTGGGGCAATACATATGACATACGGAGTTTGCAGCATTTGAAAACGTCATTGGAACCTGAATTTTTCTTACAGGGGTCAGGTGCATAGAGAGTGGGGATCTCTTTGATCATCTGAAGCTTCATGCGTTGAAAAGTCCTCTGTTAGTTTAGGTTGCCTATGACACCAAGTCCTTCTATCAAGGGAAGAACTCGGCTTACTCACCAGGAAAAGTTTCTGAGTCAGTCAATTCAAATCAGTGACAGTACAATCAAATAAAACAGAAGCACTATAGGCTCCCTACACGTTCCCTATGTGAGCCCTATGCGCGTGATGCCTTGAATCATCAAAGATTTTGTTAAGATTCCTCCAAAGAATTTATGCATTTGGGCTTCAAATCTATCAGGTTATGTGCCACACCATTTGGACTTGGGCCTTCACTCTTTAGCATTGGTTTCATCCTAACCCTATTCCAAGAAAGAATAATTGGAATTAAAACAGTACAACAGAATATGTTGTGCAATCCATGGAAAGACAGGATGATATAATGGATATCAAAGGAGAGGAAACTTCTAGAAAAGAACTGGTCAATAAATAAGACGAAAAGCATATTTCCAAGATTTTGATATAGGATAAGCTGACAAAGGTTGATTATGTGGAGTCATAAATGTGTGTTTGTTGTAAATATTTATATTATACATTAGATTAACCTGTAGATGAGGGAATCTTTGAATTTCCAAATTCCTCCTCGCTTTCATATTCTTAGGTACTGCTGACCATTGACCAATTTAACTACTTTGCTGAAGTATTCTCTTTTTTCGTATGAGTAACCACATTTATTGCCTTATCAAATTCTTGCAAATCATTTAAGTTCACCTGTATTATTTGGACCAATGCCTGGTTCTTGCACAAACCATTCAATGCCTCAAAGTCTAGGCTTTTCATTCTGAAACCCTAGGGTGAAGTTGTGGAGCTTTAAATGGTGTTTTCATATTACAGTTCACTAGGTGAAGTGGCAGCAGAACCTATATTTAGGATAATGTAAATATCAGTTCTTAGAATTTTTTCAGAGCTCAGCTCCCTTTTTGTGGAGTCCACAGCATATATGACAATTGCGACATATTAAACGTTTCATTCTGAGCAGCCTATCTGTTGCTTGAAAATTTTCACCGCCAATCATTTGTTCATCTAGTTCCCTTGCCATTCATATTGTCCGAAAGACTGGAACATATTTAATTCTTCTCATCATTAGTTCTCATGAAATCTTGTCAAATCTTCCGTTGGAAAGTTCTGTCAGATTGATTAGGGCATGTAACAAACCATAGGGAAACTGATAGTGACCTGATTAATTGGCACGAAATGTAACTAACAATGATCCATTAGGTTAAGCGTAGAGATATAATGCCAACAAGAAGACATGAAGTAAAATACACTTACAGTATCTATTGCAGGCTAAATAGGGCCACACAAATATGTGATTGTCTTTATTCAGTCTCTACTTTAGTTGATAGAATCTTTTCCATTGAAAAGTGAACCCAGTGAAACAAAACAACTCTCTCTAGACTCCACTTGTATCCCTTTCTGCATTTCAGGTTAGAAGTTACTCTTCTCAATTGCACAAATAAGCAGAGCAGTTCCAGCTCCGAATCCCCATTACTAAGGGGAAGCTTTCTGCCTTTTCCAGTTGTTAATGTGCATTTCCTCTTCTTAATTTCTGTCATTTGTCCTACTGATAAGAACATATCTGGACTATATATGCTTACTCTTTAGCAACAAATTATGTGAAATAAATTATTTATCATTTTAGTTTGGTTTTGTGCGGCTGTGCCTTTATCATTACCATCATTCTCACTGTTACCTATTTTCAACCGTGGTCTTATCATTACTACTTTGTAATTTAATCTGCAGTTGGATGTGGAGCTATTAGCAATCAAACAAAATCCATTTGGGTATGTAATGAGCACCGAACAAGATAGCCTTTTTCCTCCGTGTGTGTGTGTGTGTGTGTGCGCTATCTTCCTCTGCCTATTTTACTGCTACCTTACAATTGTTGCTTTGTTGTACAGGTCTTCTGTAAAGCTTGTTGAAGGATAATGAGTTATTGTTCTCACTGCTTGTTTATACCAGTCCCAGACCCTTTTGATCCACGTACATAATTATTTGTTAAAGTGATGATGGTAACATTTCGATGCTCGCAAATTCTGGCATGCGTTGATTGGCGCCCTTGTTCATTTCTCATCGTGGGCCACAGGCATTCTCCTTATGTAATTTCTGAAACGATGTCAGAAGAAATGGTTATATTTTATCCTAGTAATTGTTGAAAACAAGTTCTATTTTTCTCTTTTTTCTTGTTTCTTTGTTTTAACTTCTTTCCCTGTTCCCTCACTTTTCTACATGTGTTTCACTTAATTTTTATGTAAATTTTATTGCACTTTAGCTTATGAGTGAGGAAAACCCCTAGGAATAATCAAGTGGGGCAAAATTGGTCAAGTTGTCATGATTGAATTTGGGTTGCTTCTAAGTAGTGAATTTGGCTGACAACAATAGCTGAATGTTCAAGGTTTGTATTCTAGTTGTTTTTTTTTTTTATATATTTTCTATTAGTTTGACTCTGCAATTTGGGAGATGAACAGTAGATCATTATAAAAAAGCTATATGAAGTTAAATTGGTGGATTCTTTTTTTTTCCTGGAGGTTCATCTGGATTTGAGTTTAGACATTTGGTGTGTTCGTGTTACTTGCTGATTGGTTGCCCTTTGTTCACTTCTTTTAACAAATCTTTCTTCTCATGACATGGTAACCAGAAGACCTCTTCGTAAGTTGCTCAAAGGTTCTATTCTGTTCACCCCTGGTTGAGAAAGTGCTTATTTAGATAGAAGGGATTCCATTTCAATGTATATCATAAAAGAGGAATCCAACAGTCCTATAAACGTCAAAACTTTCAATTTTGAAGATTCTGAAGTTTCTTTTTCAAATTTTAATGACACCCACTTTATTCTCTTTCCTCAAGCTTTTATTTGCCCTCTGTTTTCCTCCTTGTAGCATAATCTGTCACCTCTTCCCTCCCAAGCTCTTGATGATGAAAATTACATCAAACCCTAGACCTCTTCTGTGTGTTTTTCTTTCTTTAATTCTTTTCTCTTCTCGTTTCATTTTTTGTGAAAGGGCCTGCCCAAATTGTGGCTCCATGGAAGTCCCATATCCTCTAAGCACCAACCCTATCTGTGGAAACACTGATTACAGGCTTCGTTGTGATGGAGCGACTCAGAAGCTTTACTTTGACACCCTGAATGGAAGTTCCTATCTCGTCCTCAGCATCCAAGCCAGCATCAATCGTATGGTGGTGCGACCGTCACCTTGGGTGCCTGGGACATGCGTCACGGAGGACATGGTGAAGAGTGAAGGCTTCTGGTTGAACCAGACACTCCCCTTCAATATCACATCATCCAACACAGTTTTCTTGTTCAACTGTTCCCCTCGCCTCTTGCTTTCCCCTCTCAATTGTACATCCTCTAGTCTTTGCCATCGTTACCTGGAGAGCTCAGAAAGGGTTGACCCAAGTCGTGCTCTCCAATGCACAACCGGGCTTGAACCATGCTGCACATTTGTTGCAGGTGGAATGCCTTCAGCTTACAAGATACGGCTTCACAGGTCAGGTTGTCAAGCATTTAGGAGTATCCTTAATCTGGACTCATCAAAACATGCAAATCAATGGGTGGAAGGATTGGAGATTCAATGGGCTCCTCCACTCGAACCTGTTTGTAGAACACAACTTGATTGCTCTGAAGAGTCCACATGTTCAAGCACAGGCAAAACAGGCATCTTTCGTTGTCTTTGCAACAGGGGATACTATTGGGACCATACTAGTGGAACTTGTTCAAAAAAGGCCAAACGAGCCACAGCCAGCCTGAATCTGAAGATCACAATTGGAGGATTTTCCATACTGGCACTCGCAATTGCAACAACTACCATCATGGTTAGAAAATCAGGCAGATTATCCAAACAATCAAAGCTGGTGAAGGAGATGGAGGACATGCTGAAAGCAAGCAATGGAGGTAAGCCAACACGGTTGTTTAGTCTGAAGGAGTTGAAGAAGGCAACTGCTGGGTTTTCTAAGGACAAGCTCTTGGGAAGTGGAGGCTTTGGAGAGGTCTACAAAGGGGAGCTTCCAGATGGGATCAGTGTGGCCATTAAAGCTGCCAAGGTGGGCAATATCAAGAGCACTCAACAAGTGCTTAATGAAGTAGGGATACTATCTCAAGTCAACCATAAGAACCTGGTCAGACTCTTTGGTTGTTGTGTGGAAGCAGAGCAACCTCTGATGATCTATGAGTATGTACCAAATGGCACTCTTCATTGTCATCTGCATGGTAAGGATGGAACATTTTTGGATTTGAAAAGAAGGCTACAGATAGCTTTACAAACAGCAGAGGCCTTGACCTATCTTCACTCCTCAGCACACACTCCCATCTACCATAGGGATATCAAGTCCACTAACATTCTATTGGATGGAGAACTCAATGCAAAGGTGGCTGATTTTGGGATCTCCAGATTGGCTAAGCCAGGATTAAGTCATGTATCTACTTGTGCTCAGGGCACTTTAGGGTACCTAGACCCCGAGTACTATCGGAACTACCAACTCACTGAGAAGAGTGATGTCTATAGTTATGGAGTGGTTTTGCTTGAATTACTGACTTCTCAGAAGGCAATTGACTTCTCACGAGACCCAAATGACGTTAATCTTGCCACGTACGTGACTGAATGTGCCAACCGTGGTACAGTAATGGAAATCATCGACCGTAGCTTGCTAGGTGATGAACCATCAGCTGAGATAATGATGTGCATCAAACTCTTTTCGGATATTGCACTTGCTTGTCTAAGGGAGAAGAAGGTAGAAAGGCCCAGCATGAAGGATTTAGTTCAAGAACTCCAGTGTATTGCAGGCATACTAGACCAGAAAGAGGTTCCTAGTGAGGTAGGTCTTGATGTTATCTAAGACTAATGTCATAGCTTTTGTTAAGACTTTATGTACTATTAGTAGGTATATTATGAATGTAAGAAATAAGGCTTCTCTTTTTTTTTTTTTTCTTTTTTTTTTTTACCTAATGAAAGAAAGTAGAATGCATTGAATATTCATGGTTTTAACTTTGTGGGGTATGGTGGTGTTGGTATGATGTGAATGAGGACCTCAGATTTTCAAAGTGTAATACATATTGGTTTAAAGTGATTCTGGGGATCAAATGCAGTGAAGCTAAAGGCAGGATCAGATACTCTTACTTTGGACCAAAAGGCAAGGATGAGCTGATGGAGACCTCTAACAAGTTATCATGGATTGGCTCCCTTAATGGGAAGAAAGAATGATCCTTAATGGAAAGAAAGAAGGATAAGAAAAGCAAAGTAGCTTTATATGTTGAAAATGGGGAAAACATTATTTTCGTTTGAAGTTTGAACTAAGAACACCCAAATTCTGAAGAAGGAAAGCCTTAGATGCAAAGCTTGAAGTAAAGAAAAAACAGAAAACCAATAATAGAAAATTGGGGTAATTCTTAGTGTGACGATAAGGTTGTCATATTGTAATTTGGTAGTCACAGGTTCAAAATGCGGAAATAGACTTTTTCCATTGTGGGGATAAGGTTATGAACAGTCTGCTCCTCCCAGATCCTACAATAACGAGAGCCTCGAGCATTGAAACGCTCTTTTTTTACTGTGCAGTATACTATGACCCCTCCCTTGGTCTCAAGCAGCCGGTCACATCAACTGAAATACTGAATGGAATTTTGAAGGATGCAAAACTCTTGGTTGGAACACTAATGGCGCATAAATGGCTTTAATTACAATGATGATACAAGCAGCTAAAAAATAAAGGGTAAACTTTTGCAATCATGATTAGGTAATCCACTTAAAACTCTTGCCCTAGAGGGAAAAGATCCCCATCCGTTTTGGGATGCTTTCCCATGCCTTTCTTTTTTTTCTTTTTCCTTTATTCTTTTTTTTTTTTTTTTCTGGGATAATACTTTCCCATGCCTTTTGACATCTTAACCATGTGACTCTCACATTAACAGTTTCTCTCGTTCCCACACCGTGGTTGGTGTGGCGTGGGAGGTTCTCCCATACTAGCAGCGTGGGAAAGAAACCCTCTCTCATTTGGAAATTATACTTTTCTGATGTAATCTTTATTTTTCTATTGGTTTTTGAAATAAATTAAATTAAATATTTAAAATTGAAATTATTTGAATTTAATTACATAATCATGTAGATGACAAAAAATTTCTTTTAGTTTTCAATTAATTTCACTTTTTTCCATTTGTTTCCCTTACAACCAGACAGACCTTATGCTCTACCAAATGGATACCTTAGGAAACAAACATTGAGATCCTATTTTTGCTCGGAACACTGTTTATCTTGAATCTCAAAATCCAATACCACGTCACTGTTCATGTAGTCTCTCTCCAAGAGAGAGAGAGAGAGGTGAAATTACTCGAAAGAGTGGTGAAATTTTCATACCTAAAACTGAAATTTTTATAGCCATTGTCTAACATGATTGTATGGACTACCTTAATTTCTTCCCATATTTAGTAATAATACCCTTTAGATGTAATTTTAATTTAATTTTCAAATACAAGGGATGTCACGATCCAAACCCGTATGAGTTATGAGTACAGCTTTCATGGGCGCTGGTCTAACGACTGACCAAATAGAATTAAAACTTAAACTTCATTTCATAAGAATAATTCATTTCAAACCGGCTCAACATAATTTCTAAAACTTATAACGCTACTGATGGCAATCTAATGTGTATCAAATAAAAAGATAAATATCCTTGAAATTAAACTTCAAATCCCTAGACAACCAATCTAGAAAATTAGAATTTGTAACTAAAATCTAAGCTGTGAATCCACGTGTCTTTTACGCTTCATGTTGTTCTCCTTCAGCCACCTCATAATCTGTAATGTCATTATAAGGGGTGAGCTCACTAGCCCAATAAGACAGACTAATACAGGAATACAACAAAAAGATGAACACTAAATCAATTCAATTCATGAATGTAAGAAAACTTGATTTTCAATTTATTTTAACACACTCATACTTATTTTCTATCATTTTAACACCTCCATATTTATTTCTATTTCTGGTCAACTGCCACGAATAACTAATTATAATTATTCTAGTAGAGAGTTTACCACAGCTAAAATATATTTCCAGTCATCTGTTCATGACCCCACTCTCATTCACTCATGGTGTAACCGGTTGAAACTCAGATGATAATGACTCTCCATTCTATTGTCATCATTTACTCTCTAATAGACACAACGTGTAACTAATTATTCTTTCTCTCCACATTCTCAACATTCCTCTCTTTCTTACATGACAAACCATTATTAAAAGATGCAATTCTTACAAATGAATAACTAGTTACCATTGTTCTAGTAGACTCTTACCACAGGAAAAATATACTCTCGGTCATTCGTTCGTAGCCCCACTCTCATTCATACATGGGGTAACAAATGGGATTCAGATGGCAATGACTCTCCACTCTATTGTCCTCATTTACTCTCTAATAGACACAAAATGTAACTAATTATCCCTTTTCTCTACAATCAGTTTTAAAAATCAGTATTAAAATCACTAATAAAAATCAGTATTAAAATCAATATTAAAAATCAATATTAAAATCAGTATTAAAAATCAATATTAAAATCAGTATTAGAAATCAATATTAAAATTAGCATTAAAAATCAATATTAAAATCAGTATTAAAAATTAATATTAAAAATCAGTATTAAAATCAATATTAAAAATCAGTATTAAAATTAATATTAAAAATCAGTATTAAAACTAGACAGCGTTAAAATCAGTAATAAAAATTCAGAGTATTAAAATTAGTACTAAAAATCAGTATTAAAAATCAGTATTAAAATCGATATTAAAAATTAGTATATTAGTGTCAGTATTAAAAACCAGTATATAAAACAGTCTAAAATTAGTATAATAAGTATATAAAAATTTAAACTGGATAAAAAAAAGAATAATATTGCACACTTTATTCAAATGGCATACCAAGGTCTAGTCATCACCTAGTTGTCTGAATGTCACCTAGTGACACTAAACGACACTACAAACAATTAATTGATAAAAATCTGGGGTGTTACAAGGGATTTGGATGCTAAGTAAAGTGTAAATTAATAACTAAATATGGAATGATTTGAAGTTAGTTATGTAATCATCATGGAACGTAATGATTACAAAAGTTTCTTTATTAAGTTATAAAATTTCATTTCCCTTCCCTTTAATTTCCCTTGCGACCAATCAGAGCCAATAAGGGACAATAGAGGCAAGAGTAATAAATATAAAAAAAAAAAAAAAGGAAAAAAGATTTCACAATGTGGGGATCGCTTCATGTTCTTGTATTTTCTCTCTCCTTCTTGACTTTGTGCCTTCCATTGTTTATACCATTTATCACTCCAATTGATGTATTGTGGAAGATTTTCCCACATAGGCATTGTAGGAAATCCTCTCCCAATAAAATTTTATGTTTAAGTTCTCAAAGTTCCATGTTCACTTTAAATGACACTACCTGATATTGTTATATATATTCAACGCCTTTAGGGGACAAATAAGAAAAAAAAAATATGGTAGATATTTTACAAGTAATCTCTTAATCAGAATTTGATTTTACAAATTGTTGTAAAATAAGAGTAGAACTTTAAATGAGAACCATTTATTTGTTGACGTATTTAATAATCTTTTGATAAACATGGTAACTACAGACAATCAAGATGATGTTCAAGGCTGAGTTGTAGCACAATTGGTATTGTCCTGAAGTCAGTATTTATTCCTTATGATGCAACCGAGTTTGTAATGCAAAATTAGCTCCAAGATAAAGTAGCATGGGCTTCCGACAGCAGACGTGCATTCGTCTTGTTGTGGTAAAATAAGGATGGGGCATAAAATAAGGAGGAGGCATCATGCGATAGTCCCACATCGTTTGGGGAGCGAGAGTGCTTGTGGGTTATAAGCAGGGGTTCACCCCTTCCATGTAAACGCGTTTTAAAATCGTGTGGGCCTCGGCCCAAAGCGAACAATATCTCATGGACACGTGCTCCCCCTCGAACCTGAACATTGGCGCCCATCGTGAGGTCCCCGACCATACGCAACGCACACTCCCCCTTGACGGGGTTATGTTGTGGTAAAATATGGAGGGGGTGTCATGCGATAGTCCCACATCGTTTGGGGAGTGGGAGTGCTTGTAATTATAAGCAGGGGTTCACCCCTTCCATGTAAACACGTTTTAAAATCGTGCAAACCTTGGTCCAACGTGAACAATATCTCGTGGAAGCATGGCTCTCCTCAAACTTGAACATTGGCGCCCACTGTGGGGCCCCTTGCTGTATGCAACACACACTCCCACCAGTAGGGTTATGTTGTCGTAAAATAAGGGGGGGTGTCATGCAATTGTCCCACATCGTTTGGGGAGCAGGAGTGATTGTGGCTTATAAGCAAGGATTACCCCTTTCATGTAGACGTGGTTTAAAATCGTCCGGGCCTTGGCCCACAAGGAACAATATCTCATGGATGCATTGCTCCTCTCAAACTTGAACACGTCTGATGCGCCCTTTTGAATAAGTCAGAGTCATGCTCAATTGGTACAAAAAACATAGTCAACATGGAATGCTTTTAAAACAAAGTGAGAGGTTGGAACCACATTATCTACTATTAAAAAAAATGGGCTAAACCTCCTCTCTATAAATAGAAGAAGAAATGAAATCTTTAAAAGTCATATCCGAAAGACATGCCCAAAAATCATGTCCTTCCCACTAGACATGTCTGTTGACCATTGAGACTGTCTCTAATAGTCACATTGATTGGTCATTTAGGCCCCGTTTGATAACACTCCAGCTCCCATGGAACTACTTCTGGTCCGGAGTCGTTTTCCACTTCTTCTCTAGAGTCAGGATTTTTGGAGTAGAATAGTGTTTGATAACACTGTTCCAAAATCAAAAAACTATGCTTCCAGAATGCTGTTTGGTGGTGGTGGTGTTGGTGGCGGTCTGGGGGGGGTGGTGGTGGTGTCGGTGGCGGCAGTGGTGGTAGGTGGTGCTGGCGGTGGTGGTAGTGGGTGGTGGTGGTGGCGGCGGTGGTGGTAGGTGGTGGGTGGTGGTGGCAGCGGCGTCGATGGTAAGTGGTGGGGGGTGGTGGTGGTGGCGGAGGCGGTGGTGGTGGGTGAAGGGTGGTGGTAGTGGTGGTGGGTGGAGGGTGGTGTTGGTGGCGGCGGTTGTGGGTGGTGGTGGGGATGGTGGTGATGGAGGGGTGGTGGAGGTGATGGCAGTGCTAGTGGTGGTGGTGATGGCAGTCGATAGTGGTAATAGTTCCGGAGCAAGAGAAGTAAGTTTTTTTAACTCCAGTTTTTTAGCTTCCATAGACATTTTTGGAGCGGTTCACTCCATGAGAGTCAAAATTTGAACCGTGTTTATCAATCGCCATTCTACTCCGGATTAGCTCCGGGGCCAAGAAGTAAGGAACTGGAATGTTATCAAACGGGGCCTTAGGTGCCTAATAGGAAAAGACTTTCCTCTCCAACAATTACACAAAACTCGATTAAAACAATATTTTGAATTTCCAATTTTAAATACATAAAATTACAACACAAATTACTCTTTACCATATTTTTGCTTGAGAAAATTAAATCTATAGTTGAGGTCAAATTCACATTTGATCTATATTTTTTTTTCTTTCTTTTTATTTTTTTAGATCCTATTCTAAGTTACACTATTGGGGTGGGGAAGGGAATAGATGCAAGAGAAGAGACTCATATTTAAGACCTGTTCTCAGCTCCTATTTCAACAACCAAAAGACCAACTATCCGACCAAACAAATATTTACCATGTGATCTTTCTTTGAGTCTTGATGGAACCTTAAATTAAGAATGCGGTTCCCTTCAAATTGTAATTGTCCTTAATGGGAAATGGGATGGCTTTCCATTTTCGGGTTGGGTTGGTTGGGATGTGGTGGGGTTGGAAACCCATTATCAGAACAAGCTATTAGTGATCAAAGAAGGGATCAATTAATTAAACACAGTCATGATTATAAGCATTGCTGAATTGCAGGAGCTTTTGACTGTGGTAATTTAAACTTTAAAGCCTCTAATTCTCTGTATTCCCATCCAGAAGGTTCAAAAAGTTAGTTTCAGAAAAATTTAAAGGTTAAAAAATATATATATATATATATATATTTTTTTTATAGTGCTTGTTCTTCTAAAATTATGCCTTGGTGCTCAAAGTGGCTATCAATTAAGCATTGAGAAACTTATATTTTGGATTCCTGTAAGTCAAGAAGGAAATCATGAGGTTAGAGCTTAATGGGTAAGAAAAGTTTAAGAAAATTTTAATTATCATTGTAATTAAAAAGGCTCTTGACAAAATCTTAGATTAAGATATTGGGTCTGAGTCTTAAAGAGATTAAAATAAAAAATATTACAAGAAGTACAAAGCAAAACCGCAGCTCTTATCATGTTAACCGTTATCTACGATAAATCTAGTTCTTTACACAATAATAGGTTGGGGTCTGTTACGCGTCTAATGGGGTTTGATTTAGTATATGGATGTTAGATTTGACAAATTTAGTATGAGATAGATTAAAAAACTTAATTGAATGTGTTTCACGTGTACTCTAAAGTTTTTGACGTGTCAATCAAGTATCTGATGAGATCAATAGGGTTTTTCTCTCATTGGTCCATAAATATTGCATTTAATAACCTAAGATCCTTACATGAGAGAGAGAGACAGAGAGAGAGAGAGGTTTGGATTCTCTTCAGTTAACTTCACTTTTACTCTCCATATATGTTCAGTGAGAGAGATAATAGGTTTGGATTCTCTTCAGTTAACTTCACTTTTACTCTCCATGGATGTTCAGTAATTATTAAAGAAGAAGAAAGAATTGTCATTATTATCATGGGTTTTCCTAAAACGCCAGCTGCTCTCCCAACACATGCACTTCCTAGAATTAACTCGAGACAAGTTGACCTTCGAACACATAAAGCTTCATAATGGAAAAAAACATTATCAAAGTTGAAAGTTTGTGGATTTGAAGAGTCTCTCTCTCTCTCTCTCTCTCTCTCATCCACAGAATCTTAACCCACCTCCAAGTACTCCAAGGGATAACAAATCTCACACCTGCTTTAATTAGATTGAATATATATGGCCTAGATAATATCTGAGAATCAAACAAGAAGGAATAAAATATCCATCCATCTAAAAGGAAACCTCATTTTGTTAATAGTGGATCAAAATCGTCTTCCATTCTTAGCCAACAAATTAGACATATCACAATTAAATGGTGTAAAAGGGGGCAGTTTTCCTCCGGTCCTCTCTTCGCTAAGGTCGTCGTTGCTCTTGGATGAGACTCTGGGAACAATAAAAGGTATTTCATGACTTCAACATACAGCGAGGTCAGCTAATTATAATGGTGATGGATTCGCGGGTCATCCATGGTAAAGGAAAACTTTCTCCAATTGTAAAATATTTGACATGGTAGAGGTATGTGTCATATCCATGTATGACATGAGCTCTATTAATTAACCTTAAATCCAATGCGACAATTATTTATTTAATTGTATGTATTCTTGAACCATGTGAAAAATGTTGATTTAGAGAAAATATGAGGTTTTTTGTGGACCTGGATTTTTGGTTGCCCCTAATCGTCTGAGGTCGTTAATAAATATTATTTTAATGACGATCGGGTATGCAAGTGTAGGTTTCTCATTGGATCTCTACATTTCGGATTAGATCAATTTTGGACATGGCCGATACCGTGTTCGATACCTCGATTTAGAACCATGGTTACATGCTGTAATTAACAACCTTCTTGTTACATTCAGATGAACTCATTAGTATATGGGAGATAACACCTAACAAATATAAATATTATATATACATGTGTGTATATTTTTAGAGCCAACATATACGATCTGAATTCGGCAAACAACAATACTTATGGAGCTAGACGCCCAGAAGGGATGCTAATGCTATGGTAATAAGAAACCAACAAGAAAACATGGGTATAAAAGTACATTTTGTTACCTATAAATGCTCTAGTCTAGACAGTAACAGATCTGTTTGAAGGCAACAAGGTTGTGTTGGAACAAGGGTATAAAAGCATCAATACTTCCATCCCTTACGAAGGAAGGGAGAAGAAACATCATCCCTTCTGTTGGGAAATAAGATGGCATGAAGATGTAAGGGCTTCCCCCACCCAAGTCAAGGTCGTAGAATGGAAACCGCAACCAGCTATCGACTTCCAAATTTGGGTACAATGCCAATTTGTTCGTGTCGGCGGTGGGCACAAGCCCCTCTTCATCCACCTTGTAGCTTGCAAAATCAATAAATGATTTGAAGTACTTATCATTCACCTTAGCTATGGCATCATGTATGAGCTTGGCTGCAAAAGGCAGCGGTTCATGCAAGAGATCCTCCACCTTGGCACTAGGAAAAGCCCATAGCACCAAATTCCCAAAATACTCATTGGGCACCCATGGGCTCAGCCTCGCCCGCCCATTCACTGAGATCCTAACTTGGGTCTTCTCAAACCCATCAAGCCCACGAGCCCTTGTCACAGTTCTCCAAAGGTGGGCTGTCAAGCTCTCAAATGTGCTGTAGAGCTTGTTACTACCATGGCTCAAAGAAGCTCTTGTCCTAAGAATGGCTAGGAACTCCAAATTGAAATGAGCCCTGTGCACAACTATGTCCAATACTTGTGATGGTTCAAAGAGAGGAAATACTTTGTTGATCTTCTTGCTTGTAAACTCCAGTCCTTCATGTTCAAATTCAACGATTGGCAACTCTCGAGGGGAGAAAATGGCGCGATTGTGCAATGGACGTGGGTTCATGTCTATGCCTCGGCACACTTGACTCCATGCAACCAAGAAATTACTAGTTGAGTGCCCATCTGCGACTAGATGGTTTGCTGTGAACCCAATCACTAGGGATCCACAAGTAAAGCGTGTAAGTTGGATCTGCACCAGCTCTTCTACACCCTTAAGGCTAGGGTGAAAGTTTAGTAATGCGGGTGATGGCTTGAAGTTGAAGGGCATGGCCTGATCAAGGGTGCAATCAACAGAAGTTTCAACAAACTTGATGCCATTGTCATTAAGTAGAATGATAGGGTGACCCTTCTCATCTGTGCCCAACCGGCCTGCCCACTCCCTATACTCCGATAAAACCTTCCGAAGGCCTTGCTCGACCGCCACATTAGGCGGTGTTGGTGGTCTATATGCATAGATGATGGCTATATGAGTGTTGTATGTGACCTTGTCAAAGACAGTTAGAGGAATGTGGAGAGTGGTTAGTGGGGGATCTCCTCCATAAATTGGCTTCACAATCCTTGAGCTCTCCTTCTTGATCTTCATGTTTGTCTCTGAGGAAAAAGAGTACAAAGTAATGTGGAAGGGACGTGAGGATAAGTTGAGCCATTGAAGTGTCTTATACATAAGGTGTTTAAATAGTCAATGTACTACACCAACCAACTAATTCTAACAAAATAAAAAAAAAGGAGAAAAACAAGAAAAAAAAACAAAACAAAACAAAACATTCCTTATGGAAAGGAATTTGGAGATGGAAAAATGAGATGCATGGGTCGTTTTGGGGCATCTATGGTTCTTATAAAGTAATATTGGGAATAAGATCTCTAGCCTGACGACTGTGCGTCTCTTGCGTTCAGACAGAGGGGGGGCGAAATGTTTATTGTTGTACCCCCTAAAATGAATAAATCTTGCCCGTAAACATTTCATGGAAAGGAATTTGGAGATGAAAAAATTAGATGGATCAGCTGTGGCATCTATTGATCATATAAGTAATAAGGGAAAAAAGGACTGCTAAGTTGCATGGAGCCGCACTCAGACGCAAGAATGGCAAAATGACTGTCCTATCCCATGTGAAATATAAAATCTCACCCTTGTTGGATGCCCCGAACACATTCTCATTGACTCATGCTAATGTTGGAGCCAAGCAACCTAATAACAATCCCTGGCCATGTAATAAATAGTGTTTGACATTGTATTGACATTTCACATTTGTTTTCAGTACTCTTGGGTCTTGAGAGGTGAATGGATGGAAATTGTGATTTAAGAAGGGTAGGATGGTCAAATTGTAAGACATCTACACGTTAAATAAGGTCAAATGCAGTGATGTAATGCCTATGCCAAAGATTATGCTATGCCATGAACATGTATGGATATCTAATCTAAAAATAAAGAAATGTTTATCTCGGTAATTATCAAAATTTTACAGTAAAAAAAAATGAAATGGAAAAGCTAGCTAGAAAGTTCATTATACAGTAATCAATGTTACAAGTCTTTTGTCGATTAGAATTAGATAAACAAAGTTTGACAAAGAGTGGTCTTTTAGGTGCCATGGCTCTTGTTGATTAGAATTAGATAAATTAAAAAATAGAAAATATATTAAAAAAAATTATGAGTGACGAATTAGATATACTAAAAAATATAAAATAAAAAAAGATTAATGATGAGTGGCGAATTGGATAAACTAATTAGTTTGACTAAGAGTGATCTATCACAATTTTAGTCATTTATTGGTCGTTGATGAGTAACATATAATCCGAAAGCATATCTATAAGTAGAAGTCATGAATATTTTTAATCTTAGGGTAAATTATATCAGAGGTATCTGACATTTTACAAAATTATACCAGAGGTATCTCACGTTTCAAAAATCATACCAGAGGTACCTGACATTTTGAGAAATTATACCAGAGGTACTTGACGTTTCAAAAATATTACACTTGGGGTATCTTTTACTTTTGTACTTTCAAATTTACCCTTGTTTAGCATAACTTTCTTTGTCCCATTTGGTTCACTCTCTCACCATCTTATTGCCGCAACGACTCACCACTCAGAATCCCATGTGCTCATCGCTGTCTCAATTGCCCACCCCCTCTCCTACCCCTGTCTTCTCCTGTGACCATTCCTCCTCGGCAGTTGCTCATCACCAAGTTACAAATCTCGACTATGGTACACACTTCTGGAGAAAACTCCGCACCCCAACGTACTGTTTTTTTGGCGAGTGTACCAACGATCAGGCACTAAATAAGGGTAGTTCAACAAGAAACGATTAGTCCTGAAAATTTGAGGTAGATCTAATGGTTAACTTAAAGGATGCCAACATTAAATAGGATTAATGTTGGAAATATGAGAAGAGGTACCTTTGGTATGATTTTTGAAACGTGAGGTACCTCTAGTATGATTTCTCAGAACATCGGGTACCTCTGGTGTAAATTACCCTTAATCTTAAAAAAAAATTCAAATGTTTGTTAGCAAGAAGGAAAAGAAAGATTTATTTTTCCCTTTCCCTTAGGGATCATTATATTTTACCCTATGAAAAACAAATATTTAAAATTTTTTTAACATATAAAATGTTACATGTTGATAGGGACAATTACAACCCCCATTCAGGAGAGGGCACTTGTCCAGAACTCTCGCTCGTCCAATAAAGGACAGAAGCATGGTACTACACAGCCGACGCATGGTAGTCCAAGGCCGATGGGCCAACCCCAGAATGTACCACCACTGCATCGGTTTCCGTCGCCTTCTGCGTACCCGGGGGCTTATCCGTATCCACCACCATGGTACGGAGCAGACACACAGGGACAGTATGATCTGAGCAGGTCAGTGGATATATTCTTGAAGTTGAAACCTTCATCGTTCACGGGCAGGACAGGGAAACCATTGTGGCCAGCACAGTGGGTTGCTGAAATGGAAAAGAACTTCCGACTGATGACTTGTACTGAGGAGGAAAAGGTTCTGTTTGCTACTCATATGCTGAAAGAAGATGCGAATGCTTGGTGGAATTCTACACGGGCATATCTGGAGACTAAGTACACACTGGTTGATTGGGAAGTGTTTAAAGCGGCTTTCTTCGATAAGTATTTTTCAAAGAGTTTCAAGGATCAAATGGAGAGAGAGTTTCTCAATCTGCAGCAGTCTCAGTCGACCGTAGATGCCTATCAGCAGAGGTACGAAGAGCTATTTTTCTTCGCACCGGCCAGTATGCAAGAGGAGGAGACCAAGACACGTAGGTTCACCATGGGACTGCGTGGAAGCATCAGCCACAGTTCGCTGGACACAACCCAAATATCAAATGTTATAACTGTCAGCAACCGGGACATGTTGCAAGGAACTGCACTCTACCTAAGAAGCAAGCTCCCCAAAGAAGGAAGAGTGTATGCGGTCACCACTAAGAGGCAGCCGCATCACCCGATGTGGTAACCGGTACGACTCTATCCCTTACTATTTGGCTTATTCTTTCGGTTGCATGAGCATGTAGAACTAAGGGGCAATATATTCCGGGAATTATAAATGTAGCTGGTTTACCCGCCGAGTATTATTTGACTCGGGCCACGCACTCCTTTGTTCCTATTTCTTTTGGGAAGCGAATGGAGTTACCAATCAAGCATTTGAACCCAAGCTTGATAGTTCGCTCTCCACTAGGAGTCGAAGTGGCTTTGATCGAATATTATGGACCATGTACTGTATGTATTGAGGGCCGAGACTTAGAAGCAAGCCTAGTAATACTTGAGATGGCAGACTTTGATGTCATTTTGGGGATGGATTGGCTAGGCCATCATTCGGCCGTCCTTTTATGTGGTGAAAGGAAGCTTGTGCTTCTGACAAAGAGGGAAGGGAATATAGCTTCATTTGGGATTAAGCTATCTAGGAAGCGGAAGCTGATCCTCTCCGCCCCTAAAAACTAAGAGATGTTTGGAGAAAGGGGAGTGGGTTATTTCGTATCTGTAGTCGATCTCACGGCAGAGTCACTCAAGATGGAAGATATAGATGTGGTTCGGGAGTTTCCAGATGTATTTCCAGAAGATCTCCCAGGTTTACCACCGACAGGGCTACAGAATTTGTGATAGACCTTATGCCCGGTTCGGCGCCGGGTGTCTAAAGCACCATACGGGATGGCCCCGACCGAGTTAAAGGAGTTGAAGACCCAATTACAAGAATTGCTGGATAAGGGCTTCATACGACCTAGTATATCGCCTTGGGGAGCACCTGTATTATTCGTCAAGAAGAAGGATGGAAGTGTACGGCTATGTATTGACTACCGTGGAGTTGAACAAGTTGACGATCAAGAATCGGTATCCTTTGCCTAGGATCGATGATCCGTTCGATCAGTTGCGGGGTGCAAAGGTTTTCTCAAAGATCGATCTCCGATCGGGATATCACCAATTGAATATCAAGGCCGGAGATATTCGAAGACTGCTTTCGGGACGAGGTATGGGCATTATGAGTTTCTGTTATGTCTTTCGGGTTGACCAATGCTCCAACGTCGTTTATGGAACCGATGAACCGAAAGTGTTCCATGATATGTTGGACACTTGGTCATCGTATTCATCGATGACATATTGATTTACTCTAAGGACATGGAGACTCATACAGCGCATTTGAGGGCAGCCCTACAACGGCTGAGGGATGTGAGGCTTTATGCAAAATTCAAGAAGTGCGAGTTTTGGCTGAAGGAAGTGGCTTTCTTGGGCCATGTTGTATCTGAAGACGGTATCAAGGTTGATCCAAGCAAGATATCTGCTATAGTAGGATGGGAAGCACCAAAATCTGTTGCGGAGATTCGTAGTTTCCTTGGGTTGGCTGGTTATTATAGAAGATTCGTGGAAGATTACTCTAGGATCTTTGTTCCACTCACCAGATTGACCAAGAAGGGAGAGAAATTCATATGGACAGAGGAGTGCGAGAAGTGCTTTCAGACTTTGAAGTCAAGACTAGTCTCTGCACCTATCTTGACCATTCCAGAACCAAGCGTACCGTTTACTTTATATACGGATGCTTCAGGGTTGGGAATTGGATGTTTATTGATGCAAGGAGAACAGGTAATTGCTTACGCATCAAGACAGTTAAAAGAGCATGAGAAGAACTATCCTACGCATGACTTGGAACTGGCAGCGGTTATTCATGCGATCAAAACTTGGAGACACTACTTGTACGGTGAGAAGTTTCAGATCAAGTCAGATCACAAAAGCTTAACTTATCTCTTCACTCAGAAGGATCTGAATATGAGACAGAGGAGATGACTGGAATTGTTAAAAGATTATGACTGTGACATCCAGTATCATCCGGGTAAAGCAAATGTGGTGGCTGACGCCTTAAGCAGAAAGTGGGCATCGAAGCCTGAGGCAGGACCAAGTACAAATGCTGCATTGTGTGCTACAGCCTCGAGTTCAATGGAAATTGATGAAGTACATATTATCGAAACTGCAGAAGATCCAGTTGAGCAAGGCTTGATTCATAAGTTCACTATGATGTTCGCCGCATTGAAGATCTCACCGGGTCTAATTGATGAAGTCAAGGTAGCAATCCTACAGGATCCATATCTCAAGACAGTGCAGAAGACTTAGAGAAGGGTACGTGCAATCCCGACTTTACCTTGGAATCGAACAAGGTACTCAAGTATCGCGGACGGTTATGTATACCCGAGAGCGAAGATCTGCGATATCGGAGGTCGAGTTATGATTGAAGCTCATTACACTCCATATTCGGTACATCCAGGAAGTACCAAGATGTACCATGATCTAAGAAGACTATATTGGTGGAGGGGTATGAAAGCAGATATAGCTCGTTTCATGTTCCAATGTCTGAATTGTCAACAAGTGAAAGCGGAAAGGCAAAGACCCGCAGGGTTACTACAGTCGTTACCAGAACCTGCATGGAAATGGGATTGTATCACCATGGATTTTGTCACTGGCTTACCTTTGACACCAAGGTCAGTGGATGCAGTTTGGGTTATAGTAGATCGACTCACCAAGACGGCTCGATTTATTGCGGTCAGACCTCAGTATACTATGGAGAAGCTGGCCAAGTTATATGTGGATAATATAGTCAGACTTCATGGCGTTCCAGAGTATAGTATCCGACGAGATCCCCGTTTTACATCAAAGTTCGGGAAGGATTACGAAAGCTATGGGAACAAAGTTGAAGTTCAAGACAGCTTTTCATCCTCGAACGGACGGACAATGTGAGCGAACCATTCAAATTTTGGAAGATATGCTCCGAGCTTGTGCATTAGATTTCAAAGGAGCTTGGGATGAGATGCTATCACTTATCGAGTTTGCTTACAACAACAGCTATCGGGCTACAATTCGGATGGGCCCGGTATGAAGCACTCTATGGGAAGAAGTGTCGTACACCTCTGTTATGGAATGAAGTGGGGGAAAGAAGAATTGTAGGACCGGAGTTTGTTGAAGAAACTTGCCGAGTGATTGATCAGATCAAAGAGAGAGTAAAGATAGCTCAAGTTCGACAAAAGCACTATGCGGATAATCGACATCGAGATCTGGAGTTTGCAGTGGGTGACAAAGTATTTTTGAAGGTGTCACCGGTGCGAGGTCTAAAACGGTTTAGTAAAAAGGGAAATCTATGCCCCAGGTATGTGGGACCATATGAGATATTGAATCGACGTGGCAATGTAGCATATCAATTGGCTCTACCACCATCTATGTCTAGTGTTCATAATGTGTTCCACGTATCATTACTGAAGAAGTATGTCAGAGATCCATCGCATATCTTGATCGCGATCCTCCGGACTTGGCCGAAGACTTAACTTTTGAAGTGGTGCCTGTAATGCTCTCAAGTCGAAAAGTTCAGCAACTTCGAACCAAGGATATCCACTATGTGAAGGTGCATTGGAGAAGCCAAAATGTAGAGGAAATTACGTGGGAAGAAGAGAGCGCGATGAGGAAGGAGTACCCTAACCTTTTTTACGATCAAGGTACGTTCAAATTTCAAGGCCGAAATTTCTTTTAAGGGTGGGGGAGTTGTAGTACCTACATGCAAATTTCGGGACGAAATTTCTTTTAAGGGTGGTGGAGTTGTAAGACCCGCACTCTGAAAACCCGGTCTAACCTTGGTTTTGTGTCGTGACGGTCTTCCGATCATCACCGAGCGGGGGCAAGCGGATAACAAGCAGGTACAAAATCGGACCGAAGTCGACCAATTATACCTGATTTTAGGTATACCGGTCGATGGTACCGGTCTTGGTACCAGTCGATCGGTATGGCCTGCATAGCTATGTGCGGGAATTTAAAAATTGGTCTCTGCGGGTCCCGCTTTCTTGATTTCGAATCCTAGAAGTTTCCTAATCCTAGTAGGGTTACTAAACCCTATTTATAGCCTATAAATACACCCTTAAGCCTCCTCAAATCCTTTCCATTGTCTCTCACAAACCCTAGAGAAGAGAAAGAGCTTGGAAAGGAGAAGGAGCTAGAAAGAAGAAGGAGGTGCCGCCATTACCGTTTGACGAAGCTCACGCTACGCCTGTCAACGGTAAGTGCTTGAATCCATCTTCTTATTCTGTGTTAGTTGTGTGGGTGGATCAATACCATGCAAAGTAGGTATTGATCTAAAACCCTAAATTGGCTAATAAACCCTAAGTTGCCGTCAAACCCTGGATTCGAGTTTCGAGATGATATTCATCGAAACGAGACTTGAATGAGTTGGGGATAACTCTAACTCAAAGCCTAGACTTAGAATGGATAGGAGAAACCCTGAAAATCCATGGAGGATGATCGTCGACAGTCGAAAAACCCATGTATGGTCTTCCGTAGACATACCGGTCGACTATATCGGTTGCACATAGTGCGACCGGTATGTTGCGACCGCTACCTCTCGGGAGGTTATCTGTGGGGACCGACTGACCATACCGGTCGCCAGTCTTTCCCACAGAGATGCGACCGGTACATGCCACCGGTCAGCTCTGTGAGGGTATTTTGTAATCCATGTTGGTTTCCGACCAACATGAAACCCTAAGCATTTTATTCTAATGAAACCCTAATATTATGTAGGACTTTGTGACTTATCGTTTGGATCTTGCGACGTGGAGCAAGTGATCGAACGAGCGTCAGGTAAGGGAATCTGACCTAAACCTAATAATTAATGGACAGTAAATCGTTGTTAATCGTTGAATATCTATGATGTGATGTTTGTGCATATTCACATGCCATCCTTTACTTTCAGCTATTATTATTGTTCATGCATTGATAGGATGTGATTGTTAGGCATGTGATTATTTTCGTTGGTGTGTGGAGTGGGGCATGGGCCTGGGATCGCTCTCCACACTAGTAACTTTTGTAGTATTATGTCTTAACATGCTTGGTACGGGTGAGGTATCAGGGGAAGGTCGTGGTACGGTGGTCTCCGATATTGATGTTGTCCCGGCCATTGTTATGTGGTACTGTGGATTCCGAGTCGACGCTAGCTTGTCCACGATGCTTTAGCTCTATCTCTATGCCGTAGGGAGTTATGTTGGGATAGGGTCTACTCTCGTATTGTTTCTATCCTAGTGGGTTAGTTGCGGATAGGGTATCGGGGGAGGTGAGGTATTGTGGTCTCCGGCCCGGCACAGACGCTCTAGCTCTATCTCTATGCCGTAGACGGCTGTGCTGGGATAGAGCATACATTGTTGACATATAGGATTGGTTAGTTGCGAGCCCAATTTGCGAGCCCTGGCCAATAGGGGCTTAGGTACTGGTATGGGTAGAGTATCAGGGGAGGTGCGGGTATACCTTAGCTCTATCTCTATTCCATGATGGGTGCATGTGGGTTGGTGGTAGTGTGAGCTACTGTGCAATGCCACACACTCGTGTATAGAGGTGCGGGGGCCACCAAACCTTTCTATAGCACATTGCAAACTTAAAATCAGACCACAGCATAAAATGATTGTTACTCATGCATAATATTGTGAAATTGTCTGATTGTCTTACTGAGCTGTGTTGTGAGCTCACCCTTTGTGCACATCTTGTTTTAGATATGGATGCAGGTTATACTGTGGATGATTACGTGAACGCTCCGACGTATGGAGGTGTAGCTGCTCTGGATCTATAAGCAGGGGAGGACGAGCATGATGCTTCATGCGAGTGCCCTTTCTGCGTGTACCTGTGATGGATTTTTAATTATTTGTTTCAGTTATTTTTGTTTGATATTAAGAGATGTAAAAGATATTATATTTTATGTTTGAATTTGAATAATTGAATAATTATTTAAGTTATCAATAGGTACTCAGTTCATTCTATTTTGAAGACTTCCGCTGTATATTTATATTCTGATTGTGGTTATGTGTAATGGTTTGTATGGGTGGACACGGCCTATTCGAGATCTTGGTGTGAACCGTTGGTTCGATGACGGTTCACTCACACCATTCTGGTTGGATCAGAATTGGGGTGTGACAACTCACTAAGGTTTTCAATGTGTCTATAAGGTAAGAAAGTTCCAATGATTCCCCTACCAACTCTGTTGTGAATCAGGATTTTCTCTAAGTCATTCCAGTGAGTGTTTAAGAACTTCTACTCGTCAGATGGAATGGCCATGATGGATAAAGCATCGAGGGAGTGGAGTTGGCATAAAGAACTTGCTGAAGATAATTTTTTTTCTAAGGAAGGTCAACTTGTCTCCTTCTCCAAATGGTGATAGTAAAGCATGTGCCCAAGTTTGTCGAAAGTGGCTATTCAGTGCTGAGGTACAGATGGCCCACATGTTCAAGAAGGTTTCGTCTCTCTCCTTTATGAGTGGTAAAAATGTGTTTCTTTGTCTTTACCCTCAATTGATACATTCTCGGGTAAAGAGGGGGTATCTGTAAGCACCCCATTTTTTCCATCCCCAGCCAAACAAAACTTTATTGGTGTAAGAGAATGGAGGGAGATGAAAATTCAAAAAGTATAGGGGAGGAGAGTGAAACTCTCTCAAACCAATAGTCGATCAATTTACTCTGTGTTCTCTATGGTTTTCTGGGCTGAGTCAGAGTGTTCCCAATGTAGAAGAGTCTGGATGGGCATATTCGGAAGGGTTGCGAACCAATTCAAGGTTTGGATGCTAAGCGGTGATTTCAAAGCTGATTTTGGCGGGCCCTACAGCAAGGTCATGAAAATACCTTCGAAATGATACCAGAATCACTCAATTCCGATATCAAACGAAGAAGATGTCGCGATTTTAGTCGGATTGAATTTGGCTTATTAAATCCAAGGGCTTTTCTGTAAATTATCATAAATTAAGGATTTATTGGGCAAATTATCGTGATTTAAATCAATCGAACTTCATTCGACCATATCTTGATCGTCCGACATCCAAATCAGGCGATTCCAGTGCCACTATGCTCCATTACCTGTCCTCTTCAAAGTGGACGTGAAGAATTTTGGGCGGAAGCCGCCAACGGGTCCCATGCAAAGTTGTTGGCCGAATTATCGTCAAAGCTTCAATTCTTCATATTTTTGTTCATCTGACATCCAAATCCGACGATTCAAGCACCAGTGTGCTCCTTTGTCCGTTCTCTTCAAAGTAGACATGGAAAATCTAAGACAGAGGCCGTCGAAATTTTTCATGCGGAATTGCAAGCTGAGAGGATCCATAATAGAGAGAGAAATCGATCCAGTCCATTCTTACTCAGCCCAACCCAGCTCAAGCCCAATTTAGTCCCAGTCCAGCCTGACTCAACCAGTCCAGCCTGACCCAACCCAGACCGGCCCAGATCAAGTCGGGTCGGCCCATGTGTATGCACTTTTTGTATGTGTTATATATATACATTTATATATTATATAATATATATTTTATATGTTATATAATATATATTTTTATATATTATATATTATTATATTATATATATATATATATATATATATATATATATATATATATATATATATATATATATATATATATATATATATATATATATATATATATATATATATATATATTCGGTCATTTAATCCGAATAAAGATAAGAACCCGATAAGGGAGAGGAAGAGAGAGAGGAAGAGAGAGAGAGAGAAAGAGAGAGAGAATGGAAGGAGAGAGAGGGAGGGAAAGATGGAGGTGCTGCCACCTCCATCTTCTCCATGCCCATTCCCCCAACAACTCACCCATCATGCTATCCCTCACCGCCACCAACCCCCTCTCCTGCTCGACAACTCTTCTTCCCAAAATCACTCCACCGCCCATTCTCCTTGAGCCCAACCCCGGCCATGCCACCCGCCATGACCCCATGCAACTCACCCACTCCTCCATCCTACCTACAATCCTCTCCTTGAGCCCAACAGCCCAACAACTCACCCACTCCTCCATCCTGCCACTGATCTTCCTGAACCCAACTGCCAGCAGCCGTATCACCGAACACCCCACCTCCATCTTCTCCCTTACCGAGCTCCATGCTGCCACAGGCCAGCAGCCATGCCCAAACACTCCGCCACCCACTCCTCTCCATGCTGCTACCTCTCTTCATCAAACTCTCCAGCTCTTATAAAAACCCCACTTCAACCGAATGAAGAGGAGGATTTTTCTGGCGGGTTTTGCTGTAACAGACCATGGCCTGAGCTAGGTTTGAAAGAAAAAAAAAAAAAAAAAAAAAAACCACTACAACCTTACCTCCCTGTTGAATTTCATCAATCCAACTAGTCCGACCATCATTCCCCATCTTCTTCTTCCTATTGCAATACCTAACATCCATTTTGCCGCCATCTTCGACTACCTCCGACACCACCCGCGATCATCATCGGTCAATCCCCGACCACCTCGCAACACCTTGCGATGACCCTCGACAATCTCCACGACCTGCTGTGACGACCATCGGCAACACGTCGAACCAGGTTAGCTTCTTTTTTTTTCTTCTCGGTTTACAGTCACTTGCAAGCTTGTTGTTGTTTGTTTGTTTTAAATTTCTGATTTTTTGCTTGCATATGACATATCATTTTGCATACGTATTCCTATCTTTGATATTTTAATATTATTTTTGACATCTTATATGGTACCATGTATATATTATTATTTATCTTGATTTGGTATCTCACGGTATATTGTATCATATTTATTTATTTAATCTTTGATATTTTTGTACATCATTATTTCCACCTTTGATATTATGTTGTATATAATTATTTTTTTATCTATGTTGTTATACTGTATATAATTAATATGGGATTTTACATTGTATTTCGACTTTTTGTTTGCTTGGTACATGAATATTATTTAAATTTATTTATTTATTTAATTTTATTCTTTATCATCGATTATTTTTTTGAGATTTGAACCATCATGTCTATCTAATGTTTATTGAGAACCATTTATGTTAATATTTCAACATGATGAAAATCAAACCATTGATCATGGAATTTAATGTGATGGAAATTGATCCGACTATAGGATTGAAATTTTATGTGATTGGTCCGGCCATATGATTGATTGGTTCGACCATATGATTGGAATTATAATGTGGGTGATCCAACCACATGATCTGAATTTTATGAGAATTGATCATGACCATATAATTGGAATTTTCATGAGTTGATCATAGCCATTGATCTGAAATTTCGATGTGATTTTAATTAATTCAAACCATTGGATTATCTTTGGAAGCGATGTTAATCAATCTAAATGGTTGGATTGTGATCTTGACAATCTGAACCATTAGATAGTCTTTGGAATTGCTTTTAATCAATCTGAACGGTCGGATTATCATGATGAGCAATCTGGATAGTTAGATTATTTTTGGGAACGGCTTAAATGAATATGAATGGTTGGATTAGGATCTTGAGCGATTTGAACCATTAGATTGTCATCGTAAGTGACTTTGGTGAATCTAAACCATTAAATCTTGATCATGAGTGTTTTTGATGAATTTGAATGGTTAGATTATGATCTTAAGCAATTTGAACCGTTGGATTGTCATCATAAGTGATTTTGGTGAATCTAAACCGTTAAATCTTGATCATGAGTGTTTTGATGAATCTGAACGGTTGGATTATGATATTGAGTGATTTGAACCGTTGGATTGTCGTCGTGGGAATTTTGAGTGATATAAACTGTTGAATCTGGATCATAATTGATGTAGACGGATCTGAGCCACTGATTTCTTAGTCTGATCATGATTATAGCTTGATGTAAGATCTGAGCCATTGATTTTGGTTGTTTTGATGAATCTGAGTATTGATCATGATTATCAATGTTTTGAAGAGATATAACCGTTAGATTGAGGATATGATATCGTCTATGTCGTTATATCCATGCATCTATCATGTCCCTTGATTACGCTGTCATATTATGCGCTACCCTGTTCACATGCTTACAATGCTAGCTTTGTGCACACTGCCATGCTGATCTGCTTACTAATGCCATGATTGAATGATGTTTATGTTGGCAAGAATTTACTTTTTGTTGCACCCTAGTCAAACTGTCATGCATGTACACTGATAGAAGACATTCTTAGGTGTGGGGACGTGCATATAGGCACCCACATTCATGGGAAAGGTAATAATGGAAAATGATAAAAGTCTTAATCAAGAATCATGAAGCTTAGCCCAACAATTTCAAATCAGGGTTGTAAGTGACAATGGTAGTTTAGGACAATCCCTACCCATCAGTTCATTTCCCCTAGGATGCAGAATCTAGATAGTTGTAATGTGAATCCAACCATAGATCATCTAGGATCATCATTCGGTCCAGCTAGACCACCCATATTCTGACCCAAGTGGGTCACCCAATGAACATTGCCAATTTCGAACTACGCGGATCCTGATTCTCAGGTCAATACCCTGAGATACGTAGGTAGTCTGGGAAACTTCCAGATACGGTTCCACACATCAATCAATGTGCCCTCATACCTTACTCCCTGAAAGTACAAACATCACTCCCTGAGAGTACAACCTTACTCCCTGAGAGTACAAACCTTACTCCCTGAGAGTACAAACATCACTCCCTGAGAGTACAAACATCACTCCCTGAGAGTACAAATCCAACTCCCTGAGAGTACAAACCTTACTCCCTGAGAGTACAAGCAATACTCCCAAATAGTACAATCCTACTCCCTGAGAGTACAAATCCATTACTCCCTGAGAGTACAAACAATACTCCCTGAGAGTACAATCAATACTCCCAGAGTACAAGCCACCCCGTACAAATCCATTACTCCCTGAGAGTACAAACCTTACTCCCTGAGAGTACAAACCTTACTCCCTGAGAGTATACACATACCCTACTCCCTGAGAGTACAAACATCACTCCCTGAGAGTACAAACCCTACTCCCTGAGAGTACAAACCTCACTCCCTGAGAGTACAACCCTACTCCCTGAGAGTACAAACCTCACTCCCTGAGAGTAAAAACATCACTCCCTGAGAGTACAAACCCTACTCCCTGAGAGTACAAACCTCACTCCCTGAGAGTACAAACCCTACTCCCTGAGAGTACAAACCTCACTCCCTGAGAGTACAAACATCACTCCCTGAGAGTACAAACCCTACTCCTTGAGAGTACAAACCCTATTCCTTGAGAGTTCAAACCTTACTCCCTGAGAGTACAAACCCTACTCCCTGAGACTACAAACATCACTCCCTGAGAGTACAAACATCACTCCCCGATAGTACAAACCCCACCCCCCAGAGTACAAACCCTACTCCCTGAGAGTACAACCCTACTCCCTGAGAGTACAACCTTACTCCCTGAGAGTACAAATCTGACTCCCTGAGTCACACGTACATATTCTACTCCCTGAGAGTACGCATGCACAATCTCGAAGCCGTACTTGCGAGTACGCACCGTTAGCCTTGCGAGGCTCTATCTTGAAGCCGTGCTTGCGAGTACGCACCCTTAGCCTTGTGAGGCTCTATCTTGAAGTCGTGCTTGCGAGCATGCACCTCCCTTAGCCTTGCGAGGCTTTATCATGAAGTCGTACTTGCGAGTACGCACCCTTAGCCTTGTGAGGCTCTATCTTGAAGTCTTGCTTGCGAGCACGCACCCCCTTAGCCTTGCGATGCTCTATCTTGAAGTCGTGCTTGCGAGTACGCACCTTAGTCTTGCGAGAATATCTTACACTCTACTCCCTGAGAGCCACACCCTAGTCCCTGAGAGCCACACTCTACTCCCTGAGAGCCACACTCTACTCCCTGAGAGCCACACTCTACTCCCTGAGAGCCACACTCTCTCCCTGAGAGACATACCCTAGCCCTTGAAGTTACTCAATCCACCCAAAAAAATGAACTACGTTGTACCTGATTTCCAGGACCTCTGGAATACGTAAGCAACTTGGAGGACTCTCCAAGTACGGTACCCCATCTTAGTATCCTTAGGTTCCCCATATCCATATCCATATCCGTATCCATATCCTCGTTCACTTCGATCCATTTAGGCTATCTCTAAATTCAATCTCCATCATCATCAAGCATAAACTTCAACTTGAATAAATTGAATCTAAGAAAACTTAATCATAATCCACATCCATAAGCTTTAATCACTTTCCGTTTCGAACTACGTTTTTGGACTTGATTTCCAGGATTGGAATATGTAGGCAATTTGAGACATTTTGGACATCTCAGATTCAGTCCATCACCGAACCATCTTTGGTTCGGTTCATTGTACATTATTTTGTTTCTTTTTTCTTACTTTGAGAACATGTTTGGCTGAACTTAGGCTAGAAGAACTCAGCAACTTGGCATAGGATCCCCCATGAGCCCTAGTCATCATCCATCGACCATGAACAGTCAGAACCATAGAGTCTAAGGAAAGTAAAGTCACATAGGAGACCGATTTTTGGATCGGACAGTTTTGGGTGCCTAACACCTTCCCAAACTGTACTTTGAACGCTTACCCGTTCTCTGTTGGACCAAAGCCGATATGTTGGGTCATGAGTCAATAGAAGTCTTATCTCAGGATGATGCTACATTTTAGGTCATAGACCTTAATCTAGGTGGCGACTCCAAATCATTTTATTCGTCCATTCAACGTGGGTGGACATCACTATCCTCACAATCGCATGGCCCGTCATTGAAGATCCATCATTGGATCAACATCCAAAGGGCCAGAAGGTTTCATCTCCACGTCCAACACCTATTTTCGAGGGATCAGATCGTGAGAATCCTCTTCTTCCACAAGTGGATCACTATCACAGCTGATGGAAGATTGCAAGTTACCATAAACGTGTCCCCCCTTATCAAAACCACCTAGAAAACCTCAATAAATATCGACCAGAACGAATGTAACTGCAGGAACCAACTCTCTCTCTCTCTCTCTCTCTCTCTCTCTCTCTCTCTCTCTCTCAAATATCTTCGACCTCATTCTACAAGAGTTGCCACCCGGTTCTGACTTAGGCATCGGAGTGGTCATAGGATTTCTGAACCCGCTCTCTATTGCTTAATTTGTTTCTCTATTGACAAATGTCATCACCAAAAACTTCGGGCAAGACCCAGCAAAACCAACAAAGCTTAATGGAAAACTAGAAGAAAAGTTGACATAGATTGTGCTATATGCAATCTAGGATTTATCTGATTTTGACATAGAATGCAAAAGTACAAAAAGAACTGTAAAATTTTAATTTAAAAGCATATTTATTCTTCCATATATGATATAGTGAGGGAAAGAAAGCTTTTGCAATATGAAAATTCAAATAAATTAAATTAAATTCATACTATTCTAATCATTACTAGTAATACTTTACCTTTCTAATCAAATATTTAAATTTGAATTAAAAGAAATGATAAGAATGATGTAAACTATTAGAAAAAGTTTAATCATTACCAGTAATACTTTACTTTTCTAATCAAATATTTAAATTTGAATTAAAAGAAATGATTAGATGATGTAATCTATTAGAAAATTTTTAATTATCATCATGTTATATAGGAGATGAATTTAAATAATTTATTCATGTATAGGATCCCTAACTGCTCCCCCCTTTTTTTTTTTTTGGATTCGATCTATCACTAGGGTTATTATTGTATATTGATATAAATCCCATGGCCCTCTCTAGAGCCCAAGGCTGGGCTTTTCTTGTCTTTTGCTGCCAGGGCTCTTATTGATTAAAATAGAATAAAAAAAGTTTGACTAAAAGAGTGATCTTTTCCGTGCCATGGTTCTTATTGATTGGAATTAGATTAACAAAGTTTGAGTAAAAGACTGATTTAATTAAAATTTAGTGCACTTTTTGTGTTAAAAAAATCTAACATATTTTATTGCATAGGTAAATAAATAAAAGGAGTGAAAGATCTTTCCACAGGTGGGGTGGGAATGCTTTCCAATGTTCTCTCACATTTTGACCATATGAGTCCTATTTTAATACATTATTTCTTTCCAACTATTTAGGCCCTAGGTTTTTTCTTTATTTATTTATTTATTTTTTTTTTTTTTTTTTTTGGGGGGGGTAATTAGGCCCTAGGTTGATGAAGCCATTTTCTGTGTCATGGTTGGTATGGTGTGAGAAGTTCCCCCTCGCTCGCATGAACAACGTAGAAAACCCTTGCCCGTAAATAAATATTAAAATCAACCTAAAAAAAAGGGGGGGGGGGGGGGTAAGAGAAGAAACATAACCAAATATTAAATTTTCAATTCAAAAGTTTGAACTTATAAGTGGAGGGACTTTCAAGTATATAAAGCACCCAAAATTCCGGACTTAACCAATGCGGGATTATTCCCAACATTCTCCTTCTTTTTGGGTGGCAGTACACATGACATGTAGCCCTTATTTTGGGTGATTGTAAAGAGGAATCTAGAGCTCTGATACCATATTAAGTTTCTATTTCAAAAATTCAAACTTGTAAGTAGAGGGACTCCCAAGTTAAGGCACCTAAAATTTCAAACTTAAACAATATCAGATTATTCCCAATGCCAAACTAATCAGATAAATACCTCTTTTGGGTGACCGTAAAGAGGAATCTAGAGCTCTGATACCGTATTAAGTTTTCATCTCAAAAGTTTGAACTTGTAAGTAGAGGGACTCCCAAATATATAAGGCACCTAAGATTTCAAACTTAACCAATATGAGATTATTCCCAACACCAAACTAGTCAGACAAATACAATTAAAACCCTAAGCTTACATTTTGTAATTCTCAAAATAACCTCTAATATTTTATTAAAAATAATTAAATTACTTTATTCAATTGCAAGTACTCTTCTTCATTCCATATGTTGGAACTAAAAATATTCAATTGCTTTCTTTGTCAATAAATCTTTATTAATTCATATCACATTTGGACACAAATATAATCCTAAGAATTCTTAATTATAAGTCAATTCTAGAATATTTTATTTGGATTGGCTCTCAAAATTGAAGAATCACATTTGGATATGCACAATAATGGCGAATTGATTCTTAGTCCAATGTGGGAATGGTTATTGTATGTGGACTGTGGTTCCACATGACCAGCTTAATTCTACATGAGTTCCGCTTGCATCTTTGTATGAATATGCAATAATTGGAAATTTAGTAAAAAGGAAAAAGAAGGTTGTCAAGTTACGTAGAGCTTGTGCCTAGACACAAGAAGTGTGAATTGACTACCATGCCCCATGTGAAATGAAAAATCCACTTTTTTTGATATCCCGCATGTTCTCGTTGACTCCCACACTAGTGCAAGGGCCATGCGCCTTGGCAACGATTCTCCTCCCATAGTTTAAACACACACACACACACACACACACACACACACACACACACACACACACACACACAATCCCCCCACAAAAAGAAATACCTTGAGGCTCTGATAAGTCTCACCACCTACTAAGACCAGCTCAGCATGATAAGTTTCACTAACCAACCCAGCAATCCAATTAGTGAGGCTGTGAAGAATCTTCCTTGTATATTATCTCTGTGATCAGGATCCCTGAATACACCTAATCAAATTGCTTAAATTTATCCATGATATTGTGGAGCCCAACTCAGCAATGTATATTTATAAGAAGTCTATAAAACAGTCACTCTAGATACATTGAAAGTATCGCAAAGAAACATTATGCAACACAAATTATAATATGGTACAAAAGGTTTTATGCTCGGACCAAGCATGTTGCCTTGGATTTTCACTTTGATCGTGAGAAGGTCTGTGCCAAAGAACTGGATGTTCGACTCTTGTCCACCAAAGATCAGCTTGCAGATATCTTAACAAAACCTCTGGTGGCTCAACAGTTTTCTACTCTTAAAAGCAAACTAACTGTGGAATCATCCCCAGTCTCCTTGAAGGGGGATGATAAGTCTCACCTACCAAGACCAACTCAGCAATCCAATTAGTCAAGCTGTTAGGAATCTTCCTTCTATACTCTCTCTGTGATCGGGATCCCTAAATACACCTAATCAAATCCCTTAAATTTCTCCATGATATTATGGAGACCAATTCAGCAATGTATATCTATAAGAAGTCTATAAAACAGTCACTCTGGATACAATGATAGTATCGCAAAGAAACATTCTGCAACTCAAATTATAATAAGCTCTAATTGACTACAAGGGGAATTAAAGAGAAAAGAAATGAAAATTTTAAATTTGAAGGAATTTGTAATCATTGCCACAATGCTATTATATGACTATGTAACTAATTTCAAATCATTCCATATTTGGTTATTAACTTATACTTCACTTTACATCCAAATCCTTTGCATGTGAAAAGTAAAATAAATTTTACATCTAATAATTATCATTACTATTTATGGTAAGAAATTTAGATCGTTTATACAATCACATTGTGTTATAACTATAAAAGTTTCTTTTTAAAGTTCAAAATTTTTGTTTCCCTTTAATTTCTCTTGCAACCAGACTGACCCAGAGGCTGAAATTACAGTATAGAAATCCTCTCCCGCCTGAGTTTGGGCGAGAGAGTTGGTGGCCCGGATGGATGGCCGCCACCTGGCTCTCGGGTGGATCCGAGCCCTCCATCTGAGCCGACACCCCAGCTGACAAGCTGAGCCGACAGGGGTGTCGGCTCGGATGAAGGGCTCGGATCCACCCGAGAGCCAGGTGGCGGCCATCCATCCAGGCAACCAACTCTCCAGCCCAGACTCAGGCGGGAGAGGATGTGGATCCAAAATTACACAATATCCCAAACCCCATGGGCCTTGGCAAAAGTCCAATGTAATATCCATAATTATACGACCGAATTTTCAATGAAAGTCCTACTTTTGTATTCTATGGTCGAATGTGTATGTATCTATATACAAATTGAGATCTTCATACTTTTATATACAATCTAGGATTTGTTTGCCTTTGAGATAAAATGCAAAAAATACAAAAAGACTATAAATTTTTTGAAGGAAAAGTCTCTATGAGCAAGCAGCATAGACTCTTCCATCGGGCACCATCAGATCACTAAGGATGACTTTTGTCCCTGTTCGACAAAGGGATCTATAATAAAACTCCCTTCTGCTTTTGCATTCGAGGGCCAATCTCCGTTTGGGGCTGAGAAACTTTGTACACCTCAGCAATTCCCACTCAAATGGTAATTTTTTAACAGAGCAAAATTAATATAAAATTTCTAAGGTTTGGGCCAACCCACTTGCTCAGAAAACCCATTCTCATTTTTTAATTAAAAACCTTTTTCGTTTTTGGGTAAAATAATTGAAACACTGGAAGTAAAAAAAAGAAATGCAAAGTATTAGAGTCATAAAAGAAATTTTTCACAAAATTAAATTCAAAGAAAAATATAGATATTTTTCTAATCATTACTGGTGGGTACATAAAGTATCAGGCTATCAAGAAGTGTCATGTGGCATTGTGTGAGGGCTCGTCCAGCTATATCATCAAAGGTTCTTGCTGTCAGACCGTACACCCTAAAAGAGATGATTCCAATATCCTTGATGATCCGAAGAAGGCCAAAATCCAATCTTACCTTATTTAACTCAGCAAATCTTATCTTGTGGAGCTCGGTGAGTCTTCGAATAGACTATCGAATCCTACCTTATTTGGAGCAATCTGATATGAAACGAATCCAACCTTACTGTGAGGACAAAGATGGAAATCTTTAGAAGTCGCCACCTAGATTTAGGTCTAGGACCTTAGAAATGTGAAATCTCACCCCAAGGTAAGACTTCGATTGACTCATGACCCTTAGATTGGATTTCTGGTCCATCAGAGATTGGGTAAGTGTCAGGCTATGGTTATGGGAAGGGATTAGGCACCCAAACCGCCCGATCGAAATCGGTCTCCTATACCTTTCCTATGCTAGACTCTATTTGTTAAGCCAAACCAAACCAAGTGGTTTGATATCATTGAACCGAATCTGTATCCATCAGATTGCCTACGTATTATGAAATTATTTCGAAAATCAGGTTCACCATCGTAGTTCAGGTGTGAATAAAGTTTATGGATGTGATTTATGTTTGTGCATGATTAAGTTCTTTGTTCAAGTTGAAGTTTATGCTTGAAAGGCTGAGAAATCCTATGGGTTAGGATCTGGATAGTCCATGTGGACTGATAGATAGTCCTAGTGGATCTAAAGATAACCCTATTTGGGTTGAAATATGGATAACCCATTTTGGGTTAAAATATGGGCAACCCTATCTGGGTCAAAATATGGATAAATATCCTAGTGGATCTATGAATAGTCCAAGTGGACTAAGGTTTGGATAAGCCTTTTTGGGTTGGAATATGGATAGATATCCTAGTGGATCTATGGATAGTCCGAGTGGACTAAAGTATGGATAAATATCCTAGTGGATCTATGGATAGTCCGAGTGGACTAAGCTGTGGATCCGAATTTGGGATTCTCCCACATGGCCTAAGTATCCTAGGGTTTGACCTAGGAATCAGAATCCGCGTAGTTCGGGCTGGATAACCTGTTCTAGGTTAATGATTGAGAACCTATTCTAGGTTTAGGGTTTAGAACCTATTCTAGGTTTAGGGAAATCTTTGAGGCCCTAAATTACCCTTTTCATTCCCTTTTCATTTTAATTTTTAGAAGGTTTGGCAAAGAATTCTCTTTCTTTATTAAGGTTTTATTATTCCCATTATGCCCTTCCCAAGAATGTGGGTGCCTAAATGCACGTCCCCACGCCTAGATTGTCTTCTAGAAGTGTGCAGATATGGCAGTTTGACTAGAGTGTTGCATAAAATAAGTTATTGCCAAAAAATAGAATATTCTATCTAAATATGGCACATAAAACATTTATGGCAAGAAATTCACATACAGTAAGATTGTTTAAAAATCTTTCAAATATGGCATGTATTGCAAATAAGGCAAGAGCCTATATGGCATGATCTAGTAGGCTATCTTCTAAGCATGGCAAGACCCTAATTGCTATTTTCTTTCCATATTTAGGGTTTTCTACCCTAATTGCTATTTTCTTTCCATTTTAGGGTTTTCTACCCTAATTGCTGCATTCTTTCCATTTTTTTAAGGTTTTCAACCCTAATTGTTATTTTCTTTCCATTTTAGGGTTTTCTACCCTAATTGCTATTTTCTTTCCATTTTAGGGTTTTCTACCCTAATCGCTATTTTCTTTCCATTTTTTAGGGTTTTCTACCCTAATTATTATTTTCTTTCCATTTTAGGGTTTTCTACCCTAATTATTTTCTTTCCATTTTTTAGGGTTTTCTACCCTAATTGTTATTTTCTTTCCATTTTAGGGTTTTCTACCCTAATTATTTTCTTTCCATTTTTTTAGGGTTTTTACCATAATTGTTATTTTCTTTCCATTTTAGGGTTTTCTACCCTAATTGTTACTTTCTTTCCATTTTAGGTTTTCTACCCTAATTGTTATTTTCTTTTCATTTTTTTAGGTTTTCTACCCTAATTGTTATTTTCTTTCCATTTTAGGGTTTTCTACCCTAATTGTTACTTTCTTTCCATTTTTAGGGTTTTCTACCCTATAATTGTTATTTTCTTTCCATTTTTTTTCTACATTGTTAGTTTCTTTCTATTTTAATTGTCCTAATTTTCTTTCCATTTTTTTTTTTAGGTTTTCTACCCTAATTGTTATTTTATTTCATTTTTTAGGGTTTTCTACCCTAATTGTTATTTTCTTTCCATTTTAGGGTTTTCTACCCTAATTATGACAATAAGCATTTAATATAGCATGTGAGTATGATCATTCCAATCATGGCAGTGTGATTATTCCAATTGTGGCAGTGTGTGCATATAAGCATCCAAATATAGCATATGAACAATATAGCATCAAAATATGGCATGTGATAAACAACCGGCTGTGAGTCAATTAATCAAAACGTATTTTCGGATCTACGGTCTAGATTCAATAAATCGATTATCAACAATGTGACCGAAATCACATTTGATTGATGATTGAAAGTAATTCAAGATCTTAAATCAACAGTTCGAGATCATATAACATCGGTTAATCGGACTTTAATGGCTCAAATTAAGTCATCATTAAATCATCATCGATTAAAATCAATGGTTCGAGATTAATTAACCATCCATTCACATGATTAGATCTTAAAGATCAACGATTCAGATTAAATTCACATCAATTAGTCAAATTCATTAATTCAAATATCAATGGACAAATTTTCATCACATGATCAAACAAATTTCACATTCAATGGATCAGATTTTGAATGGGCATCATATGAACACGATAAAGAATCAAAATTTAGATTTTTATTCAAGCATATCATGATCATAGATTCAATCAATGGCCCATATTTAATGGAAAGATCAAGGGTAAGATGAGGAATGTTGATCCAATGATTGGATGAGGGGAATTGGTCTAGGACTTGATGGACAGGTTCGGGTATTGTAACATGGCTAGGTTCAGGTAAGTGGTGTGGGGTGTTGGTTGGTTCAGTAGGAGATGGAAGTGAGTGGGGTTACGGGTAGGTAGTAGCACAAGGCTGATGATTGAAGTATGAGATGAAATCGGTTAGAGTGCTGGTTGTATAGGGATTGAAACCAAGTGTAGGCTAGATTGGTGATGGAAATTGATTAATGGTGAGGTAGAGTGGTTTATGAGATGGAGATTTGTAGTTAAGCAAAACAATAGAAGAAAAATAGAAGTAAAGGCAGCTTACCTAGATGCTCGTAGGTTCTACTTGCTCCTCCCTTCTTCTTCTTCTTTCTCCATTTTTTTTATCCAAAATCGAGAGCCCAAACTCTATCAAACTCCCTTTTCACGTTTTTTTCTTTTCTCTTTTTCTTTTTTTTTTTCTTCCTCTTTTTTCTCTCTTCTTCCCTTCTTTTTCTCCCAAAAAACGTGAGCCTCAAAAGCCTTTCATGTTTTTTTTTCTTTCCCCCTTTTTCTCTCTTCTTCCCTTACTTTTCTCCCAAAACTTAGCCCCAAAAGCCTTTCACGTTTTTTTTTCTCTTTCCCCTTTTTTTCTCTTTGGAAAAAGTCCTCCTTTCTTCTCTCTCACGTCCCTTTTATCTTCCCCTTCTTTTCCTTTTGAAAAAAAATCTAGAAACCCTAGATCTTCTCCCTTTTCACGTCCTCTCTCTCCCCCTTTTTTTTTCCAATCCCTAAAACCGTGAGCCTCCTAAAAACCCCCACGTTTTCTCTTTCTTCTTTCCTTTTTTTTCTCCAACAAAATCTTTTGGATTCTCTTAGAAAGGCTCACGTTTTTCCTCTCTCCCTCTTTCCTTTTTTTTCTCCAACAAAATCTTTTGGATTCCTTTAGAAAAGATCATAATTTTTTCCACTTTCTTCTTCCCCTTTTTTTTTCAACAAAATCTTTTGGAAATCATCTAGAAAACCTAAAAAAACTCCCTTTCACGTTTCCTTTCTCCCCTCTTTCCTTTTTCTTCTCAAAATCTTTTGGATTATCTCCAAAATCGAAATCCCCATTCTCTTTCACGTTTTTCTCTCCCCTCTTTCCTTTTTCTTCTCAAGAATCTTTTGGATTATCTCCAAAACCGAAATCCCCCTTCACTTTCATATTTCCTCTCTCCCCTCTTTCCTTTTTCTTCTCAAAATCTTTTGGATTATCATTTATATATAATAATATATATTATATACATATATACACATATATTTAATAACATATATATATATATATATTATACAATATATATAATATATAAATATTATGCACATAAAAGAACTTATTCGAAATGGGTTGAGACTGACTTAGGTTGACAACTGATATGGGTTGAGCTAGGTTGGACCAAAACTGGCTTGAACTGAGTTGACTGGATTGATTGGAATTAACTAGGTTTTCTCTCCTTGTCATTTCACGGGTCATTTCCGCTGTTATCCCGCATGAAATTTTTCGATGGCCTCTATTCCAAATTTTTTGCGTTCATTTTGTAGAACATTAAAAATGAAGAATATAGAAACTTGAATCACCTCATTTGGAAGTAAAATGGTCAACTTATGAATTTTTGAAGTTTAAGCGGACCAATTATCGATAATTTGACTGACCATTCTGCATGAGATCCTTCGGAGGCTTCTATCGAAAATATTTTACGTCCACTTTGTAGAGCACTAAAAATGGAACATAATGAGACTGGAATCACCTGATTCGGATATGGAATAATCAAAATATGAATTTTTGAATATTAAATGACCATTTTCATATGTAATTTTGCATGGGACCCTCCAGAGATTTTTCCCCGAGATTTTCCATGTCCACTTTGTAAGACATCACAAATGAAGAACAATGGCCTTGGAATCGTCTGAATCCGATGTAGAACGGAAAAGATATGAAACTTTGAAGTTCTAACGATAATTTTGCATGCAAGCTTGCATGGGACCCACTGGTGACTTCTACCCGAGATTTTTTACGTCCACTTTGTAGAACATCATGAATGAAGAATAATGGTCTTGGAATCATCTGAATCCGATGTAGAACGGAAAAGATATGAAGCTTTGAAGTTCTAACGATAATTTTGCATGCAAGCTTGCATGGGACCCACTGGTGACTTCTACCCGGGATTTTTTACGTCCACTTTGTAGAACATCATGAATGAAGAATAATGGTCTTGGAATCATCTGAATCCGATGTCGGATGATCAAGATATGATGATTTGAAATTCAAACAATCCGACTTAGGATAATTTGCATAAAGGCCCCTGGGATTATTATTTATAATAATTTCAGAAACCTCCCCTACATGTATCATCCGACTAAAATGGTCGTATCTTCCTCATTTGATATCAGAATTGAGCAATTCTGGTCTCGTTTCGAAGATAATTCTATGACCTATGCATCTATGCAGATAATAGTCCATGACCCTGCTGTGGGGATTAGTGGAGAATCATAAATCTTTGGGTTAAAGGTCAGAAACCTGCCATATTGGTTCATTTATGTCGAGGGTGGAAAAAATGGGGTGCTTACACTTACCTTACTCAGCTCCCACCCACACTCCATAAATAGGGGGCAACCCTAAAGGTTCATTCACTTTACTTTACCTTATTTTTGTAATACGAGTTGCTTTTTATTGGCCCACCACTATCTTGGAACTCGATTCCCTCAATAGACCAAGTTCTACTATTGGTTGCACTTCGAAATATTGATTTATGCATCGGAGTTGCCCCATGGTCAATAACCCTATCTCTCTTGCCAACCTTCCTCTTCTCATGCAGGCACCATCCAGCTCGAAAGAAGATTGCGTGGTTTCCAACGTCAACATCTAGTCAAAATATTTCACTCTTCAACCAAATTATTTGAATTGAATATAGAAATATATAGAGCAAAAGAATCTATTTGAATGGCTTAAGTGCCAGATTTGGCCCAAAAGTATGGGAGACAAATGTAAATAATTTGCTTGTGTGCTAGAATCTCTCACTATGTGTATGCCTGCAAATGTATCAAGAGAAAAAAGTTTTCTATCCGACTGTGTCCTCCTACGTCTTATCACATGGCTTATGAAACTACCTCTCTACCCTCCTTCTTGGATTCTTATGTTTGTCTTCCCATTACTCTGAATTGACATATAGGAAACCTCAGTCCATTAACAAATTACTTTTTTAAGATTCTTAGGTCTTTTTTTTTCTTTTTTTTTTTGGGGTGCTAAATGGGAGTCTATTCATTGGAACATGAAGCACTCATGGTGGAAGATTACAAACGTCGAGTATCCATGGATCGAAATGGGTCAAGTTGTCGTCAATGTTACCGACAAAACCCTCCTAGCAAGAGAGTCAGCTATACTATTATTCACCTTTTTAACGTAACTGAAGGAACAATGGACATAAGGAATTATGCGACGGATATCTTCAACTATGGGCCTAGAGTTGGAAATTCGCCCCATGGCCAGAGGAAGTTAGTGATAATAACCTCTAAACAGTCAAACACAACCTCAATCCTGTGAAGGTCTTCAGAGATAACTTTCAGTTGGGCTGATTTAATAGCCATCGTCTCTCCCACCGCCGCACAATAGAAGATAGACGGACTAGAGATTGCAAAGATAGGAATCTCGCTGCAATCCCTACAATTGAAACCTAGTCCACCATCGGAATGTTTGATGTTCAGAGAGGTTGTTAGAATACAAACTGTATAAACACATGTCATTAGTATAGCATACTTACTATCTAACTAGTTACATTTGTAATCTGTATAAATACTATACAATATGAGTCAATGAAACATATCTAGAATTCCAGAAGACTCTGTTCATTGTTTACCATTTAACATGGTATCAGAGCGAAATCGCTCCGACTACCAGAAATCGCTCTTCCTGCATAACTTCATCATCTAACTGCCTGAAATCACTCCGCCTGCATAACTTCGTCATTTTTCTGCCTGAAATTGCTTCATCATCTGTTTGTTCGATTTTTTTTCCTGACATTTTGTTGTTGGAATCACTTATTCATTGTTTTAGTATTTTTTTTGTTTGTTCTTTTCTGGTTCCTGTTAGCTCGAATCATTCATTCTTTCCGTTGATTCTGCTTAGCGTTGATTGTTGTTCTCTGGTTTCAATTTAGTTTGATTCATTCTTTCCGTTGATTCTAGTTTCTCTGGTTTCTAGCATTGATTGTTGTTCTTGATTTTTGATTTAGGGTTTCAAAAACCTAAATCTCTCTAGTTCTTGATTCTTTGTTTTGGTTAGTTTCTTGAAAATCTCTGGTTTTTAATTTCTAGTTGTTGTTTGAATCTTCTTGTTCCACGATTCAACTATGGTTTCTAAATCTCTACAGATTGTGGTGCTTTGTTCTCCTTCCTCTTTATACCAGGCTAATAATCCGGGTCATGTACTGGTGTCACAGTTGCTTGACGTGATAATTACGCAACTTGGAAGCGATCTATGCAAACATCTCTAGGTGCAAAGAACAAATTTGCATTTGTGGATGGATCATATCCGAGACTTGATTCTAAGACCGATTCTAATAGTGGTGCAGCCTAGGACTAGTGTCACCTTATCGTCATGTTCTAGATCTATAATACTTTGAAGAAAGATCTTCAAGAAACTGTTCTTTATGCCAACAATGCTCGGAAGTTGTGGCTCGAATTGGAAACTAGATTTGCTCAAGTTAATGGTTCAAGGATTTATGATTTGAAGCATCATATTGCATTACTACGGCAAGATAGTCTTTCAATTTCAGGTTACTACTCTGCTCTTAAAATGTTATGGGATGAACTTGGTTCGTATCTGCAAGTTCCTGAGTGTTCTTGTGGTGCTCTGTCTAAGTGTTCTTGTAATGTTTTATCTACTGTTGCTGATATTGCTCAATCGGAAAGGGTTTTTCAATTCTTAATGGGGCTCAATGATGTGTGTGGGACAATTAGAACTCAGATTCTTGCAATGGATCCCCTACCATCATCTGGGAAAGCCTACTCTCTAGTGTGGCAAAAAGAACGCCATAGGGGTCTCTATTTACCTCAGGTAGTAACTGATAATGTTGCCTTTGTCGTAAGTTATCACTCTAACTAACGAAGAAAGTCTGTGTGTTTTCATTGTCATCGACAAGGTCATACAAAGGAAACCTGCTTCACTCTACATGGTTTCCCTCCTAACTTTTCTCGGCTCAACTCAAGGAATTTTTCTGCATCAAGGGGTTACAGGTTCATGCTACTGTTACTGATTTACTTCAAGAGGTTACTAATGTTATAGAGTGTAAGACCCGCACTCTGAAAACCCGGTCTAAACCTTGGTTTTGTGTCGTGACAGGTCTTTCGATCATCACCGAGACAGACGGGGCAAGCGGATAACAAACAGGTACAAAATCGGACCGAAGTCGACCAATTATACCTGATTTTAGGTATACCGGTTGATGGTACCGGTTGATGGTACCGGTCGACCGGTATGTCCTGCGCAGTTTTGTGCGGGAATCTGGAAATTAGTCTCTGCGGGTCCCGCTTTCTTGATTTCGAATCCTAGAAGTTTCCTAATCCTAGTAGGGTTACTAAACCCTATTTCTAGCCTATAAATACACCCTTAAACCTCCTCAAATCCTTTCCATTGTCTCTCACAAACCCTAGAGAAAAGAAAGAGGTTGGAAAGGAGAAGGAGCTAGGAAGAAGAAGGAGGTGCCGCCATTACCGTTCGACGACGCTCTCATTACGCCAGTCAACGGTAAGTGCTTGAATCCATCTTCTTACCCTATGTTAGTTGTGTGGGTGGATCAATACCATGCAAAGTAGGTATTGATCTAAAACCCTAAATTGGCCAATAAACCCTAAGTTGCCGTCAAACCCTAGATTCGAGTTTCGAGATGATATTCATCGAAATGAGACTTGAATAAGTTGGGGATAACTCTAACTCAAAGCCTAGACTTAGAATGGATAGGAGAAACCCTGAAAATCCTTGAAGGATGATCGACGGCAGTCGAAGAACCCATGTATGGTCTTCCGGAGACATACCGGTCGACTATACCGGTTGCACATAGTGCGACCGGTATGTTGCGACCGCTACCTCTCGGGAGGTTATCCGTGGGGACCGGGCTGACCATACCCGGTCGCCAGTCTTTCCCACAGGCTGCGACCGGTATGTTGCCACCGGGTCGCCTCCGTGAGGGTGTTTTGTGATCTCTGTTGGTTTCCACCAACATGAAACCCTAAATAATATATTCTAATAAAACCCTAATAATATTGTAGGACTTTGTGACATATCGCTTGGATCTTGCGACGTGGAGCAAGTTATCGAACGAGCTCGGTAAAGGAATCCGACCTAAACCTAATAATTAATGGACAAGAAATCGTTGTTAATCATTGAATATCTATGATGTGATGTTTGTGCATTTCACATGCCATCCTTTACTTTCGTATTATTATTGTTCATGCATTCATAGGATGTGATTGTTAGGCATGTGTTGTTTTCGTTGGTGTGTGGAGTGGGGCATGGGTCCGGGATCGCTCTTCACACCGGCACCTTTTGTAGTATTCTATCTTAACATGCTTGGTACGGGTGGGGTATCGGGGAAGGTCGTGGTACGGTGGTTTCCGATATTGATGTTGTCCCGACCATTGTTATGTGGTACCGAGGATTCCAGTCGACGGGCTTGTCCACGATGCTTTAGCTCTATCTCTATGCCGTAGGGAGTTATGTTGGGATAGGGTCTACCCGTTTGTTTCTATCCTAGTGGGTTAGTTGCGGATAGGGTATCGGGAGGTGAGGTATTGTGGTCTCCGGCCCGCCTGCACGCTCTAGCTCTATCTCTATGCCGTAGACGGCTGTCCGGGATAGAGCATACATTGTTGACATATAGGATTGGTTAGTTGCGAGCCCGGTTTGCGAGCCCCGGCCGTGGGGCTTAGGTACTAGTATGGGTAGAGTATCGGGGAGGTGCGGGTATACCTTAGCTCTATCTCTATTCCATGATGGGTGCATGTGGGTTGGTGGTAGTGTGATCTCTTGCGATGCCACACACTCGTGTATAGAGGTGCGGGGGCCACCAAACCTTTCTATAGCACATTGCAAACTTAAAACCGGACCACAAAGATAAAATGATTGTTACTCAAGCATTATATTGTGAAACTGTCTGATTGTCTTACTGAGCTGTGTTGTGAGCTCACCCTTTGTGCACATCTTGTTTTAGATCCGGATGCAGGTTATACCGTGGGCGATTATGTAACGCTCCGACGTATGGAGGTGTAGCTGCTTAGATGTACAAGCGGGGAGGACGAGCATGATGCTTCATGCGAGTGCCCTTTCTGCGTGTACCTTTGATGGATTTTTATTTATTTGTTTCAGTTATTTTTGGTTGGATTAAAGGGATGTAAAAGATATTTATTTTATGTTTGGATTTGAATAATTGAATACTTATTTAAATTATCAATAGATACTCAGTTCATTCTATTAAAGTCTTCCGCTGTATATTTATATTCTGATTGTGGTTATGTGTAATGGTTTGTATGGGTGGACACGGCCTATTCGAGATCCTGGTGTGAACCGTTGGTTCAATGACGGTTCACTCACACCGTTCTGATTGGATCAGAATTGGGGTGTGACATAGAGGGTCATTCTATAAAGAGCAGTTATGTTCAAACTGGTGCTCCTTCTCCACTTCCTCCATTAACCACTGAGCAGTACCAACAGTTAATGTAATTTCTTTCTACTTTTACTCCAAGTGTGAACTTCGCATTTAAGAATCTCTGGTTATCTGCTTCTGCTTCTTCTTCTCAAACCTGGATTGTGGATTCAGATGCTACCAATCATTTTTCTTGTATTCCACCTATCTGTCCTACTTCTTTGTTTTCACCTCATCAGTCCCCAGTTGTTCTACCAGATGGATCAAAGTATCCAATCACACAATTAGGGACTTACTCTCTGTCTGATAAACTACATCTAGATAATGTTTATCATGTTCCCAATTTCTCATTCAATCTATTGTCTGTTGGTTAACTTACAATATCCTTGAATTTCTCTGTAACCTTCTTTTCCATATTTTCTATTTGCAGGACTAACCAACCAAGATGGTGATTGGATTGGGCAGGCTGCATGATGGGTTGTATCATTTTGACACCTCAGTGGATGCTTCCACTTCTGATATGACTGTATCACCTACCACTACATCACTTGTTGTTGCTACTGGGACTTCCAAAATATTGCACTATAGGTTAGGCCACCCATCATCATTTTCAGTTCATTTTGCACATATTAATTCTCATATTGAGGTCTATAATATTTGCCCTTTAGCCAAGCATTCCCACACCCCATTCCCTATCAATGTCTCTTGGTCTTCTATTTCTTCTAAGCTAGTTCATGGTGATATATGAGGCCCTTATTTTACGGCCTCCAATGCTGGATGTCATTACTTCTTAAGCCTTATAGATGATCATTCTCGATCACTTGGGTCTACTTGATGAAAAATAAATCTGAAACATTATTGTACTTGTCTCAGTTTTTCAATGTGGTTTCCACTCAATTTTCAATAGTAATAAAAGTTTTTAGGACCAATAATGGTCAAGAGTTTCTTTCCAATTCATTGTAACACTTGTTACAGTCACTTGGTATAACTCATTAATTGACATGTGTATATACACCACAACAAAATGGTGTAGTAGAAAGGAAAAATAGACATCTATTACAATTTACTAAAGCTCTTAGATTTCAATCATCCTTACCTTTGAATTTCTGAGGAGATTATGTATTAACTGCATGTTATATCATCAATAGATTACCTTCCCATTTACTTTCTGGTCAGTCTCCCTATGAAATTTAATTTCGAAAATCACCTACATATGATCATTTTTGAGCGTTTATGCTAAAAATTTCTCACCTACTCAACACAAATTCTCTCCTAAATCTTTTCCTTGTATCTTTGTCGAGTATCCACTAAATCACAAAGAATATCGATTGTATAATCTATTTACTAAATCCTATAGTACTAGCAAGGATGTACTTTTCTATGAACAAGGATGCACTTTTCATTGAACATATTTTCCCATTTGCTTCTGCAGTACAACCTTCTCGATTGTTGTAAGATTTCATATGCAACTCTATCACAGGCCCATCAGTTCCAATCATCTCTTCATGTAATTCTCTTTATCCTTTTGGGCCCATTTATCTTTTTTCAGCAATTCTGCTTATCAGGCCTTATTATCAAACTTATGTACCCAAATTGAACCCAAATCTTATAAACAGGCTTCCAAAAACCCATTGTGGACTTCGGTTATGGCCGAAGAAATGAAGGCTCTAATCCAAAATAATACATGGGCCATATAGAAATTACCTTCTGGCAAACAACCTATTGATTGTAAATGGATTTTCAAAATTAAGCATAAGGCTTATGGTACTGTTGAGAGGTACAAGACAAAATTAGTAGCCAAAGGGTTTACACAATTAGAAGGTCTTGATTTCATGAGACCTTTGCTCCAGTAGCCAAAATTGTTACACTTGGAAGCCTCATCTCCTTAGTTGTATATCGTAAATGACATTTATATCAAATGGATGTTAAAAATGCATTCTCGCATGGGGATTTGGATGAAGAAGTGTATATGAGTCCACCCCCTGGATTTATACGTAATGGGGGCCCATTAGCCCCAAATATGGTTTGTAAATTACATAAGTCCTTCTATGGGCTTAAACAAGCTCAAACACAGTGGAACAAAAAATTAGTAGATGCGTTTCTCCAACTAAAATTCAAACAATCTTTAGCAGATGCCTCCTTGTTTGTCTACAATGATGGACTTGTTTTTACAGCCATTCTAGTATATGTAGACGATATTATACTTACTGGTTCAGATGAGGCCCATATTTCTCATACAAAGGCCCAATTTCAAAGTCATTTCTAAATTAAGGATTTAGGCCAATAGACGTATTTTTTGGGTATAAAGGTTGTATCCACTCCTGATGGATTGCTGTTATGTCAACAAAAATATGCCATGGACATTTTACTGGATTTGGGTTTTCGTGGTAGTAAACCCAACTCTTTCCCAAAAGAACAACATCTAAAGTTGGACAATGATTCTAGTGATCTTCTTCAAGATCTGTCAACTTATTGTCATTTAATTGGTCGACTGATATATTTGATTGTCACTCGGCCAAACTTGTATTATTCAGTTCACATTTTAAGTCAATTCATGCATAATCCTCGAGAGCCACATCTACTTGTTGATCATAGAGTTTTGCGCTATATTAAAAAGGCTCCATTTCTCTTGGCATTAATATGACATCTTCTCATGCACCAGTCCTTACTCGTTACGGTGACTCAGACTGGGCTAGCTACCCATTCACTCGACGATCCACCACGGGTTATATTACTTTCTTTGGTGATTGTCCCATTTCCCACTAAGAAGCAACTTACAGTCTCTCGATCATCAGCAGAAGCAGAATACCGAGCATTGGCATCACTGTTGTGTGAAATCACTTGGCTCAAAGCCTTATTTTCTTATTTGGGCTTTCATTATCATTTCCCTATTTCTATATATTGTGATAATTAAGTTGTTATACATATAGCTGCTAATCCGGTCTTTCATGAGAGAACAAAGCATATTGAAGTGGATTGCCACTTTGTTAGGGAAAAATTGCAAAGTGGCCTCTTACAAACTCACCATATCAGATCTAATATGCAAATAGCAGATATTTTAACAAAGGCCTTGGGTCAAAGGCCGTTAACAACACTGATTGGCAAGCTTGGAATGCGGATACCTCTTATGTCCGCTTGAGGGGGGGGATGTTAGAATACAAACTATATAGACATGTGTCATTAGTATAGCATACTTAGTATTTAACTAGTTACATTTGTAACCTGTATAAATACTTTACAATACGAGTTAATGAAACATATCTGAAATTTCAGAATTTCTGTTCATTGTTTACCATTTAACAGAGGCATCACAGTTAATCTTGAAGTACCCACTAGGTGGAGGACACCATGAATGAGTCAATGAATTTTGAGGCATAGACTGCTTGCTTGAATTCTAAAAAAGCCAGCATCGCCCTTGTCAATATTGAAGGATCTGATGTGTTGGTGGAAAATAAGTTTGTGTTAAATCAGACCATTGATAATGGGTCAGTAGAACGTATGCAAGATATTACACATGGCGTACATCTAAGGCACAAGGTATGAGAAGAAAGAGATGACTGAAAAAAAGAACTCGTGTTCGACCCCCCCCCCCATGCTGATCCAGATATGATGTGACAGATTGATGGGGGTAGTTGAGAAATTAATGGTTCGTCATTAATGCTCATAAATGCTGACAACAACCATAAATGCAAGGTATGCTGACTTGACCAGCCATGTTACCATATCATGGACCGAATCAACAAAAAGCAAGATTTCTACTTGATAAGTGGGAAATGACGGTCATAGCTGACAAAGAAAGTAGCTGACGTGGACATAAGGGGGTCGAATAGGGGGTCGAACAGGGGTCGAACAGGGGGTCGAACAAGGGTAAAAAAAGATAGACAAGACATATACGCGCCACTCTAAGGAGTCCTAGCTGCCTAGTCCTAATCTTCCTTCTCTGACATGATGGAGATGGTGGTAGGTGGAAAAAAGCTTGTCCAAGAAATTTCACAATCGTTCTATAAATATAAAAGAAAGGGGAAAAAAAGGAAGGGAGATTCAATCTTGGAGTTCACTCCGAAAACATCTATCCTGAGGTATTATTACTCTGCTGAATTTCCTTCAAAAATATCCCTGCTTACCTACTGTTCATCTTTTCCACTGGGAATGAGAAAAGTCTTTTGGAACTCCCATATATCAGGGAACCCCATTTCTAAGGAGTTCTAGTGTATCACTAAGAGCTCCATTCTACTTGTCTTCGAAATTCCCTAACTTTGGCATCGGAGTTGCCTCGGGGTATATCTCACCCACTTGCTTACTGTGTTTGTGTTTCAGTTACGTGGTTTGATCTGAGAAGCTGGACGGATTCCATCGACAACAGTTTGGCACCCACCGTGGGGCCCTAGACATACTTTGCTTCCAAAACCTTTCCTCCATTCTCAGTTTACCTAAAGAACCCATACAAGAAGCCTCCCCCTTTTCTCTCTTTACATCTTTCGTACTCCTAAATCAACTCATACATTTTACCCATGGCTCCAGCTGGAAGATTTGAAAGCACTTATAATCTACGCGAGACCCGTTCCCATCAGGTGAATGGAGATACCTCGAGAGACCCAGTGGATATTCCAGTGACCTACGAAGAAAGGGCTCCTGAAGTCCATCTTGAAGAAGAGGGAGCAGGTGGTCATAATCCAGTTTGACCCACTGGCCCAACAACTGGCCACACTGACGGAATTACTACGACAAAGACCTACGGGTGTGCCGACAGCCTCTACTCCAATTGTGGACATAAGAGGGTCGAATAGGGGGTCGAACAGGGGGTCGAACAATGGTCGATGCAGTCTGATAAGAAAGAGTTGCGGCAGTTCCCCTAGTCACAGTAGTACCACCAGCCATACCAGTTACAGAAATACTATCCGTTGAGAGCACACTGACCACTGACGAGAATACTGCCAGGCTATAACGCCTGGTGAAAGACCTAATAAATCGAGTACAACACGTAGAGAGGGGGGGTCGATTCTGAGGCCCTCCAAGATTATGACACAGAGACAGCCTTGACAGATGAGTTCATGAACCATCCACTTCCCCTCAACTCTATCTTCCCTAATGTTGGGTGGTATGATGGAAAGACAGACCCGGAGAAGTACCTTGACAACTTCAAGGTGGGGATGGTCATTTAGGGCCATCACAATGCCCTCTGCTGCAAAACTTTCCCTTCCACACTCAGGGATGCTGAAAGGACCTGGTTCAACAATCTTCCTCCCCAATTTGTTGGAACTTTCTGTGAGTTAAGGAGCTTGTTCCTCTCCCATTTTTAGAGGAGTCAAACTCAGAAGAAGAATCTGTCCCAACTAATGGCGATCAAACAGGGCGAGAAGGAGCCCCTCCTACCATTCATAACCCATTTTCTAAGGGTGGCCGAAGAGATCAAGGACCTGCAGCCTGACGCGGTGTTGTCAACCCTGTCGAAGGCTCGCCTCGATCCCTAATTAGTCTTTTCTCTCAACAAGAAGTGCCCTAAAACTCATGCTGAGATCTTCAGCCGATGTAACCAATACACATCAGGAGCAAAAGCTGTTGCGGAGCTGCCTGGACGTGTGAACAATGCCCCTGCTGTGGGGGACAAGAAAAAGAGTGAACATACGGATAGAGCTCCCAAGGAAGGAGAAACAAGTAAGAAATTAAGCTAAGCTGGCCAAAGAACTATACCCAGCTCAACCTGCACCAGAATACACATCCCTCAACCACACCATGGTTGAGATCATGAACATCAGGAGGGGGGATACTTTTTTGGTCCCTCCTCCCAAAATGATATCCAAGCCAGAGGAGCGCAATCGTCGACTGTACTGCACGCACCACCAAGACCATGGACATGACACTAGGATATGACACTAATTCATGTCGACACCTCAAAGGGTTGGTCAAAGATCTAGTCCAACATAGGTAGTGGACTGAGTTCGTGGGACCAAGGCAAGCTAACTTTTAATGGGAAAGGTCCGTATCGAGTCGCCAAGACTACTAGACCAGGGACGTAATTTCTGGAGACGATGGGTGGATCGGCCATACCTCTCACCTGGCACTCCAAGAATCTCAGAAGATATTATGTATAAGGCCTCTTATGCAATGAAGAGTTCTCCCCCCTCAAAGTTTGTCTTCAGTCAACCAAGTAGATAGCCTTAGTCGAAGACTAAGCCCATCAATTTAAGGGATAGTCTTTGACTTTGGACTCAAAAAAGAGAAATGGCCTAAGGGCAAGAAAAGAAATGGCCTAAGGGCTCAAAAAGAGAAATGGCCTAAGGGCAAGAAAAGAATGGTCTAAGGGCTCAAGAAAAGAAAGGGCCTAAGGGCAAGAAAAGAAATGGCCTAAGGGCAAGAAAAGAAAGGTCTAAGAGCTCAAAAAAAGAAGGGTCTAAGGACTCAAAAAAAGAAGGGTCTAAGGGCTCAAGAAAAGAAATGGTCTAAGGGCTCAAAAAGAGAAATGGTCTAAGGGCAAGAAAAGAAATGCCCTAAGGGCAAGAAAAGAAGGGTCTAAGGGCTCAAAAAGAGAAATGGTCTAAGGGCAAGAAATGAAATGGCCTAAGGGCTTAAAAAGAGAAATGGCCTAAGGGCAAGAAAAGAGGGGTCTAAGGGCTCAAAAAAAAAAAAAAAAAAAAAAAAAAGAAGCAGCTAAAGGGTTCATAATGAAGTATGCGCATATACGAGGAAAGTATATTTTCCCCAAAGGGATTGTCTCCTAGAGTTAAAATGACCCGGAAGAGGCAAAGGGGTTCTGTTGGGGAAAAATAAGTCTGTGTTAAATCAGACCATTGATAATGGGTCAGTAGAACGTATGCAAGATATTACACACATGGCGTACATCTAAGGCACAAGGTATGAGAAGAAAGAGATGACTGAAAAAAAAGAACTCGTGTTCGACCCCCCCATGTTGATCCAGATATGATGTGACAGATTGATGGGGGTAGTTGAGCAATTAATGGTTCGTCATTAATGCTCATAAATACTGACAACAACCATAAATGCAAGGTATGCTGACTTGACCAGCCATGTTACCATATCATGGACCGAATCAACAAAAAGCAAGATTTCTACTTGATAAGTGGGAAATGACGGTCATAACTGACAAAGAAAGTAGCTGACGTGGACATAAGGGGGTCGAATAGAAGGTCGAACAGGGGTCAAACAAGGGTCAAAAAAGATAGACAAGACATATACGCGCAACTCTAAGGGGTCCTAGCTGCCTAGTCCTAATCTTCCTTCTTTGACATGATGGAGATGGTGGTAGGTGAAAAAAAGCTTGTCCAAGAAATTTCACAATCGTTCTATAAATACAGAAGAAAGGGGAAAAAAAGGAAGGGAGATTCAATCTTGGAGTTCACTCCAAAAACATCTATCCTGAGGTATTATTACTCTGCTGAATTTCCTTCAAAAATATCCCTGCTTATCTACTGTTCATTTTTTCCACTGGGAAGGAGAAAAGTCTTTTGGAACTCTCGTATCTCAGGGAACCCCATTTCTAAGGAACTCTAGTGTATCACTAAGAGCTTCATTCTACTTGTCTTCGAAATTCCCTAACTTTGGCATCGGAGTGGCCCCGGGGTATATCCCGCCCACTTGCTTACTGTGTTTGTGTTTCAGTTACGTGGTTTGATCTGAGAAACTGGACGGATTCCATCGACAACATGATGGAACGGAGAACCCCAAACAGATAGGGTGAAAGGGCAGTCAAGCAAAATATGTATGAAATGGACTCGACAATGGCAATGCATCAAGCACAAAACGGGTCAGTGTTGATGTTCTGCTATCAAGCACAGCCCCAGATACAAGCCCAACAACACAAGATTTCCAAAGAAAGTATTGAATTTTGGGTAGTGGGACATTTCTCCAAGACGGATCAACCGCAATTAAAGGATCAGCAGGAGTAGATACTGGCTCTTATTGGACTGCAAGTGATATGCACTCTTGATTGAAAAAAGACCATTCTTGCTTGCCCCACTTATCAGGCCAACAGTATGAGCCTAAAGGCCAAATCTTCATTATGGGCCTAGTATTTTAGCTAAATTATATCAAGGATGTTTCCACGGCTGTAGAATTAGGTAGGCAGTAAGGCAAAAGAGAAATTTGTTGGGTTGTGTCTTGTATTCTATGGGGTCCACACAGTTACAGAAATTGTATTTGTATTTGGGTTTTGGGTTAATTAATTATATGTATAAGGGTTAATTTGTAATTGTGTGGGGTTAAGGTTTTTAGGGATCTTATATATTGTCTCTATTAGAAAAATCATAGGTAAAGTTTGAGCAAAAGAGAACACTTTGTCAACTGGAGAGAGGTGTAGAGTTTTCTTGAGAATAAAGAAATTCTCTATTTCTCTGGGTGGAGGTAGGCATTCTGTATTGGGTACTGAACCACGCTAAATCCTATGTTCATGTGTGTTTACTTGATCTTCGTATCTCTCTTGTCTGCACTTTCATCCCTTATACAATTCAGGTATTATCATTACTCCAATTTTAGAAAATAAAATTTTGTTGGGCTTCACGGACTACCCTAAACCTCCCTTTAAAAATTAAAAATAATAAAAATAATAAAAACATACAAAAAAATAAAAAAAATAAAAAAATAGAAAAACAAAAAAAAAAACTCCCTTAATGGAACAGTATAGGTTCGAATTGGATAGATTCCAATTGGAGGGTTGGTGGGCTATTCCTTACAAAGAAATCTCACAAACACAAAAATCAAGAAAATTGTCACTCAATAGTTTGCACCCAAAAAAAAATCGATGGTAGAGATTCCTTTTGATATTTCAAGTTCTCATTTCCTTTTCTTTTTTTTTTATCTTTCTTATTTTTCAATCTCCTCTCTTTCACATGAGTAGTGTAACCTAGAGTAAGACTCATTCAAAAAAAAATTTTGAAAAAATTTCGTTTGCAATTTTTTATCCATTAGCATCCGTCTCTCCTTGAATACGTATCAATCAATCAAGCGTCCAGTGTAACTCTTCGCCTACGTCAAGGGGAGAATCCGGACTTCATCGGGTCATTATGAGATGTTTTACATTTTTTACCTCACCCTCACATCCTTGAGATCATGTTTGAATGTTATATTAAGGTAGAAAAAATGACAAAAATCGTCTATTTTTGTCTAGTCGTCCATCGAACAGACTGGGCTGCATTGACATGCATACCGACCACCCCAACTCGTCCAATGGACAGCTCGAACAACTGAACGATAGGAGATGATCTGGTATACAATAATAGAAAAAGTAATGATGAACATTGATAAATTTTAATTATCTATTTCACTTCTCTTTTTTTTTTTTTTTTATTTCCTTTGTTTTCTTGACATTCAAACAAACACTCGTTTTTCTTGACTATTTTTCTTAATCATATGATTAATCTCCGGTTCATGAAATTCTTGTGTCAAATTCTTGTGTCCCCCCATTAGTGAGGAATGAGAGATTCTCTCACACTGGTGGCAACAAAAATCCTCTTATTGTGAGAAATGAAATAAGAATTATTATTGAAATTAAGGTATAAGATCCATAAATAAAGCATGATTCCAATCTAGCTGGACCCAATCTTTAAATTAGACTATTTCGACTGAAGTCAAGAAACAAGGAAGGTGTTAGGAAATGACCAAATTGCCCCTACTTATGTATGATTACTAACATGCCGAAAAGTACTCTAAAAAATTAAATAAATAAATCAAAATAAATTAGAAAACCAACTTAATGATGCTAAAATGATGAGAAAGTAATATTATGAAATTCAAGGATGAATATGTTAACCTGAAACGAAAATGATTCTTGTTCGGTAGTGTGTATCTATGCCCAAACATAGGAGTGATTAAATGACCACCTCACCCCACCCCCTTAAGTTGGATGCATTGTGTCAACTGGTCGGTTTTGGTCTGAGCTAAATTAATGTTGGGAATTATAGTGCATCATTGAAATATATCCATTAAGAAGTTCCGGCTGGGTGGGCTGCATTATACACATTAGCTAACAGGCCGATCCAGTTTCTGGTTGTTATCAACCTTAGCTTATCAAGTTGTTTTTGGGCTGGTTCGGGCCGATTCGGATTGAAAGCCCTGTAAAAAATCCATTAAGGTCATTCAGAAGGCTGAAATAGTAGTTTAATATTCGATTTAAATCGATTTGGTCTGGGCCATTATTGGGTTCGGACTCATCAGTTCGCTTTTTCGGACCTGTTTTAGACTAGCCCGGACTAGACCCGAACTGGTAGGATATGTCATACCTTAACCCGAAACATGTCCGGTAACAATTCGGTTTGGATCAGTTTCGAGTTGGCTCGGTCCGGGCTACTGGTTTGATTTCAAAATTGACACCCCTAATGTGTATGCACTCCTATGGATCCCTATGTTGGTGCAGGAACTACACAACGGACAGGAAATCCTTTTCCTAAACTAAAAAAAGGGCGTCCCAATGTACGAGGCTCATGTTACTACAAGATCTGGAAAAAGGCAGAGTGTAACCTTTAATGTACAAAAATCCTTTCCCTAAACTAAATTATCAAAATGCACATATAATGTACATAACCTATAAAATGCATAAAAATGTTAGAAATATTAGAAAAATCTAAATAAATAAATAAATAACAACCTAAATATGATCTAATAAATATTAGAAAAATCTAAATAAATAAATAAATAACAACCTAAATATGATCTAATATCATCATAATAACCCAGAAAAACAATTTAAAATTGTGAGAAATTATTATACTAAAAATGATGAAAATACCACTAACGATGCATGCTATTTTATGTAAAAATAAATAAATATAAATCAAAGAACATGTGTATTTTGTAACAAAACGCACCAAAAAGGTTTCAAACAGAATTTGTAAGTGCATATTTTTCAACCCTTTTAAGTAAGGTGTCATTTATTTAGAAGGGGCAAATATGTAAATTTGTGACCTTCTTTCCCATCAATCCCTTTTTTTTTCCTTCAAATCTGTTTGAAGATGCCGTCTTCTGATGAGTTCCATCACTGTCTTTCCTCTTATTGCCCGCTGTCTCCTCTTGACCCCATATGTTCTTGATAGAGTATGTTCATGAGATGGTTTAAAAAAAAAATCCCTTTGATTTGATTTTTATGGACTCGGAATTAAACCAAATTGATCGATTAAAATCTCATTAATTAAAAATCAAAATTGATTGATAGTTTATCAACCGATCTTGGGTTCAAATGTCTTGCCTTAATCGAGATGAATCGAGATGGATCAAAATTGACCAATTGACATCTTTATTGTGACGATGATGAGACAAATCAAAAGGGGACGGAGCAAAGTCATCCAACAACCATCACAAATCAAACCCCTCTCTCTTTTGCTTTATCCTCACATGTGATGTAAAGATCATGGTACATCGTGTGATCAAAGTTTCAATTGGCTTTTCTCTTTCTTTGGAATATATATAAGCTAAGAAAGGAACATTATAAGGAAGCAATAAATACTTTTGAAAGGCAAGGTTTCTATAAATAAATAAATAAATAAAGCAAGATTGGTTTTTTTTTTTTTTTTTTTTTTGGGTAAGAGGTTAGTTTGTTCAGAGTATTAGTAAAAATAAAAACAAAAAAACCTCCACTATGATTTGTTTATTCAAAAGAAAAACCTCATTAGTTGGGTTTCGGCTAGGGGTCAAAATTGGGTCTAAACTGAAAATTAAAATTGAACCAACTTGACTTAGTCTGGATCAAATCGAAACCAAATCATATTTGACAGATTTTGGATTGTGTTTTTAGAGCCTGATGAAATATTGAAACCGGAATAGACTAATTGATAAGTCCGAACCAAAACAAACCATAAGATCGAAAACTGAGCCAACCCGATAATGGACCGATAAGAGTTCATTAAGTCAACATTTTATTAAATATACTTGTAAGAAAACAACACTGAAACCGAACCAACCTGATAATAGCCCCATAGAGCTCATTAATCCAACTTTTTTATAACATATACATATAGTAAACCGATAGCGGACTGATAAGAATCCATTAAGCCAACCCGATAACAAATCCAACACCAGACCAATCCGTTAACTAATCTGTACAGCGCAGTCTACCCCAAATCGAATCTCTCATTGTCATGTTTCGGGTTGCCCCTAAAAAATTCGTGACTGACTTAGCTCTAACCAAAACCATCCCAAACCAGCCCGTTGTCACCCCTAGTTTGGCCCTAGGAAGAGTGATATCAGTGTTCTCCATTATACATAATAAAACTTTGTTCGAAGTTTCAACCTAGATAGGGTACCAAAATACCCCCACCAATCGATTGGATCAATAAAAAAGCTTGAATTGAACTGAACCGGTTCCTTTATCAGCATACTTGGCTTGAGGTTTTGAAATTAGCACAAAAACTCAATCAACCATAAGACCGATCAAAATTGAAGTATTTTTTTAATATATTTATTGCCAATTATTATTATTGCAAAAGTTTATTATTTTTTCAAACATCATAATATGTTTATTCTACCACGTGGGTAGATGATGTGTTCATTCCGACCATTAAATGTAGAGAGCATTATCCCATTTACGTATCAATTTCTGTGATCGATACAATTAAATGCCATTTGTATTTGCATACATCTCCACTCGCCTGCTTGAAAGCCAAGGCCTCCAACACCCATCCTTTCGTTCACTACGTTCCTCTATATAGCCACCTAATCCCTTCGCTGTCACTCACTGCATCTCGTCTCGTTCTCGAGCCATGTCTACCAGTACCAATAATCTGGGCATTATTGTGCCAACTTGGAATAGGACTAGATGGTTTACACTAAAAAATAAAAATAAAAATGAATGTCTTAGATTTGTCTAACGGTATCTGGAAGGATAGAAATCCTCTACTGTTGTCAGAGAGGTGTTTGCCGTGTGTGATCCCGATTAACATTCACCTAGCTCGCATATTGACACATTCCACTGTAACATGGATAACCACCATTCGGTTAAATACATGAAATCAAAAGTAAAATTTGAGATCAGCTTACACATTGTAAGGAATCGACTCACATCAGCCCCAACTTTTCCATGCCTATGACTCGCCATGCAACACTGGCCGATCCCAATAGAATCCGATCCAACCCCTAGAAACGTTGCCCTTAAAAGTAGGTTGTCAAGTAGCCAGACCTGGTCAGATTCAGTCCAAGCCAAATCGGTGTCAGGCTTTATAGGGCCTAATCGAAACATGTCCATTAAGAGGTTTAGGCCAGGTGGACTGCACTATGCACATTAAGTAACGGGCTTATCTAGTTTTGGACTCTTCGGGCTGGTCCGATTTTGGATTCTTCGGTTAGTTTGGGCTGGTTTGGATTGAAAACCTGATAGGAAACCCATCAAAGCCATCCAAAAAAGCTAAAGTAATAAAATTAGGGTTTGATATTTGGTCTTGTCCAAACGATTATCAGATTTGGATTCATGAATTGGATTTTACAGATCGATTTCAAGCTAACTCAGACCATTAGGATATATTATACCCCAATCCAAAACATGTCCAATAATAATTAGATCCAAGTTAAATTCTGATTAAAAAACACCCAACCTAAAAGTCCCCACGGCATAAAAGACCAGTGCTTATGTAGTTCTTAAAATAATAGAAGGGTTGATAATGAAAAAAAGAAAAAGAAAAAGAAAAAGGTAGACCGGCATCTTTGACTCGGTTGTAAAGTGTCTAAATGACTCGGATTAAATCATGTGTCTCCAGAGGAATCGTAGGTAATTATAATTCTGAAAAAACCCAAAATTTAAAATAATTTAAAATAGACTTTTGTAAAGAGAAAAGTAGCCCACCAGAAAGAGGATTTGAATACGAGGAAAGTAAGGGGAAGTTAAGGAATACATCGATTGAATTTATTCTCTCTTTACCACGCGGCTTGTCTTTTCTGTATAGAAAGATGTCTTTCCCATCAGACATGACTCATTGACCTTCAAACCTTGAATTTTTTAACCCTTATACCTAAAAAAAATAAAAAAAAATTGAGCCGGACTGCCCAAAGTTAGATGGATGGATTTAGTACATGGTATATTGGTTATATGTTGATGTGGCTTATGTTTTTTATATCGATCTCATATCGCTCATATGTCTGTTAATATCAATGATTCAGAAAAATGATATCATATCAATAGGTATTCATATCATTTATGTCTGATATTGATATAAATCGACAGATACAGTCGATACAATACCGATATCTAAAACCATGGACCCAAGGCCAAGACTCAATTGAGAGAATTTTTGGAATGCATGCATGACTTTACTTTACAACTTTTAAACCAATATAGATATTTGTATTGACTAATATTGATTAAGTATTGACCATTATACAAATGTGGCATACCTTTTTGTTGTCAATTAGGTATCGATTAGTATTGACCATTATACTGATGTTGCATATCTTTTTGGTATTGATCAGTATTTGCATTATATTGATGTGGCATACTTTTATAGTATTGGTCAACTTTCGATCAATGTTGACCATTATACTGATGTGGCATATGTTTTTTGGTATTGTCGGTATCGATCAATATCGACTATTATACTAACGTAGCATACTTTTTTGGTATTTGTCAAGTATTAGTCATTATTAACTATTACACTAATGTGGCATACTGTTTTGGTATCGACTAGTATCGATCATGTATTAGCCAATATTGGTCAGATATTGGACATGTTGATGTCGTAAATTGTGCAGTCGTCCTCCAAAGTCGGATCACCTACAAGATAGAGGAGAATTACAAAGAAAAGGTAGGTTTCTGGACCTAAAGGCGACTCTGATGCCTAAGTTAGTATTCCGAATATAAATAGCCGTAGAACTCAAATTATTGAGATCGATGACCGAGATCTAAAAAAGTTGTGGAATAGTAGAAAGTAATTCGTATCTCAAAGGTAATAAAAAGTGAAGTGAATAAATTTGTGGTTGCCTCCTATTTATCAGAGTGAAGGCGTAAGCTGAGCAAGGCAAGTATGGATTCATCTCATATTATATCATCCTGGTTATGGTAGGATTCAGTCGTCTTTTTGAACCAAGATTCGTCGAATTCTACACGGTAAGATTTTCCAAGCTCAACATAGTAAGATTTATCGAGTTTTTATGATAAAGAGGTTGGATTCCGCCATCAACAAAATATCTTGGATATTAGAATCATCCCCTCTAGATATGCGGGCTGACAACTGGCAGGCGCTCTTAGTGAAGTAGCTGGCTTTCCCTTCACACGATGCCACGTGATAGTCTACGATAGGTGGGTAATTTACGTATCTATTTGTACCCATTTTTCAATTATCGTATATCGGTCAAATCTCTATATTGATCATTGCCGATTTCAATATGGATAGCCAGTACCATTGATTTTATCCCAGTTCATAAAACCATAGTGCATAGTGTACAGACCAAGGGTTTATTCCCAGCCATCGCATCATGAGCAGTTGTAGAAATCGATCCAATACTTATCGGTTGGGTACAACTCCAAACTCCCATGATCATAATCTAATACCACCAAATATCCCGTGTGGCGTGCTTTTAGGTATTCTGCCGATTCGTATCTGCATCGTTGACCGAAATAGATAACGAGTTGATGTGATATCATTTTGTCGAATCAATATGGAGATTGATATCAATCGATATTGACGAACACTTGACTAATATGATTGATATTGATCGATACTTGATTGACACCAAAAAAATATGCCACATCAGCATAGTATCTGACATTGATACCAATACCCACTCCGAAACCATGAACAAATCTTATGGAATTTTTTATAATATTAGGAGTCAATATTCTAAAACTGATATATTGGTATTTCTGTTGGTTACACGACACATGTAGATATGATTAAAAAATATGTATGAAATGGACTCAACATTGGCAATGCATCGAACACAAAATGGGTTAGTGTTGATGTTCTGCTAGCAAGTGCAACCCAATATGCAAGCCCAACAACACAAGATCTCCAAAGAAAATATTGAATTTTGGGCAATGGGACATTTCTCCAAGGCGGATCAACCACGGTTAAAGGATTAGCAGGAGTAGACTCTGGCTCTTATTGGACTGCAAGTGATATGCACTCTTGATTGAAAAAAGATCATTCTTACTTGCCCCACTTATTAGGCGGAGGAGAGGGAGGGACCCACTTATCAGCCCAACAGTATGAGCCTAAGGGCCAAATCTTCATTATGGGCTTAGTATTTTAGCTAAATGATATCAATGATGTTTCCTCAGTTGTAGAATTAGGTAGGCAGCAAGACAAAAGAGCAATTTATTGGGTTGTGTCTTGTATCCTGTGGGGTCCACACTGTTATTGAAATTGTATTTGTATTTAGGTTTGGGTTAATTATATGTACAAAGGTTAATTTGTAATTATATGGGATTAGGGTTTTTAGATATCTTATATATTGTCTCTATTAAGAAAACCCCATATAAAGTCTGAACAAAAGAAAATATTTTGTCAAGTAAAAATAAGTGTAGAATTTTTGTAAAATAAAGAAATTCTCTATTTCTCCGGGTAGAGGTAGGCATTCCGTGTTGAGGTGCTGAACCACGCTAAATCTTGTGTTCGTGTGTATTTGTTTAATCTTTGTTGCTCTCTCAATTGTGCTTTCATCCTTAACACAATTTAGGTACTAGCTTTGTTTTTCTTATTTCAAACCTAAAATAATCTCTTATCATTACTCCAGTTTTAGAAAATAAAAATCTGCTGGGCTTCATGGACTACCCTAAACCCCCCTTAATAGAACATTATAGGTTCAAATTAGATAGATTCCAATTGGAGGGTTGTTGGGCTATTACTTACAAAGAAATCTCTCACACACACACACATCAAGAATATTGCCACACAATAGTTTGCACCCAAAAAAAAAAAAAAAATCGATGGTAGGGTACGGGAGGTTCCTTCTTATCTTTCAAGATCTCATTTCTTTTTTTTTTTTTTTTTTTCTTTTTTTTTTTTTTTTGGTCTTCCAAGTTCTTATATTTGAATCTCCCCTCCTTCACCTGAGTAGTGTAACATAACGTAAGACCCATCAAAAAAAAAATTTGGTAAAAATTTCGTTTGCAATTTTTTTTCTCCATTAGCATCCGCCACTCCTTGAATACGTATCAATCAATTAAGCATCTGGTGTAACTCTTCACCTGCGTCAAGGGGAGAATCGGGATTTCATCGCATCATTATGAGATGTTTTACATTTTTTACCTCACCCTCACATCCTTGAGGTCATGTTCGAGTGTTTTATTAAGGTAGAAAAAATGACGAAATCGTCTCTTTTTGTCCAATCGTCCATCAAACAGGCTAGGTTTCATTGACATGCATACTGACCACCCCAACTAGTCCCACGGACAGCTCGAGCGACTGACCAATAGGAGATGGTTCGGTATATAATAATAGAAAGAATATCGATGAGACATTGACAAATTTTAGTTATCTATTTCATTTCTCTATTTCTATTTTTTTCCCCCTTTGTTTTCTTGACAAGCAAACAAACACTTTCTTTTTCTTGACTATTTTTCTTAACCGATCCACATCCTCTTCCACCTGGGTTTGGGCGGGAGATTTGACGGCCCGGATGGATGGCTACCACCTGACTCTCGGGTGGATCTGAGCCCTCCATTCTAGCCGACACCCCAGCCGACAAGCTGAGCCAACAGGGGTGTCGACTCGGATGGAGGGCTCGGATCCTCCCGAGAGCCAGGTGGCGGCCATCCATCTGGGCCGCCCAATCCCCGCCCAAACCCAAACGAGAGACGATTTCTATACTATAATTAATCTCCGGTTCTTGAAATTCTTGTACCCCAATTAATGAGGCGTAAGAGATTCCCTCACACTAGTGGCAACAAAAATCTTCCTATAAATTATTACCGAGATTAAAGTATAAGATCCATAAATAAAGCATGATTCCAATATAGCTGGACCCCATCTTTAAATTAGATAGTTTCTTATGAACCAAGGAAGATGTTAGGAACCTCGGTCCTGTTATATCGGTCTTCTACTTTATTTGGTATTTTTAATTATATCATAAATATTTTAAAACTCTACAAGCATGATGCAATTTATAAAAAAAGAAAAAGAAGAAAAAAAGAAAAAGAAAAAGAAAAAGAAAAAGTGTAAAATAAAATTCAATAAAATTAAAGAAAAAGGGAATTAGGATGTACTTCCTGCGCTACAAAATAATAAGTTAATACTTTTTTTTTTTGGTAAAAAGTTAATACTTAATATGCATAAAATCATATGAAAGTAATTAAATAATTCACAACATGTCAAATAAAGCAACCTAGAAAAACAGAAATCAAATCATAAATTACTAATAAGTTATATTTATAAAAAGTGCCATTATAACAAATAGATAATTTACAATAAATAAATCAAGAAAATAAATTAAAAGATAAAAAATACATGACAGACAATATTGATATCAGAAACTACATTACAGATGATAACTCATAATAAATATACATGACATCGGAATTTACAAAAAATATATAGAAAATGACCAAAATGCCCCTATTTACGCATGGTTCTAACATGCCGAAAAGTACTCAAAAAATAAAAATAAATTAAAAAACCATCTCAATTATGCCAAAATGATGAGAAAGATATATTATGAAATTCATGTATGAATATGATAACCTAAAACGAAAAAGATTCTTCTCTGTATATCTATGCCCAAACATAGAAATGATGAAATGACCACCCCACCCCACCCCTAAGTTGGATGCATGTGTAATAGGGGTGTCAACGGGTCGGTTTTGGTCCAAACCAAATTGGTGTTAGGCTTTATAGGGCCTGACCGAAATATGTCCATTAAGAAGTTCGAATTGAGTGGGTTACACTATGCACATTAACTAATGGGTCGGTCTGATTTCGGGTTGTTATCAACCTTATCTTATCAGGTTGTTTTCGAGCTGGTTCGTGCTAATTCGGGTTGAAAGCCCGGTAGGAAACCCATTAAGGTCATCCAGAAGACTGAAATAGTGAAGCTAGGGTTTAATATTCGGTTTAAATAGATTTGGTCCGAGCCATTATTGGGTTTGGACTCATCGGTCCAGTTTCAGGCTAGCCCGGAATAGACAGGGATGGGTAGGATATGTCATACTTCCACCCGAAATATGTTCAGTAACAGTTCGGTCTGGATCAATTTCGGGTTAATTCGGGTTGGCTCGGTCCGAGCTACCAGTTCGGTCCCAAAATTGACACCCCTAATGTTTTTGCACTCCTATTGATCCCTATGTTGGTGCAGGAACCATATAACTGGACAAGAAATCCTTTCCCTAAACTTAAAAAAAGGACATCCCAGTGCACGAGGCTTCCGCTACTACAGGATCTGAGGAGGGGCAGAATCTACGTAGTCTTTTTTTTTTTTTTTTGCTAAAGGTCAGCAAGAATTTGAATTAAAGAAAAAGAATACAAAAAAATCACAATGATAGTAACAACTCCGCCTTCAGCATTGCTATCAGCAGAGCCCTATCATTGGAAATAAGATAAAGTCATATGAATCTATACCTTTGACGCTCAGATGCATCCCACACTATATCCCTTGCTATGAAGTCAAGGCAAGTAGTCCATACCTCAGAAACTAATTCTGTAGTTCCATATTTTGCTATTATGTCTGCAATAACATTAGCTTCTTTAAAACAATGTGTTAGAATCTACGTACTCATACCCCCACAACATGGAAAAGCTATACAAAACCTTCAATGATCAAAATGCACATACAATCTACAAAACCTATAAAATGCATAAAAATGTTAGAAATATTAGAAAAATATAAATAAAAGAAAAACCTAAATATGATCTAATATCATCATAATAACTCAGAAAAAAAATTAAAAATTGTAAGAAATTATTATACTAAACATGATGAAAATACCCCTAAAATGCATGCTATTCTATGTAAAAAAATAAAAATAAATAAAAATCAAAGATAACATGGGTGTTATGTAAAAAGGCAGGTTTCAAACATAATTTGTAAGTGCATATTTTTCAACCCTTTAAATTAAGGTGTTATTTTACCAACGAAAAAAAAAAAAAAAAAACAAAGTATAGTGTATTTATTTAGAAGGGCCAAATATATAAATTTGCTAGCTTCTTTCTCATCAATCCTTTTTTTTTTCCTTCAAATCAGTTTGAAGATGCCTTCTGATCAGCTCCACCACTTTCTTTCCTCTTATTGCCAGCCGTCTCCTTCATCAACCTCTAAAACCCATATGTTCTTGATAGAGTATGTTCATGAGATGGTTTAAAAAAAAAAAATCCCATTTATTTGATTTTTATGGACTCGGAATTAAACCAAATTGATCGATTAAGATCTCAATTAATTAAAAATCAAAATTGATCGATGGTTTATCAACTGATCTTGGGGTTCAGATGTCCCACCTTAATCGAGATTAGATCAAAAGCGACCAATTGACATCTTTATCGTGATGATGATGAGACAGATCAAAAGGGAATGAAGCAAAATCATCCAACAATTACAACCCTCACAAACCAAACCCCCTTCTCTTTAGTTTCAATTGCCTTTTCTCTTTCCTCGGAGTATATAAAAGCTAAGAAAGGAACATTAAAAGGAAGCAATAAACCCTTTAGGAAGGCAAGCTTCCAAAAAAATAATAATAACAAATAAAAAAGGCAAGGTTTTTTTTTGGGTAAGAGGTTGATTTGTTCAGAGTATTAGAAAAAGAAACCTCCACTGCTTGATAATACAATTTGTTTTTTTTTTTTTTTGGGTAAAGGATAATACAGTTTGTTTATTCAAGAGAAAAACATGATTAGTTGGGTGTTTGGGTTGAGGGTCAAAATTGGGTCTAAACTAAAAGTCAAAGTCAAACCAATTTGATTCAGTCTGGATCAAATCGAAACCGAACCTTATTGGATAGATTTTGGGTTATGTTTTTAGAGCTTGATGAAATATCAAAATCAAACTAGACTAATGGATAAGTCCGAACCAAAACAAACCATAAGATCGAAAACTGAACCAGCCCGATAATGGACTGGTAAGAGTTCATTAAGTCAATATTTTATTAAATATACTTATAAGAAACCAACACCGAAACCAAACCAACCTGATGGTCCGATAGAACTCATTAATCCAGCTTTTTTAATACATATACATATAGTAAACCCAAATCGAACCGATACGGACTTATAAGAATCTATCAAGTCAACCTGGTAACAAACCAACACCGGTCCGTTAACTAAAGTGTACAGTGTAGTCCACCCCAGTCTGAATCTTTTGTTGGACATGTTTCGAGTTGCCTCTAAAAAGTCCATTACCAACTTGGTCTGGACCGAAACCAACCAAACCAACCCACTGTCACCCCTAAGAACAATGAAATCAACGTTCTCCTTTATACATAACTAAACTTTGCTCAAAGTTTCAACCTAGCTAGGGTGCCAAAATACACCCACCAATTGGTTGGATCAATAAAAAAGCCTAAATTGAATCTAACCGGTTCCCTTATCAGCATACTTGGCTTGAGGTTTTGAAATCAGCACAAAAACTCAATCCGACCATTAAGACCGATTGAAATTGAAGTATATTTTAATATATTTAACGTCAATTATTATTATCACAAGGGTTGTTATTTTTTCAAACATCATAATATGTCTATTCTACCACGTGGGTAGATGATTACATGTCAAATTTCGGATCAATACAATTAAATGCCGTTTGTATTAGCATACATCTCCATTTAGGTCTACTTGTACCAATACTCTGGGCATTCTTGTGCCAACTTGGAAGAGAACTAGATGGTTTACACTAAAAAAAACATAAAAATGAATGCCTCAGATTTGTCTTACGGTATCTAGAAGGATAGAAATCCTCTACTGTTGTCAGAGAGGTGCCTTCCTTGTGTGATCACTATTGACATTCACCCAACTCGCATAGCGCCACATTCCACTATAACATTGATAACCTCCATTCATTTAAATACATGAAATCAAAAATAAAATCAGAGATCAGCTTACACATTGTAAGGAATTGACTCACATCAGCCCCAACTTTTCCAATCCTATGACTCGCCATGAAACACTAGCTGATCCTAATTGAATCTGACCCCTTGAAACATTGCCCTCAAAAGTAGGGTTGTCAACTTGCCGGTCCTAACTAGATTCGGTCTAGGCCAAATCGGTGTCGGGCTTTATAGGGTCTGATCGAAACATGTCCATTAAAAGGTTTAGGCTAGGTAGACTATACTGTGCACATTAACTAATGGGTTGGTTTGGTTTCAGACTGTTCGGGCTGGTTTGGGCTGGTTCGGATTGAAAGTCCGGTAGGCTGTAGAAAAGCCATCAAGGCCTTCCAGAAAAGTTGAAGTAGTGAAGCTAGGGTTTAATATTTGGTCTCATCCAGGCCATTATCAGGTTTGGACTCATCCATCTGATTTTACTGACCGGTTTCTGGCTAGTCCAGACCATTAGAATATATCATATCTTAATCCGAAACATATTCAATAATAATTCGGTCCAACTCCAAGTTAGTTTCTGATTAATTCGGATGGTTTCGATCCCAAAATTAACACCCTAATACCCTACCCGAGAGTCCCCACGGCATAAAAGGACCAGTGCTTATGCAGTTCTTAAAATAATAAAAGGGTTGATAATGAAAATAAAAAAAAATAAAAATAAAAAAGAGAAAAAGGAAGACTGGCATCTGACTCGGTTGTAAAGTGTCTGTATGACTCGGATTAAATCGTGTCTCCGGAAGAGTCGTAGGTAATTATAATTCTGGAAAAAAAACCCAAAATTAAAAATAATTTAAAATATACTTTTGTAAAGAGAAAAAGGTAGTCCAACAGGGCTCCCAGCTCCCACCGCATCAAACCGTTGGAGGGGGTTGGAGTTTGAGCCGGCTCACCCTTCCAATGGTTGGATGAGGTGGGAGCCGAGGAGGCGTGGATGAAAGGATTTGGACACGTCCAACAGAGAGGGAGGAAGGTAAAGGGAAATAAGGAATACATCGAGCAACCAAATCGTCTCCTACTGTTGTTGATGGAATCTGTAAAACTAGATTTCCCAAGACATACAATATGAAACTCTTAGTGAAACATCAGAGCTCCTTCGAAAATAAGGGTTCCCTGAGATACTGGAACTACAACAATCTTTCCTTCCACTGAGATAGGAATAGAAGGAAAATAAAAACACCAGGTGTGTAAAACCTAAATGAGAGGTTTTCCTTGGTGGTGGAGAAAATCTGAATCATTTTTATTGATGTCCTCTTGCTACATATATAGGTTCAATAGGAGGCTTCCCTAGCAAGCTTCTCCATACCTACCACTATTTCAATCATCAGTCACCTAGAGAGTAGTAGGTTCGTACGGCTACGACCCCCTAGGATGGCGCTAGGACGTCCTGTCAGCCGCTTACGACCCTCTTTGATCTTCTTTGACCCCCCTTTTTAAGCCATATCTCCCATACCTTCTGATGTCTACTTCTGTCTTTACACTTTTACCAAGTAATGACCTGACTTCATGCTGATTCGGTCCATGATATGGTGACTTGGCTGGTCAAGTCAGCATACCTTGCATGAGCATTAATGACAAACCATTAATGGCCAACTACTCCCATCAATCTATCACATCTTGTCTGAGTTAGCATGGGGGGGAGTCGAACACGAGTTCATTTTGAAAATTTCATTCATTTATTTCTTCTCATATCTTGTACCTTAGATATATGCTACATGTCCCTTTCCCGATGATCATCCTAAATTCTCTTCTAACGGCCAGACTTTGTATTCACTATTATTTTCCCCTAACACCTGTCGACCTGCCACCTGCCAAGGACGGGATTTCAACCGGCCCACCCCCCATGTATTGGTAGGCGGGCCGACTGATCCCTAACCCCTTGGATCAGCCGTAGGACTCTCCTGCCGTAGGAGAGGATTTGAATCCATACATCGATGGAATTTATTCTCTCTTTTTTCTTTTGGTAGAAGAATTTATTCTCTCTTTACCTCGGCTTATCTTTTCTGTATGGAAGATATCTTTTCCATTAGCCATGACTCATTGACCTTCAATCCTAAAGTTAAGAGCTTTACCAAAAAAAAAAAAAAAGTTTTGTGCCAGAATCGTATGGATGGATTTAGTCCCCAGGATTTATCCATTATATGTTGATGTGACTTTTTTTTTTGGTATCAGATATCAATCATATATCGGATACTGATACAAATTGATCGATACAATCGATACAATCAATACAATACCGATACCTAAAACCATACACCCGAGAAGCTTAGACTCAACTGAAAGAAGGAATATTAGGGGTGCATGCATGATATTAGTTTACGACTTTGTAACCAATATGGGTATTTGTATTGACTAATATTGATCGGGTATCAGCCATTATACACTGATGTTGCATATCTTTTTGGTATTGATTAGTATTTGCATTATATTGATATGACATACTCTTATATTATTGGTCAAGTTTCGATCAATATCAACCATTATACTAAAGTGACATATTTTTTTGGTATCATTGGTATCGATTAATATCGACCATTGTATTAATGTAGTATACTTTTTTGGTATTTGTCGAATATCAGTCATTATTGACTATTACACTAATGTGGCATACTTTTTTGGTATCAGTAGGTATCGACCAGTATTGACCATGTATCAGCTTGGTCACATATTGGACATATTGATATCGTCAATTGTGCAGTCGTCCTCCGAAGTCGAATCACCTGCAAGATAGAGGAGAATTAGACAGAAGTGGTAGGATTTGGACCCAAGGGAGACATGTCTAAGTCAATATTCCAAATATAAAAAACCGTCGAACTCAGATTATTGAGATCAATGACCAGATCTGAGAGAGTTGTGGGGTACTAGAAAGTAATTTGTATCTCAAAAGTAATAAAAAGCGAAGTAAATAAATTTGTGGGGGCCCACTGTTTATAGAATGAAGGCGCAAGTTGAGCAAGGCAAGTATGGATTCATCTCATACCAAATCACCCCAGTTATGATAGGAAGTTGAGGAAGGCAAGTATAGATTCATCTCATATCATATCACCCTGGTTATGGTAGGATCCAGTCGTCTTTTTGTACCAAGATTCGCCAAATTCTACATGGTAAGATTTTTCGAGCTCAACATAATAAGATTTACAGAGTTTTTATGATAAGGGATTAGATTCCGCCATCAACAAAATATCTCGAATATTGAAATCATCCCCTCTAAATATGCAGGCAAACAGTTGGCGGGTGCTCTTAGTGAAGTAGCTAGCTTTCCCTTCTACGATAGGTGGGTAATTTACGTATCTATCTATACCCATTTTTCGATTAGTCATCCATTGTATATCGGTCAAATCTCTATATTGATCATTGCCGATACCAATACGGATAGCCAATACCATTGATTTGATCCCGATTCCTAAAACCATGATGCATAGTGTACAGACCAAGGGTTTATTCCCAGCCACTGTATCAGCAGCTGTAGAAATCGATCCAATACTTATCGACTGGGTAGAACTCCAAACTCTCATGATCATAATCTAATCCCACCGAATATCCCATGTGGCATGGTTTTAGTTATTCAATCGATTCATGTCTGCATCGTGTCTGCATGGTTGACGGAAACATATAACCAGTTGATGTGGTATTATTTTGCTGAATCGATGTAAAGATTGATACAAACCGATATTAACGAACAATTGGCTAATAAGACTGATACGGATCAATACTTGACCGGCACAAAAAAAAAATGCCACATCAACATATTATATGTTACATGATACCAATACCCACTCTCAAACCGTGAACAAATCTTATGGAATCTTTTAAATATTGGGAGTCAATATTTTTTATTTATTTATGTGTTTTTTTGGTAAAAGGGAGTCAATATTCTAAAACTGATACATTGGTATTTCCAATGGTTATGTAACACGTGTAAATATGAGAAAAAAAGCAAAATCGCTCTTATCGGTATCGGCCGAAACAAATACGAATCGGCCTACGTTACCAATTAGTTACAATCTGTCAGTATTAAGGAAAATACCTCGCGCCTCACAGATATCTCTTTTTTCCAAGACGGTGGAGAGCAGGGCAGAGAAGGGTCAGAGCAGGCCTTGGCTTCCGCGTTTTTTCATTTACCATTAAAAAGACAGAAATTACCCTTGATCCTTACTAAATTCAAAACACAGAAGTTACCCTTAATACGTAATTTCCATGAGAAGGCAAAAAGAGATTTACTGACTTTCCTCGTTACTACAATTATATACTTTCTAGTTGTCATTGTCGAGACTTAATTCTCCGTTTCTCCAGTAACTGTACGGTAAAGAAAAGAAAGAACCGTCTTTTCCAATTGAAATGGCATAAATACCCTCATATGTGGGACCCAGTTACCATTCTCCACCACTCCACTCCACGATATACATGCGCCGTACTAACTACCCCCACTACCCCTTTTGCTGTCTCGCACGCATACTAGTTGTTCTGAGTCTGACTATTTTTTTTTTCTTGTTTTCTATTACGAAAGAAAAATCAAAGGGTATAAAGGTCATTATAATCTCTTATGAACCTATCTGGTTTGGCTTTTTATTCCGGTTCAACCAAATTATGGTATGCTTTTTATTAAAACCTTTAAAACCTCTAGTCCTCTAACAACTGGTTTCATATTGCAGTGTCGTTTTTTTTGTCTGCGATTCTTTCTTCTCTCACCGTATCGTATCTTCTTAATCCTTTTTTTTAGTTTCGATGTCTCGTCGTGGAGGTGGTCGACGTTCCGATCACCGTCGTGACCAGCCATTACCTGCAACATCGCCGGCGCAGAGAGGTAGAGGAAGAGGCACTGGCCGAAGGTCTCCCAGTGATGCTCCGCCATCGTACTCGTCGTTTGTGTCTTCGACACCTTCTCAACCGGTCTATGAAGTCGGTTCGACTTCATCTTCTGCTGCCGTTCTTTCTCAGGATGTAGAACGACGTCTGACATTGCAAACTTCGGCCTCATCTGAGCCGCAGCCGGTTCTTCATCCTCCGGCGTCGAAGCCGGTTCTTCATCCTCCGGCGTCGAGCACCGATGCTTTAACTGTGACTACAACGCCGGAATCGTCAAAGGCTATGCGGTTTCCTGCTAGACCTGGTTATGGTACACGGGGAATAAAATGCATTGTGAACGCTAATCACTTCCTTGTCAATATTGCAGACAGAGACATTCATCACTATGATGTAAGAATCTCTTCCATTTTTTTTTTTTTCGCTTTAGTTTTTTTTTTTGTAATTTTGATCTGTTCTTGGATTTGTTTTCCTTTCCTCTGCTCATTGTTTACTTTTTTTGCTTTTTTTATTTAATCCATGGATTTGGATTTTCATTCTTTGTTTTTGAACTTTCATCATATATCCTTAAGTATTTCGCTTCTTGTTTGATCTGATTATAGTTGGTTGTCGATTTCTTCTATTTTTCTGCACTTTTGTTATTTGTTTTCTACGTCTCCCGAATCGATGTACCTTTCTCTGTTTTACTTACAGTGTACACTGGTTTCTCTGTTTTACTTACAGTGTACCTGGTGGTTTCTTTGTTTACTTACCGCAGTAGTAACCATTCCGATCCTTTCTTTTAGTTATTTTTATTTTCTATTATCGTATACGTCGGTACTATGTTTTTCCTCTTCGTAGTTTCCTTTTTCTTCATTTTTTATTCTTCCATATTTTAACTTGATTTTTTTAATTTTAGTGTCTCTCCCTGATAGCTATCCCCTTTTCCGCTATGCTTAATGGTTGACAATAATGGTAGTGTAATAACCAGAGCGGGAACAGTAATAAAGAACTTACAGAACGTGGATTAATGGGTCTAAAAATATTATGTGTCGTTCTGTATGTGTGATTCCCCCTCCAACAAAAAAAAAAAAAAAAAACCATGGGTCTGGTTTTCTTGCCATCTTTAGTAGATGGGTGATAGTTCTGTTTTACTGTCTTCTGGCGTTATGTTTAGCAGAGAAGTAGTGATTTTGTGGTGATATCTTTGTGTTCAAACGTTCTTTTTTGTTGATAAGTAGTGATTTGTGTGTCCTTTTGATTCTGTTGCGTTCTTAAATAGCTTGGACATCTGTAAGCAGTTATTTTAGCTTCTGGCAGCTGCACTGGCGTAATTTGTTTCAATTTGGAATATTTAGCTTTGGCATAAAACTCAGTAATCATCTATATGTGTTTCAATTGAGGAACAACAGTTTTCACTTCATTACAAAATTGCAATCATCACGGGGGAGCTTGTTCATTCACTCGCATATGGTCAGAGGAGCCCTTTTCTATTTTGGATAGAATTATGACTTTTTTTCATTCAAATCCCTTGCATTACAATCAGAAGACAGTGACCCCCATATTCCTGCAAAGGGCAGGTTGCCCAGGTTTCAGACATTTTAAAAGCTACACCAAATTATCTCAGTAGATGGGTTATTAAATTCTCAACTTCGCTATAATGAAAAGGTCTAAAATCAACAAATGAGTAGGACAAAATATCAAGGGAATTACATCCCATGAAGAGTCAGAATTGAATAAGATAACAAAGAGCTTTTGCTGAATCTGATTCCAAAACCTCTCTGTTGAGGCGCACTATTAGCAAGGAGAAATCTGGAATCGAAAGCCAATTTTCAGTAAACGAACCATCTGAAATGTGACTAAACCTTGTATTCGAAGGGAAATAGAAATTTTTGAATCACGAACCACCATGCCTCTGCCAGCTCTGTCGCTTGTCCTAAAAGCTCCATTACAATTGATCTTCGCCTATCCCTTTAAGGGAGGGGTTCAATGGAGACTTGACCTTTTTCAGATAAGGTTTCAAGGGTGGCACTTTACATTTCCTTATAATCATTGTTTTATGCTTTTCCTATTGTTTGTAACCTTAAGAATAATAGAAAGCATATGCTTTTCTTTTTGAGTTATTTGGTGATTCAAGTTCCCATCTTTCTATGTTGGTATTATATGAATTAATCCAACCAAATTTTTTTGTATGACAGCTCTTATAAATAAGATTAATTTATTTGTTTGTTTTTTAATTGCAATATTGAATGACTAGGTGTCTATCTCTCCTGAAGTGATCTCCAAGGGAGTAAACCGTGCAATAATGAGCCAACTAGTTAGTTTGTATGGTGAGTCCTATTTGGGAAAGTATAAACCTGTGTATGATGGGAAAAAGAGTATTTACACTGCAGGACCTCTGCCCTTCGAATCCAAAGATTTTGTTGTCAAGCTAGGTGACAAAGATGAGAAGACTGGATCGACAAGGTTTGTCTTCATAATTGAAATACTTATCCCTTAATGTAAAAATCTACTTCTATCTGTTCTCTCAGTAATCCTTAGTTTGTTTTAGAATTTTCAAATCGTAAATACTGATATTGAATTTATGGTGAACTCAAACAAATTCTTGATTGTAGGAGGATACGTGAATTCAAGATAACTATAAAGTTAGCTTCAAAACCTGATCTCCACCATTTAAAGCAATTCTTGGCGGGTAGACAAGCGGATGCACCATATGAGACAATACAAGCTCTTGATGTGGTCTTAAGAGAGTTACCATCTAACAAGTAATATTTTCCAACATAGAAGAAGCACCTAGATTCCTTGTATAATTATTCCTTATATTCTAATGCATATTCGTAACTAACTTGCACATGATTTCAGGTATACTGTTGTGGGACGGTCATTTTTCAGCCCTGAATTTGGTCAAAAATGTGACATTAGTGATGGGTTGGAGTGTTGGAAGGGGTTCTACCAGAGCCTCCGCCCTACTCAGATGGGCCTATCACTCAATTTAGGTATTAGTTTCTTCCCATCTTATATTTAGATGTAACTTCTGTCTTAATGCACTGATAATTATTTGATTAGCATATGTAAGTTTTGTTTGTGCTGTTCAATTCTTAACGTATAAAAAATACTCCATAGATGTATCTGCCACATCCTTCTATGAGCCTCTACCAGTTGTTGACTATGTGAAGAAATTCCTTAACATTAGAGACCCGTCAAGACCACTGTCTGATACAGACCGTGTTAAGGTACCCTTTTATATTTTGTTTGCTTTTTTTTTTTCTCGCTTCTTACCCTTTAGGTTTAGCATTCTTTTTGGTGATACTTTTAACTCTGTAGTTTCTCTATCTTGTTTAATTTCTCTTTTTGATATTTTGTGCTTTTAAAGTTGGGCACATGGAATTGTCAACTTTATATGTGACTTTTTTCTTAAGCATTAACTTGTGTGCTATGATGTTGCAGATTAAGAAAGCACTTAGAGGTTTGAGAGTCGAGTTGATTCATAGTCCATATCTTAAGCGAATTAAGATATCTGGGATTACGATTGTTCCTACTAGCCAATTGACGTGAGTTTTCATATACTCTTGTTTTTATTTATTTCTTAAGTTTAGAATTAGATACAATAGAGAATTTATGAATGTGGTGGACAATGTATATATAACTATATAATCTCACCCCAATGGGGATAGCTCAGTTCGTAAAAAACCAACACTTCAAAATGAAGAGACATGAGTTCAATTCTCCTTGGGGCTCTACCTATATATATATAGAAAGTTCTGTTTTGTTGTTTCATTTCTTCTCGTAAATGATCTGTATTTGGTCTTTGTAGATTCGTGGATGACAAGGGGGCAACACTGTCCGTTGTTCGGTACTTTCAAGAGAGATATCAAATTAGGCTTCAATATACTAATTGGCCGTCTGTCCAAGCTGGGAGTGATTCAAGGCCTACATACTACCCCATGGAGGTTTTTTTTTTGGCCTTCCCATCCTTTTGTTTCCTTTGTTCAGAACTGATGTGGTTCATTGTATCATATTCAAATTTATTTGGATCGACTATTTTACAGGTTTGTAGAATTATTGAGGGGCAGCGGTTTTCTAAGAAATTAAATGAGAGGCAAGTGACAAACATCTTAAGGGAGGCCTGCAAGCGACCCAATGAGAGGGAACAGATTATTGCGAAGGTTTTGGAAATCTATGATTTTTTATGATTCTGAAAATTTTGTTACTTTTATATCCTCTCTTCTTTTGTCATTTTCCCTTTGATTTGTGCTGCTGATATGGATGATGTATATGAATATTATGGTGCAGATGGTTAAGCAGAACGAGTACAGCAAGAATAAATTTGCAATTGAATTTGGGATTGAAGTGAAGGATGTACTTACACCTGTTGAAGCTCGTGTTCTTCCCCCACCCATGGTAACTGTGCTTTCAAATTCTTTTTAACCTTTTATAAATGTATTATCTACTTAATTGTGCTTTATTATCTTTCTATTGATGATGCCTGTTTCAGCTTAAGTATCATGAGAGTGGACAAGAAAAAATGGTTCAACCACGTGTGGGGCAGTGGAACATGATTAGAATGGTGATTTTTCTGCATTTCTTTCATTTGAAATTCCTAGGTAGTCATTATGTTGTCTACCATTTTGAACTTTTTGCTTTGTATTTTTATTTATTTTTTTCATCTTAATTGTGGTTTTCCATTTTCTTTTTAAAAAATTTATAATTTTTATGTTAAACTTATTTTTTAGTTGACTTTGGCTATGAGTCATACTTTTACTGAGGTTGGTATTTGGATTACTCTATTGGTTATGACATGGGTGTTTATGAAGTAATGTTGGCATTAATGTTTGGGAACTGAAGGGTGTATAATTTTGAGTTAAGCCTCAACTTCTTGGGAGTTGACTAGTGGGAGTTAAATAGAGTTGATTTTGTTGGAGTTTTCTATGCATCAGGTTCATAGCTGAAGATGGCAAATCTCTATGGATTTCTTTATTGTCGACAAGTTATTGGAGGCTGTTAGATAAAGGAGTTCCCATGGTTGATAGAGTTAAATAGAGTTGATTTTATTGGAGGTTTCTGTGCCAGGTTAATAGCTGAAGATGGCAATCTCTATTGATGCATCTATTGTTGACAAGTTATTGAGGTCTTTTATTGAAAGAAATTCCCATGGGTTGTCCGTATAGGCTGATTAATGCACATGATTTGAAGACTTGTATTATGACTATTGAGGGGTAGTTAAGTGAGTTAGTATTAGTTATAGTAATGTTTTAACCAATCAAAATGAGTTGGTTATAAGAAACCTATTGAAATAATTTGCAGGAAGAAATTTAAAATTACAAATAGATTAAAAAATTAGTAATTAAACCTAATAATAATTGTCTGGATATTGATATAGAATTAAGAGTCCAAGTTCTTTGCTTGACATAGAAACTTTCTTCTGCAATCTCAGCAATGGTGGAGGTTCAAATTGGTTTGAGATGCTTGAGTTAAAATCTCTATGGTACTGAAGCATGGAACTGCTTACATTGTTGTTCAAAATAGTATAGAATGTGTTTTATGTGGAAGCTTTTCTCTTAAATTCCTTTGAATATCTAGTTCTGAAATTTGAGAGCGAGCCTTGGTGTGATGATATGGTTGTCATATTGCAACCTGGTGGACATTTTGGTAGTATAAGACTAAATTTGAGTACATTACTTCCCATTGAAATAGCAAGGTTAAGTTCCTGTCGTCATCTTATGCTCCCTTCTATTATGCTGATTTCCTTTTTTATGTTGAAGATCTACTTCTAGGATTGCAAAAGAATATGAAGTGGCTATGATCTCTTCAGACATCATATTATCATGTAGATGTTAGCATCTTTTTGCTTACTCTAATAGGGATAACTCCAAAACTTACAAAAGGCTTTATGTCATACATCTAGACAAGCATCAATTGTAGGAGAATTTTGTTATTTAGCATTTCTATTGCTTCTGTTCGAAGTGTTGCACATGTTTGTTTCGGCATTGATTAAGACCGAACGCATACTTTATGGGGTTGGTATTTGAAATCATGTTATGCTTTTTGCCTGGTTTTCATGGTATAGTGTTAATCTTTCTAGCAAAATAATGTTAGTGTTGTTCATCTTATCCTATATTAAGTTATTTATGTTCCACTTTGGTGTTCCAGAGGATTGAATGGTTTTTTCAAGGCAAATTTTCTCAGTACCTTCCCTTTTTATTTTTTGAAATTTAGTTGTTTTGGAACTTACTACTGGTTCAAATTTCCTGATTCTAAATTTATGCAGAAAATGGTCAATGGTGCTCAAGTGAGATTTTGGACATGTGTGAACTTCTCTTCAAAGTTGCACCCAAATATAGAAGCTCAATTCTGTCTTGAACTGGTTGGAATGTGTCGCAGTAAAGGAATGGTATAATTCTATAGGACATACTTTTTTAAAAAAATTAATCAATTTAGGGAATTTGCTTACCATTGTTTTCATCCTCTTTTGCTTTTTCAATCAGGATATCAGTCAAACTCCTGTACTAAATATGATGAGAGGTCGAGCCGATCAAATTGAGAGGATTCTTACTGATGTCTATAATCAATGCACCCAGAAGCTCAGTGCATTGCAAGGAAAACTTCAACTGTTGATTGTTATTTTACCGGATTATAGTGGGTCGTACGGTCAGTGTGTGGAACTTGGATCTTTTGCAGCATTGATGCAATTTGTTTAATTGATTGTGAAATTATTTGTTTTCACAGGAAAAATTAAGCGGGTATGTGAAACACAGCTTGGAATTGTCTCACAGTGCTGCCAACCAAGGCAAGTACAAAAGTTGAATAAGCAGTATATGGAGAATGTGGCCTTGAAGATCAATGTTAAGGTAAAGTGATCCGATATCTACAGTTGCATGCAAGTTGTATTATCCTATGTATTTATGTGATTTTTTGTGTAACAACAAAATGGCTAGGCTGGTGGCAGAAATACTGTGTTGAATGATGCTGTACAGAGATGTATACCCCTCGTAACTGATAAACCCACGATTATCTTTGGGGCTGATGTTACCCATCCTCAAAGTGGGGAAGATTCTGGTGCTTCAATTGCTGCGGTGTGTATCCAATATCTCTTGTGTTTTTCTTGTTTTATTTTATGTGATTTATTTGTGCATGTTGTAAATCAAATATATATGACAGGTAGTGGCATCAATGGACTGGCCAGAGGTCACTAAGTACCGAGCTTTGGTTTGTTCCCAACCACACCGACAGGAAATTATTGAGGATCTGTTTAAGTTTGTGGAGGATCCTAAAGGGGGTCGGGTTGCTTCAGGGATGATCAGGTAGCAAAATTTCAGTTGCAAGTGGTATTAGTAAATGTTTTTCTGACTGATTTTAATTTTTTTTTGTTTGAAAATATTTTCTGATGACAGAGAACAACTGATTGCGTTTAGGAGGGCTACTCGATACAAACCTTCCAGGATCATCTTTTATCGGTATAAATCCACCCATAAGGTGGAAATCTATCAATTATTTCTTAGCTGATATTTTTCTTGATGTTGCTTGTAGTGATGGTGTGAGTGAAGGTCAATTCAGTCAAGTGTTGCTTTATGAGATGGATGCCATAAGGAAGGTAACAAAATGTCCAAATTTATATTCAGGATTTGGTTGATTATTTTCTAGTTTTGTGGTTGCCCTGGTTTGAGCTTGAGGAGCCATTTGATTCCTGCCTGCCTATCATATGTAGATCTAATTATAAATACCCAAGTTATTTACCCCTTTAAACCATTGTTCTGTATCCCAGATTGTTTCAGAATAATGGTTTAAAGGGGGTAAATAACCTGGGTATTGTTCAGAGTGAGTTTGAATTCTTAACCAAGTTTCTTCTTTTAGCAACCTCTCTGTTACTTGTATTTCCCCCTTGTCTTCTTATGGGATTTACTTTGCCAGGCTTGTGCTTCGTTGGAGGAGGGATACCTTCCTCCAGTTACTTTTGTGGTTGTTCAGAAAAGGCATCATACACGTCTGTTTCCTGCCGACCATAAGAACAGTAGTCTAACTGACAGGAGTGGGAACATTTTACCTGGTATAAATACTTTCCTGATTACTGAAATATTTTTAGGCTTCACCCTTCTCAGCCCACCCTTTTTCTTTGAGTTTCTAATCACTTTTATGTTAATCAGGCACTGTTGTTGATACTAAGATTTGCCACCCCACTGAGCATGATTTCTACCTTTGTAGCCATGCTGGGATTCAGGTAATGCTTTCATTTCTTATTTTGTGCAGCTTATCTATTGCAACTATTTATTGCTGTTTGACGTTTGCATTTAGATATTGTTATTGATGGAAACATGTTTAATTACTCAACTTTTTGTTTCCAATTCTTGCCTTTTATTTCTTTACATGGCAGGGTACAAGCCGACCAACACACTACCATGTTTTGTTTGATGAGAACCATTTCAGAGCCGATGACTTACAAGCTCTTACCAACAATCTTTGCTATACGTAAGTTCTCTTGTTGTGTTTCACATGATTGCAGTTGGTTAGAATCAACTTTTAGTGTAATCAAAGTAATTCTAAGTCTTCTTAATCCCTCAGGTATGCGAGGTGCACTCGATCTGTTTCAGTAGGTTAGTCCTTGGCTTTTTTGACTGTTTTCTATTTGTTAATGTATTCTTGTTTGACTTGGACATTGTACGTAGTTCTGATAATGCATTGGATGAAATGCAGTACCACCTGCCTATTATGCTCATTTAGCAGCTTTTCGGGCAAGATATTATGCGGAAGATGATGCATCTGATGGGTCTACTTCAGCTGGTGGTAGGAACACTCGTGGGGGGAATGTGGAAGTACGACGTCTGCCTCAGATTCATGGTGACGTCAAGGAAGTCATGTTTTACTGTTAGGGATGAAAAGTTTTTTGATCCCTAGTGGTAAAATAGGGCTGATTTTGCTGTCTAACAGGGGTGTACTTCAGCACCTATTTTTTTGGTGGCCATTGTTAGGTTAGGGCCCTTCAGTGTTTATGTTTTTCCAGATCCTAGATCTTTTTTCTGCCTTGATATCTAGATACATTTGGGAGTACAAGGCTAAAAGCTGTGTAGTTGATCAATATGGTTCAACTAAATAGTATACAACCATGAATATAGTTGTTCTGTTTTTAGCTTTTGACAAATGGTTCAACTAAGTAAATATACAACCATGAATATAGTTGTGGATGGGTCTTGTTTTTATTTTTTCATTTTTGACAGAATGTAAATACAATTTTCAGGATGAAGGATTCAGTTCGTTCACTTCTAGTATCTATCATTGTTCTCTTTTAAATGATGGCCTAGGCGGTTACAACTAAGACTCTCTTTGGTTTGTATTATATAATGTATTATATAATATATTATAAAATTTATGATTGTTCGGTATGATTTATAATGTCTATTTATAATTAAAATAAATTGATATAATTCATTATCTATAAATAGGTGAGTAGTTGTTTATCATTATTAGAATAATCTATTATTGATTGTTTATATCAATTAGGATTAAAACTCGATAAAAAAATTAACGGATTGTTGCTGCGAGAGGTCTCAATCCGCTATTAGATTAATTGTTAAATTTATTTTGGAATCCCAAAAGTTACTTTTAAAAGATAAGGTACTCAAATCGTCATATTTTCAGAGAATGTATCTCAGATATAAATAGATATAAATTGCACATTAAAGCATACCAAACTTATTTTTCATTATATAATGTATTATGTTTAGTGGTACCAAACGATCATTATTTATTACTCATAAAATCATAATTGATTTGTCATAAATAATTCATAATACATTATATAATACAAACCAAAGAGAGCCTAAAGTATACCCTCGTATCAGGTCACTTGTAGATATACATTCCTATTTAACCCTTATTATCTCTCTTAAAAACCCCAGCCCAGACCTTGGTTGAGCTGTGATATTTCAACCCAAGCCCGGCCCTACTGTTTTTAGCCTAGATTAACCTGACCTGTTTGATCCTTATTGAGCCTGGCTGGGCTTGTTTAGCCCTGTTTTAACCCAACCCAGTCTAGTGTGTGTGTGTGTGTATTTTAACCAATGTTTTTCTGGCTTCCTAATATTTCTTTTCTTATCTAAAATTTTCAACTTTATGCATTCTTGGAATGCTCTGTCTGCTCAGCTCTTCTCAAAACTGAATTGAAAACACTGAATTGAAAACTTTGAATTATGATTTGTGGGAGCCAAACTAATATACATGTAGGAAAAATCAAAACTGGACCGGAATAATTTATAAGCCAGAACCAATCTGATAATGGCTTGATAAGAGTTCATTAAGTCAATATTTTATTAAATATGCATATAGAAAACCAACAAGAAAACCGAACCAGTCTCAAAATGGTCTGATAAAGTCCATTAATCCAACCTTTTTACTACATATACATATAGTAAATCGAAATCGAACCGATAACTGAATAATAAGAGTCCATTATTCCGCCCAATAACAAACCAACACAAGACCGACTCGTTAACTAACGTGTAAAATGCAGCCCACCATAATCCAAATCTCTTATAGTACATGTTTTGGGCTGCCTTAAAAAAGTTTAAGACCGATTTGGCTTGGATCAAAACCTGCCCGACCAATTGACATCCCTAAGGTTAGCTTAGGTACTTTTCACACCATACCTTTGTGAGAGACTAGAGGTGCATGTTTGGCCCACTAAGTTTGAACCCACCCGATATCAATATGGAAAAATCAGGACTTGGGTCAGGCTTTACAATTTTATTGAATGTCTCCGAAGAGACAAGAATCGGCTTTTTAAATTTGGAATGGATCGGATTATACCGATTCTATGTGTATTGAGTCTGACCGAGTTAGGCTGAGTCCAAATAATGACCGAAGGATTCAAATCAGAATCAATGGAGACCAATCCTATACCTGATTCCAAGTTTTTAATTAAACCTTCATGACAACTTATATGGAATTGTAAACGGAAGATTCTCATTCACCTAAAAAAAAAAAAAAAAAAGGAAGATTCTCTACAATTGTTGCTGCATTGAATTCTTGAAACATGATCAGAGCCAAAGGATACAATAAATTCACATCCTCAATAACAGTTAGTGTAGGGAGCAGGTTCCCCAAACATATAGCACAACTACCATCAGGTCCGTTAAAATGCAGACCCTCAATCATTGTTTTGTCGTTAGGTTTTGCTTGTTTTGACATTAAAATTTTATATGTAATTTTTATTTTCAATGTTTTAAAAATAGGCTGCAACACAGGATTGGGTTGTGCTAGGTTTTTAAAAAACCCTAGTTCTACCCGAGTGCCTTAAGCTTAGTCTAAATTCAGTCCAATTCTGTTAGGGTCAGACAAATCTATAACCTTAATCTTACCTTGGTAGGATCCAGCCTAACCCAACCTGATCCTGATTGATTCTGACTGGGCCGGGCTGAGTCGAGGCTGGGTTGCCCTTGTTTCAGGGTTAAGTTGACCCCGATTGACCCTAAATCCGTCCAATAAACAATTCATTTTCATGAGTCTAAAATTAAAAAGGAAAGATGGACAATTCAACCATGAAGGAAAACTTTTCTCAAGGGGGGAGAGAGAGAGAGAGAGAGAGAGAACAATGGAGATGCCTGAACAATTATCACATCTATGATTTCTGTTTTGTATCTAACCCAGCAGAGCTGCGCCGTTGAATTTACCTAATCGAGTGCAGATGAAGAAAAGAAGAAAGGGAAGTCATGGGTGCCAAGTTTGCATTTCCTCAATAAACACTTCCGAATTAAACAGTACCACCTTTTAGTAAGTCCTTCCACACTTTTTAAGTTTGGATATCCAACTCTTGAAGGAGTTGCTGGAGGAGCCAAGCTTGTACAACAGCTACAGATTCATATTGAAACCAAATTTTCAATCTTTCCAATTTATCCATTCTTTCTTCAGCAGACAGACATGGGTACTGAAATGCAGGATCAGATGTCCCGGCAGATTGTACCAGTAGCAATCTGATTGAGTGCAGTATTTTGAGCAAAAGATTGGAGAAATTAAACAGGTAACTTCCTCATCCAGATTTTACAAGTCATGTGGACTTCATCTCTAACATGAATCTCTTTTCCCCAAAGACACAAACTTAGTAACCAAATATGCATATATGTAAGTTGGTGACAAGGCCTCTAAAAAAAGTACAACTAATGGGTTTAAACTCGAACACGCAGACAAAGTTTAGAAGTGAATAAACTCATACCACGATCTGTGACTCTGTGAGTGTCTGAGTGAGGCCATGAGGGTGATTGTGAGTGTTTGAGTGAGGTCGTGAGGGTGAGCCTAAGGCGATGCCATGATTTCTAATTCTGTAACTGTGAGTGTCTGAGAGAGGTCGTGAGGGTGACCCGGAGGCGATGCCGCGATCTGTGAGACTGTGACTCGGGAGACCCAACTCTGTTAGGGTTCGATGAAATTTGGGCCCTAACCTAGCCCTGTTAGGGTTCAGGGTGGGTTTAACCCTGCTAAGGTTCAAGGCGGGTTAAGGCTGGGTTCGGGTTGTCTGGGCCAAACTTGCAGCCTTAGGTAAAACATAGTGATCTGGGTAGGGAAAAATAAACTTCATCTTCTTTTACCTTTTGGAAACAAACATTGAAATTTTCTTTTACATATAAAATGTTACATGTAAAATTTTATATCAAAACAAACGGAGCCTTAGTGGAAAAATCGAGTTTGCCACAACATGAAGAGCAGCTATCCTATTGTTGTAAAATAAAAGTGTTACACATGAATTTTATATCAAAACAAACGGAGCCTTAATGGAAAAATCGAGTTTGCCACAATATGAAGAGCAACTATCCTGTTGTTGTAAAAATGTTACACATAAAATTTTATATCAAAACAGACGGAGCCTTAGTGGAAAAATTGAGTTTGCCACAATATAAAGAGCAGCTATCTTGTTGCTGTAAAATAAAACTGTTAGCTATCCTACTATTGTAATATATATATATATGGAGATGGGTGTAATTGTAGTCTCAAAATAAATATGATAGCCGTGTGAGTTCACAACAAGTGTTTGACCATTGCTCGATATTCAGTTTCAGCTAACGATTAGTGAATGTTGCGGCCAAGATCCACCCGTTGTCTCCTACGGTGAGACAGTCTGCAAGAGAAGCCGGAAGAGGTCAATGCAAGACAGGTTGGGCTCGGGGTCCCCGCATCGGCTTCGATGATAAAGTCAGGATCCAAACAGCAAATAATCATAAGGTCAGCTTCTTAGAGGAGGAGCCGATGTTGAGAAGGAGGCTGTAGAAAGTCAAGGGAAGCCAAGACCTTAGCCTTAGTCGTGTGGTGGTGTAATAGTGTGGTTTGCATATGTGAAGAGATAAAAGATCTAAGATACCAGTGACTCGTGTGATCGAACTCTATTTATAGTGTTGGCTTAGGATGGACTCTTAGGCCTATGTAAGCGGTTGCGTAGGGGCTGTAAGTATTTGATGCCTCGCCTGTGGTCAGGAAAGGGTCACTTCTTATAGGTTTTAAGGGCATGACTTGACTTGATGTGTCATGTCTGCTCGGTGGTTTGGTCGGGGCCGTGCCGCTCTGCCGACGTACTAAGATGGACGTAATTAATGCAGATCATCGAGTTGTTGTCAGTGCATTAGGTAAGGTGTCTCTCAGCTTAGCGCATTAATTGCGAACTGGATGTACCACAGCGGCTTTGCCCTAGATCTTGTACTTACGGGGTTGATGTGTTGGGTTCTTATTGTTGAAGTAGAGATTTGAAGTTTGGATCAATCTCGCTTATCCTTTGATCATTGGGATGACGAGTATTTATAAAGTTGTAGATATAATCCTAAGCGGGAGGAGTTTGTTATACATTCAAACTTCCTCTTATTTCATAGGAAACTGAATTACATGCATTACAACTTATTAACAAATAGTCAAAATTTGAACGTGAGATATTATCTCAACTAAATGACAAACATTTGAAATTAGAAAAACCATTGGGATAGATTATCCTTAACATCCCCCTCAATTGGAAGATGGTCTTTCAATGATCTTCAACTTGTCACGAAGAATACCGAAACGATTGTGGGACAACAGTTTTGTCAGAATGTCAACTGTTTGATCATGCGTTGAGATGAACCGAACATCAAGTAACTTTTGTTCAATGAGTTGACAGACACAATGGAAAATTAATATCGATGTGCTTTGTTTGAGCATGGAAGATCGAATTAGCCGTGAGGTAAGTAGCGCGCAAGTTGTCGCACCAAAGAATTGGCGGCTTAGGAAGAGTAATACCAAGTTCCTGTAAAAGAGACTTGACCCGCTACAACTCCGCTATGGTACTGGCCAAGGCTCGATACTCAGCTTCCATAGAGGAATGAACTATGGTTAGATGTTTGCGAGCAGACCACGAGATAAGATTAGAGCCAATATAGATACTGAAGCAACCAGTGGATCACCAGTACAGCCAGTCAAGTCCGCGTCACTATATGTGGATAACTGAGTCTGTGTACATGAACCCCAAGAGAGAAGCAAGCCATTGTGAGGACAAATGTCCACCCACGCTGATGGACGATAAATGATTTGGAGTCGCCATTTAGATTAAAGTCTAGGACCTAAAATGTAGTCTCATCATGAGATAAGACTTCTATTGACTCATGACCCAACATATCGACTTTGGTCTATTAAAGAACGGGTAAGCGTTCAACGTACAGTTTGGGAAGGTGTTAGGCACCCAAAGCTGCCCGATCCAAAAATTGGCCTCCTATATGATTCTACTTTCCTTAGACTCTATGGTTCAGACTATTCATGGTCAATGGATGATGACTAAGGCTCATGGGGGATCCTATGCCAAGTTGCTAAGTTCTTCTAGCCTAAGTTGAGCCAAACATGTTCTCAAAGTAAATAAATAAATAAAATAATATACAATGAACCGAATCGAATATGGTTCGGTGATAGACTGAATCTAAGATGTTCAGAACATCTCACATTGTCTACTTATTCCAATCTTGGAAATCGTCCCTAACGTAGTTCAAAACAAAATGTGATTAAAATTTATGGATATGGATTATGATTAAGCTTCCTTAGATTCAATTGTTCAAGATAAAGTTTATACTTGATGATGATTGAGATTGAATTTAGAGATAGCCTAATAGATCAAAGTGAATATGGATAATGGATATGGATATGGATATGAATATGAAGGACCTAAAGATACTAAGATGTGGTACTGTACTTGAAAAGTCCCCCAAGTTGCCTATGTATTCCAGAGGTCCTGGAAATGAGGTACAATATAGTTCGATGTTGGGTGGATTAGGGTAGCCTTAGGGACTAAGATATGCACTCTCAGGGAGTAGGATATGTAAGCACTCTCAGGGAGTAAAGTATGCGTACTCTCAGGGAGTAAGGTATGTCTCTCAGGGAGTAGGGTATATCTCTTGAGGAGTAGGTGTGTTTCTCAGGAAATAAGGTGTAAGGGAGTAGAGTATGTCTCTCAGGGAGGAAATTATGTCTCTAAGGGAGTAAAGTATGTCTCTCAGGGAGAAAAGTATGTGTACTCTCAGGGAGTAAAGTGTGTATACTCTCAGGGAGTAAAGTGTGTTTCTCAGGGAGTAAGTATGTCTCTAAGGGAGTAAAGGTATGTATACTCTCAGGAAATAAAGGTATGTATACTCTCAGGGAGTAAAGTGTGTCTCTCAGGGAGTAGGTATGTCTCTCAGGAAGTAAAGGTATATATACTCTCAGGGAGTAAAGTGTGTCTCTCAGGGAGTAAGGTATGTATACTCTTAGGGAGGAAGGTATGCCTCTTAGGGAGGAAGGTATGTCTCTCAGGGAGTAGGGTGTGTCTCTCAAGGAGTAGGGTGTGTCTCTTAGAGAGTAAGGTATTTCTTTCAGGGAGGGAAGTGTGTCTCCGAAGAGTACGTATGTCTCTCAGGGAGTAAGGCTGATCAGGATTCTCAAGGAGGAAGGTATGTAAGTGTATATAGACTGAGGTGTGGAACCTCATCTGGGAGTCTCCCAGACTACCTATGTATCTTAGGGTTTGCCCTAAGAATCAGGATCCGCGTAGTTCGAAAATCAATTTGATGTTCATTGGGTAACAGCTTGGGTAGAAATATGGGCAGTCCAGTCAGACCGAATGGTGATCTTAGATGATCTATGGTTGGATTCATATTATACCTATTTAGGTCTCTATACCCTAGGAGAAATGAACTGAGGGGTAGGGATCGTCCTAAACTACCCTTGTAACCTACAACCCTAATTTTGGAATTGTGCTGGGCTAGGCTTTATGATTATTGATTAAGACTTTTATCATTTTTTCATTATTACCCTTCCCATAAATGTGGGTGCCTACATGCACGTCCCCACACCTAGGAATGTCTTCTATCAGTATACATGCATGACAGTTCGACTAGGGTATAGCAGAAAGTAAGTTCTTTGTCGACAACAGATATCATTCAAGTATGGCATTAGCAAGCATATCAAACATGGTAGTGTTCTCAAAGCTAATATTGTAAGCATTCTAAACATGGTAGTGCACAATATGACAGTGTAATCAAATGAACATGGTAGATGCACAAATATAACAATGTAGATAATATCAGATCCTCAATTTAATGGTTAGATCTCTTCAAAACATTGATAATCATGACCAACACTTAGATTTCATCAAAATAGCCAAGATCAATGGCTTAGATCTCACATCAAGTTATAATCATGATCAATGACTCATATCTCATCAAAATAGCTAAGATCAATGACTTAGATCTCACAAAATGATAATCTAATGATTTAAATCACTCAAGATCATAATCCAACCGTTCAGATTGATTAAAATCACTCCCAAAGACAATCTAATTGTTCAGATTGCTTACCATGACAATCCAACCGCTCAGATTGATTAAAATCACTCCCAAAGAAAATTTAAAGGTTCAGATCGCTCATTATGATAATCTAACCGCTCAAATTGATTAAAATCACTCCCAAAGACAATCTAACGGTTCAGATTACTTACCATAACAATCCAACCGCTTAACTTGATTTAAAGTCACTTATCAAGACAATCCGATGGTCCAAATTACTTAAAATCACATCTAATGACCATATTAAAATTCACATTAAAATTATGATCAAGGATGTATTCAATCACATCAAAATTCCAAATCAGTGGCCATGATCAACTCATTAAAATTCCAATCATATGGTCATGATCAATTCTCATAAAATTCAGATCATGTGGTTGGATCAACTACATTAAAACTCCAATCATATGGTCGGACCAATCACATTAAAATTCCTATCATATGGTCGAACCAATCAGATAAAAATTCCCATTATATGGTCGAACCAATTACATAGAATTCTCATCATATGGTCAGACCAATCAGATAAAATTCTCAATATTATGGTCAGACCAATCACACAAAAATTTCAATCGTCGGATCAATTTTCATCACATAACATTTTCATAATTGGATCAATTCCATTCAATTTTCATAATCGGATCAATTTCATAAAATTTTCACAATCGGTTCAATTCCATAAAATTTCAGATCAATTGGGACAGAATTACTATCAAAATAGATCAAAACAAAATTTTCAAATCAATGGGATCAGATTTAATATCATTCCTACATGTAATCAAACAATCACGGGGAATAAAAACGAAGACCACCAGCCTGGTTCGATTTTAACTTGGCCGATAGACTGGTGGGAGGTTTTGCTGCCGGGGGTAGGCCGATGGTGATGATGAGCAGCAGCTGGTCGATGGGCGATGACAGCAATACAGGTCCGATGAAGGGTGGCCGCAGATTAGATTGATGGCCGCAGGCTAGATCGCTTGGGATGGTAGCAGTAGGTGAGGGTGGTTGGTTTTGCAGGAAGTATGGAGATTGGGTTGGTGTTGGTATAGTGTAGCGTCGACCAGGTGAATCAACAGGGGTGAGGGAGATGGTGCCGCAGCTCAAGTTTTTTTTTTTCTGCAGGTGGTTCAATTGAGGTCTAGGTAATAGATTAGAGGCGGGTAGTTTGATGAGTGGTCGATGGAGGCTGGGTTGAAGGTGGTTGCACAGATTGGTCTAGGTTCAGGGTTGGTTCGGTGGAGGAAATGCGCAGCCAGGGGGTTGGGATGATCAAGGGTCTTTGAGTGATGGTGAACAGCAGCGGCAGAGCTCCCTTTGTGAGCCAGCCCCCCCCCCCCACCCCCCACAAAAAAAAGAAAAAAGAAGAAGCCTTTTTCCTCTCTGTTGCTTCCTTTTTCTTGTCCTTTTTCTCTTTCTCTCAAACTCCCTCTCTCTTTCTCTCTCTGAAACTCTCTCCCTTTCTGTGTTTTTCCTTTCTGCTCTCTCCCCTCTTTTTTCACTGTTGCTTCCTTTTTTCTCTCTCCCTCTCTTGGTTCCAAAAATCCAACCCCCCGGCTTGTGATGGTGAGTAGCCTATATAGGCGTGGCATCTGTAAGGAGGTGATGGAGGTGGGTTAAGTTGAGATGTCATGCAGCAGCCTTGGGATTGGGGCTCAAGGAGATGGAGGTGGGCAGTTGGGTATGGCAGGGTGTGGGGATTGATGGAGCTGATGGCAGTGCAGGATATGGGTCGGTGGAGTGGAGGCCATGCTGGAGCTGGACTGCTATGGAGTTGAAGTCTAGAATCATGGGCCGTGGAGTGTGGTCTCCAAGAGGGATGGGAAAATGGCCCCAGGTTTGGGTAGGTATTCATGGGGATGGAGTGAGTGGAGTATGTGGCTTGGTGGAGGTGGCAGCTCAAGGGGTATGGCGTTGCATGGGAGTAGGTGGAGGTGGCATGTAGAGTGGTGGTCTAACAAATGGGATTGGGTGGAGTGCTTACTGGTGGGTGGAGTGCTGGCTTGCCATGGGCAGAAGGAGCATGGCTGCTTTGATTGGTAGAGTGAGGTTCTTTGCTGGGTTAGATGTTGATGGAGTAGACAGATGGTGGCGCGAGGTGGAGCATTTGCAGGTGGGTGCATTCAAAGAGGCATGGGGGTACTGGAGTTGGTTGGTTTGGAGGACAGAGAGAGGTGGAGGTGGCAGCACCTCCCTCTTTCCCTCTTCTATACTCTTTCTCTTCGTCTCTCTCTTTTCTGTCTTCTCGTGTTTCTCTTGATTTCTCTTTCTTCCACTCTTTCTATCTCTTCTCTTCTCTCTTTGGGTCCTCTCTTATTGGATTCCTCTCTCTCTCTCTCTCTCTTTTATATATACATTACTTATACAAAATATAATAATATAATAATATAATATATATAAATAATATATATAATATAACATATATAAAAATATATATTATATAATATATAAATGCGTATACTATATATCATATAAATGTATATATAATACTTATACATAAAACTCATGCACTTGGGTTGACTTGATTTGGTCCGGACCAGTCTGGGCTGGGTCAAGCAAGACCAAATTGGGTTGGACGAATTGGGTTTGACTGGGTTGGACTGAATTGGGTTTGAGCTGACTTGGGTTGAACCAAGTTGGCCTGGACTAGGTCAGAATAGCTTCTCTCTTTCGCTCATTTTGTAAGCCAATATCGCATGGGGTCTTTCGGCAACCTTTGTCCCTAATTTTTCACATCCAATTTGAAGAGGACGGACAACGGAGCATACTAGTGCTTGAATCGTTTGATTCGGATGTCGGATGACCAAAATATGAAGAATTAAAGTTTTGATGATAATCCTGCTAACAAATTTGCAGCCCGATGAGCCCGATGAACCTAGCCTGGACCAATCCGGCCCTAAATCAACCCGATAAACCCAGCTTGATAACAACCTGACACCGAACCGGCCTGTTAATTATTTTGTCCAGCGCAACCCACCCCAGCCCGAACCCTTAATGGACAGTTTTCGGTTTGGGCTTGTAAAGCCTGACACCGTTTCAACCCATACTGAAACTGGACCGGACCAGCTCGTTGACACCCTAATATCTATAAAGATTAATAGTAAAAGAGATGTACTAATAGTTCCTATAGCAGGTAACGAGGATTTGTGAGCCTTTCCCCTATAACATGTCTGACATTTATTTATGTGAGAAGAGGATGAAGGGAGGGGTTGGGAAGAAAGCAAATGCTGAACTATACGAGGTTGCGGATGCCCAGGTGTGTATGCCAGTCATCGACTATGACAAGACAACAACTGTCAGCAGTATAAGCTGAAGGGAGACAAAATTCTGAAGGCCTAACACCCAGTACAATCCATTTTAAGTTGAGCCCGGAGTAGCACTGTATTGGTCACCTGATCCTTACTTAACAAAGAAGTGGTTAGGGTGGAATTCAAAATAATAGTTGCTATCTTTAGTAAATTGATGAATAGACAACAAGTTTTTGGTAATATGGGGAACATGGAGAATGTTACAAAAATGAAAGGAAGAGATAGGGGAAAAAGAGAGAAGGGAATTTTCGATGTTACAAATATGTAAACCAACCCCATTACTGACTCATAAAGATTCAATACCAAGATATGTGTTGGAGTGATGTAGGTTGCTGAGATCAGGAGTTATATGATGTGTTGCAGCAGTGTCAATGGACCATTTCGGCACGGTTGTAGATGGTGTGGGGAGAAGACTAGCCATGTGAGCCGACACGGCACCGGGAGTAGAGTTGGAGTTGGAGTTGCCAGCATACCGATAGTAGCATTTTGAGGCCGTGAGATTGTTACGGTTGTAGATCTGGCAATGCTCTTTGCTGCTAGACTTATTAGTGGGATTCTTCCGATTGGGATATTGAGATCCAGTAGAGGTTGAGTGTAGCAAGGCCGGAGGGAAGGAGAATGTTCAAGGCGGTGATGCATTGGATTGAACGACACTGAGATTGGCCAAAATAATAGTTTGAGCTGGGTTGAGCTATGTCTCATGGCTGATAGGAGACGATGAAGAGAGTGGAATGAGAGAGCTTCAGATTTGGTAGCCAAGGTAGCAATGATATCGCTATAGTCAAGTCCCAGATTACAAAACACGATGGCATTTAGTTTTTCCACGGAAAGAGGCTTATTAGAACCAACTAGCTGATCAGAGAGGTACTTAACCTCACGAAGATATTCAAAGATAATTTTGAAGCCTTTGGAGGTGCTTTGAAGTTGCATGTGAAGTAACAGTACTCTCGTATGAGAGAGAGTGCCAAAGGCGGATTGAAGGGTACTCCGGACTGAAGCAGTAGTTGATAGTCTGACAACATAAAGAAGGACCTCAATCAATAGAAAAGAGATCAGCCATCTTAGGACCATTTGGTCCTTACGATCCTAGTCATCGTAGGCAGTAGTGGATGCAGTAGATGTAGAGGCAACTGATGCCATAGAGAGGCTGATGACAAAGTGACCGGTGTAGGTGAACATGGAGTAGTTACATCAATATATCCTACCTGTTCATTGCTGCAAAGAAGAGGTAGCAATTGTGTTTTCCATAGATGATAACTCTCAACAGGGAGTTTGATAGACAGATGATGATGGACATTTAGTGGAGATACCATGGAAGAGGGTGAAGAGGAAAAGGTTATGAAAAACATATTTTGACCAGGGGTGGAACGATGGTCTTCTGATACCATGTTAAAGTAGAGATTTGAAATTTGGATCAATTTCTCTTATCCTTTGATCATTGGGATGAGAAGTATTTATAAAGTTGTAGATACAGTCCTATGCAAGAGGAGTTTGTTATATATTTAAACTTTTTTTTATTTCATAGGAAACTGAGTTACATGCAGTACAATGTATCAACAAATATTCAAAATTTAAATATGAGATATTATTTTAACTAAATATGTAAGACCCGCATTCTACGAACCCGGTCTAACATGGGTTAATGTTTCATGACAGGTTTTCCCATCATAACCGAACCAGAAGATATGGACGGATGACAAGTCATGAGTTAAGGTACAAAAATTGATAACTACTTTCATGCTGTCCGGTCTGACTGGTTGAATTTGATCGATCGCATGAGTTATGCCACTGGACATATGATTGGACAAACTTAGAATAGCCGAAAATAGAAAACTTTCTTAGTTTGTGTGGACTACTCTCCTAAATGGGAGAGGATCCATAATAAGATGTTTCCCTTAATATTTAAACCAAATTTCCCATTCTCTTTCATTTTACAACCCTAGAATTTGAGAGAGAGTTGAGAAGAAAGCTATGGAGAAGAAGAAGACTGTGAAAGAGAAGAAGGGAGAAGAAGACTGAGCACTCATCATCGGTTTCCACCCTCGTCATCACGAAACCAATGGTAAGTCCCCTCATCCTTATAGAAGATTAGGTTGTAAATGGATTGAGGACATAGCCACTAGTGATCATGAGTCAATTCCAACTCCATGATCATATGTGGGTTTGTCACATGATTCATTGATGAGAAACCTACGTCGAAAGCCATAGTAACTAGGGTTACAACGAGGAACTTAACCCTAAACCTGTTGTCGACCATAAAATGGTATATGATGAACCTTAGAATGAGTAGAGGGATCGGCTCCAAAGTAAAACACAGACGGAGAACCAAACTGGACACTGCCCAGAGTGTTCTCCAGTGGGACTCATAGTCACACCAGTGAATTGACCAATGGGATATATGTAAGACCCACACTCCATGAACTCGATCTAAACCTTTAATTCATGTCGTAACAGGTCTTCCAATCATCACCGGGCTAGACGGGACGAGCGGGTGACAATCAGGTACAAAAACATACCAAAATTGATAAAAATTATCATACCAGTCTCATCATACCGGTCTATTTATCGGTCGACCGATATGTCTGCGCGGGTAGACTAGTTAGATCCGAAAACGGATCTCTGTGGGTCCCACTTGCCAAATCTCCAGCCTAGAGACTTTCCTAACATAAGGAAACTTCCTAAACTCTATCCTAGTCTATTTAAGAACCCTTAAACCTCCTTAAAACTCTTTGATTGATCCTTACAAACCCTAGAGAGGAGAAAGAGATCTGAAGAGGAGAAAGAGCTAAGAAAGGTGGAAGTGGAGCCGCCGTTGGACAAAGAATGCCATAGTTGTGAACCAACGGTAAGTGCTTGAACTTCTCTCTAAGTTAAGCATTATAGATGATTGATCATGATTGATCAATACCTTGCAAGGCTAGGTATTAATCTAAAACCCTTATTTTGCCGTTAAACCTAATTGTTCGTTAAACCTTAGATTCGAATTCTAGGCAATGAATCATAGGAACTGGGACTTGAATGGAACATAAAACAACCCTAACTCATTGCTCAGACCTAGAATGCATAGGAGAAACCCTAGAACTAATAATGGATGACCGACGAAAGGCGAACACCAAGTTGGTGGTCTTTCGGAGGCATATCGATCGACTATACTAGTTGCACTATGTGCGACCGGTACTGTGATCGATACCCCTCGGGAGCTGGTCTGTGGGGGACCGGTCAACCATACCGGTCGCACCTTTCCCCCCAATGCTGCCATCGGTACCTACGACCGGTTTTCACTGTGAGGGGTATATTTTGATCCAGTTGGTTTTCGACCAACATAAACCCTAAGAAACTAATTTTAATTCAACCCCAACATTGTGTAGGACCTTGTGATAGCGAGTTTGGATTCTGTGACGCAGAGCAAGCTAGCAATCAAGCATCAGGTAAGGGAATCAGACCTAAACCCTAATAACTTAATAATAGTAAAACGTTGTTAATAATTATGATTCTGTGGATTGGTGTTGTGCATACTCACATGTCATCTTTACTTTCAGTTATTATATTATTCATGCATACTCGCTATGCTAGGATGTGACTGTTAGGCATGTGATTATTTTCATTGGTGTGTGGAATGGGAAGGACCTAGGGTCTGGGATCATTTCTCACACTAGCACCTTTTCGTATCACTTCTGTCTTAGCATGCTTGGTGTGGATAGGGTATCAGGGGGAGGAAGTGGCACTGTGGTCTCCGACCTGGTCACTAGACTCGAGCCCTATCTCTATGCCGTAGGGAGTTGTGCTGGGATAGGGCCTATTGTGATGACATATAAGATTGGTTAGTTGCGAGCCCAATTTGTAAGTCCTCGCTAAGGGGCTTACGTGTTGGTATGGGTAAGGCATCAGGAGAAGTGTTGGCGGTGTGTGATCCAGACACTTTAGCTCTATCTCTATTCCATGGTGGGTGCATGTGGGATGACAGTAGTGTTTGATCCATTGGGTGGATTCACACACTCGTGTATAGAGGTGCGGTGGCTGCCAATCCTTTCTATAGCACATTGTAAACTTAAAACCAGACCATAATGTGAATGTTATTCATGCATGATGTGTGTTGTATTGTCTGATTTTCTTATTGAGCTAAGTTGTGAGCTCACCCTTGTATATATATACATGTTTTTAAATGTTGATGCAGGATACACTGTGGAGGACTATGTGGACGCTCCAGTATATGGAGGTGTTGTTGCATTGAAAGTGCAAGCAGGGGAGGATGAGCATGATGCTTCATGCGAGTGCCCTTTCTGCATGTACCTCTAGGATATGGATGATTTGTTTATTTTATTTAATTCAGTTAGATTTTTTTTAAATGATGTAAAGATGTTCTATTTATGTTTTGGTGTGGAGAATAATTGGTTATTATATTTACAATGTAGAACTTAGTTCATTTAATTTAAGACTTCCGCTGTATCTAATCGTATTCTGATTAAGATTATGTGCAATGGTTGTATAAGTGGATACGGTGTTATCGAGATCCTAGTGTGAACCGTTGGTTCAGTGGCTGTTCACTCACTGTCACACCCCAATTCCAGCTGAACCAGAAGTGTGAGTGAATAGTCTCCAAACCACGGCTCACACTAGGATCTCATTAGACCGTGTCAACAAATCGTTCTAAGCAGTCTAACATAATCAGAGAATAATAGATAGCAGCATAATTAATAGATAAATGAACTGAGCTCTATATTATAAATTAAATAATTATCCAAATTATTCCATCATTTACAAACTTAAATAATAAAAATATTACAATGTATTGTTTAAAATTAAACCAACTCTAAAGGAAAACGCAGAATGTGCACTCGCATGATGCGTCATGCTCGTCCTCTACTGCCTAAGTGTCAATGACAGCAACTGTACCGTACGCTGGGGCAATCATGAAGTCATTAACTATGTACCCTGCATCAAAATATGAAAAGAAGAATATATATATTCGGGTGAGCTCACAACTTAGCTCAGTAAGTACAAAACCAATGCAACATACAAAATGCATGAGATAACATTACAATTTGGGTCAGGTATAACTTGCAAAATGCTATGATAAGGTTTGGCGGCCACCGTACCTCCATGCATGAAAGTGTCAACACACCCAACAGTTAGACAATAATCCACACTACTGCTGTTGCCCCACATCACTCACTCTGGTATAGAGATAGAGGTAGAGTCTGGCGGTCAGGCAATAATCCACACTATCGCGTCTTCCCCCTGATACCCTACACAATACTAATACCTAAACCCCTATTGGCAAGGGCTTGCAAGTGAGATCCGTTTCTAACCAGTCCTATATGTCAATACAGTATCGATGACCCTATCCCAGCACGGCTCCCTACGACATAGAGATAGGGCTCGAGTCTGGTGGGCAGGTTGAATCACAATCCCACGTCCTCCCCCTGGTACCCTATTCGCACCAAGTCCGCTAAGGTAGAGGGCGATACGAAAATGTATTAGTATGAGGATATATCCAGGGCTCCACTCCTTTTCACATTCCACACACTAATTAAAAACATCCACATGTCTAAACAATCAACATCCTAGCATATGAAATGCATGAACAGATAATAATAATTTAAACAACTACCATGGCATGTGAAATACACAAACATCAGGCAATCAATACAGATACAAATTAATCATAACAGTTTACTGTTATTTAATTAATTAGGGTTTGGGGTCTTGTCCCTTATCTGATGCATAATAACAAGCCCGTTCTGCGTCACAGGGTCTACTCACGCTGTCTACAGTTCCTACATAATCATACTCATAGATTAGAATTACATTATTAGGGTTACAGTTGGTTAGAACTGATGCGTGTCGAGCTCTCAAATTAAATTACCTTACTTTAAAACGTAGATAGTAGCAAGTAAGGGTCGAACCCACAAGGATTGTATGATCAAGATTAAAATATTTAATTAACCTAAAGAGAGAAAAACAAATGAAAATAAAATAAGACTCAGAAAATAACCAATTGTTGTACTAAAGCAGATTCTGATTGATCTTATTAGCACAACTTTATTGGCTATCCTACGTAGGGAGGGGTATGTTTGCAATAGAAAAGAACAATAATTAATTATCTAAAATGTAAGAATAAAGAGCAAGGTAATACAAATATCAAAGATTAAACCGATAAGAGAAAGCTTCGGTCAAAAGGATACTTACACCATCTTCGTAAACTTGTTCATCGACATAAAGGATAATCAATTCCAATTGAATAATCAATCAAGAAAATTAGGACTAGGCCTAAAATCCTTAGTCTTTCCTTAAGATTGGTCTATTAAAAGATAGCTTATTAATAGTACCCTTACTCTTAAATCAATTTCAAAACTAGGCTCTTGATTTGATTCAGGAATAACAATAACAATTAGAAAGACGATTGAAATTAAACGTTAAGCATACACCAGCGTGGTTTAATTACATTAATCTGATTTCTCCTAGGAATATAACATTAACTTGTCCATTAACATCAATCCCCATTGCCACTGACATAGAATAATCAATTGATAGCAATTCAATTCTAATCTAACAATCGATTAGATAAATAAATCAATTAGTAGTACTCCTAATCAACCCATTCATCAATCATTATACACATAAATTGGAAGAAAAATAAATATTCAATTAAAAATTAATAAATAAAAATAAGTCTCACAAGTTTACAATGATGGCATCAGCTCCGTCTAACCAAAGATAAGAAAGTTAGCCACACATGACTTCTTCAAGAACACAAGAATAAAAGAAAGAGAGTTGTTCTTCAGCCACTGCCTTCTTTCTCAATCACTCTTGGATGATCTTTACATGGGCTTTACATTGTTTAAATAACCAAAATACAAGACTAAAATTGGTATGCCTAGATTTGACAACCTTATTACATGGAAATAAAAATTAAACAAAATATTCATTCATAGATTAGATGAAAATCATTCCATTATTAAACAATTGTCATCTCTAAATCTACCAAATTTTATAAGATTCTATAGTTGTGTATATTCTCCTCAATATTTCCAACAATCAATCAAGGCCTTCCAATAGTAAACCTTCTGTGTGTAGCAACCTTCCTTCTCTGGTTTAGATTTGGATCAATTTTCCAGATCAGATTTTAAAACCACATTTGGAAGTCTAAACGAACTCTTTCCATGTCAGAATCCTACATGAAATTCAAAACGTTATTATTAAGAGTGCTAGAATTTTTTCATCTTTTATTAATTAATTAACAAGATTTCTAAAATATACCAAACTCATAAAATAAATTTTATTAAGCTCAATAAGGTATAAAACACCCTAAAAATCATAATGCAAAAGGAATAAAAAAATATAAAATTATACACTTATCAAGAACCAAGTCTGGCCAAGCAAATAGGCTTCGGTAAGCATACCAATGGCGGTACCGGTCTCACTCACACCGGTATGTCCTCCAGTATGTATACCGGTCTCACTAAGAGCGAGACCGGTATGCGCCTGCGATATATACCGCAGGCCCATACCGCAAGACCTTTCAGTCCAGCCGGTATGTCCAGTAGTATATATCGCAGAATCAATATCGTAGGACTTATTGTCCAGTGGTTAGGTCTGGCGGTTTGGGTCCGAGAGCCCGATCTCGGATCTCCCTCCCCCGTCGATCATCGACTTGGTTTCTAGGGTTTTTCCTAAACCATTCTAAGGTCCAAATATTCGTTTAGCCTTCTAGGTTTCGACTATGACGTCGCATAAATCCCTGATTAGATCTTAAAAGAAACTAGGGTTTTGGGGTTCTAGGATTTTGGATCGTAGCGCCGTTTCATGGCTCCGATCCAAAATCCTAACATTACTAAGAGGGTTGAGCACTTACCGGTGTTTGTCGGATGGCGGCGTGTTCTTCCAACAGAAAATCCCTCTTCTTGAGCGGTCTCCTTCCTTTTTGCTCCTTCTCAGATCTCTTCCAAAAGGCTAGGGTTTGATAAGGTTTGGAAGGATCATAAGAGGGTTGGGAGGCATATATATATAGTGGAGTTCGTTCTAGGAAGGTTTCCCACGGTTAAAAACTTTTCAAAATTTTGATTCGAAGTATGGGACCCGCTGGAGTCTGTCTCTAACTGTTATTGCACATTTCGATCGCACATACCGGTCTCACTGACCGGTATGTAAAATTTATATTTTTACACATCGTTTCTCATACCTGGATCTCGTGGTTTGTCACCCGGCCTCGCCTTCTGATCCGGTTATGATTGGGAAACCTGATACAATGTAAACCATGGTTAAATCGGATTTTCAGAGCACGGTTCTTACAACTCTACCACCCTTAAAAGAAATTTTATCCCTGAAATTTGCAAGTAGGTCTCACACTCACACTTTTGGTTCAATCGAAATTGGGGTGTGACAACATATGGTGCCACCGGTGACAGCAGTAGATACTCTCAGGAAGTGTCTCAGGGTTATTCGGTGGGATGTTCAATCGGGCATTATGCCACACCGGACAGGCGATCAGACAATGTCCAGAGTGACCTTTTGCTAGTTTGAATAGTGAATCCGATGAATGAAAATTTGTCAGAATGGAACCTAAATTTATCTTATTATTTGTCTAGGACTCATAAACAAGTAAAGCTAGTTTCAACATCTCAGAGAGTGTCAAACATTATACAACAGGTGAGGGGCAGAACCTCAAATTAAATGGTTAATTATAAACTACCTTGTGTGTTGATGATTTGCTTATACTGTGAATATAACATGTCATCCAATATCTATTATTTACTGTTCATGCATATTTATTTCCTGTTATGATGTGATTGAGGATATGCATGTGCTTGTGTGTGGTTGGTGTGTTGGGTGGAGAGAGGTTGGAGTCTTGAACCATTCACCACACTGACATCTTTGTATCATGTCTTCTACCTTAGCATGCTTAATACGAGATTGGGTATCAAGGGGAGTATTGGCGGTGTTAGCCATAGCCTTACTGACAAGCATTAGCTCTATCTTTGTTTCGTATTGAAGGGTGCTGGGGTAGGGCCATGGATATATTTGTGATGACATCTAGGATTGATTAGTGGCGAACCCCAGTTTGCAAGCCCTCACTAGTAGGGGTGTATGTACTGGTACGAGGTAGGGTATCAGGGGGGTGCTGACAGTTTGGTTGTAGTTTACTGTTAGGCTTTAGCTCTATCTCTATCTTATAGTGAGTATTGTGGGATGATAGTGGTTCTGGTTGGAGCCTGACCATTGGGTGTGCTTACACTCTTGTGTATGGAGGTATGATTTTAGCCTATCCTTACTATAGTACTTTGTAAACTTTACCAGAACAAAGATTAAATATTATCTCGTGTATATTGCTTGCTGCATGTTTTGTTTCTCACTGAGCTAAGTAGTGAGTTCACTCCATGATATCGTTTTCTTTTTAGTTTATGATGATATACTTTATACTGTGGATGACTACATCAATGCATCTTCTCTTAGAAGAGTAGTAGCTATGGTCGTGCAGTTGGTGGGGAACGAGCATGACTCATCATGCGAGTGCCACTACTATGTTTACATTTAGGGTTTTACTTTTGTGTTTGGGATTATAAGAACATGTAATGAATTATTATTATTTTATTTTTTGGTCAATATTTAGATAATTAATTATATTTATTAATTATCATATTAGATTCTCAGTTCATTAATAAAGACTTCTGCTGTTATCTATTTAATCTGATTATTGGTTACATGTATGGTTTGAATATTGATACGGTTCTTTATGTTCTTGGCTTGAACTATTGGTTCATTGACAGTTCATTCACACTTCTGGTTTAACTAGAATTGGGGTGTGACAAAATAACAAACGATTGAAATTAGAAAAACCATTGGGATAGATTATCCTTAACACTTATCAGATGATGCTCCATCGACATGGTATGTTGCCATTGATTGCTTTCATCTATACCCAAGTACCCAACAGGGAACAATACTTTTTTAATTAGATTTATGTGAAATAGAAACTTTTCTCAACATTAGACAATAGTCAGTAATTAATTTTTGAGACACCTTGCAAGGTGCACAATCGGAATCACGGTAAGTTCATAACTTAAATTCTATTTGGGTTCAGAAAACAGCTTGGGATAAAGAGTGCATTTTCAAATGGATTACATTTTTTTAACACATTCTAAGAATGAGACTTCATACCAAAATGCTATTTCATTTCAGAAGGTATTCTTGACCTAGATTGCACACAAATAATGCATACCAAAAACAGCCTAAAATATATTGAAGGGCGGCGCTGTAGCCTTCCTGTAACCAGAGTAACCCCTGGATACTTAACAAGGAGAGAAGTATTTAGAAACTGACAACATTCCCTCATCTCCTGCTTTATTTCTTAGTTCACTCCAGCCAAAAACATAGAAGATTTAGACTGATTGACAACAAGCCCCGAGATATCACCGAAAGACTGCAACACTAACAAGGCTTCCATAATGGCACTTGAAGAAGCTTTAACAAAAATCATAAGGTCATCAGCAAACAGTAAATGGGATAATTTCATCTTCTTGCATCTATGAGCTAGGGGCATCTTGTTTTCAAGCACTGATTGATACAACATATTGGACAAAGGTTGCATAGCTAAGGTAAATAAGTAAGGTGACATAGTGTCTCTTTGTCGGATTCCTCTCCCACCTTTAAAGTACCCAGTCGATGATCCGTTAACAAGGATGGAAAACATAGGGGTGCAAATGCACGTTGTAATCTATTTTACCACCATAGGGGGGAATTCCATGAGCTCAAGGGTCTTAAATAGATATGCTCTATTAATTGAATCATAAGTTTTATGAATATCCATTTTTAACATAGTAATGGGAGAGAAAGATTTACGATCTATACCTTTCACAATCTCATGACAAACAGAATGTTGTTACCTATTGATCTCCCCTGAATGAAAGTCGATTGGTTACAAGAGACAATACTCCCAGCCACAGCGTAAAGCCTGTTGGCAATGATTTTTGCAATGATCTTGTACAACTGGTTACAGGGAGCTATAGGCTGAAAGTCGTTGAATTCCACGGGATTAGGCACTTTAGGGATGAGACAAATGAAGGTAGAGTTAACAGCTCTAGGCATGTAAGGATTTCTGAAAAACCATTGAATAGTTGAAGTGATGTCGTCCCCAATGTCATGCTACATCTTTTTGAAAAAGAAGGCATGAAACCCATTAGGACTTAGGGCCTTGTTGTCCTTGAAAGCAAACACCACTTCCTTGACTTCCTCTGTCGAAATGGTAGCTATAAGGGATTCCTTGGAACTACCTAAAGCACCTTATGAACCACAATTCTATGACTATCCCAAATCAATTCATCACAATCTGAACCAAAGAGGTTTCGAAGTAAACTTCAACTTCCCTTTTAATGTCATTTGGATAGCTCCAAGTAGACCCATCTGGAACCTTAATGCTGGATAACAAGTTTCTGTACTGTCTCTCCTTGATGGAATGGAAAAAGAATTTGTTATTCTTGTCCCCCAGATTAAACCATTGAACTCGAGATTTTTTTATGAAGAACATTCTCCTCCTTAGAGACCTCCATAAAGTGGGCTCTAACTCTATTCTCCTCCTCAACAAATATGAGATTAACCAGATCTTGGTCAAGCATTTTTTGCCAGTAGGAAAGGTTTTCTTCAACTTGTTTGGCAGCAATGTGGACATCCCCAAACATTTTCTTGTTCTAGTCTTTTAATTTAGGGAAATTTTATAGACCTCCCCTGCAGTTTGGTGAAATGTTACGACACTCCCTCCATTTGAAAAAAAAAATGCAAAAAACCTCCTCTGCAGTACATTGAAATTTTACAAAACCTCAATCTGACAAGTTTTTTACCATTTTTATTTTTTCAAATCCCAACTTTACCCTCAAATTAATATAGACTTCCCACTTTACCCTTTTGATTGGGAAACCCAAATAGTTTCATATATTTTCAACCCAAACAGTGAAATCGATTATTACCCCTTTGCCTCCTATCTGAGTTGTTTGCAAACTTGGGACTCAATGGATCATTTTAACCCATATATCTCCTTGAATCTCAGTGTTCATAAAACCCAAAAAAAATACCCTTTTATTCATTTGGGTTTCTTCCAGAGTGTAAGAGCTGCAATGAATGGTAGAGCCGTACCAGTTCTGGGCTATCTTCTCCTGTTCGTTCTAGAGTTGCAATGAATGGTATACTATCTTCTCATTGGTGGGTTCCCCTGAATAAACTGGATTATTTCTGCAAATCTTTGTTAGATTCAAAACACAGAAAAATAGAGTTTGTCGATTCCTTGAAGGTTTTGGAAGAATAGCAGCAAAATAACGCTATTCAATCATGTTATTCAAACTAAAATCAAACAGCCATATGACGAGCAAATGGAAAGGATGGCACCTCACAAAATGGGATTTCCCATTTCTTAATGTTCACGAAACTGGTTTTAACATTTGGGATACATTTTTTCAATCGTTGATTTCAATTTAACCTTTTTGCTTTGGGGATAGTGTGAGAATCAAGAATTGGAATTCCATTGTTTTAATTTGTGATGTAGGTGATACTGAGATACCATCATCTTCCTGCTTCATTCACCTTAGACAGTTCAGATACCACGGAAGAAGATGGTTGCCGACTAATTTCTAGATCCAATAGTGTATCCTTATTCGTTTTCTTCCTTTTTCCTCTTTTTTGCAGAAATTTCAACAAGTCCCCCAGGAGAACCCAATGCAGGCAAACTTACCACCGATAGCTTCAAGAGCTCATTTATCGTGGCTTCCATGGATAGGTTGAACAGCGCCCCTGGATCTGTTGCCTTGCTTCTCCAACGAAGAGAGGGAAGAGAAGCAGGGATTGGGTATTGGGTGATGCCACACATGGCTTTGATGGAATTGGAGAGGTAGGGGATGCTGAGGACGAGGTTGCCAAGCCTGGTGTTATGCCGGTAACTAGGGCTTCAGTATTCCTGTAAAAACGAAGAGGCATAAATGGTCAAGGGTATAATGGTCTAATAAAGTAAATTGATTAAGGGTATAATGGTCTATTTATAAAATAATTTTAAAAAATATGTCAGAGGGGTGGTCAATGTATTTTTAGAACAAGAGGGTTGTTTTGTAATATTTCACCAAACTACAAGGGATAAAAATTTCTCTTTAATTTACCTTTGACATTCTTAAGCTTGATAGCTAAAGAAGAGAGTGGATCCATCCCCACAAGGACCTGCTCATTCCAAGCTTCTTCAACCAAAGGTTGGAATTCATCTTGATCCACCCAAACATTGAAAAATTTGAAAGGCTTGGGCTCTTAATTATTCCCTTCCAAAATACCAATCATAGACGCACTATGATCTAAAATCCCTGGCTCCTTGAATTTTGCCTTCAACCCTCCCTTGGAATTCTCTAAGCCATTCAGAGTTGACAATGCTCGGTCAAGCTTACAACAAATCCTTCTATCTCCCACTTGATTATTAGACCAGGTAAAGAGTTGGCCTTCCCACCTAAGGTCCATCAAATCACATTTGCTAATGCATTCATTAAATCTCTTTGTATGCTGATTGTTGATTGGGTTTCCTCCTATCTTCTCTCCTTGATTTCGGACGATGTTGAAATCGCCAACCACAAGTCATGACCCTTGAATTCCCCTGGCCATACCTTCAAGCTCCTCTGAACCCCCCTTTTGGATTCTCGGGTCACTTGCTGCATACATGACTAAAAATCTGAAGGATTTATTTGCTCCTTTAAACCTAGTGATTCCAAAGAAGCAAGGGGCAAATGTTGATAGCATATCTTACCTACCAATGAAAAGGTGACATGTGTCTTGAAACATGTCCCTTGTATAGCAATTCCACTCCTTCGAGAAGACTGCACACACGCCACCACATGTTAGGTTCGCAAGTACTTAACGTATGGTTGCTGGAATCCGATCGATAGACTAACTCTATCCATACCCCACGTGGGAATGGGAATGGAGTCTAGAGACATATCTTAGACCACTATTTCCCCCCCAATAACGCTCATTGGATTCCTAGGAATGCGTTAGGCTGGTCGCATCCCAATTGTGAGATCATCATCCAACTGTTAGATCATCATCCAACTATTAGAGATTATAACCGACTAACGCCCTCAAGTGACATTTATCTACATTGACTCCACTACCTCAATGGAGTATCCGGCTCTAATAGAACACTTTGTAAGTTTATATATACACCTAATGGTCACAGGTAATGGACACTTCTTTACACACTCTGAGAATACTCATGCCTTACCCACACTCTAAGGAGCTCACGATCTCTAGTAATCTTCATACTATTTGCTCTGTTACTGACTTGATCATCATAGTGGCCACTGGACTACCCCCAGTGATCCTTCTTTGGTTTCAGGTTATGAAGCACATCAACATTACTTGTTTCAATAGCGATAGTTCCATCAATATAACCTACTAGTTCATAGTTGCGAAGAAGAGGTAGCAGGTATGTTTTGCATAGAAGATAATTCTCATTAGTGAGTTTGAGAGAGATGATGATTGACATTCAGTGGAGATACCATGGAAGAGGGTGAAGTGGAAACGGTTGCCAAAGACATATTTTGAACAGGGGTGGAACGATGGTCTTTTGATACCATGTTAAAATAGCGATTTGAATTTTGGATCAATTTCTCTTATCTCTTGATCAATGGGATGAGGAGTATTTATAAAGTTGTAGATACAGTCCTAAGCAGGAGGAGTTTGTTATACATTCAAACTTCCTCCTATTTTGTAGGAAACTGACTTATATGTATTACAATATACCAACAAATATTCAAACTTCTTTTACACTTGTCAGATGTTGCTCCGTCGACATGTCACGTGGCCATTGATTGGTTTTATCCATACCCAAGTACCAAATAGGGAAAAATATTTTTTTAATTAGATTTTCATAAAATAGAGAATTTTCTCAACATTAAACAATAGTCAGTAATTAATTTTTGTGACTCCTTGCAAGGTGCACAATCAGAATCACGGTAGGTTCATAACTTAAATTCCGTTTGGATTTAGAAAACAACTAGGGATAAAGAGTGCATTTTCAAATGGATTACATTCTCTAACACATTCCAAGATTGAAACTACATACCAAATACTATTTTTGTTATTTCAGAAGGCATTCTTGACCTAGATTGCACATCGATAATGCTTACCAAAAATAGCCTAAAATATATTGAAGGGCGACCATTATTGTATACCTAATGGAGGAAGGAGTAGTCGACTATTAAAATTGTCTATAACCAACTTAAAGAAGGGCCTACAAAAATGCACTTGAATGAAATTTTTTTTCCCCTCTTCTAAAGTAATACTTTTGCAGGAAAGAAATCTTTTTGATAACATTGAGTAAGAAGAATTTTTAAACTAAAAAATGAAATAGAAACATATGGAAGGCACAATAACAAATTTTTTTTTTTATAAAAATATTGTTCTAATAGAATAGATTAAACAATAAAACACTACAAATGAATATAACGAAACGCCCAACCTATTGTCCGAATGTTTATTGAAGTTCATAAAGGGAATTATTTAATTTGAAATTATAGTATCTCTATTTGAAAAATTCAGACTCTTCCATAAACACTCCTTTGTAAGATTGGATGCATTATTGATATCTAATTGAAAAATATGCCAATTTGCAATACACCAAAATGGTTAACCAACTCGTCATGTCATGTAATGTCAGATATCCAAAGAAATACACACCTTTACCTTTTTTTTTTTTTTTTTTTTTTTCTTTTTTCACTCAATGCTTTCATCTGCCTTATACTTGATTTCTATATCCACTTTTATGAAAAGGGCATTTGACAAAGATCTAAGTGTTGTTTTTACCCTAAAGTTTTGATTTCTACCGCCGACCTCTCTTCATTTTGGGTTCTTGAAGGATCTGAATCGTCTCCTGTCGCCCAGTCTTGTCAGCTATCCATCGGATGAGATGGGATGCTCGACACGCATGCTGATGCAGCCCAGCCCGTTCCATGAACGACTGAACAATTGGGCATCAGGAGAGGATTTTTTTCCTTTCTTGAATATCTAGAAGATTTTTGGTTCACTTTATAAAGATATAGCAATAGAAAAAAAAGTACAATGAATACAAAAGAGTTGATTATATAATTAAATGGAAGATATATGATGACAAGTATAGAAATATTGTTCTTCTGATATCAAACATGAACTGAGAGTTGATCTTGAGTTGGAGGACACCATTGCCATACTCAATGATTAAAACAACGATTGCCTTTTTTGATTGAGAATAGTATCTGTGGCTGCCGTTTTACTAGTCGGTCTATTCCCAATAATGAATACTCGTTGACCACGTCCTTATTGCCCTTTGTATTGTAATTGTTGAGAAAACGGACTAAGTTTAATGAGAGAGACTGTCTGTGGGCCCCATTGGTGATGTGGCAGAGATACTGGAGTTGTGGCACTTATAAAGCATGAAAAAAGAGAGAGGATGAAGAGAGAGAAAGAAGAGAGAGAAAGAGGAGGGAGAATATGGTGGGTGGGACCCACCACGCTGAGGTGGCATGCCACCATGGCAACCAGCTTGGCGAGGGCCACAACACCACAGTGTAGCCATGGCTCGGCCATGCATGCACAGCCCCGCAAGGCAAGCCTGCCGCAACCAACATGGCATGCAAGCCTACCGTAAGCAGCAGGCCAGCAACTTGCTCATGCGCATGGCTTGGCATGGCCCTAGCCGTTTCCCCCAACATGTTCGCCAAGTGTTTGATGAAAGGCTTTGAGAGAAGATCAAGGTATTCAGTGAATGGCCTATTGAGAACCACCTTTTGGCCAAAAGTTGCTTCTCAGGCTTTGTTTATAAGAATCTTGGTTACAATCGCCATTTTTTTAGTTTGGCATGGGCATTTTCTTCAAGATAGAAAGGAGAAGATGCAGAATGAAGCCACGCATGTCAGATTTAGATCTGATGGATCACAAAATGTGGGATCCAATAGTTTGCAACGGTTGCGTTTGATTCTCTAGCGCACCTTATAATTGGCCGATTACAGGTTAATATGGTTCCCTGCATTACATGTAATGGGAACCATGATTCGGTGAGACACATGTACAGTACGGTGGTGTATCTATCAAGATCCTACGACTGCAATTGAAGCCGATTGAGCCTGATCTGATGGCCCAGGTCTAATCCCACCTTTTTATGGTTGATCTGATGGCCCTTGCTATAGATTCCTGGGCGGACCAATAGGATCTCGACAGGGCAGCCTGTCACGTCAGCAAAATGGAGATTCGGTGCTTCGCCAGTGCACCAATTGGTTTAAAAAGATTCTTTTTCCGTATATTTCATTGGTCAAACTTTAAACTGCCATAACTCACTCATTTGAGTTCCAAATCCAACGGTTCAAGTTGCACTTTCCATATTTTCAAATGCTCTATTCGTTTGGCAGTGTTAAGAGTCAGGATGATGAAGGAAAAAATAAAAAAGATCCAACAAAGAGAAGAAAGGGGATTCTAGGGTTTTTGGATTGGGAATCACTAATCAACCTCTCTACTGCTCATTAATGGAGTCTTGAATGCTCATTAGAGGTTGATAGAGCCATTATTGTACATCAATGTTGATTGTAGAGTTGTGAGAAAGATAATGGATCCTTGTGAGTAAGATATGCTTTGTGAATTAAGTTCTACCATCATTGAAAGCTATTAAAGGTTCTTAAGAGTGGTGTAGAGCTCCAAAGATATCGTCAGTCATCTAAAAGCATTGATTGTGGGATTTTCTCAAATCCCTATCTATTTATTGCTTTCAATATATTGTATGCTAGCATAGGTGAAAATCGTTGAATGCCTAGCTAGTTTGGTTTCATTGTAGGGCATTGTTATAAGCCCCAAAATTACTCTTTTGTATTGTGTTCAGTGGGTGCTGGACACTGGCAATCATAGCCTGAATCCTGGCATTGTTATGTCCTCTTAGTTTTATGTTGGAAAAATATAGGGTTAACATCCTTGTCTTGTAAAAGATTAAAAGCAGTGTATTGAGTAAATACGGAGCCCATTGGGCATTACTCTGTAGACTAGCCATCACACATTATGGTGATGAACTATTTAATATCCTTGTGTTGATTGTTTTTCATTCTTGTATATTGCAAAGTACATGGAATGGCTTGCAGGATGGGTGTGCAAATCTGGTAGACCTGGCCACTAAGTGGTAGCGAGGTAGATTTGCATATGTTAATGTGTGTGTGATAAATTGGTTCTCCATAAACTCTGGGCAGTAGTAAAAAAAAGTTAAGAAAATTTTTTACACTGATTCACTCCTCACTCAATGTCGACTCAGGTTCAACAATTGGTATTAGAGCGTTAGGCCCAGTGACAACTTAATCAGGAACTGAGAGATCATAATACATTCATGGCACTAGGGGAAGGTTCTAACAAGCCTTCATTGTTTGATGGAACAAACTTTGTATTCTGAAAGAAGAGAATAGAGATCTATATAGGATCTCTTCGGTATGATGTTTGGGTAGTTTTTGAGTATGGATACACTCCCACATGACACAAATGTTCCCAGTGTAGTAGACAAGAAAAACTTTAAGAATAACCGAAAGGTACTCAATGCCATTCAAGGGGGATTGACTAACAATGAACTATTTAAGGTCATGGACTGCAAGACTACAAAGGAGGTATGGGATAGGTTAATTAACAAAATTAAGAAGGTAAAGCTACAAATATTCAGAGCTCAATTTGAGAACCTAAAAATGAATGAGGATGAAACTGTTGATCAATATATGAACAAAGTTAATGAAGTGGTCAACTTGATTAAAGGACTTGGTGAAGATTTAAAAGGACCTATTATTTTTCAAAAGTTTTTAAGGTCTCTCACTCTCAATTTTGAATCAAAAGTCTCAGCTCTTGAAGAGACTAAGGATTAGGATGAAGTCACCATAAATGAAATACATGGAGCTTCGACAGTTTTTGAGATAAGAGTTGACCCGAGAACCATTGTTGATAAGTAAGTAGCCTTCAAGGCCATGAAGAAGCTAAATATTTTTGAAAAATTAGATGAGGAAGAAAGTAAAGATGAGGCTATAACTCACTTCACTAGAAAATTGAAGAAGGGTACAGAAAAATACAAGAACAAACTCCCATTTAAATGCTTCAATTATGGTAAGGTTAAATACTTTGTTGTAAAGTGCCCAAAGAAGAGTAAGATTAACAGTGATGATGAAGATGATATCAAACACAAGTCCAAGGCAAAGAAATATTATAGTTTCAAGAAGAACATGTCTAACAGAAAGAACTTCATTTCCAAAAGAAGTAGTGAAACCTCAGATAATGACTCAAATGATGTCTCAGAAGATGAGCCTAATGAGGCTTTGTTCATGATTTTCATTGAGAAACATGAAGAGAATAAAGAAGAAGAATTTATTTCAAAAAGCAACAAAGAAGGTAAAAATGTGTGATCAATCTTAAGTGGTGATAAAGAAAGTGAAAATGAAGATTTAAGTTCAAGCTGTGATGAAGAAGGTGAGGTAAATTTTAAGGAAGAGTTTGTTGTAGCTACGAAAGAACTCAAGAAAAAAGAAAAAATAACAAGCTTGTTTCACAAGAAGTTAAAAAGCAAAAACATTTAATTCAAGACTTAAGAGTTCAAGATGAAGAGTTAAAGAAAGTCATTGATAATCTCAAGACTCTGTTTAAATAGGCATCTGCAAACCATTCTAGGGTAATGACTAACAACGTAGGTTTGAAAGCTTAACTTGAAGAACAAGCCCTTGTAATTGATCAATTTGAAGAGTTTGAGAAGGAGTTTACAACTTTAAAGGCAAAAGTGACTGAGTATAAAAAAAGAGAGCTTGAGAAACAACAAAAACTGGCTTAAAATAAGGAACCAAATAACACTGCTCTAATGCATCCTAGAAGCAGCAAGTTTGATGGTATCATCAATGCTTAAAGACCTCCCCACTTCAAGTTTGGTCTTAGTTTTGGTAAAGGAGAGACATCCAAGAATGTTAACTCAAAGGGAAAAGGTCCCATCTCTTTTATGAAAGAAAATAGAAAAGGGCAAGGATCCTATGGTTTATGTTCAAGGAAGAAACCAAGTCCCTCTCCTAAGACTAACAATGTATGACAAGGTAGGAGTGTGGAGCATGGTAACTTCTATAGAGAAAATTATCCTAGTGCACTACAGAGATAGATGAGGTACATGGCACCTTCAAGGCTAAGACCTCATTTTCAGGGATACTACTATAAATGCAATACCTTTGGATACAAGATAGCCACAAGCAAATTTAATATAAGAGAAGTCAGATTTAAAAGTAGAAATCAGTTTGCCCCCCTTGAAGAGGAGTTTGTTGAGTGTTACAATTGTTACAACTTTGGACATGTAGCAAGGAACTGTAGGACCATCTTTCCCCCTATGCCAGTTCCACAGAGACAGCATGATAGAACTAGAAGCAAGGCTTTAAAGTAGAAGCAAGTTGAGAAACCACAACCACAAAAGAATGTTTGGGTTTAGAGGGACAGAATAGAAAGGAATAGGAACATTTTTTTGGTTGTACAGACAGTTTTCAAGGCATAAGACAGTTCTATACCATGGATTCTTGACGGTGGATGTTCAAGTCACATGATTGGAGATAGTACGAGGCTTCAGAAGCTTCAACACTATGAGGGAGGCTCAGTTAAGTTTGACAAAAATAATGGTGCAAAAATTTTAGAAAGGACAGCATTAGTCTCAACAATGGAAAGGTAAAATCCCATGATGTTCTCTATTTTTTAGGTTTGAAACATTACCTGTTGAGTGTTAGTCAGCTTTGTAATAGGGGTCACAGGGTGATTTTCAGTGATCATGGATGTGAGATTTGAAAGATTGATAGTGGAAAGTTAATGGCAACAGAAAAGAAGACTTCTAGAAATCTCTATACATTGTTTGAAGATTTTGAAGGAAACTGCATGATGAGTCAAGAAGAAGAAACATGGCTATGGCACAGAAGATTAGGGCATATTGGCTTTGAAAACCTGACAAAAATATCCAACAAGAATGTTGTGAGAGACATAAGAATGTTGTGAGAGACATTCCTTCTTTGAAGAAACCCTCAAATGATATATGTGCATCTTGTCAAAAGAAAAAGCCGACAAGAACATCATTCAAACAAAAGGAGTATCACACTACTCAACCATTAGGGATTATCCACACAGATCTATGTGGACCAGTAAGGACACAAAGTATCTCAGGGAAAAGGTACTTCATTCTGTTTATTGATGACTACTTAAGAATGAATTGGGTAATGTTTTTGAAACATAAATCAGAGGCTCTAGCTAGGTTTAAAGTCTTCAAAAATCAAGTTGAAAATGAGACAAGGAAAAAAATCAAGTGTTTGAGATCTAACAGAGGAGGAGAATACACTTGGATTGACTTTGCAGAGTATTGTTTTGAGAATGGCATCAAGAGACAAACTTCAGCTCCTAGAACACCACAAAAAAATAGTGTTATAGAGAGAAAGAATAAAATTGTTCAAGAGATGGCCAGGACTATGTTGACAGAAAATGATATGGGGAATAAATTCTGGAGAGAAGCAGTTCATACAACAATATATGTTCAGAACAGGTGTATGTTAAGGCCACATGATGACAAAACTCCCTATGAATTATGGTTTGGTAAGAAGGCCATAGTAAAATACTTCAAGGTATTTGGTAGTAAGTGCTATATCAAAAATATCAACCATGATTTAAGGAAGTTTGATGATAGGGCCGATGAAGAAATATTTCTCGGCTACTCCACCTTTAGTAAAGCCTATAAATGATACAACAAGAGATTTCATAAAATTATTGAAAGTATAGACGTAAGAGTTTATGAGCACAAGAATTCTCCTATAGGTTCAAATGGTGAGCTTCCTATTTTTAAAGACTTAGACAGTGAGCAGAATGACTGTAAAACATAAAAAGAGCAGAATGTGACAAATGTTCTAGAACAAAGAGCAGTGGTTGAGATAAATGAAATAGAGAGCAGTCAGATTCTGAGACAGATAAACAAAATAAAAGTGGCTCAAGCAGAGTAAAGAAGAATCACCTTGAACAATTGATTCTTGGTAATCCTTAAGCTGGAATGCAAACAAAGAAGGTGAAAAAAAACAAAACAGATGTTCTCTCTCTTGTCTCACATTGAACCCAAGTTAATTGAGAGGCACATGAAGATGCTAGTTAGTTCAAGGCAATGAATGAAGAGTTGGACTAGACTAAAAAAAATAAAACTTAGGAATTAGTGTCAAGGTCTACAAACAAGAATGTGATAGGCACTAAATTGGTCTACAAAAATAAACTCAATGAAGATGGAAAAATTATAAGAAACAAGGCCAGATTGGTTTGAAAAGGATATGCTCAGGTTGAGGGCATTGATTTTGAAGAAACATTTGCCCTTGTTGTTAGGTTGGAAGCAATCTGGATGTTCCTTGCATTTGCTATGCACAAGAACTTCAAGGTTTACCAGATGGATGTCAAACAACTTTCTTAAATAGGGACTTAGAAGAAGAGGTGTACATTGAGCAATCAGAAGGATTTCAATTGAGTGAGGACCCTACACTTGTTTTTAGATTGAAGAAAGCATTGTATGGGTTGAAGCAAACACCAAAAGTATGGTACTCAAGGCTGGATAATTATCTCTGTCAGTTGGGTTTCAAGAAGGGATTGGTTGATAGCAATCTGTATGTAAAATTTGTTGATAATAGCCAAACTATTGTGGTAGTATATGTAGATGATATCATCTTTGTAGGCCACAAGGATGAATTATGTTAGGATTTTTCTCAGATGATGCAAGATGAGTTTGAAATGCCCATGATTGGTGAACTCTCTTATTTTTGGGTCTACAGATTAGTCAGTTGAAAGATGGGTTCTTTTTATCTCAGACCAAGTACATAAAAGAGATGCTGAAGAAGTTCACAATGGAGGACTGTACACCAGTTAGTACACCAATGATGACTAGTTACAAGTTGAGCAAATATGATGACTCTCTACCAGTTGACCACACTATGTATAGATCAATGATTGGAAGTCTACTCTACTTGACTGCTACAAGGCCTGATATTCTTCAGTCTGTTTGCATGGTAGCTAGATTTCAAGCTAGCCCAAAGGAAACACACGTGGTAGCTGTGAAGAGGATCTTCAGATACTTGAAGGGGACCATAGAGTATGGTCTTTGGTATGCAAAAACAAGGATCTGGTGTTGTTATCGTACTCAGATGTAGATTGGGAAGGTTATATTGATGATAGGAAGAGTAATAGTGGAGGTGCTTTCTATCTTAGCAGAAATTTGGTGGCTTGGTATAGTAAGAAGCAGAAGTCCGTGTCATTGTCTACAACAGAGGTAGAATATATTACAGCCACTTCATGTTGCACACAGGTTTTGTAAATGAAGCAGATGTTGAAGGATCTATGAATTGAGTCAGACAAGCCTATTTCAGTGTTCTATGATAACACTGGTGCCATAAATATCTCCAAAAACCTAGTGATGCACTCTAGAACGAAGCACATAGCCATTTGATATCATTTCTTGAGAGAGAACGTAACAGAAGGAGAAGTTCAGTTGGAGTTCATTCCTACAGCAAAGCAAACGACAGACATCTTCACAAAGACACTTCCCAAGGAATAGTTTGTGTACTTGAGATAGAAGTTGGGAGTGATTATCTTACCCAAGCATTGAGGAGCTCAGAGTGAGGGTCTGCTGATTCTTCAACATCAGTCGGTTCAGACCTCCACTTAGTTTCACCCAAGCTTCATCCTGGTCATGGTTAGATCACCCAGGTTCGGGTCCATAAACAGTGACAATTGCCCTATGAAGACTTATATATATATATATATATATATATATATATTGCTCCCTGTGTTGGACTCTGGGGGAGTCCTTTGATGCTTTTCTGTGTTGATGTGGTATTGAGTTGCTTTTATGGAGAGTCCATAAGATTGGAAAGATGCCGTGGACACTCCTATGTGGCATGTCCATTTGTACTTGTTGTCAAAGGGGGAAAGAGTTCTCATGTGCGGAGTGAGTTGCCAACAATTCCAAAGGGGGAGATTGTTGCACTTTGTATTGTAATTGTTGGCAAAACATGCTAAGTTTGATGTGAGAGACTATCTGTAGGCCATCTAGTGATGTGGCAGAGATATTGGAGTTGTAACATCTTCTAAAGCATGAAAAAAAAGAGAGAGGATGAAGCGAGAAAAAGAAGAGAGAGAAATAGGGGAGAGAATATGGTGGGTGGGACCCACCTTACTGAGGTGGCATGCCACTATGACAGCTAGCTTGGTCTAGGGCCATGGCACCACAGTAGTAGCCATGGCTCAGCCATGCATCTATAAGCCCGCAAGCAGCAAGGCATGCAAGCCTGCCGCAAGCAGCAGGCCAGGAGCCTGTGCGCGCGCATGGCTTGGCATGGCCCTGGCCGTTTCCCCTAGCATGTCCACCTTGTTTGATGAAAGGCTTTGAGAGAAAATCAAGGTATTCGAAGAATGGCCTAGAGAGAAGCACCTCTCGGCCAAAAGTTGCTTCTCAGGGTTTGTTTATAAGAATCTCGGTTACAGTCGCCATTTTTTTAGTTTGGCATGGGCACTTTCATCAAGATAGAAAGGAGAAGATGCGAGATCGGAGGCTAGAATAAAGCCACACATGTCAGATTTAGATCTGACGAATCACAAAAATGCGGGATCCAATAGTTTACTGCAACGCGTTTGGTTCTCTAGCCCTTATAATTGGCCAATTGCAGGTTAATACGGTACCCTGCATTACATGTAATGGGAACCATGATTCAGTGAGACGCATGTACAGTACGGCGGCGTATTTGTCAAGATCTTATGGCCGCAATTGAAGCCGATTGAGCCTGACGCTAACTAGTCGATCTGACGGCCCAGGTCCAGTCCCTCCTTTTTAAGGTTGATCTGACGGCCCTTTGTTATAGATTCCTGAGCAAACCAACTGAAACTCGACAACGCAGCCTGTTACGTCAGTGAGGCTGAGATTCGGTGCTTCACGGGTGTACTAATTGGTTTGAAAAGATTCATTTTCCTTATATTTCATTGGTCAAACTTCAAACCGCCATAACTCACTCATCTGAGCTCCAAATCCAACAGTTCAAGTTGCATTTTCCATATTTTCAGATGCTTTATTCGTTAGGCGGTGTTAGGAGTCTGGACGATGAAGGAAAAAACAAGAAGAAAGGGGATTCTAGGGTTTTGGGTTTGGAATCACTAATCAACCTCTCTGTTACTAATTAATGGAGTCTTAAATGCTCATTAGAGGTTGATAGAGCCATTATTGTACATCAATGGTGATTGTGGAGTTGTGAGAAGGAGAATGGATCTCTATGAGTAAGATATGCTTTGTGAATCAAGTTCTACCATCATTGAAAGCTATTGAAGGTTCCTAAGAGCGGTGTAGAGCTCCAAAGATATCGTCGATCATTCAATAGATTTTGGTTGTGAGATTTTCTCAAATCCCTATCTATTTTTGCTTTCAATATATTGTATGCTGGTATAGGTGAAAATCGTTGAACGCTTAGCTAGTTTGGGTTTTATTGTAGGGCATTGCTATAAGCCCCAAAATTACTCTTTTGTATTGTGTTCAATGAGTACTGGACACTGGCAGTCATAGCCTGAATCGTGGCATTGTTATGCTCTCTCAGTTTTATGTTGAGAAAACACATGGTTAACATCCTTATCTTGTAAAAGACTGAAAGCAGTGTATTGAGTAAATACGGAGCCCATTGGACATTACTTCATGTACTAGCCATTGCACATTGTGGTGGTGAACCACGTAATATCCCTGTGTTGATTGTTTTGCTTTTCTATATATTACGAAGTGCGTGGAATGACTTGCAGGATAGGTGTGTAAATCTGGCAGACATGGCCACTGAGTGGTAGCGAGATAGATTTGCATACGTTTGTGTGTGTGTGATAAATTGGTTCTCCATCAGCTCTGGGTAGCAGTAAAAAAGTCAAAAAAAAATTTATACACTGATTCACCCCCCCTTTCAGTGTCGACTCAGGTTCATTTGTCCTATAGGAATCATTGAATAAATAGCAATAAGCATGTCTCGAAAGAATACCTGGGGCGGTGAATTCAATTAATCAAGAGTCAAAAGCAGAAATTTCACCTCTACCATCAATAGTTTTAATGGGAGCATTTATAATATGGCCAAATAAACCTCGTTGACCAATATCTGTGCAATTCTTCCTATTGCTTTTTCAATGTTTCTTTCCTATATCATCAAACAGTCACCCATTATAACACCAACATTATTTGATTCCAAATTTAGAGCAATACCAATTGTATCCTCTTGAAATTCTACTAATTTACTTACCATTACTTTGTCAAGACCATGAATTCGAGCAATCAAACATAGATGGTTTTGGCATTTTGGGTTTACCTTGGCCCGGCCGGAGGTCATCCTCGCTTCTTCCTTCTTTCTTTGATGTTAGTTGAATGAAAATTTGAAGATAAGACAAGGGTATATTTGGTAAAAAAATAAATTAATGCTAATATGAACAACCAATTTGGTAATTCTCCTTTTAGAGGGGAAGAGATAAAACTTGTAAAATCTTTTTGGATTCAGTCTAGTCAATATTTTTCTTATCATCTTCATCTAAAATATTATCATTTTTATTTACGATTGCATATGCCTCATTAGTCCTTTCATTTTACCGGGCCCCTCTTCCCTCCACAATGCTAGTGGAGGAAGAATCTCCTATGCCACATCAATGGGGCACAGAAAATTGTATCGACAATGAGACCCACATGGCCAGGGAGGAGAAAGAAAAATATCATGATGTAAGAGAGAATGGGAGAAAATCCCCACATTAACAGTGTCAAGAGTCTCAAATCCTTCTGTAAGCTGACAATCTTGCCAGGAAAGTCTTGTCCCTGTCGTGTAAGACAGTTAATGGTGACCATTAACCACTCCTTGGCTAACAAGCAATGGCTAGTACACCTGGCATGAAATAATAATTCTGAGCGTTGGATATGTAGAGAATGAGTGAATTGACCATGCATCAAACTTTAGAGTCTAATTCAATCAAATACTCTCTTGTGTATGATAATACCTTTGACAGGGTTGTATTTTTGGTTGAAATGGGATGGTGTTCAAACTCCCGAGATGCAGTCTAGACAGCGGGCCCTCCCCTTTCTGACTGGACTGACTCGGGGAAGGGTCAATCTCCTCCGGAGCATGCTTCACAGCCACTCATTCGTCCTGACGAAAGGTATACAAATCTCTCTCTCAGCGATTCCTTTCTCCGCTAATCACCCCTTCCCAACCAGCCCGCCCGATCGATCTTGTAAGATCTCCGCTATTAGCAATGCATTTTCATGTATGTCCGCAAATTTCAATTGGGCTGAAAATTTACAAGTGAATAGACTTCACAAGAATTAAAATTAAACTAGAACTTTAATTTATATTGAAAAATAATCAACACATTCCAAGAACAAGACTACATACCAAAACACTATTTTTGTCATTTAAGACAGTATTCTTGACTTAGATTACACACTAATAATGCATACCAAAAATAACCCAAAATATATTGAAGGGTGACCATTATTGTATACCTTAACGAGGAAAGAGGAATAGTCAACTTTTAATTGTCTGTAACCAACTTAAAGAAGAGCCCACAAAAATGCTTTTGAGTTAAAAGTGTTTTTTTTTATTTTTAGGTAATACTTTTGGAGGAAAGAAATCTTTCTGATAACGTTGAATAAGAACTAATACGGAAGGCGAAATAACAAAATTACTTTTAAAAATATGAACAGAAAAAATAATAAAAACATTACAAATGAATATTACCAAATGCCCAACCCATTGTCTGAAAGTTTATTGAAGTCCATAGGAGTCTCTCCTATTTGAAAAATTCATGCTTTTTCATATACACTCCTTTGTAAAATTGGATGCATTATTGACGTTTAATTGAAAAATATGCCAATTTGCATTACATCAAAATGGTTCACCTAATATCATATATCCATAGAAATGCAAACCTTTAACTCTTTTTTTTTTTTTTTAATTTTAATTTTTCACAATGCTTTAATCTGCCTTATACACTATATCCACTTTTATGAGCAGGGCATTTGACAAAGATATGAGTATTATTTTTTTTTTCCTAAAGTATTGATTTCTGTCCCCATAGCCTCTCTCCATTTTGGGTTGTTGACGGATTTCAATCGTTTTCTGTCGCCCAACTGTGTCAATCATCCATCAAACAAGTTGTGACATTAGGCATGCATATTGATGCAGCCCAGCTCGTTCTATGGACGACTGAATAGGTAGGTAACAGGAGAAGATTTTTATCTGATCTCGAATGCCTATAGGAAGGTTTTTGGTTCCCTTTCTAATGATATAGCAACAGGAAAAAAAAGTACAGTGACTATAAAAGAGTCGATTATGCAATTACATGGAAGATATAGAATGTGACAAATACGGAAATATTATTCTTCTGAAATCAAACATGCATTTGGAGTTGATCTGGAAAGAAATCCTCTCCCACGGCAGGAGGTTCCTGCCGTTGATCTAAGGGCTAGGGATCAGTCAGCCCGCCTACCAATACATAGAGAAGTGGGCCGACTAAAATCCCGCCCTTGACAGGCAACAGGTGGGCGAGAGAGGATTTTTTTTTCAGTTGATCTTGAGTTGGAGGACACCATTTCCATACTCAATGATTAAAATAGTGATTTCTCTTTTTGATTGAGAATAGTGTTAGTGGCTACAGCAGTTTTACCCATCTCTCTACTCCCAATAATAAATACTCGTCGACCACGTTATATAGGAATCATCGAATCAATAACAATAATTATATCCCGAAATAACACTTAAGGTGAGAGATTCAATTAACCAAGAGTCAAATGCAGAAATTTCACCACAACTAAGTACTATCAACAGGTTTAATGGGAGTATTTATAATATGGCCAAATAAGCCTCGTTGACTTGGTTCTGAGCCTTTCTTGTTATTGAATTTAAGGTGTTTTTTTCCTGTATCATCGAATCATCACCCATTAATATAATACCACCATTATTTGATTCCAAATTTAAGGCAATACTTATTGTATCCTCTTGAAATTCAATTAATTCACCCACCATTATTTAGTCAAGATCATGAATACGAGCAATCAAACATAGATGGTTTTTGCATTTCGGGTTTTGGACCCGATGTAGTCAATATTTTTCTTATCATGTTCTTCTATTATATTATAATTTTTATTTTTTATTTACGATTGCATATGCCTCATCGATCCTTTCGTTTCATAGGGTGTTCCCCCCTGCTCCTGAATCTTGCCCGAATCTTCCACACCAGACTAATGGGGCATGATGACCCATATGGTCGGAGAGAAGAGAAAAAAAATCAAAATGTAAGAGAGAATGGGAACACTACAATCTTGTTCAAGGGGGTTTCTGAGTAAATGAAATAGAAACTGAGGAGATTTAGGGCTATGGATATGACGACGACAATGGCAATTGAGAAGATGACGACAACGGCAAATGAGAAGATGGCGGTAGCTGAGACGATGACGGTGAGAGTTAGGGCAACGACAAGTATGAGAGTTGCAGGTGAGAACGATTGAGAGAGAAAATAAGGGAAACTGAATATACCACACGGGGAACGGGAAATAGATCATTTGTAGAAAAATGATGCCGTAGGACTGCGTTTGGCCACGGGAACTTAGATCCCGTGGGCTAAAATGATTTTTGGCCACGGGAATTTAGATCCCATGAGCTAAATGATTTTTGGCCATGGGAATTTAGATCCTGTCGGTATCTAAATGATTTTTGGCCACGAGCCCGTGGGCTAAAATGATTTTTGGCTAATGGAATTTAGATCCCATCAGTTAAAATGACTTTTTGGCCTTGAGAATTTGGATTCCATCGGTGTATAAATGATTTTTGATCATTGGAATTTAGATCCTGTAGGCTAAAATGATTTTTTGCCACTGGAATTTAGATCCCGTTGGCTAAAATGATTTTTGATCACGAGAACTTAAATCGCATTGGTTAAAATGCTTTTGGTGATGAAATTTTAAATACCGTTACCAATTTCTATCGCCAAAAATGATTATTGTTGTAGTGGAAAAAAATCCCCACATTGACATGTGAGGAGCGCCAAATCTTTCTGTAAGCTGACAATTGCCAAGAAGGTCTGCCTGTCCCAGCCGTGTGTAAGACTGTTTGGCCATTAACCACCCTTTGGTGGGAAAAAAAAAGAATATTTTCAATACAACTAAGATTTACAGTCGGATTGGAGTGATAAACTCTACTACCCTCAAAATCAAGTCGTATATGGCAGTAACGATTTCACTGTTTTGGACTTCAAAACAATGGCTTTGTAATCGTCAGGCTTTTAGCATGAGGGAGATGGGTTTTGGTTAAAAAACAAATGAAAAAAACTAAAGCAAAACCAGACCTAAATTGGTGTTTCCTTTGATTCATGATATTGTTAACAATAAGACTAGGGTCTTTCCCCCGTAGTCTAGGTGTTACTTAGCCCTACTAGCTCAGTCAAGACAAAATCGGAGTTTAGGGTTCTCCGCTCTCATTAATTGGTCTTGGGCACGGTACTGGCAGCAATCCCTATAGCAATAGAAGTTTGGGACCGAAACAGTCAGAGGTTGTTGGCGGAGCTCTTTGGAGGCAAGAATCAATCACGCAATTGCTAGTGTGCCCAGCAAGAAATGATAATTTTGAGTGTTGATTGGATATGTAGAGAATGTTGTGAATTGACCATGCATCAAATTTTAGAGCCTAATTCAATCAATACCCTCCTGTGTATGATATGCTATGAGCAATGCATTTTCATGTACGTCTGCAAATTTCATTTGGGCTGAAAATTTACAAGCAAGTAGAATTCACAAGAATTAGAATTAAACCAAAACTTTAATTTATATTGAAAAATAATCAACACTAAGTTAGGTGACACCTTAGACAACAGAACCAAAATCTTACAATCTTCACCATACACCCTCAAGCTCGGACATGTTCCAGTTTGGAATATACAGACCAACTTAACATAAGGGAAAGATAATTTGAAAGGAAAGACTACCACAAATAAAGAAAACAAAAGAAAAAAAATGCATAATATTTAGGATTTTAACCTCAGCAAGAAGAAAAAACAATTGATATTCTTTACTGGCAACAGAGATTATTGAACTAACAACATCTACATATAATTAGGTACTACCCATGCTAGTGGTGGTCGGATCCTCTGCAAAGCAAAAGAGCTGTACTTGAAAAATCTCTTTTCTTCAAGGTTAAAAGCAACAAGATTAAGATGAGCCACATTAGGATCATCTTCCAACCATCCCTTCCAGAAGTATTCAGCAAAATAGATAGAATTCGTTTTACACTCAGGAAAATCATGAACTGATAGAGAAATCGCACAACTGGAGCCCAAAAACAGTAGACGATCATACAAACTTGTAATTTCAAACCAAGTCTTCCTACTCGGATCAAACCTGCAAACACTACATGAAGCTGATATATAAGGGTTAGGCCCACTTCCCTGCCTGTCTCGAAACCAGAGAAGAACTTGCAACAGATCCCCCGAGGACTCCACCAAATACCTTTTCTTAATAAACCAATTTCCATTTGGCTGGGGAAGTTCAACAGAAAATCCCTTCAATGGAGGAGCAGCCTCTGTTGGCTTACGATGAAAAAGGTCATGAACATCCCAAGCCTCAATAGAACCATGAGCATCAAGCACCAATAACAACCCATTAAAATACAGAATATCTTCACAGTATTTAATTGAAGTTCTTGTTCTATCTAATTGGGTCCATGAATCAGATCCTGCTTTACAGAAAACCAATCCAGAGAATCCAGCTGCCACGACCATGTAATTGTTATCAACCAAAGGATCAGCAGTAACAATAGCTTTACTAACAAGCGTAACCCTCAATCTTCCAGGGGATATAGAACACTCACGATCGGGCCCATGTCGGCGAATCTTGTAATGATCAATTTGACCAGACGATTCAGACCTAATAACGGCAAGAACACTAGGGAAGGTTTCAGTAGGTGGGAGATGGATTACAGCTCCAGAAAAAGGGTTCATGAGAAGAACACGGCAGAATCCATCAAGGATTACAAGCCAGCCAAAGGAGGAACCAACGCATCTGCTGTGACGAATCTCTTTTGGGAGCTTGATCTGGTAAACTTTCTTGTCTTGGAGATTAAAGAACTTGCGAGTTTCTGTTCCTTCCAGGCCTACTTTGACAGGAAGCATCAGCCATGGAAGTTGAGGCAATGGAGGATATGATTTCTCGGGTACAACAGAATACCATGAGTTGCAGACAGCACCGAAATGAATGCTATCGACCATCGGAAGACGTCGTCGGACAGGACCCAAGAGATCCTTTGGGAGCTCTGACCAGTTTACTAAGGCCATTAAAGATTAAAAAGAAAAGGAAAAACTAAAAACAAATGAAGAACCCAACTGCAAATCTGCAATTGTGAAGTTAGAGAACACTGAGGTGAGGCGTGGTCTCTGTGCTTTGATTTATATATCTTTACTGTAACGGTCATTCATTGCTTTTCAGGCTATTAGCTCATCAATATACCCTTTTGTCTTCATATTTTACTGTCACTCGGTATCTGTGAGGAATGACAGATAAAATCCAGTTCAAAAATGTTCAAAAGAAATAAAAATGGAAATCTATTGTAAACTGATGATGAAACTCTACTCCATTACATTTAAGTTACTTATAAGGTGATGGTGTACTTAGTCCCATTCAGTTAATAAGTATTAATGTGTAAAGATTTTCCTTGCCTTCCATTTCTATATTTAACGTTTCTTTGATCCCAGAAGTGCACTGGATTGGAGTTTCCGCTTTTGCAGCTGGGAAGAAACGAAAAAAAATGTGGTCATGGTTTGGATATAAAGTTTGATATTGAGTAGTTCCATCAATATATCCTATTAATTAGTTCGTAGCTGTGAAGAAGAGGTTGCGGTTGTGTTTTCCATTGAAGATAATTCTCGGCAATGAGTTTGAGAGAGAGATGATGATGGACATTCTGGGGAGATACCATGGAATAGGGTGAAGAGGAAATGATTGCCCAAGACATATTTTTACCAGGGGTGGAACGATGGTCTTCTGATAACATGTTAAAGTAGAGGTTTGAATTTAGAATCAAACTCGCTTATCACTTGATCAATGGGATGAAGAATATTTATAAAGTTGTAGATACATTAATCCTAAGCTGGAAGAGTTTGTTATACATTCGAACTTCCTCCTATTTCGTAAGAAACTGAATTACATGTGTTACAACGTACTAACAAATATTCGAAATTTGAATGTAAGATATTTTCTCAACTAAATAACAAATAGTTGAAATTAGAAAAACCATTAGGATAGATTTTCCTTAAAACTTATCAGATAATGCTCCGTCGACTTGTCACGTCGCCACTCATTGATTTTATCCGTACCTAAGTACCCAACAGGGAACAATAATTTTTTAATTAGATTTCCATGAAATAAGTGATTTTCCCGACATTATACAATAGTCAGTAATTAATTTTTATGACTCCTTGCAAGGTTCACAATCAAAATCACAGTAGGTTCAAATACATCCCAAGAATGAGACAACATATCAAAACACTATTTTTGTCATTTTAAATGGTATTCATGCCCTAGATTGCACACTAATAATACTTATCGAAAACAGCCTAAAATATATAGAAGGGCCACCATTATTGTCTACCTAAAGGGTGAAGGAGGAATAGTCGACTTTTAAAATTGTTTGTTAACCAATTTAAAAAAGAGCCTATAAAAATGCTTTTGGGTCAAAAATATTATTTATTTATTTATTTATTTTTTGTTTTTTTATGTTTTCGCTTCTAAGTAATACTGCTGTAGGAAAGAAATATTTTTTTGATAACGTTGAGTAAAATGTAATTTTAAACAAAAAAAAAAAAGAAGAAAAAAAAAGAAAAAAAAATAAGGAATTGAAATACTTAAGGGCGACACAATAACATAATTATTTTAAAAAATATTGTTTTAATAGATCAGAAAAACAATAAAAACACTACAACTGAATATTACCAAACACCCAACCCATTGTCCAAAAGTTTATTGAAGTCCACAAAGGAAATTATTTAATTTGCAAATTATAGTCTCTCCTATTTGAAAAATTCGGGCTCTTCCATGTACACTCCTTTGTAAGATTGGATGCATTATTGATATCTAATTGACAACTATGCCATTTGCAATACACCAAAATAGGTAACCAATTCATAATGTCATGTAATGTCATATATCCATAGAAACACACGCCTTTGCTTTTTTTTTTTTTTTTTTTTTTTTTTTTTTTTATTTCTGTCGCCATAGCCTCTCTCCATTTTGGGTTCTTGAAGGGTCTGAATTGTTTTCTGTCACCCAGCTGTGCCAGTCATCCATTGGATGGGCTGGGATGCTCGGCACACATGCTGATGCAACCCAGCCATTCCATGGATGACTGAACAGAAGACTTTTATCGGTTCTTGAATGCCTAGTGGAAGGTTTTTGATTCACTTTCTAAAGATATAGCAACAGAAAAAATAAAATAAAATAAAGGTACAATGAGTACAAAAGAGTTGATTACTCTCCATTTTGGGTTCTTGAAGGATCTGAATCGTTTTTGAACAATTTTGAAAATAAATTTGAATGTGTTGAACTCAATGAATTCTGTGCCATTCTTATATATAAGGTATACAGGTGAGAAACTTTGGGTGAATCCCATTGATTGGGTAACATGTACAAATCAATTTGACAATCAGAATCTGATTGATTCGGTTATAGGTACAAATCAATTTTAAAATTCAAACTTGTGCTGATGTGTCATCCTTATTCGAAAGAGGATTTGGTAGGAGTCTATCCATATTTTTGGTAATTTGAATTTTTGAATTTGTATTCGAATCACCAACTGTATGGATAACATCCCCCCCCCAATCGCATTGGCTATTCATAGATGGTAAGATTGTTTCAGAGAAGTTTGAAACGAGGCTGTGGAAGACCCTTTGTGAATATGTTTGCGATCTATTCTTTGCTTGGAACCAACCGAATATTTAGAGCTCCATTGGCAACTTGTTCGCGGACAAAATGGAAGTCTATTTCTATGTGTTCCGTCCGTGCATGGAAGAGGATTGGTGGCCAGATAAGTTGCTCCTATATTGTCACAGAACAGTGTTGGTGTGGGAATTGAAAGCCCAAGGTCATTTAGTAATTGTTTGACCCACTGAATCTCGGCAGCAGTATTAGCCAAGCTTTTATACTCGGCTTCTGTAGAGGATCGGGCCATAGTCTTTTGTTTCTTTGAGCTCCATGCAAATAAATTGTTACCGAGATAAAGACAGTATCCACCTATTGATCGGCAGTCCTTGGGCATCCAACCCAATTTGCATCGGTAAAGGCCCTTAATTTCATAGCAAAAGAAGTATGAATTTGTAAACCCATAGTGATGGTGCCTTTGATGTACCGCAATATCCTTTTCACAGCTTGCCAATGCTCAGTTGTAGGATTGTGCATATGCTGGCATACTCGGATAACAGAGAAGGCAATATCTGGCCTTGTGATGGTGAGATACTAGAGAGCCCCTATGGTGCTTCGATACAATGTAATATCTTGAAAAGGAGTTCCAACTTGATGAGAGAGAGGAGCTGTTGAGCATGGGGTTGGTAGGTGTTTAGAACTGTCCATTGAAGATCTTTTTAGAAGATCGAAGACAAATTTTACTAGTGAAAGATGAATTCCTACTGGAGTTTTGTTTATCTCAACCCCTAGAAAATAATGTGGAGTTTCAAGATCTTTTATAGCAAATGTAGTGCCAAGATCACTAAGAACCTGTTCCACCATCCTTGAATTGGATCCTGTGACTATAATGTCATCAACATATACAAGGCAATACAACTTGTATTGTTGTGTATTTTTGACATATAGTGTATTATCTGAAGCTGAGATTGAGAATCCGATTGAGAGTAAAAAAGTAGCCAGCCGTTGGGACCAAGCTCGTGGAGCTTGTTTCAGACCATAAAGTGCCTTCTTGAGTCTGCAGACATGTGTAGGATAGGATGGATCAAAAAAACCCTACGGTTGAGGCGTATAGACAGTTTCAGTTAGAAATCCATTTAAAAATGCATTTTGGATATCTAGCTGCCTTAAATACCATCCATTGGATACGGCAAGTGGTAGGACCAATCTGATTGTTGTGTGTTTCACAACTGGACTAAAGGTGTTGAAGTAGTTGACTCCTTCTCTTTGATGAAAGCCTTTAGCCACTAGTCTTGCTTTGTACCTTGAGACTGTCCCATTAGGTAATCATTTTATTCGATATACCCATTTGTTACCGACCAAATTCATGGATGGATGTGGTGGAACTAGTTCCCATGTACCATTCCTTAGGAGTGCATAAAACTCATCACTCATGGCTACACACCATTTGTGATCCTTGCTGGCCGCAGTCAAGGATGTTGATTCAATATCAGTCTGTGATAAATTTACTAGTAATGCTTTAGGGATTGGATAGGTAGTCACAAGTAGATTGACTTATTGATAGGTTTGACAACCTCAACTTGAGATTTTGTTACCATTTGACGAGGCACTGGTTGCGGGACTGTTGGTAAATGAACTTGGGATGGATTGGGTATTTGTGTATCGAGATTATTTGGTGGTGGTGAAGTGGTCAAGGTGTCAGTTTGTAGTGGTGGAGGGTCGGGTGTAAGAGGTAGTAATGGTTGATTAGAGGGGGTGATTGGCGGATGTGGGTTGTCAACTATGTGAGGAATAATGTTATCATGTGTTATGAGGATGGGGAATTAGGAATACGGGTAGGTTGGGTTGTAAGAGGGGTGTTGAATGGGAAGCAGTGCTCATCAAATGTGACATGTCAGGATATATAGGTGCGGCCTATTTTGGAATCATAACAGTCACACCCCAATTCTGGACTAACCAGAATAGTGTGACGAACCATAAATAAACCAACGGTTCAACTAGGATCTCCATTAGGTAGTACCCACCATATCAACCACATACACTTTCCACAGAAATAATCAGAGAAAAATAACAAATAAGCGGAAGTCTTATAGATAATGAATTGAGTGTCTAACAATGATATAATAATTAATTAATTGAATTATTTTTCAAAAACTCAAGACATAAAGGTAAATAATCCATTACATGTTTCAATAACCAAATATAGCTAAATTAATAAAAAATGCACTGGTTGCACTTGCATGAAGGATCATGCGTATCTTCAACAGCTTCTACATCCATGGCCGCAACGTGTCCATACATCGGCTCATTCACATAATCATCAACAGTAGAACCTGCATCATCAACTAAAATATTCGACGTCGAAAGGGTGGTGAGCACACATCACGGCTCAGTGAGCAAACAAAACAATGCAACAAACATATGCATGCATTCAATTCATATCTTTTGGTCTGGTTTTTAAGTTTGCAATATGCTATAGAAATGTTTGGTAGCCTCTGTACCTCTATACACAAGTGTATGAATCTACCCAATGGATCAAACACCATTACCTTCCCACATGCACCCACCATGGAATAGAGATAGAGCTAAAGTGTTCGGATCACACATTGCTAACACTTCCCCTGATGCCCTACCCATACCAACACGTAAGCTCCTATTGGAAAGGGCTTGCAAACTGGGCTCGCAACTAATCAATCCTAAATGTCATCTAGTGTATCCAAGACCTCACCCCAGCATCCCTCAATACGTCCATAGAGATAGAGCTAAAGCCCCCCGGCAGAATCCAAGACTACACGGTCCGAGACCACCTCCCCTGATGCCCTACGACGTAGTAGTTCTGCTAAGGTAATGACGATATGACGATGTCAGTGGGCAAGACTTGAGGAGAGATAGAGATAGAGTCTGGTGACCAGGTCAGAGACTACAATGCCACGTCCTCCCCCTGATGCCCCACTCACATCTAACAGATTAACCATACACACACAATCACATGCCTATTCCTATCAACATCAATCAATATGGTAGTAAATAGACATAAGTAAATATGCATGAGCAGTAATAACATTGGATGACATATGAGATGCACATTTACAAGCATACAAACATTGCATCATTCATGGCATTGGACACAATAAAATAATAATTTGTTATTATCCAATTAGTTTAGGTCTTGTTCCCTCACCTGTTAGCAAAACTCGATCTCCTTCCAAGACTTGTAATTCTCGTTGAATCGATTCAATAACCTAAAAGTTATATGAATTTAAGTTAGAGTTCATATGTAACATGTTACACTAGTCAAAAATTGAAACAGAGTACTGATAGGTGTCTGATTGATCCTATGGTCACATATTGTATTGACCTTACTACCTACGGTCGATACCCTATGGTCGCACCACATGCAACCGTACCTGCGACCATTTGGTTTCTGAATTCTTTTCGAATGCTTATGGTCGATACTTTGATCATGCTGGTCATGCTATGGTCGACCGTAGCTGTGACCTTGAGATTTCTGGTTACAAACTAAATTCAATCCAAGTCCTTCTTGGGTCAACTCTTCAGCTCTTCAATTGGGTTTATCCTAATGATTATTCTAAGGCTAAGTTTCTTAGTTTTACCAACTAATTACTCTAACCTATTCTCCATGGTTTCCCATTGGAGGCTTGCTTAGCAATTCCCATGGTTGCATTCTTACGTTGGGTTTGGTATCTCAATTGACATTAGAAACCTTTACTCCTAGTGTTCTAAGGCTACAAAGACAAGGTTCATACCTTACTTGTTGCAGAGAGTCTGTGGAACTCTTCTCTCAGTCTCCTCCTTAGTTTTCTCTTCTTCTCCTCTTTTCCTTCTCTTTCCTTATCTTTCTTTAGGGTTTACTAATGTTCTAAAAGAGTGAAAAAGGCTGAGGAACGTCTTTTATATAGAGAAATATTTTTTTTTCAATATAGAGTTCTTCAACATTAGGAAAGAAATCCTCCTCAAATTAGAAAAGTTTCCATCTCGGAGTCTAATCTGGGGTTTCACGGTCATTGGCCTACGGTCGCAGAATCCGTTGCCTATAGGATCCAAAACATCGACCGTAGGGTCGTGGATTAGTGACCTTTGTTTCTTACCTTGTGGTCGACCATACCTACCTAGGTATTCAACCATATGCATACTTTTGAGCATTTTTAACTCGATTCATACCTGGTTTTGTAATCCATCTTCACACGATCGGTCCATTTGGTCCAGCAATGATGAGAAGACCTGGCATGACACAGTTAGACCAAGTTAGTGGAGTGCGGGTCTTACAACTCCCCCCCCCCCCTTTACATAAATTTCGTCCTCGAAATTTACACATACCATTCGAGTTGAATAAGTAAGGATATTGCTTCTACATAGTGTTTTCTTCTTTCCATGTAATTTCTTCCACATTTTGGCTTCTCCAAGTAACTTTAACATAATAGATGACACGGTTGCGAAGAAATTGAACCTTCCGACTAGTAATTTCAAATGGTACTACTTCGAACGTCAAGTCTTCAGTCAAATCCGGTGGATCCATTGTTAACACGTGTGTTGGATCTCTGACATACTTCTTCAGTTGTGAGACATGGAATACAACATTTACACTAGAGATTGATGGTGGTAGTGCTAATTGATATGCTACCTTTCGACGCCTAACTAGAACTTCATAAGGTCTAATATATCTGGGACACAACTTTCCCTTCTGTCTGAACCTTTTTAAACCACGCATAGGAGATATTTTTAGAAATACCTTATCACCTATGGTGAATTCGAGATCTCTACATCGATTATCTGCATATTACTTCTGACGGTTCTGAGCTGTTCGGACTCTTTCTTTGATGATGTCGACCACTTGACATGTCTCTTCAACAAACTCTAGTCCAATAACACTATGCTTTCCAATTTCGTTCCAAAACAAAGGAGTTCGACACTTTCTACCATACAGTGCTTCATAGGGCGACATCTGTATTGTACCTTGATAGCTGTTGTTATAAGTGAACTCGACCAATGGTAACTTCTCATCCCATGATCCCTTAAAATCAATTACACAAGCTCAGAGCATGTCTTTTAAAATTTGAATGGTGTTCTCTGATTGTTCGTCTGTCTGAGGATGGAATGCGGTACTAAACTTCAATGTTGTACCCATAGCCTTCTGTAATCCTTCTTAAAACTTTGAGGTAAAGCGTGGGTCTCTGTCAGACACAATGCTTTTAGGTACACCATGTAATATGACAATATTATCCACATACAGCTTAGCTAACCTCTCTAGTGTAAATTGAGATCATATAGCTATGAAACGAGCTGTCTTAGTCAAACGATCTATGATCACTCAAACTGCGTCAACTACTCTAGAAGTCAAAAGTAACCTGGCGACAAAGTCCATAGTGATACAGTCCCATTTCCATGCTGTACTTGTAGTGATTGTAACAAGCCTGCAGGCCTTTGCCTTTCAGCCTTTACTCGTTGACAATTCAGGTACTGCGACACAAACTTAGTTACATTTACTTTCATTCCCCTCCACCAATGAGTTTCTTCAGATCATGATATATCTTTGTACTTTCAGGATGTACCGAATAAGTAGTGGTATGGGCTTCCTTCATTAGTCTGTGTCTAATATCCAAATCTTCATTCTCAGGAACACATACTCTCCTTTTGTATCTTAATACTTCTTCAGAATCTAAAGTGAAATTAGGGTTGGTCCTACCTTTTTTAAGGTCTTCTTTCACTGTTCTCAAATAGGGGTCTAACTGAATAGCTGTTTTCACTTCATCTATCAGATCGGGTACAATCTTCAATGTAGCAAACATGTTTAAGAATCAATGAATAAACCCCCGATTGGTTGGTCCATCAGAAGTATCAACCACGAACTGCTCATTGCTGCAATTGAATACTTTTTTGGCGTCACACATTGCAACATTGGTATTGGCTTCTTCCTGAGGTCTTGTCATTGTTTTTCTACTTAGTGCATCAGCAACTACATTAGCCTTCCCTGGATGATACTGGATATCACAATCATAATCCTTCAGCAATTCTAGCCATCTCCTTTATCTCATGTTCAACTCCTTCTGATTGAAAAGATGAGTAAGACTCTTATGATCTGATTTAATATGAAATTTCTCTCCATACAAATAATGTCTCCATATCTTGACAGCATGTACTACTGCTGCTAGTTCCAAGTCATTAGTGGGGTAGTTCTTTTCATGAGTCTTTAATTGTCTAGATGCATACGCGATCACTTGCTCTCCTTGCATGAGAACGCGTCCCAAACCTAACCTAGACGCATTGGTGTACAAGATAAATGGTTGTCCTGGGATCAGAATAGTCAAGATAGGAGCTGATATTAATCTTGCCTTAAATGTTTAGAAACACTCTTTACACTTGTCTGTCCAAACAAACTTTTCTCCTTTCTTAGTCAGAATGGTGAGTGGTACTGCGATTCTAGAGTAATCTTCCACGAATCGTCGATAATAACCAGATAAACCTAAGAAACTTCTGATTTCTGCAACGTTCTTAGGTGCTTCCCATTTCACAATAGCTTCAATCTTGCTAGGATCCACTTTAATTCCTTCAGTTGATACAACATGGCCTAAGAAAGAAACTTCATTTAGCTAGAATTCACACTTTGTAAATTTAGCATAAAACTTCTCTTTTCTTAGTCACTGTAGAGTGACTCTTAGATTTGTAATATGAGTTTCTTTGTCCTTGGAGTAGACTAGTATGTCATCAATGAATACGATGACTGAAAAATCCAACATATCGTGGAATACCCGATTCATAAGTTCCATAAAAGTTACGGGTGCGTTAGTCAATCCAAAAGACATAACTAAAAATTCATAATGTCCATATCTGGTTCTGAAGGCTGCCTTCGAAATATTGTCTTCCTTAATCTTCAATTGATGGTATCCTGACCGAAGATCAATTTTGGAGAACACTTTGGCACCTTACAACTGGTCGAATAAGTCATCAATCCGAGGCAACGGATATCTGTTCTTGATCGTGAGCTTGTCTAATTCTCGATAATCTATACAAAGTCAAACGTTACTATCACACCCCAATTCTGAACCGACCAAAATGATGTGATGAACCGTCCATAGACCAATGGTTCAACCAGGATCTTGAATAGGCCGTATCCATTCGATTAAACCAGATACATTCCACAAGCAAAATCAGAGTAAATAAACTATAATGGAAGACTTTAATACTAATGAACTGAGTATCTGACAGTGATAGCATAATTAAGTATCCAATTATCTCCAATATACCATAAGATATAAAATAAAGTAAAATAATCAATTACATATTCCCATAACTAAACAATTAAGCTAATAAAAAACACATGAGTTGCACTCGCATGACGAATCATGCACATCTTCTTTAACTTCTACGTCCATCGCAACAACGTATCCATGTGTCGGCGCATTCATATTTTCTTCAACAGTAGGACCTGCATCAAGAACTAAAAATATTCGACGTCGAAAGTGTGAGCACACATCACGGCTCAGTGAGCAAACAAAATAATGCAACAAACATATGCATGCATTCAAATCATATCTTTGGTATGGTTTTAAGTTTGCAATATGCTATAGAAAGGTTTGGTGGCCCCCGCACCTCTATACACGAGTGTGTGAATCCACCCAATGGATCAAACACCATTGCCGTCCCACATGCACCCACCATGGAATAAAGATAGAGCTAAAGTGTCCGGATTAAACGTCAACACTTCCCCTGATGCCCTACCCATACCAATACGTAAGCCCCTATTGGCGAGGGTTTACAAACTGGGCTCACAACTAACCAATCCTAATGCCAAACAGTGTATCCAAGGCCTCACCCCAGCATCCCTCAATACGTCCATAGAGATAGAGCTAAGGCCCCCCGATAGAGTTAGAGACCACATCCCCTGATGCCCTACAACGTAATAGTTCTGCTAAGGTAATGGCAATATGACGATGTTAGTAGATAAGACTTGAGTAGAGATAGAGCTAGAGTTGAGTGACGAGGTCAAAGACCACCATGCCACGTCCTCCCCCTGATGCTCCACTCACATCTAACACACTGACCACAAACATACATTCACATGCCTATTCCTAGCATCATCATCATTATCATGTTATAAATAAACAGAATTAAATTTACATGAACAGTAATAATAGGAATATTGGATGACATGTGAGATGCACATTACAAGCATACAAGCATAGAATCAATCATGGCATCAAACTCAATAAAGTCAACAGTTTATTATTATCCAATTAGTTTAGGTCTTGTTCCCTCACCTTTGATCGATGGTTGTTCCTCTTCCAAGCTTTGTAAATCACTTTTGGACCACTTGAAAACCTAATAAATTTATGGATTCTAAGTTAAAGTTCATATTCATTAATTACAGTGTTTAAATATCCCATCTGAAATTAATCAAACCTCTAGAAGCTGAGTGGTCACAGGTGTGACTGCACCTGTGGTCTCAGTTTCTGCGACCACAAGTTGTGTGGTCACATATCATGCGACCACACCCTCCTTGGAAACTTTTTGAGGGCGTGTGGTCGATACATGTGCCTCGTGTGGTCGACCATAGCTAAGACCACACGAGTGTTTGGTTGACTTTCATTCTCAGTCTAATCCCTTTATGATTTGATTCTTTGAACTATCATTAGGGTCCTTCCTATGATTGATCTATGACCTTAATTTCATATTTTTTCACAATCATCTACTCTAACCTACTCTTCATGGATTTCTTTTAAGTTTCCGCCTATGGGTCTCATGGTTGAGATCCTACTTTGAATCAATACTTCCTTCATGATCTATTCTAAGCATTCAACTAATGTAGGAGATGTTTTCATACCTTAAAATTGCTGAAGAATCAGAGCTCTCTCTGAAATTCCTCCTCTTAGTGTTTGTTTGGTAACACTTTGACTTCGGCTCCCTGACTCTTGCTTTGGAGTCATTTTTGAGCTCCCACTATTTTTCAGAGCTTATTGAGAGTAGGAGCTTATTTGATAACGCTGCTCTGGAATCAATTCCAAAGCTCATTGAGAGCAGGAGGTTGTTTGGTAAAAATGAATCTGGAATGGATTCAGATCTAGTGGTGGTGGTGGTGGCGGTAGTAGTGGTGGTGGTGGCAGCGACAGTGATGATGGGCGATGTAAGACCTGTATCAAACTAACCCGGTCTTACCACCTTGAACCAGGTCTACCCATCATAGATGAGCCAAATGGACCTAGTGCGTGAAGGAGATCACGATCCCAGGAATTAAATTGACCCAAAAACACTTAAATTAAGGGGAGGGTCGCATACCCAGCAAGGGAGGGTCAGACCCCCCAAGATAGAAGTCAGACCCTCAGTTTTACATGGGGGGTCGGACACTTCAGGAACCAGGGGTCGACGGGATCTCCGAGCCCCCCTATCGACCCCCGGTACTCGGTAAATCTGAAAATTAAGAAAGTTTCCTAATTTCGATGGGATTCCTTCCAAATCTCAATGGGACTTATTTTAAGAGTTTCTACTCTATAAATAGAACGTCCCTAAGCCTCTTTTACTCCTTTTACAACCCTAATTGAATTGAGAGAAAGAGAAGAGAAGGAAGAGAAGGAAAAGAGAAGGAAAGAAGAGAAGAAGGCCAAGGAAGAAGAGTTGTAGAGAAAGAGTATTCTTCTCAGGTATGGATACTAATTCCATGAATTGCTAAAGACCTTAGGATAGATAATGCAGAGAGTATGATCTCGGAGAAACCCAAACCATCAACCTATGGTTAGGTTTTCATGGAAAACCATGGGGGAAAATCATGAAAGTCATATAGGTGGTAGAATCATGGTTCTAGACCATAGAACTTATGTAGAATGGATTATAGGAGCAAGCCATAGGACCCCAAACACGAAGAATGGATTTAAGGAAGAAAATCGACTAAAACCTACAGGGGGTCGCATGAGGGGTCGATGGCCAATCGACCCTACCAGACCTGAGCATCGACCCCCAATGTTTGGGAAGTCCAGAATAGGGGTGGTCGCACCCAGGGTCGATCATTACTCAGACCCACCCCCAGTTAACAGAATGGTTTTTAAAATCAGAATTAATTCTAATTAAATTCTATCGACTTTGTTAGGCCTTCTAGCAATATAATAACAATATAAAGGTGATCTTAAAGCTTGTAAGAGGATCTATTAGCAAGCTAAGGTGTGGAAACAGAACTCTAAACTTATTGGTTAATAACAAACTGTTTTCTCTTTTCTTGAGTCCAATGCCATGCTTGATCCTATGCGAATATGTTTGTAATGTGCATACAACATGTCATCCAATATTTCTATTATTTGTTCATGCATATTTACTTTATTGTTTATAACATGATGATGATGATGATGATAGGAATAGGCATGTGAATGTATGTGTGTGGTTGGTGTACTTGATGCGAGCGAGTATCAGGGGAGGTGTGATGGGAACGTCAATAAACGTTAACCTTTGGCGGGTCTCAGCACTTTATCTCTATCTCTAACTCAAGTCTTGTGCACTAGCATCGTCGTATCGCCATTACTTTAGCAGAACTATTACGTCGTAGAGTATCAGGGGAGGTGGTCTCGGCCCTTGTAGTCTCTGACTCTACCGGGGGGCCTTAGCTCTATCTCTATGGACGTTCTGAGGGGTGCTGGGGTGAGGCCTTGGATACACTGTTTGGCATTAGGATTGGTTAGTTGCGAGCCCAGTTTGCAAGCCCTCGCCAGCAGGGGCTTACGTGTTGGTATGACACTGTACAACAATAAACGTTAACCTTTGTTGTACAATGTTATGGTAGGGTGGATGGGGACAACAATAAACGTTAACCTTTGGGCGGACTTCCACACCCTGTGTTTAGAGGCGGGGTCAATAAACGTTAACCTTTGACCACCTAACCTTTCTATTGCGCATTGTAAACTTTAAACCAGACCAAAGATATGAATTGACTGCATGCATATGTATTGTTGCATTCTTTTGTTTGCTCACTGAGCCACGATGTGTGCTCACCCCCTCGACGTCGAATATTTTTAGTTGATGCAGGTATTACCGTCGAAGATTATGTCAACGTTCCAGTGTATGGTCACGTGGCGACGATGGAAGTTGAAGATGAAGTGGATACACATGACTCCTCTTGCGAGTGCAACTCATGTGTATTCGATTAGATTTTTAGTTTTCTTTATCTGGATTTATTAAAGACATGTATTTGATACGTATTTATGTCTTAGTTGATACAGAATAATTTACTATTTAAATATTAATATCACAGTAGATTCTCAGTTTATTTTACTATAAGACTTCTGCTATTGTGTATTTACTCTGATTATGAATGTGGATATATAAGGTTTAGATCAGCCGGATACCGTCTGTACGAGATCCTGGTTGAACCGTTGGTTTGCTAGCGGTTCATCACACGATTCTAAAGTGTGCGGAATTGGGGTGTGACAACTTGGTATCAGAGCATCTCAGGCCGTGTCCACTAAACTGGCGTACATTCACGACGAATTTTAAACTGAGATAGGATAAAAGTAAAAACTGTAATATTAACACACTATAAGCACAAGTGATGTTTGAGACCAAATTTGAAAAGAAAATAATGCATCTATTAATGGAAGAATAATTTTAAAAACAATGAGAGATAAACAAACATGTACAAATAGTTAAAACAGAGTACAGTCCACAACCCAGACAGTTACTCTGTAGTACAAAGAAAGAAAATATGTACAATCATGAAGCTGGAGGTGAAGGAGGAGGCGGTGCCTCACGATCTCTGTCATAATCCTCAGCATAGACTCTAGTAAACCAGGCTATCTGAGTCTGGGTCGTCTAAAGACTAGCTGTAAGATTAGCTACCCGCTGATCAGTCTGGCGCTGAGCCTCTATGAGCTCTCCCATCTTCATGTCTGATGTACGCTGGGCGTCTAGTAGCTCATCCACTCTCACCCGCTGAGCGTCTAGTAACTCCCCCATCCTCAGATCAGATCTGCGCTGAGCCTCTCTGATCTCATGCAATATCTCCATCATATCAGGAGGTGGGCGAGAAGGACCAGCCGCATGTGAAGGACCAGCCGCATATGAAGTACTAGCTCCAGCCGCATGTGTAGGTGAAGGAGGTGGTATAGAGTCTACATCCATGTACATACGGTCATCATCACTAGCAGGCTCCGTATGAACTCCAGCGGCGGCGGCAGCTGCCTCAGCGTCAGCTATCTCTACGCGAGTGCGAGGGTGCACCATCGCGTTCCTCTCCTGATCACTAACCTGAGCATCCTGCATGCCCATCTTGCAAATAGCCTCCCAATCTAGAGGCGATGAGAAGGACTTCTCCTGAATCTTCTCATCCACTAAATCAACCCCCAGACGGGTAAGCAGAATAGTGATCATATGTCCGTAAGGAAGGTTACCAGTGTGACTGGGCAACGTCGGAGTGATCATGGTACGCATGATGATGTACGAAAGGCAGACGGGCTGCCTAGTGCAAATACTGTATAAAAGATACTGGGTCAGCTGGGAACCCTCTCGTAATGACTACTCTGTGGGATTAGGTAATGCTGAATGATCTTGCAATATACCCGTGGAGCTGGACGCATATAACATGTCCTCATCTGCCAGCGATCAGGACGAAGGAGCTGGTTATCGATCTCGGCCCTCATCTGTAGAGAGAAGAACTGGGGCTCTCCAGTAGCACAGAAAACCATGGGGCCATCATAGGAGATGCCCAGTAGGTCGGCTAGCTATCGATAGTCAAACGAGATGTTCACCCCCTTGACGTAACTCGTGATGCGTAACTCGTGACCCCTCTCAACATCATTGTAATCCCCCACCACCTGGAGGTTACAATAGAACTGGGGTACCAAGTTGGGGCAGGTGCACGCGTCGTAAGTAATGACAGGGAGCCATCCCATATCACCAAATGCTCTCTCCACATTGAACAGGGCTAACTCAGCCAAGTTCACCTTACGACCTCCCTCTACTTTCTTGCGAGCGTAGTGGGCAAACTGTGCCTCGGCTTCGTTGGAACGAAAACTAAGAGGATCACGAACTCTGGGTACTTTGGTACGAGCCATAGTATCTACAAATAAGAAAGAGAAACCAATAATGGGTTAGTAGAGAGTAAAAACCAAAATTTTGACATTATAACGACGTAAGTTGGCCTAAAGCCTCACTTGTCACCCACACACGTGGGCAGGAGGACTTACGTAGGTTCTAACAGATCATACAACACTCACACAGTAGGAATTCTAACTAATGGAATCTAATTTGAAGAAATTGCGAGAAATCAAAAATTTCGATAAATTAGAGTAAAAAGAGCAAAATCCAAGTTTCTCGATAACCAACAGATGAAACTCAAAATTTTTTGAGGACTTTCGTTCCTCGAGTCACCAATAACAAAAGCCCCCAATAAAAATCGAATTTTTACGATTGGAAAAAGTTTAATTTGAAAAATACAAGATAAATGGGCAAAAACCGAGAAATGAAAACCTAAAAACAGGTAAAAATGAGAAGACATACCTGTAGGAATGATGTGGACGTTGAAACACGGAACCGAAATGACCAATATAGCGGAGTGACACTATAGCAACTCAGAGGTGGGAGACGAGTCGAAACGGGGAAGGAATAATGGCAAATGGACCCAGAATCTGACCTTAAAAATCTGATTTTTGGTTCGGGGGTCGGAGAATTCGACCAGGATAATCGACCCCCACATCGACCCCCATATCGATCCCTAGCTCTCGGGAACCTGACAGAAAACCAGGGGTCGCACCTGGGGGTCGGACATCCATCGACCCCCGTATCGACCCCAGCTCTCAGGAATCTGACAGGAAACCAGGGGTCGCACCTGGGGGTTGGACACCCATCGACCCCCGGCTCTCGGGAAGAATAGGTACAATCCCAGGGTCGGATACTGAGGGTCGGACATACCATCGACCCCCACCATCGACCCTGCATAGAAAAGATAGTATTTTTCACAGAATGATCTGGAAATTTTGAAAATAACATCGATTAGCGAGCCTACATGAAGTATAAATGATTATCTCAGGTATTTTAATGATTTTCAAGCATCACCATTATCAGATGAAGATATGGCTGGACGTAGAGTAACTAGGCAAAGCCGAAACGCAGTTCCACCCCCACCACCTGTGGAGGAAACTAGTCAAGAAAATATATATGCACAGGGAAATCCGCAGGTTGCACCACTAGTAAATCTGGGTCAGGCAAATCCTACAAACTTGCCACCTCCACCACCGGAGCTAGCAACCGTGGTTATGAACTTATCACAACAGCTGCAACAAATGCAATACGCATAGGCTCAAATGCAAGAAGCAATGGAGATTATGTTCCAGGCAGCACATGCTACACCAATGCCGACTAGACAAACCAGTGCAGCATAGGTGGGTAACCACCCAGCACCTCAAACACCTCAACCACCAGCTGCACAGATCCCAGTATCAGGTCCGGAAGCAGCTTAGGTTAATTATCAGTATCCACAACCTATGTTTGGGGCATACCCCCAAAATCAGTTGGATCACTCTCGACTGGTTGAGAGATTCTTGAAGATGAAGCCCAAGGAATTTAACAGTAAACCGTCTGATCCTTTATGGCCAGCACATTGGATCGACGAGATGGAGATAAATTTTCTTATGATGACTATTAAAGAAGAAAAGAAGGTATTATGTGCCACTTTCATGCTAAAAGGTGATGCACATCATTGGTGGAAATCGACTAGGGCCTACCTATTAACCAAGCACGCCCTATTGACTTGGGATATATATAAAGAAGCTTTCTTTGAGAAGTATTTTCCCCGAAGCTTCAAGGATTCTATGGAGAAGGAGTTCCTGAGTTTATATCAGGGCCAGATGTCCGTGGATGCATATCAACAATGTTATGAGGAGCTGTTTTTCTTTGCACCACTCAGCATGCAAGAAGAAGACACTAAGACCCGTAGGTTTGTCACGGGACATAGAGGGAGCATCAGAGAGCATGTTCTAGGCTTGGAGAAGAAGGTATATAATGAAGTTGTGCAAATTGCTCGAGTTATTGAATCGAGCCAGAAGGAAAGCTATTTTACACAGAACAGAGGCATGAAAAGGCCAGCCGAAAATGCTTATAACGGAGGGAATAACAAGCCATTTAAACCCTTCCGTGCTCAAGGCTTTGTTACTGCACCCAAGACTACCCCAGTAATTCAACAGCAGCCAAAGCCAAATTTTGAAGGTCTGAAATGTTATAACTACAATCAAGCGGGGCATATGGCAAGGGAGTGTCCTAAGCCAAAGAAGTAGCTACATCAAGGACGAGTTTATGCTGTTACATCCGAGGATGCTGTCGCATCACCTGATGTGGTCACAGGTATGACTGAAACCTTTTAAGTTGTATTACATTGTATGAGCATGTAGACTAAGTAAAATAAATCACAGGTATCGTACCTATAAATGACATACCCGCCAGAGTACTCTTTGATTCAGGACCTACTCATTCCTTTATATCTATGTCATTTGGAAAGAAGCTGAATTTACCCATCAAAACATTGAACTACAAAATACTTGTACGGTCACCGATGGGGTTAGAAGTGGAGTTAGAGAAAGGTTATGGGCCATGTCCAGTTCTCATTGGCGAGAAAACTTTAGATGCAATCTTGATCCAACTTGGGATGGCAGACTTTGACGTCATCTTGGGAATGGACTGGTTAGCTCGGCATTCGGCAAACCTATTATGCGCCGAAAAGAAGAAAACATTTAGAGACAAAGAAGGAGCAGAATTCAATTTTACGGGAACCAAACTTCCCCGTAAACGCAAGCTCATACTATCAGCACTAAAGGCAAAGATGTGCCTTGAGAAGGGAGCAGTCGGATATCTAGTATCAGTGGTCGACCTTACCAAAGAAGCACCACGGATGGAAGATATTGATGTCGTGCGGGATTATCCTGACGTATTTCCTGAGGAACTACTAGGATTACCACCCGACCGAGCCACAGAGTTTGTGATAGATCTTATACCTGGAGCCGCACCAGTATCAAAAGCACTTTACCGAATGGCTCCTACTGAATTGAAGGAATTGAAAGTACAATTACAAGAACTACTGGACAAGGGTTATATTCGACCCAGTATATCACCATGGGGAGCGCCAGTATTGTTGGTAAAGAAGAAGGACGGTAGCGTTTGACTCTGTATAGACTATCGAGAATTGAACAAACTGACAATCAAGAATCGATATCCACTACCTCGGATCGATGACTTGTTCGATCAGTTGCAGGGGGCAAAGGTATTTTCTAAGATCGATCTTCGGTCAAGCTACCATCAGTTGAAGATTAAAGATGGTGATATTCCTAAGACATCTTTCCGGACCAGATATGGGCATTATGAATTCTTGGTCATGTCTTTTGGATTAACAAACGCACCAGCAACTTTCATGGAACTTATGAACCGGGTTTTCCACGATATGTTGGATACGTCGATTATCGTATTTATTGATGATATATTGGTATATTCCAAGGACAAGGAAACTCATATTAAGAATTTAAACGCCACTCTACAACGTTTAAGGAAAGAGAAGCTAAATGCCAAATTTACCAAATGTGAGTTTTGGCTAAGTGAAGTCACCTTCCTAGGCCATGTAGTATCCGTTGAAGGAATCAAAGTGGACCCCAGCAAAATCGAAGCAATTGCAAAATGGGAAGCACCAAAGAGCATTGCAGAAATTAGAAGTTTTCTAGGTCTCGCTGGTTATTATCAGAGATTTGTGGAAGACTATTCTCGGATTACCGTACCTCTCACCAGTCTGACTAAGAAGGGTGAAAAGTTTGTGTGGACGGATAAATGCGAGAAGAGCTTCCAAACCTTGAAGACAAGATTGATATCCGCTCCGATTTTGACTTTCCCTATTCCCGGAAAGCCATTTACCTTGTACACTGATGCGTCAGGATTGGGATTAGGATGTGTGCTTATGCAAGGAGAACAAGTAGTTGCTTATGCCACAAGACAGTTAAAGACACATGAGAAAAATTATCCCACTCATGATTTGGAGTTAGCGACAGTAGTACATGCTATCAAGATATGGAGACATTACCTATACGGAGAGAAGTTCCAGATTAAATCGGACCATAAAAGTCTTACTTATTTATTTAATCAAAAGGAGTTGAATATGAGACAAAGAAGATGGCTGAAACTACTGAAAGACTATGATTGTGATATCCAGTATCATCCAGGGAAAGCTAATGTAGTAGCGGATGCGTTGAGCAGAAAGGCAGTGATAAAATCCCAGGGAGAGATTAGCACAACCGCAACAATGTGTACTACCAGAATGGTATTCAATCACGGTAATGAGCAGTATGTGATAGACACACCGGATGGATCAGCCAACCAAGGGTTTATTCATCGGTTTTCAAATATGTTCGCTGCATTGAAGATTATACCGGATATAATTGATGAAGTGAAGATAGCTATCAAAGCATACCCTTACCTGAGAACGGTACAAGAAGACATCGAAAAAGGTAGAACTAACCCTGAGTTCACCTTGGACGAAGAAAAGGTATTGAAGTACAAAGGAAGAATATGTGTACCTGAAATAGAAAGTGTGGACATTAGACACCGACTGATGGAATAAGCTCATACCACCATCTATTTGATACATCCTGGAAGTACAAAAATGTATCATGACCTAAAGAAACTATATTGGTGGAAAGGAATGAAAGCAGATGTAGCTACGTTTGTGTCTCAATGCCTAAATTGTCAGAAAGTAAAGGCTGAACAACAAAGACCCACAGGACTATTACAGTCGTTACCGGAACCAGTATGGAAATGGGACTGCATCACCATGGACTTCGTCATAGGGTTACCATTGACTCCTCGAGTAGTTGATGCAGTTTGGGTGATTATAGACCGTCTGACCAAAACAGCTCACTTTATACCGATACGACCTCAGTATACATTAGAGAGGTTAGCAAAGCTGTATGTGGATAATATTGTTCGATTACACGGTGTCCCAGAGAGCATTGTGTCCGATAGAGATCCACGATTTACTTCCAAGTTTTGGGAAGGATTGCAAAAGACTATGGGTACAACATTGAAATTTAGTACTGCATTCCATCCACAGACAGATGGACAGTCAGAGCGTACAATTCAGATTCTAGAAGATATGCTACGAGCATGTATGATTGACTTTAAAGGATCATGGGATGAAAAGTTATCGCTGATCGAGTTCGCCTATAACAATAGCTATCAGGCAACTATACAGATGTCACCCTATGAAGCACTGTATGGTAGAAAGTGTCGAACTCCTTTATTTTGGAATGAAGTTGGGGAACGTAGTCTCGTTGGACCAGAATTTTCTAAAGAGACTTGTCGAGTGGTCGATATTATCAAGGAAAGAGTGAGAACAGCCCAGAATCGTCAGAAGCAATATGCAGATACTCGACGCAGAGATCTTGAGTTCATTGTGGGTGATAAAGTATTCTTAAAGGTATCACCTATGCGAGGTCTAAAATGGTTCGAACAGAAAGGGAAACTAAGTCCAAGATATGTCGGGCCATATGAGATTCTAGCTAAGCGTGGGAAAGTGGCTTACCAGTTAGCACTACCACCATCTATGTCAAGTGTGCATGACGTATTTCATATTTCCTTATTGAAGAAGTATGTCAAGGATCCAACGCACGTTCTGATAGTAGATCTACCTGATTTAACTGAAGATTTGACTTTTGAAGTAACACCAACTGAAATCACCAGCCGAAAGGTTCAACGACTATGCAACCAAGATATCTATTATGTCAAGGTCACTTGGAGAAGTTGAGACATGGAAGAAATTACGTGGGAGGAAGAGAATGCTATGCGAAAGCAATACCCTCACTTATTCGACTCAGAAGGTATGAACAATTTCGTGGATGAAATTTTTTAAGTAGGGGGAGTTGTAAGACCCGTATCAAACTAACCCGGTCTTACCACCTTGAACCAGGTCTACCCATCATGGATGAGCCAAATGGACCATGTGCGTGAAGGAGATCACGATCCCAAGTATTAAATTGACCCAAAAATACTTAAATTAAGGGGAGGGTCGCATACCCAGCAAGGGAGGGTCGGACCCCCCAAGACAGAAGTCAGACCCCCAGTTTTACATGGGGGGTTGGACACTTCAGGAACCAGGGGTCGACGGGATCTCCGAGCCCCCCTATCGACCCCCGGTACTCGATAAATCTAAAAATTAGGAAAGTTTCCTAATTTCGATGGGATTCCTTCCAAATCTCAATGGGACTTATTTTAGGAGTTTCTACTCTATAAATAGGACATCCCTAAGCCTCTTTTACTCCTTTTACAACCCTAATTGAATTGAGAGAAAGAGAAGAGAAGGAAGAGAAGAAAAAGAGAAGGAAAGAAGAGAAGAAGGCCAAGGGAGAAGAGTTACAGAGAAGGAGTATTCTTCTCAGGTATGGATACTAATTCCATGAATCGCTAAAGACCTTAGGATAGATAATGCAGAGAGTATGATCTCGGAGAAACCCAAACCATCAACCTATGGTTAGGTTTTCATGGAAAATCATGGAGGAAAATCATGAAAGCCATATAGGTGGTAAAATCATGGTTCTAGACCATAGAACTTGTGTAGAATGGATTATAGGAGCAAGTCATAGGACCCCAAACACGAAGAATGGATTTAAGGAAGAAAATTGACTAAAACCCATAGGGGGTCGCATGGGGGGTCGATGGACAATCGACCCTACCAGACCCTGAGCATCGACCCCCAGTGTTCGGGAAGTCTAGAATAGGGGTGGTCGCACCCAGGGTCGATAATTACTCCGACCCTACCTCCGACCCCCAGTTAACAGAATGGTTTTTAAATTCAGAATTAATTTTAATTAAATTATATCGACTTTGTTAGGTCTTCTAGCAATATAATAACAATATAAAGGTGATCTTAAAGCTTGTAAGAGGATCTATTAGCAAGCTAAGGTGAGGAAACATAACTCTAAACTAATTGGTTAGTAACAAATTATTTTCTCTTTTCTTGAGTCCAATGCCATGCTTGATCCTATGCAAATATGTTTGTAATGTGCATACAACATATCATCCAATATTTCTATTATTTGTTCATGCATATTTACTTTATTGTTTATAACATGATGATGATGATGATGATAGGAATAGGCATGTGAATGTATGTGTGTGGTTAGTTACTTGATGCGAGCGAGTATCAGGGCAGGTGTGATGGGAACGTCAATAAACGTTAACCTTTGGCGGGTCTCAGCACTTTAGCTCTATCTCTAACTCAAGTCTTGTGCATTAGCATCGTCGTATTGCCATTACTTTAGCAGAACTATTACGTCGTAGAGTATCAGGGGAGGTGGTCTCGGTCCTTGTAGTCTCTGAATCTACCGGGGGGCCTTAGCTCTATCTCTATGGACGTTCTGAGGAATGCTGGAGTGAGGCCTTGGATACACTGTTTGGGATTAGGATTGGTTAGTTGCGAGCCCAGTTTGCAAGCCCTCGTCAGTAGGGGCTTACGTGTTGGTATGGCACTGTACAACAATAAACATTAACCTTTGTTGTACAATGTTATGGTAGGGTGGATGGGGACGACAATAAACGTTAATCTTTGGGTGGACTTCCACACCCTGTGTATAGAGGCGGGGTCAATAAATATTTACCTTTGACCACCCAACATTTCTATTGCGCATTGCAAACTTTAAACTAGACCAAAGATATGAATTGACTGCATGCATATGTATTGTTGCATTGTTTTGTTTGCTCACTGAGCCATGATGTGTGCTCACCCCCTCGACGTCGAATATTTTTAGTTGATAATGCAGGTATTATCATCGAAGATTATGTCAATGCTCCAGTGTATGGTCACGTGGTGACGATGGAAGTTGAAGATGAAGTGGATACACATGACTCCTTTTGCGAGTGCAACTCATGTGTATTCGATTAAATTTTTAGTTTTCTTTATCTGGATTTATTAAAGACATGTATTTGATACTTATTTATGTCTTAGTTGATACAAAATAATTTGCTATTTAAATATTAATATCACAGTAGATTCTCAGTTCATTTTATTATAAGACTTCCGCTATTGTGTATTTAATCTGATTATGAATGTGGATATATGAGGTTTAGATCAATCGGATACCGTCTGTACGAGATCCTGGTTGAACCGTTGGTTTGCTAGCTATTCATCACACCATTCTGAAGTGTGCGGAATTGGAGTGTGACAGGCGGTGGGTGGTAGGTGGTGGTAGCGATGGCGATGGCGGCGGTAGCGGTGGTGGTGACGGCGGCAGTGGTGATGGTGGTGGTGGCAGCGGTGGTGGTGGGTAGTGGGTAGTGGATGATGGGGGTGGTGGCGGTAGTTGGCTATGACTTCCAATCTTTGACTCTCTTTTGGCTCCAACTATGGAAAAGCAAGTATTTTTTACTCTCAAATTTTGGCTCTGAGAGTCATTTTTTGAACCGGTTGACTCCATGGCAGCTGGAATCAACATGGTGTTACCAAACACTTTTTGGCTTCCAAATGGCTCCCTAGGAGTTCGAATCAAAAGCAGAGTGGGAGCAGAGTGTTACCAAACAGGCACTTAGTCTTCCTCTTCTATTCTCCTTCTCTTCCTCCTCCTCTCTTTCTCTTCCACAGCAAGTGTTGGAGACATTGATTGGAAGGATGTCCAATGCGATCATGCCAAATGGACTTTGTTTTTCATTCACCATACACTACAAGTGCTTTATTCTGAATTGTCATGGGTGTGTCACACTCCAATTCTAGTCTAATCAGAATGGTGTGATGAACCACTAATAAACCAACGGTTCAATCAGGATCTCGTATAGGTCGTACCCACCATATCAAACCACACTCACATTTCACCTTAATAATCAGTGGTAATAAACAAATAAGCAAAGGTCTTACAAATAATGAACTGAGAGTCTAACAGTGATAAATAAGTATTTAATCCAATTATCTCCAAACTACAAGACATAAAAATAAATAATCAATTACACATCTGATGTTCAAATTATAAATAAACTTAAACAAAAACACATTGGTTGCACTCGCATGATAAATCATGCGCATCTTCTTCAGCTTCTACGTCCATTGTAGCAATGTGTCCATACTTCGACGCATTCATATATTCTTCAACAGTAGGACCTGCATTATCAACTAAAAATATACGACATCGAAAGGGTGAGCACACTTCATGGTTCAGTGAGCATACAAAATAATGCAACAAACATATGCATGCATTCAATTCATTTCTTTGATCTGGTTTTTAAGTTTGCAATGTGCTATAGAAAGGTTTGGTGGCCCCCACACCTCTATACACGAGTGTGTAAATCTATCCAATGGATCAAATACCATTGCCATCCCACATGCACCCACCATGGACTAGAGATAGAGCTAAAGTGTCCGGATCAAATACAGCCAACACTTCCCCTGATGCCCTACCCATACCAACACGTAAGCCCCTATTGGCGAGGGCTTGTAAACTGAGCTCACAACCAACCAATCCTAATGCCAAATAGTATATCCAAGGCCTCACCCCAGCATACCTTAATATGTCCATAAAGATAGAGCTAAGGGCCCCCGACAGAGTCAGAGACCACACGGTCCGAGACCACCTCCCCTGATGCCCTACGACGTAATAGTTCTGCTAAGGTAATGATGATACGATGATGTTAGTGGACAAGACTTGAGTAGAGATAGAGCTAGAGTCTAGTGACGAGGTCAAAGACCACCATGCCACGTCCTCCCCCTGATGCTCCACTCGCATCCAACACACCAACCACACACATACATTCACATGCCTATTCCTAGCATCATCATCATCATCATGTTATAAATAAACGGAATTAAATATGCATGAACAGTAATAGCAAGAATATTGGATGACATATGAGATGCACATTACAAGCGTACAAGCATAAAATCAATCATGGCATTGGACTCAATAAAAATAAACAGTTTGTTATTATCCAATTAGTTTAGGTCTTGTTCCCTCACCTGTTGTCAATACTCGATCTCCTTCCAAGCCTTGAAATTCTCTTTGAACTGATTTAACAACTTAAAAGTTATATGAATTTAAGTTAAGGTTCATATATGACATGTTACAGTAGTTGAAAATCGAAACAGAGCACTGATAGGTGTCTGATTGGTCCTATGGTCTCATACTGTATCGATCTTACTGCCTACGGTCGATGCCCTATGGTCGCATATGGTGCGATCGTAGCTGCGACCATAAGGTTTCTGGATCTTTCCGAATGCCTATGGTCGATCCTCTGGTTAGGCTGGTCATGTTATGGTCGACCGTAGCTGCGACCTTGAGATTTTTTATCGTAAACTACATGCAATTCGAGGTCTTCTTGGGTCAAATCCTCTACTCTTCAATTGGATTTATTCTAAGGTCATCCTATGGCATCATGAGTAGTTTTTTATCAACCCTAATCACCAAACTCATCTCCCAGGGTTATCCTTGGAAATTACTCAATGAATCACATGGAACATGATAAATTGACATCTCCAATCCTCCATAGAATCCTTTGTCCATAGAATTATCATTTTTAGAGATTAGGTTCATACCTTTGCCTGTGATAGAGAGCCAATCTCTTATCAGTAAATCCTCTCCTTAGCTTTTTCTTCTTCTCCTTCTCTTCCTTCTCTTTCTCTAGGGTTTACTAATGTTCTGAAAGAGTGAAAAAGGATTGAGGGACGTCCTTTATATAGAGAAAAACTCTCCATATAGAGTCCTCTTTCAATTAGGAAAGCAATCCCTTAGTTTAGGAAAGTTTTCAAAACCCAGAGTCTAATCTGGGGTCTCATGGTCGATGGCTACGGTCGTAGAACCCGTCGACCGTAGGGTCGAAATCATCGACCGTAGGGTTCATTGTCTGAGATTTTTGTTTTCTTCCTTATGGTCGACCATACCTACCCAGGTATTCCACCATAGGTATGTTTTTAGTGTTATTTATTCGATTATCATTCCTGATTTGTGATCCATCTTCAAACAATCGGTCCACTTGTTCCAGAAATGATGGAGAGACCTGGAACGACACAGTTAAACCAGGTTAGTGGAGTGTGGGTCTTACAACTCCCCTCCTCTTATATAAATTTTGTCCTCAAATTTACACATATCTTCTGAGTCGAATAAGTGAGGATATTGCTTCTGCATAGCATTTTCTTCTTCCCATGTAATTTTTTCTACATCTTAGTTTCTCCAAGTAACCTTCACATAGTAGATGTCGTGGTTGCGTAGACGTTGCACCTTCCGACTAATAATTTTAAAAGGTACCACTTCGAACGTCAAATCTTTAGTTAAATCTAATAACACGTATGTTGGATCTCTGACATACTTCTTCAATTGTGAGACATGGAATATATCATGTACACTAGACATTGATGGTGGTAGTGGTAACTGATATACTACCTTTCCATGTCTAGCTAGAACTTTATAAGGTCCAGTATATCTGGGACATAGCTTTTCCTTCTGTCCGAACCTTTTCAAACCACGCATATGAGATATTTTCAAAAATACCTTATCACCTATGGTGAATTCAAGATCTCTACGTCGATTGTCTACATATTGCTTCTGACGGTTCTGAGCCACTCATACCCTTTCCTTGATAATGTCGATCACTCGACAAGTCTCTTCAACAAACTCTGGTCCAACAATACTCTGTTCTCCAACTTTGTTCCAAAATAAAAGAGTTTGACATTTCCTACCATACAATGCTTCATAGGGCGACATCTGTATTGTAGCTTGATAGCTGTTATTATAAGCGAACTCGATTAATGGTAACTTCTCATCCCATGATCCTTTGAAATCAATGACACAAGCTCCAAGCATGTCTTCTAAAATCTGAATGATACGCTCTGACTATCCATCGGTCTGAGGATGGAATGCAGTACTAAACTTCAACATTGTACTCATAGTCTTCTGTAATCCTTTCCAAAACTTTAAGGTAAAGCGTGGGTCTCTGTTGGACACGATGCTTTCAGGCACATCATGTAATATGACAATATTATCAACATATAGCTTAGCTAAGCTCTTTAGGGTATACTGAGGTCGTATAGCTATAAAATGAGCTGTCTTAGTCAAATGATCTACAATCACCCAGACCGCGTGTAAGACCCACACTTCACTAACCTCTTCTAATCATGTCGTGTCAGGTCTTTCCATCATTCCTGGACCAAGTGGAACGAGCATGTGAAGATAGATCACAAACCAGGTTTGAGAATCAAGTTAAAAACACTGAAAGCATACCTATGATTGAATACTTGGTAGGTATGGTCGACCATAAGGAAGAAAACAAAAATCTCAGACCATGAACCCCACGGTCGATGATTTTGACCCTACGGTCGATGGGTTCTACGACCGTGCCATCGACTGTGAGACCTCTTATCAAACTCCGAGTTTTGAAAACTTTCTTAAATTAAAGAATTGCTTTCCTAATTGAAAGATGACTTTATATGGAGAGTTTTCCTCTATATAAAGGACGTCCCTCAGTCCTTTTTCACTCTTTGAGAACATTAATAAACCCTAGAGAAAGAGAAGGAGAAGATGAAAAAGTTAAGGAGAGGAATGTGCTGAGAAGAGATTGACTCTCTACCACAGGTAAAGGTATGAACCTAATCCCTGGAGAAGTAAACTCTATGGAATAAGACTTCTATGGAAGATAGGCAATATCAACCTATTATGATCTATGTGATTTCCTTGAGAAAATCTTAAGGAGAACCATGAGGAGTAAGTTTGATGATTAGGGTTGATAAGAAACTACTAATGATGGCCATAGGATGACCTTAGAATAAACCCAATTAAAAAGTAGAGGAATTAACCCAGGAAGAACTCGAATTGCATGTAGTCTGTGACAAAAAATCTCAAGGTCGCAGCTACGGTAGACCATAGCATGACCAGCATGACCAGAGGATCGACCATAGGCATTCGGAAAGATCCAGGAACCATATAGTGGTAGCTACGGTTGCGCCATATGCGATCGTAGGGTATCGACTGTAGACAGTAAGGTCGACACAGTATGAGACCATAGGACAATCAGACACCTATCAGTGCTCTGTTTTGAATTTCGACTACTGTAACATGTCACATATGAACCCTAACTTAAATTCATATAACTTTTAGGTTGTTAAATCAGTTCAAAGAGAATTTCAAGGCTTGAAAGGAGATCGAGTATTGCTAACAGGTGAGGTCAAATGCTTCAATTGCGATCAAGTAGGACATTATTCAAGAGAGTGTCCTAAGGCACGGAAGCAGCTACAGTAAGGGAAAGTTTATGCAGTTACTTCTGAGAATGCTATCACATCGCCTGAAGTGGTCACAGGTATGACTTGAGCCTTTCGTTTATACTACCTTGTGTGAGCATATAGATTAATATAAGAAGAAATTTACAGGTATCATACCTATTAATGGCTTACCCGCCAGAGTACTCTTTGACTCTAGAGCTACTCATTCTTTTATATATGTGTTGTTTGGAAAGAAGTTAAATCTACCCCTCAGATCCTTAGACTTCAAACTGCTTGTACGATCACCTATGGGATTAGAAGTAAAACTAGACAAAGGTTATGGACCATGTTCAGTTCTTATCGGTGAGAAGATTTTGGATGCAACCTTAATTCAACTCGAGATGGCAGACTTTGACATTATCTTGGGAATGGATTGGTTAGCTCGACACTCTACAAACCTATTATGTGCAAAAAAGAAACTGACATTTAAAGACAAGGAAGGAGCAGAGTTTAGTTTTGCAGGAACCAAACTTTTTCATAAACGAAAACTCATTCTCTCTGCATTAAAGGCTAGAAAATGCCTCGAGAAAGGAGGTTGGGTATCTAGTATCCATGGTCGACCTCACTGAGGAAGCATCACTAATGGAGGATATTAAAGTTGTGCATGAATTTCTGGATGTATTTCCTGAGGAACTACCAGGACTACCACCCAACCGAGCGATAGAGTTCGTTATAGATCTTATGCCCAGAGCCACACTAGTATCGAAAGCACCCTATCGAATGGCTCCTACTGAACCGAAGGAACTGAACGTACAATTATAGGAATTATTGGACAAGGGTTATATTAGACTCAGCATATCATCATGGGGAGCGTTAGTACTATTTTTGAAAAAGAAGGACGGTAGCGTTCGACTGTGTATAGATTATCAGGAATTGAATAAGCTTACAATCAAGAATCGGTACCCGTTGCCTCGGATCGATGACTTGTTCGATCAATTGCAAGGTGTTAAAGTGTTCTCCAAAATTGATCTTCGGTCAGGATACCATCAGTTGAAGATTAAGGAAGGTGATATTCCAAAGACAGCATTGAGAACCAGATATGGATATTATGAATTTTTTATCATGTCTTTTGGATTGACTAATGCACCTGCAACTTTTATGAAACTCATGAATCGAGTATTCCATGATATGTTGGATACATCAGTCATTGTATTTATTGACGACATACTAGTCTACTCCAAGGACAAAGAAACTCATATCACAAATCTAAGAGCTGCTCTGCAGCGACTAAGAAAGGAGAAGCTTTACGCTAAATTTACCAAGTTTGAGTTCTGACTAAATGAAGTCGCTTTCTTAGGCCATGTTGTATCCACTGAAGGGATTAAAGTGGATCCTAGCAAGGTTGAAGCCATTGTGAAATGGGAAGCACCTAAGAATGTTGTAGAAATTAGAAGTTTCTTAGATTTGACTGGTTATTATCGACGATTCGTTGAAGATTACTCTAGAATCACCGTACCTCTCACCAGTCTGACTCAGAAAGGAGAAAAGTTTGTTTGGATAGATAAATGTAAAGAGTGTTTTGAAACATTGAAGGCTAGATTGATATCAGCTCCCATTTTGACTATTCTGATTCCAGGACAACCATTTACCTTGTACACCGATACGTCTGGGTTAGGTTTGGGGTATGTGCTTATGCAAGTAGAACAAGTAATTACGTATGTCCCAAGACAAGTAAAGACACATGAAAAAAACTATCCCACTCATGACTTGGAATTAGCAGCGGTGGTACATACTGTCAAGATATGGAGACATTATTTGTATGGAGAAAAATTTCAGATTAAATCCGATCATAAGAGTCTCAGTCACCTTTTTAATCAGAAGGAGTTAAATATGAGACAGAGAAGATGACTGAAATTACTGAAGGATTATGATTGTGATATCCAGTGTCATCCAGAAAAAGCTAATGTAGTTGTTGACGCACTAAGCATGAAAGCTATGACAAAGTCTCAGGAAGAAGCTAATATAAATGCTACAATGTGTGTCACAGGAAGAGTATTTAGTTATGATAACAAGCAGTTCGTGATTAATATTCTGAATGAATCAACTGACCAAGGGTTTATTTATCTATTCTCAAACATGTTTGCTACATTGAAGATTATACCTGATCTATTAGACGAAGTGAAAGCAGCTATTAAATCAGACCCCTATCTGACAACGGTGCAAGAAGACCTTGAAAAAGGTAGGACTAACCTTGACTTCACTTTGGATTCTGAGAAAGTAATAGGATACAAAGGGAGAGTATGTGTTCCAGAAAATGAAGACTTGGATATTAGACATAGACTAATGAAGGAAGCGCAAACCACCGCTTATTCGGTACATCCTGAAAGTACAAAGATGTATCATGATCAAAAGAAACTATATTGGTGGAAAGGAATGAAAGTGGATGTAGCTGAATTTGTGTCTCAATGCTTGAACTGTCAGTAGGTAAAGGCTGAAAGGCAAAGACCTACAAGATTGTTGCTGTCACACCCCAATTCTGATCCAACCAGAATGGTGTGAGTGAATCGTCATTGAACCAACGGTTCACACCAGGATCTCGAATAGGCCGTGTCCACTCATACAAACCATTACACATAACCATAATCAAAATATAAATAGTACAGCGGAAGTCTTTAAAATATAATGAACTGAGAATCTATTAATAAATTTAAATAAAATATCTAATTATTTAAATTCAAACATATAATATAATATCCTTACATCCATTTAGTCCAACTGAAAATAACTGAAATAAATAAATAAAACCAATCAAAGGTACACGCAGAAAGGGCACTCGCATGAAGCGTCATGCTCGTCCTCTCCTGCCTGTACGTCCAACGCCGCAACACCACCATACACCGGAGCATTTATATAGTCGTCAACAGTGTAACCTGCATCAACATCTAAAAACAATGTGTACACAAAGGGTGAGCTCACAACTTAACTCAGTAAGACAATCAGACAATTTCATAATATTATGCATGAGTAACAATCATTTTATGCTGTGGTCTGGTTTTAAGTTTGCAATGTTCTATAGAAAGGTTTGGTGGCCCCCGCACCTCTATACACGAGTGTGTGGCACCTCATGGATCACAACCCCATTGGTCCACATGCACCCATCATGGAATAGAGATAGAGCTAAGATACCCTCGTACCTCCCCTGATGCTCTCCCCATACCAGTACTTAAGCCCCTACTGGCCAGGGCTCGCAACTAACCAATCCTATATGTCATCAATGTATGCTCTATCCCAGCACAGCCGTCTACGGCATAGAGATAGAGCTAAGGCATTCCCACACCTCCCCTGATGCCCTATCCGCAACTAACCTACTAGGATAGATACAATACACGGTAGACCCTATCCCAACATAACTCCCTACGTCATAGAGATAGAGCTAAAGCATCGTGGACAAGCCAGCATCGACCTCGGAGACCACAATGCCACATAACCATGGCCAGGCCAGCATCAACATCGGAGACCACCGTATCACGACCTTCCCCTGATGCCCCACCCGTACCAAGCATGTTAAGACAGAATACTACAAAAGGTGCTAGTGTGAGGAGCGATCCGAGGCCCATGCCCCACTCTACACACTAACGAAAACAATCACATGCATAACAATCACATCCTAACAATGCATGAACAGTAATAATAACTGAAATTAAAAATGGCATGTGAATATGCACAAACATCACATCACATATAATCAGGTGATTACAACAACTTACTGTCCATTAATTATTAGGTTTAGGTCAGATTCCCTTACCTAACGCTCGTTTGTTAGCTTGCTCCACGTCGCAAGATCCAAACGAAAAGTCACAAAGTCCTACAATATTATTAGGGTTTCATTAGAATATATTGCTTATGGTTTCAGGTTGGTCGAAAACCAACATGGTTACAAAATACCCTCACAGAGCTGACCGGTGGCATGTACCGGTCGCAGCTCTATGGGAAAGACTGGCGACCGGTATGGTCAGCCGGTCCCCCACAGACCAGCCTCCCGAGGGATACCGGTGGCAACATACCGATCGCGCACTGTGTGCAACCGGTATAGTCGACCGGTATGTCTCCGGAAGACCATACATGGGTTTTTCGACTGCCGTCGATCATCCTCCCTGGATTTCCAAGGTTTTTCCTATCCATTCTAAGTCTAAACTTGGAGTTAGAGTTATCCCTAACTCATTCAAGTCTTATTTCGATGAATATCATCTCGGAACTCGAATCTAGGGTTTGACGGCAACTTAGGGTTCATTGGCCAATTTAGGGTTTTAGATCAATACCTACTTTGCATGGTATTGATCAACTAACATAGTGTAAGAAGATTGATTCAAACACTTACCGTTGACTGGCGTAGAGTGAGCTTCGTCGAATGGCAATGGCGGCACCCCATTCTTCTTCCTAGCTCCATCTCCTTTCCAACCTCTTTCTCTTCTCTAGGGTTTGTGAGAGACAATGAAAAGGATTTGAGGAGGCTTAAGGGTGTATTTAAAGGCTAGAATTAGGGTTTAGTAACCCTATTAGGATTAGGAAGGTCTTAGGATTCGAAATCAGGAAAGTGGGACCCTCAGAAGTCAATTTCTGGATTTCCACACTTAGCTGCGCAGAGCTGACCGGTCGACCGGTACCAAGACTGGTACCATCGACCGATCAACATAAAATCATGTTGATTTGATCGTATTTGGTCCGATTTCATACCTGTTTGTCATCCTCACGTCCCGTCTGGCCCGGTGATGATCGAAAGACCTGTCATGACATCAAAACCAAGGTTTAGACTAGGCTTACGGTGTACGGGTCTTACAGTTGCAGCCACTGCCAAAACCAACATGAAAATGGGACTACATCACTATGGACTTCGTCACCGGGTTACCATTGACCCCCTGAGTAGTTGACGTGGTATTACACCCCAATTCTGGTTTAACCAGATTAGTGTGATGAACCGCTAATAAAGCAACGGTTCAACCAGGATCTCGTATAGGTCATACCCACCATATCAAACCATACACACAATCCACATTAATAATCAGAGGTAATAAACAAATAAGTGAAAGTCTTACAGATAATGAACTGAGATTCTAACAGTGACAAAAAATATTTAATCCAATTATCTCCAAACCACAAATCATAAAAATAAATAATCAATTACATATCTGATGTTCAAATTATAACTAAAGTTAAACAAAAACACATTGGTTTCACTCGCATGATGAATCATGCACATCTTCTTCAGCTTCTACATCCATCACAGCAACGTGTCCACACGTCGACACATTCATATATTCTTCAACAGTAGGACCTGCATCATCAACTAAAAATATTCGACGTCGAAAGGGTGAGCACACATCATGGCTCAATGAGTAAACAAAACAATGCAATAAACATATGCATGCATTCAATTCATATCTTTGATCTGGTTTTTAAGTTTTCAATGTGCTATAAAAAGGTTTGGTGGCCCCCGCACATCTATACACAAGTGTGTGAATCCACCCAATGGATCAAACACCATTTATGTCCCATATTCACCCACCATGGAATAGATATAGAGCTAAAGTGTCTTGATCAAACACCACCAACACTTCCCCTGATGTCTTACCCCTACCAACACGTAAGCCCCTATTGGCGAGGGCTTGCAAAGTAAGTTCGCAACTAACCAATCCTAATGTCAAACAGTGTATCCAAGGCCTCACCCCGACATCCCTCAATAAGTCCATAATGATAGAGCTAAGGTCCCCCGACAGAGTCAGAGACCACACGGTCCGAGACCACCTCCTCTAATGCCCTATGACATAATAGTTCTACTAAGGCAATGGCATTACGACGATGTTAGTGGACAAAACTTGAGTAGAGATGGAGCTAGAGTCTGGTGATGAGGTCAAAGACCACTATGCCACGTCCTCCCCTTGATGCTCCACTCGCATCCAAGACAACACCCACACACATACATTCACATGCCTATTCCTAGAATCATCATCATCATCATGTTATAAATAAATGGAATTAAATATGCATGAACAGTAATAGCAGGAATATTTGATGACATGTGAGATGCACATTACAAGCATACAAGCATAGATTCAATCATGGCATTGGACTCAATAAAAATAAATAGTTTGTTATTATCCAATTAGTTTAGGTCTTTTGCTTCAAGCATAGATTCAATCATGGCATTGGACTACAACATTACTTTGCTTCTGTTGAGGTTGGGCTGTCAGAGTTGTCTTGGCTGCAGCATTGAAGCCTTGAGTACAGAAGGGTTTAAATGTCTTTGGGTTCCCTTTGTTGTATGAGTTTCCATTGGGCCTCTTTATACCTCTGTTCTGAGCAAAATAACTTTTCCTCTGGCTCAATTCCAGTACTCGAGCAATCTGTACAACTTCATTATAAATCTTCTTTTCCAATCCCAATACATGCTCATGGACACTTCCCCAAAGCCCATAACGAACCTTCAGATTTTGGTATTTTCTTACTGCATGCTAGAGGGAGCAAAGAAAAACAGTTCTTCATAACGCTGTTGATATGCGTCTACAGTCATCTATCCTTGGTATAGACTCAAGAACTCTTTTTCCATTTGATCTCTTAAACTCCTTGGAAATTACTTCTCGAAGAAAGCTTCTTTATAGATAGCCAGGTTAATTTGGTGTGCTTCGTCAACAAATAACTCCGAGTAGATTTCCACGAATGGTGTGCATCACCTTTCAGCATAAAAGTGGCACATAATACTTTTTCCTCTTCATTTATAGTCATCATCATAAAGTTTCTTTCCATCTCATCGATCTAGTGAGCTGACCACAACGGATCTGATGGCTTGCCTGTGAATTCCTTCGGCTTCAACTTCACGAAATGCTTGATCAATCGAGAGTGATCAAGCTGATATTGTGCATAAGCTCCATACATAGGCGGCTGGTACTGATGGTTACCTTGGTTATACCCATCTTGTGGTGCTTCAGGGTTTTGTACTTGGCCTTGTACTGCTGGTGTTTGCGGTGCTTGATGTACAGTGTTGCTACCACCAGGTGCAGTCCTAGCTTGTCCTGCAAGTAGAGATGTTGTGTTTGCAACTGGGAAAGCACTTCCCATAGCAGCTTGCATGTTGGCTTGCATTTGCTGTGCTAAATTCATCACCACAGTAGCCAAATCCATAGGTGGTGTAGGTAAGTTGGTTGGGTTGGCTTGGGTGTGCACATTCTGAGGTGCAACATTTTAAGCTCCAATATTTCCTTCTTGTCCTTGCTAACCTTCATTGTCATTAGTCTCCATAAGTGGTGGAGATGGGTTTGCATTCTGTCTCCTTCTGCTTACTCTACGCCCATCCATTTAAACTCTTAGGCGGTATGTTATTGGCAAAGCTACACATGTGAGACAAAATAGAATGGTAGTATTGGGTTAGTCTCATAATGGAAAGCGATTGAAGAACAAAATTAATAAACAAAAGTTTAGACAGAATCAAAATGCAGACAACAGTCAGTCATACAGTCGATGGCCTACAGTCGCATGTTGTGCGACCATAGGTGCGACCTTCAAAATCCTGGCAACTTACCAAGACCCTATGGTCGATCATATGGTCGATGGTTTTGGTCAAATTGTGCGACTGTATGGTTCAAAATCAGGTTTTTAAACCTATTTTTGAGATTTTTCCCTCTCATTCTCCTTTCCTTTCCTACGGTCACAACTCAACTCACCACCACTGAGTTGCTACAGTGTCTACCGTATGAATTTGGTGATTTTTACATCGATCCACGATCTCCATTCCATTCATTGAGGTATGTTCTCTACTTTTCTCCATTTTTAAGCTTTCATACCTAGATTTTACTCCATTTATAGGGTTTTCTTCAAATTAATATTTTTCTGACCGTAAAAATTTGATTTTTATTGGGGGTTATTTGCTATTGGCTACCCAAAGGATGAAAGCCCTCAAGAAAATTCGAGTTTCATTGGTTAGTTTAGTAAAAACTTAAAAATTCTCATTTTTTTACCTAAAATTTGGGGGTTTTTCCCAATTGTCAAAATTTCTTCAAATTCGACCTGCCAAGTTTAAATTTTCGTTTGTATGAGCCTTACAGGATGGTTTGGGACCTATGTAAGTCCTCCTGCCCAAATGTTTGGGTGAAAAGTGAGGCTTTTGCCCACTTTATGTCATTATGCTGTTAAATTTTTAAATTTATCTAACTTATTTTTCTTATTTTCTTCTCTTGCAGTTATCATGGTTCGCACTAAGGTTCCTCAAGTTCATGACCCATGTTGCTTCCGGTCTGTGGAAGCAGAAACACAATGCCCTTGGTTTAATTGAAAGAAAGTGGAAGGGGGTTGGTGTGTGAACTTAGCCCACTTAGCCCTGTTTGATGTGGAGAGGGCAATTGGTGATATGAGCTGGCTTCCAGTGATTCTGTATGAGGCTTGCACTCGCCCGAACTTGGTCAAGCAGTTCTACTGTCATCTACAGGTAGAGGGTGATCTAGAGGATGTTGACAGGGGTTGAGAGTTTTGGATCACTAGCTGGGTGAGAGGGGTTCCAATCTCTTTCAACTGTCAAGAGTTGGCTGATCTCCTAGGCATCTCAAATGATGGTCAGTTGGTTTACTGTGCACCCAGGGAGACACAGTTTCTATCTACACAGGTGTGTGCAGAAATAGATAACCAAATTCTTAGGGATGACCGTTGGGAGATGAACGCAGTCAACCTGCGTCCAGAGCCACTAGTCTACTGTAAGATTATCCAGCATAATCATATTCCCCAGGGCAGACACTACGAGATGGTCTCACAACTGACACAGTACCTGCTGTATTGTATCTGTACTAGGCATCCAGTCTGCCTCCCAAATATTATTCTTCGGACTATGCACAGAGCTACGTTTCCTAACTCGAGAGGTAACTTGCCCTATGGGCGACTGATCTCCACCCTACTCGCTTGTCTACAGGTGGAACTAGTAGATGAGAGGATCTTTGAGGATACCTTCTCAGATGACCTTGATTGGGAGGCCATCAGCAGGATGGGTATGAGAGAGATACAGGTCAGTGATGACGAGAGGAATGCTATGAGACATCCTCTCACTCGAGTAGCGACAGTAGATGCAGAGGAAATAGCAGTAGCAGTAGCAGCAGAGGCATACGAGAGTGATGATGAGGAAGACGATGATCAGATGTATATGGATGTGAATGCCATCCCTCCCCCATCACCACAATATTTTACTGGAGATGGATCTTCTCGGGCTTCTCATTTAGTTGGCCCTTCACGCTCACCACCTGATGACATGATGGGGCTATTACGTAAGATTCGGGAGGCTCAGCGCATGACTGATTGGAGACTAGGAGAGCTTCTAGATGCTCAGCGCTCTACAGACTAGCGGGTAGCAGATCTGACAGTTAGTCTCTGAGAGACTTAAACTCAGGTGGCCTGCGCGAGAGTATATGCTGAGGACTATGATAGAGATCATGAGGCAACTCCTCCTCCAGCACCTCCAGCTCCATGATATCATTTATTTCTATTTTCCTTTTTTTTATAATACAAAGTAACTGTTCGGATTGTAGACTATACTCTGATTCAGATGTATCTTGTCTTACTCCCATTTGGATATATATATATATATATATATTGGTTTCTCATTTACATATGTGCATTATTCTCTTTCTTAGTTTATGTCTCATACAACACATGTGCTTATGGTGTGTTCTTATTACAGTTTTTAATTTTTTTTATCCTAACTCAGTTCATGACTCATGTGGAAGTAGTTAGGTCGATGGGTAGAACTTGAGATGCTCTGATACCAAATTGTTACACCCCAATTATGGTTCTAACAGAAATGGTGTGATGATCCACCAATAAATCAACGGTTTAACCAGGATCTCGTATAGGTCGTACCCACCATATTAAACCACACTAACATTCTACATTAATAATCAGAGGGAATAAACAAATAAGTGAAAGTCTTACAGATAATGAATTGAGAGTCTAACAGTGATAAATAAGTTTTTAATCCAATTATCTCTAAACCACAAGACATAAAAATAAATAATCAATTACATATCTAATGTTCAAATTATAACTAAACTTAAGCAAAAACACATTGGTTGCACTCGCATTATGAATCATGCGTATCTTCTTCAGCTTCTACGTCCATCACAGCAACGTGTCCATACGTCGACGCATTCATATATTCTTCAATAGTAGGACCTGCATCATCAACTAAAAATATTCGACGTCGAAAGGGAGAGCACACTTCACGGCTCAGTGAGCAAATAAAACAATGCAACAAACATATGCATGCATTCAATTCATATCTTTGGTCTGATTTTTAAGTTTGCAATGTGCTATAGAAAGGTTTGGTGGCCCCTACACCTTTATACATGAGTGTGTGAATCCGTCCAATGGATCAAATACCATTACCATCCCACATGCACCCACCATGGAATAGAGATAGAGCTAAAGTGTCCGGATTAAACACCGCCAACACTTCCCCTGATGCCCTACCCATACCAACACGTAAGCCCTATTGACGAGGGTTTGTAAACTGGACTCACAACTAACCAATCATAATGCCAAACAGTGTATCCAATGCCTCACCCCAACATACCTCAATACGTCCATAGAGATAGTGTAAGACCCGCACTCCATTAACTTGGTCTAATCGTATCGTGCCAGGTCTTTCCATCATTTCTAGACCAAGTGGACCAAGCATGTGAAGATAGATTACAAACCAGGCATGAGAATCGAGTTAAAAATACTAAAAACATACCTAAGGTCACATGCCTAGGTAGGTATGGTCGAGTATATGGAAGGGAACCAAAAATATGAAATCCAGAACCCCACGGTCAATGATTTTGACCCTACGGTCGACGGTTTATGCAACCATATGATCAACTGTGAGAACCCAGATCAGACTCCGAGTTTTGGGAACTTTCCTGAACTAAGGGATTGCTTTCCTAATTGAATGTGGACTCTATATGGAGAGTTTTCCTCTATATAAATGATGTCCCTCAGCCCTTTTTCACTCTTTTAGAACATTAGAAAACCCTAGAGAAAGAGAAGGAAGAGAAAGAAGAGAAGGAGAAGAAGAAAAGCTAAGGAGAAGAGTTTGCTGAGAAGAGATTGACTCTTTATCACAGGCAAAGGTCTGAAGTGAATCTCTGGAGATGTAAACTTTAAGGAATAAGACTTCTATGGAGGATAGGCAATATCAAGCTATTATGATATATGTGATTTCCTTGAGAAAATCCCAAGGAGAACCATGAAGAGTGAATTGATGATTAGGGTTGATAAGAAATTACTAATGTTGGCCATAAGATGACATTAGAATAAACCCCATTGAAGAACAGAAGAATTAACTCAGGAAGAACTCGAATTTCATGTAGACTGTGACCAGAAATCTCAAGGTCGCAGCTACGGTTGGCCATAGCATGACCAGCATGACCAGAGGATTGACCATAGGCATTCAGGAAGATTTCAGAAATCATATGGTCGCAGCCACGGTCGCACCATATGCGACCGTAGGGTATCGACCGTAGACAGTAAGGTCGATACAGCATGAGACCATAGGACCAATCAGACACCTATCAGTGCTCTGTCTCGATTTTTGACTACTGTAACATGTCACATATGAACCCTAACTTAAATTCATATAACTTTTAGGTTGTTAAATCAATTCAAAGAGAATTTCAAGGCTTGGAAGGACATCGAGAATTGCTAACAGGTGAGGGAACAAGACCTAAACTAATTGAATAATAACAAACTATTTATTTTTATTGAGTCCAATGCCATTATTGATTCTATGCTTATATGCTTGTAATGTGCATCTTACATGTCATCCAATATTTATGCTATTACTGTTCATGCATATTTAATTCTGTTTATTTATAACATGATGATGATGATGACGATGCTAGGAATGGGCATGTGAATGTATGTGTGTGGTTGGTGTGTTGGATGTGAGTAGAGCATCAGGGGGAGGACATGGCATGGTGGTCTTCGACCTCGTTATCAGACTCTAGCTCTATCTCTACTCAAGTCTTGCCCACTAACATCGTCGTATCGTCCTTACCTTAGCAGAACTATTATGTCGTAGGGCATCAGGGGAGGTGGTCTCGGACCGTGTAGTCTCTGACTCTGTCAGGGGGCCTTACCTCTATCTCTATGGACGTATTGAGGGATGCTGGGGTGAGGCCTTGGATACACTGTTTGACATTAGGATTGGTTAGTTGCGAGCCTAGTTTACAAGCCCTCGCCAATAGTGGCTTACGTGTTGGTATGAGTTGGGCATCAAGGGAAGTATTGGCTGTCACACCCCAATTTTACACTATTCAGAATGGTGTGATGAACCGCCAGTAAACCAATGATTCAACCAGGATCTCGAATAGGCTGTGTTCGTTTTCTTAAACCATACACATCCACAACAAAAATCAGAATAAATACACGATAGCGGAAGTCTTTAATATTAAATGAACTAAGAGTCTAAAGATGATATCATAAATAAATTATCCAATTATCTTCAAAAGAACTAAGACATAAATTAAAATAATTTAATCAATTACATCGTCTGTATAACTTAAACAAAATCTAATAAAAAACACATGAGTTGCACTCGCATGACGAATCATGCGACTCCATCATAACTTCTGCATCCATCGCCGCCGCATGTCCGTACACAAGAGCATTCATATAGTCTTCTATAGTTGTACCTGTATCATCAACTAAAAATATTCAATGTTGAAAGGGTGAGCACACATCACGGCTTAGTGAGCAAACAAAATAATACAACAAACATATGCATGCATTCAATTCATATCTTTGGTCTGGTTCATAAGTTTGCAATGTGCAATAGAAAGGATAGGTGGCCGTCACACCTCTTTACAGGAGTGTGTGAAGCCACCCATGGATCAAACACCATTTCCGCCCCACATGCACCCATCATGGAATAGGGATAGAGCGAAAGTGCTTAGGACCGCACCACATCACACTTCCTCTGATGCCCTACCCATACCAACACGTAAGCGCCTGCTGGCGAGGGCTTGCAAACTGGGCTCACAAATAACCAATCCTAATGTCAAACTTTGTATCCAAGGCCTCACCCCAGCATCCCTTAATACGTCCATAGAGATAGAGCTAAGGCCCCTTGACAGAGTCAGAGACTACACGGTCCGAGACCACCTCCCCTGATGCCCTACGATGTAATTGTTCTGCTAAGGTAATGGCGATACAACGATGTTAGTGGACAAGACTTGAGTAGAGATAGAGCTAGAGTCTAGTGACCATGATGAACCACAGTGTCACGTCCTCCCCCTGATGCTCCACTTGCATCAAGTACACTAACCACATATATACATTCACATGCATATTCCTAGCATCATCATCATCATGTTATAAATAAACGGAATTAAATATGCATGAACAATAATAACAGAAATAGTAGATGACATGTGATATGCACATTACAATGATACAAATATAGAATCGTTCATGGTATTGGACTCAATAAACAAAAATAGTTTATTATTAGCCAATTAGTTTAGGTCTTGTTCCTTCACCTTTGATTTCTAGTAGATCCTCGTTCAAGCTTTATAATTCACTTTTAAACCACTGGAAAGACCTAACAAGTCAATAGTTTTTAATTAAAATTAATTCCAATATGTTAAAACTAACAAAAACTGTAGGGTCGCAGGTGGGGTAGCACCTGGGGTAGCAGTTTCTGCGACCACAGGGGTAGGGTCGCAGGGTAGGGTAGCACCTAGGATAGCAGTTTCTGCGACCCTAGGGTATAGGGTCGCAGGTCGGGTCGGATACCATCCAACCCTACATGCGACCACACCCTCCCTGGGACTTCCCGAGGGCATGTGGTCGATCATGTGGTCTCGTAGGGTCAGATATCATTCGACCCTACGTGCGACCACACGTGTTCTGAGTCGACTTTTCATTTTAAAGTCCATTCCTTCATGTTTGAATCCTTTGGCTTACTATCATGGTCCATCCTATGATTGTTCTATGGCTCATAACTACAATTTATACACCATTTATTGTCCATAGAGATCTCTTCCATGAAATCTCTTGGAATTTATCCATGGATGGATGATTTGGGTTTCTCCGAATCCTATGTTCTTCATAAACTATTCTAACTCCCAATTCATGTAGGGATTTAGGTTCATACCTTGGGTTTACTAAGATTCAAAGGTTTCTCTGAACTTCTTCTTCCTTAGTCTTCTTCTTCAAGTTTCCTTCTCTTCCTTCTCTTCTCTTTCTCTCACTTTCAATTAGGATTCTAAAGGAGTGAAAGTGGCTAAGGGACGTCCTATTTATAGAGGAAAACCCTCCATAATAAGTCCCAATGAGTTTAGGAAAGACCCCCTTTGAATTAGGAAGGTTTCCTAATTTTCAGATTCTGTCTATTATTGTAGGGTCGCAGAATCCGTCGACCCTACGTTTTTTTAGTCATGCGACCCCACAACTAAAAAGTCATGGGTTGGACTCCTTTGTGGTGGGGTCGGATATACTTGTTTAGGCATACGACCACACGCTTATTTTGACTATTTTGAGTTAAATTTCATACCTGGTCTTGTGGTTTCTTCATGCACTTGGTCCACTTGGCTCGACCATGATAGGTAGACCTGGTACAAGGTGGTAAGACCGGTTAGTTTGATACGGGTCTTACAACTCCCCCCCTCTTATGAGTAATTTCGTCCTCAAAATTTGCACATACCTTCTAAGTCAAAGAAGTGAGGATATTGCTTTCACATAGCATTCTCTTCTTCCCATGTGATCTCTTTTATGTCTCGGCTCCTCAAGGTGACCTTAACATAGTATATGTCACGGTTGCGTAGATGTTGAACCTTTCGACTGGTGATTTCAGTTGGTGCTACTTCGAATGTCAACTCATCAGTTAGATTTGGTGGATCCACTGTCAAAACATGTGTTGGATCTCTGACGTACTTCTTTAATAATGAGATATGAAATACGTCATGCACACTTGATATAGATGGTGGTAATGCTAACTGATAAGCCACTTTTCCACGTTTAGCTAGAATCTCATATGGCCCGACATATCTCGGACTTAGCTTCCCTTTCTGTCCGAATCGTTTTAAACCCCGCATAGGTGATACTTTCAAGAATACCTTATCACCTACGATAAATTTAAGGTCTCGACGTCGAGTATTTGCATACTGTTTCTGACGATTCTGAGCCGTTCTAACTCTTTCCTTAATAATGTCGACTACACGACAAGTCTCTTCAATAAATTCTGGTCTAACAATACTCCGTTCACCAACTTCATTCCAAAACAGAGGAGTTCGACACTTCCTACCATACAGTGCTTCATAGGGTGACATCTGTATAGTAGCCTGATAGCTGTTGTTATAGGCAAACTCGATCAATGGTAGCTTCTTATCCCATGATCCTTTGAAATCAATAACATAGGCTCGAAGCATGTCTTCTAAAATCTGAATGTTATACTCCGACTGTCCGTCTATCTGAGGATGAAATGCAGTACTGAATTTCAATGTTGTACCCACAGCCTTCTGCAATCCTTCTCAAAAATTTGAAGTAAAGCGTGGGTCTCTATCGACACAATGCTTTCAGGTACTCCATATAATCTAACAATATTATCCACATATAGCTTGGCTAACCTCTCCAGGGTATACTGTGGTCATATAGCTATAAAGCGAGCTGTCTTAGTCAGACGATCTACAATCACCCAGACCGCGTCAACTACTCGGGGAGTCAATGGTAACCCAGTGACGAAGTCCATAGTGATGCAGTCCCATTTTCATGCTAGTAACCAGACAGTTACCCTGTTATATAAACCGTTTGAAGAAAGAGAAATAAGAGGAACAATCATGGGGTAGGGGGCCTGGGAGGAATAGGGTCTGCTATATCATAGTCTCGCTCGTAAGCAACCCTGAGCTAGTGCACCTGATCCTGTGTGACTCTAAGACTGTGAGCCAACTGTGCCAAGTCGCGGCTCATCTCATGCTGAGTGTCCCTGATCTCCATAATCATACCCATCATGGTGTCGGAGGGAGGCTGAGATGGTCCAGCTGTAGAGGTAGATGGTGGTGCTGCAGGTGTAGGCTGTGGAGCTGACACTGGTACATCCTCGGCTCTATCCTCGTCAGCATCGCGCTCGAGCTCGACTGCATAGGCCGCATTGGATGCTGCTGCTGCTGCCGCCGCGGCTGCTACCCTCCCAAGTGGGCGAGGGCGAGCCTCTAACTCGTCATCGCTAACAGGCAGGTCAACCATCTGCATCCTCTGAATGGCGTCCCAGTCTATGTCGGAGGTCATAGTATCCTCAACGGTCACCTCGCCTCTCATGCTCACGCCCAGGAGACGTAGCAGGAAGGTAATGAGACGACCGTATGGAAGGTTACTGGCCTGATCGGCCAGGGTCGCCTGATGCATGGTCCTGATGATGAGATAAGGGAGAGAGACCCGCTCCCCAGTGCAGACGCAATAAGTAATGTACTGAGTGAGCTGGGATAACTCACTATAATGGCCGCTCTGGGGCACGATGTTGTGCTGAATAATGCGACTATATACTCGAGGTGCAGGTCTCAAGCTAGCCGCCTTCATGGGAGCTCCAGGGTTTAGTATCTGATCTGCTATCTCTCGGCGCAGATCCTCAGTCAGATAGCCCTTCGCTTTGGGAGGGCAATACACTAGGTCTCCATCATTAGGAACCCCTAGAAGGTCAGCCAGCTGGTGGGTGTTGAATGAAATGGGTACACCCCTGACATAGCTAGTGATGCGTAAATCCCTACCCTGGTTGGGATCGTTAACATCTCCATGCAACTCCAGGTTAGCATAGAAATGCTTAACCAGATTGGGATGGGTGGTATCAGTGTAGGATATTACTGGTACCCACTCAAGCGCGTTGAAGGCAGCTCGCACATCGAATCTCTCCAACTGATCTAGGTTAACTCGGCGCCCAGATTCTATGCTCTTGTTGTCAAACCACGGGAATCGAGCCTGTGCTTCTATAGAATGAAACCAGTGCTAGTCAAGTTGGGGAACTGGTGGCTGGGGAGCACGTGAACTAGAGCCATGAGGATGTTTCCCAAGAGCACGTCGGGGAGCCATTTTAACTGCAAAACAAAAGAAAACAAGAGAAAAATGTTAGAAATTGTCAAAATTTCGGCAGCATAACAACAGTAAATTGGGAAAAAGCCTCAAACTCACCCAAAAACATGGGGAGGAGGACTTACGTAACCCCTACAAGAAATTTGGAAAAATCAAGAAATTTCAAAAATTTTGGGAAACCTAGGTCAAAACATGTAAAAATTTGATTTTTATGAAAACCATTCGGTTAAACCCCAAATTGGTTGAGGGATTTTTCTCTTGGGGGTCCCTAAACCCTTTCCAAGCCAAAGGAAAAGAGTTCCTATGGTTGGAACATCTCAATCAATGAAAAACCTAAATTTCTACATATAGACAATATGAAAAATTTGTAAAAACATGAGAGAGAGGGAAGAGACCTACCTGGAGACGATGTTCTACGCTTTGAACAGAAGGAATCGGCTTCTAAGGTCATTGACCGGACTGTAGCAACTCGGTTGGGCAGAGAGGAATCGCCACCGGAGAGAAAAGAGAAGAAAAGTGAGAAAAATTCTCACTTTTCGCAATTTTAAAGCCAATTTTGGGCATACCGGTCGATGGTTTTGCCTATACTGGTCGACCGGTATCTCCCCAGGTGTGCGACCGCTATGTCTCGGTCAGAATTTCAATTCTGACCGGTCGACTATACCGGTCGCAACACTGTATACAGGGTGTCGACCGGTATGTTGCGACCGGTCAGCACCTGAGTAGCCAGAAAATCTCAGAAAAATTTTAAAATTTTGTAAATTCAAGTATGCCTTTTTGCAACTGTTTCGCCTTATATTGTTCAAGACTAACACCACTATTGCTTCATTCTCATGTGTTATGTCTTCTTCTCAGATTCAAATAGAATAGTTTGAGATGGTGGGCAGAAACGGTCGTAGGGGTCGGAAGCGTCACCAGGCTAGGATGCGCCTCGAGGAAGAAGAACAGGTTGAACAAGACCATGTTAGAGAGCTTCCAGAGGTACCGACAAATTTACCTGGCCCACCTCACAGGAATTTGGAGACCATTGTTACAAACTTGGTCTATCAGATGCAAGCTCAGCAGAAAGAATTCCTGAGCGAGATACTGAAGATGTTCAGGCCACCGGTTTCTGTTCCCACTGGAGGTACGCCTGAGTCTGGAGAGAAAAATACTTCGCAGTCGATGCAGGGTAGCTCAAGGCCGATGGGCCAAGCACAGAATGTACCACCACTGCACCAGTTTCCGTCGCCTTCTGCGTACCCAGGAGCCTATCCGTATCCACCACCATGGTACGGAATGAACACTCAGGGACAGCATGATCTGAGCAGAGCGGTGGATAGATTCCTGAAGTTGAAGCCTTCATCGTTCACTGGTAAGACAGGGAGACCATTGTGGCCAGCACAGTGGGTTGCAGAGATGGAGAAAAATTTCTGACTAATGATCTGTACAGAGGAGGAAAAGGTCTTATTTGCCACTCATATGCTGAAAGAAGACGCAAATGCTTGGTGGAATTCTACACAGGCATACCTGGAGTCGAAGCACACACAGGTTGATTGGGAAGTGTTCAAGGGTGCCTTCTTCGATAAGTATTTTTCAAAGAGCTTCAGAGATCAAATGGAGAAGGAAGTCTCAATTGACTGTGGATGCTTATCAGCAGAGGTACGAGGAGTTATTTTTCTTCGCACCGACGAGTATGCAAGAAGAAGAGACCAAGACACGTAGGTTTACCATGGGACTACGTAGAAGCATCAGAGAGCACATCTTGGGTCTGGACAAGAAGATCTATAATGAGGCTGTGCAGGTTGCAAGGGTAATAGAGTCCAGTCAGAGGGACAGATTCTTCGCTCAGAACAGGGGAGTGAAGAGACCTGCCATTGAGAGTTCGGGTGGCGGTAACAACAGACCCTTTCGCCCATACAGGGCTCAGACCGCTACAGTGCCTGCAAGGAACAATACGGCACCACCTGTGCCACAGAATGCTGGATTCAACCCGAATATCAAATGTTTCAACTGCCAGCAAGTGGGTCATATTGCAAGGACCTGCACTCTACTTAAGAAGCAACCTCCCCAGTAAGGAAGAGTTTATGTGGTTGCCACTGAAGAGGCAGCTGCATCACCTGATGTGGTCACTGGTATGACTTTATCCCTTACTATTTGGCTTACTAATTTTCATTGTGTGTATGCGCATGTAGAACTAAGGGATAATAAAAATTTCAGGAATTGTAAATGTAGCTGGTATACCTGCCAGAGTACTATTTGACTCTGGGGCCACGCACTCCTTTGTTTCTATTTCTTTTGGGAAGCGAATGGAGTTACCAATCAAGCATTTGAACCCAAGCTTGATAGTTCGCTCTCCACTAGGAGTCGAAGTGGCTTTGACCGAATATTATGGACCATGTACTGTATGTATTAAGGGCCGAGACTTAGAAGCAAGCCTAGTACTACTCGAAATGGCAGACTTTGATGTCATTTTGGGAATGGATTGGCTAGGCCATCATTCGGCCGTCCTATTATGTGGTGAAAGGAAGCTTGTGCTTACTGAAAAAAAGGGAAGGGAATATAGCTTCACTGGGATCAGGCTATCTAGGAAGCGGAAGCTGATTCTCTCCACCCTAAAAGCCAAGCGATGCTTAGAGAAAGGGGGAGTGGGGTATCTAGTATCTGTAGTCGACATCACGGCGGAGTCACACAAGATGGAAGATATAGATGTGGTTCGAGAGTTTCCAGATGTATTTCCAGAGGAGCTTCCAGGTCTACCGTCGGACAGGGCTACAAAGTTTGTAATAGACCTTATGCCAGGTTCGGCGCCGGTGTCCAAAGCACCATACAGGATGGCCCCTACCGAGTTAAAGGAGTTGAAGACCCAATTACAAGAATTGTTAGATAAGGGTTTCATACGACTTAGCATATCGCCTTGGGGAGCACCGGTATTATTCGTCAAGAAGAAGGATGGAAGTGTAAGGCTATGTATTGACTACCATGAACTGAACAAGTTGACTATCAAGAATTGGTATCCTTTGCCTAGAATCGATGATCTGTTCGATCAATTGCAGGGTGCAAAGGTTTTCTCGAAGATTGATTTCCGATCGGGGTATCACCAACTGAAGATCAAGGCCAGAGATATTTCGAAGATTGCTTTCAGGACGAGGTATGGGCATTATGAGTTTCTAGTTATGTCTTTCGGGTTGACCAATGCTCCAGCGTCGTTTATGGAACTGATGAACCGAGTGTTTCATGATATGTTGGACACTTCGGTCATCGTATTCATCGATGACATATTGATCTACTCTAAGGACATGGAGACTCACACAATACACTTGAGGGCAGCCCTACAACGGCTGAGACAAGAAAAGCTTTATGCTAAGTTCAAGAAGTGCGAGTTTTGGCTGAAGGAAGTGGCTTTCTTGGGCCATGTTGTATCTGAAGACGGTATCAAGGTTGATCCAAGTAAGATAGCTGCTATAGTAGGATGGGAAGCACCAAAATCTGTTGCGGAGATTCGTAGTTTCCTTGGGTTGGCTGGTTATTATAGAAGATTCGTGGAAGATTACTCCAGGATCGCTGTTCCACTCACTAGATTGGTCTCGTAGGGTCGGATATCATTCGACCCTATGTGTGACCACACGTATTCTGAGTCGATCTTTCATTCTAAAGTCCATCCCTTCATGTTTGGATCCTTTGGCTTACTTTCATGGTCCATTCTATGATTGTTCTATGGCTCAAAACTACAAGTTATACACTATTCATAGTCCATAATGATTTCCTCCTTGGAATCTCTTGGAACTTGTCCATGGATAGATGATTTGGGTTATTCCTAATCCTATGTTCTTCATAACCATTCTAGACTCTCCTATTCAGGTAAGGAATTAGGTTCATACCTTAATTCAGAGGTTTCTCTGAACTTCCTACTCTTCCTTAGTCTTCTTCTTCAAGTTTCCTTCTCTTCTTCTCTTCCTTCTCTTTCTCTTTCTCTCACTCTCAATTAGGGTTCTAAAGGAGTGAAAGAGACTAAGGGACTTCATATTTATAAAGGAAAACCATCCATAATAAGTCCCAATGAGTTTAGGAAAGATCCCCTTTTGAATTAGGAAAGTTTCCTAATTTTTAATTTATGTCTGTCATTGTAGGGTCGGACGTAGGGTCGCAGAATCCGTTGACCCTACACTTTCTTAGTCATGCGACCCTACGACTAGAAAGTCATGGGTTAGACTTCTGTTGAGCTGGGGTCAACCCTACTTGTTTAGGCATGCGACCCTACCCTCTCATTTGCTGTTTTTGGATTAGACTTCATACCTGGTCTTGTGATTTCTTCACGCACTTGGTCCACTTGGCTCGACCATGATAGGTAAACCTAGTACAAGGTGGTAAGCCCGGTTAGTTCGATACGGGTCTTGCAGATACGATGATGTTGGTGGGCAAGACTTGAGTAGAGATAGAGCTAGAGTCTGGTGACGAGGTCAAAGACCACCATGCCACGTCCTCCCTTGATGCTCCACTCACATCCAACATACCAACCACAAACATACATTCACATGCCTATTCCTAGCATCATCATCATCATCATCATGTTATAAATAAACGAAATTAAATATACATGAACAGTAATAGCAGGAATATTGAATGACATGTGAGATGCACATTACAAGCATACAAGCATAGAATCAATCATGGGATTGGACTTAATAAAAAGAAATAGTTTGTTATTATCCAATCAGTTTAAGTTTTATTCCCTCAATTGTTAGCAATACTCAATCTCCTTCCAATTCTTGAAATTCTCTTTCAATCAATTTAACAACCTAAAAGTTATATGAATTTAAGTTAGGGTTCATATATAACATGTTACAGTAGTAGGAAATCGAAACAGAGCACTGATAGGTGTCTGATTGGTCCTTTGGTCTCATACTGTATCGACCTTACTGCCTACGATCGATACCCTACGGTCGCATATGCTGTGACCGTAGCTGCGACCATATGGTTTCTGGATCTTTCTGAATGCCTATGGTTGATCCTCTGATCAGGCTAGTCATGCTATGGTCGACCGTAGCTACGACCTTGAGATTTCTGGTCACAGACTACATGCAATTCGAGTTCTTCCTGGGTCAAATCCTCTACTCTTCAATTGGATTTATTCTAAGGTCATCCTATGGCCATCATTAGTAGTTTCTTATCAACCCTAATCACCAAACTCATCTCCCATGGTTATCCTTGGAAATTACTCAAGGAATCACATGGATCATGATAGGTTGACATCCCCAATCCTCCATAGAATCCTTAGTCCATAGAATTAACATCTTTAGAGATTAGGTTCATACCTTTGCCTGTGATTGAGAGCCAATCTCTTCTCAATAAATCCTCTCCTTAGCCTTTTCTTCTTCTCCTTCTCTTCATTTTCTTTCTCTAGGGTTTACTAATATTTTAAAAGAGTGAAAAAGGGCTGAGGGACGTCCTTTATATAAAGAAAAACTCTCCATATAGAATCCTCTTTCAATTAGGAAAGTAATCCCTTAGTTTAGGATAGTTTAGGAAAGTTTCCAAAACTCGGAGTCTGATCTGGGGTCTCACAGTCGATGGCTACAGTAGCAGAACCTGTTGACCGTAGGGTCAAAATCATCGACCGTGGGGTTTGTGGTCTGAGATTTTTGTTTGCTTCCTTATGGTCGACCATACCTACCCAGGTATTCGACCATAGCTATGTTTTTAGTGTTTTTAACTCGATTCTCATACCTGGTTTGTGATCCATCTTCAAACGATCGGTCCACTTGGTCCATAAATGATGGAAAGACCTGGCACGACACGGTTATACTGGGTTAGTGGAGTGCGGGTCTTACAGATAGTGTGTACAGACCAACATCAATTCTTCCTTTGAGTAGGATAATCCCCATTTTCATGTCCTTCACAAGACAACAATTTGGATGAAATTCCACAATCACATTATTATCATTGGTAAACTTACTTATGGACAATAATTTTTTTTGATTAAAGGAACATGAAGCACATCATTAAGATGAAATGTCCTTGACGCAAATGGTAAATTAGCTCTACCAATATTATGAATTTTCAAACCTGCTCCATTGCCTACGCGAATGTGGTCTGTGCCATTGTAAGAACTGTGAGAGACCAAATTAGCAGCATCAGTTGTTATATGGTGTGTAGCACTAGAATTCGGATACCAAGTGGGATCAAATGTGGCTGTTGGAGTAGCTACAAATGCTTCTGGTGCTTGTAGTGCAACATGAGAAGAGGGTTGATAGTTCAGAATAAACCAATTAAAATAGGTTGTTGCAGTATGATTGCTGTAAGACCCGTATCGAACTAACCGGTCTTACCACCTTGTACCAGGTCTACCAATCATGGTCGAGCCAAATGGACCAAGTGCGTGAAAGAAATAGCAAAACCAGGTATGAAACAGACCCGAAAACAGTAAAATAGGGGGTAGGGTCGCATACCCAAATAGGCAGGGTCGATCCCACCTCATCAAGAAGTCAGACCCCTGAAATTTAGACCTAGGGTCGGACAATTTAGACCCTAGGGTCGGACGGGATCTCCGACCCCCTCATCGACCCAAGGATCACCGATAGAAACTGTAAATAGGAAACTTTCCAAATTTCAAGGGGATTCTTTCCTAATCTCAATGGGACTTATTTTGGGAGGTTTTTCTCTATAAATAAGACATCCCTTAGCCTCTTTCACTCCTTTTGAAACCCTAATTGAAAGAGAAGAGAAGGAGAAGAGAAGGAAAGTTGGAGAAGAAGTTTAAAGAGAAGAATTCAGAGAAACCTCTGAATCTCAGCAAACCTAAGGTATGGATATGCTTTCCATGAATTGTTTAAGACCTTAAAATGGTTCATGAAGAGGTATGATCTAGGAGAAACCCAAATCATCCATCCATGGGAAGATTTCAATGAAATCCATGGAGGAAATCATGGTAGACAAAGTAAGGAAGTAACCTGAAGTTTTAAGCCATAGAACAAGCATAGTATGGACTGTGGAAGTAAGCCAAAGGACCCAAACTTGAAAGATTAGACTGTAGAATGAAAAGGTCGACTCAAACCACGTGTGGTCGCACGTAAGGTCGATTGGGAATCGACCCTACCAGACCACAGGTTCGACCCCTAGCTCTTGGGAAGTCTAGGGAAGCTACGGTTGCACCTAGGGTCGATGGAACATCCGACCCTAGCATCGACCCTATACCCTGGGGTTCCAGAAAACTGCTACCCTACCTGCGACCCGTCCTGCGACCCTAGCTTAACAGAAAGCCTAAAATTATCGAAATAAATTTTAACTAAAATCTATCGACTTGTTAGGTTTTCATATTGATATAAAGGTGATTCTTAGAGCTTGAAAGAGGATTTACACTCAAGCAAAGGTGAGGGAACAAGACCTAAACTAATTGGCTAATAATAAACTGTTTTTATTTCTTGAGTCCAATGCCATGACTGATTCTATGCGTGTATGCTTGTAATGTGCATTTAACATGTTATCCAATATTCCTGCTATTAATGTTCATGCATATTTAATTTTATTTTATTTATAACATGATGATGATGATGATACTAGGAATAGGCATGTGAATGTATGTGTGTGGTTAGTGTGCTTGATGCGAGTGGAGCATCAGGGGGAGGACGTGATATTGTGGTGTGTCCTGGTCACTAGACTCTAGCTCTATCTCTACTTAAGTCTTACCCACTGACATCGTCGTATCGCCATTACCTTAGCAGAACTATTATGTCGTAGGGTATCAGGGGAGGTGGTCTCGGACCGTATAGTCTTCGACTCTGCCGGGGGGCCTTAGCTCTATCTCTATGAACGTATTGAGGGATGCTGGGGTGAGGCCTTGGATACACTGTTTGACATTAGGATTGGTTAGTTGCGAGCCCAGTTTGCAAGCCCTCGCCAGCAGGGGCTTACGTATTGGTATGGGTAGAGTATCAGGGGAAGTGTGATGGGGTTTGGTCCTAAGCACTTTAGCTCTATCTCTATTCCATGGTGGGTGCATGTGGGATGATAATAAACGTTATCTTTGGGCGGCTTCACACACTCATGTATAGAGGTGAGGCGGCCACCGATCCTTTCTATAGCACATTGCAAACTTATATACCAGACCACAGATATGAATTGAATGCATGCATATGTTTGTTGCATTGTTTTGTTTGCTCACTGAGCTGTGATGTGTGCTCACCCTTTTCAAATTCGAATATTTTTAGTTGATGATGCAGGTACCACTGTGGAAGATTATATGAATGCTTCTGTCTACGGGCACATGGCTGCAATGGAAGCTGAAGATATAGTGGAGACGCATGACTCCTCATGCGAGTGTAACTCATGCGTTTTCGATTATATTTTATTTAAAATATTAAGGAAATATAATTTGATATTTTATTTACTTATGTCTCGGTTGATACAACATAATTTGATATTTTATTTATGATTATTACAGTTAGATTCTCAGTTCATTTAATATTAAGACTTCTGCTATTGTGTATTTATTCTGATTATGGTTGTGGATGTGTATGGTTTTATTTAAAAGGACACAGCCTATTAGAGATTCTGGTTGAACCGTTGGTTTATTAGCGGTTCATCACACCGTTCTGAAAGGCACGGAATTGGGGTGTGACAACTTGGTATTAGAGCTCTCAGGCCCTGTCTCTTAAACCAAAATACTACCACAAAAGTTGTGAACTGAGATAGGATAAAATTTAAAAGCTGTAATAATAACACATTATAAGCACCTGTGTTGTTTGAGACAAAATTGAAAGAGAATAATGCATCTATTAAATGAGAAATAAATTCATATACACTCGAAGGAAAAATAAACGTATATACACATGTCTAAAATGGAGTACAGTCCACAATTCGGACAGTTACTCTGTAGTACAAAAGAAAAATAAAAGAAAATACATCAGGAAGCTGGAGGTGATGAGGGAGGCGGTGCCTCGCGGTCTCTGTCATAATCATCAGCATAGACTAGCTGTGAGATCAGCAACCTGCCGATCAGTCACGCGTTGAGCATCTAGAAGCTCTCCCACCCTCAGAGTGATGGTTGGACGCTGAGTGACCAGACAAAGCCGTAACTCTATTCCACCACCACCACCTGTGGAGGAAGACAGCCATATACAACCTGAAACATAGGAGAATTCGAACACGGCACCATCCGTAGTTAATGGGCAGACAAATCCTACAAATCTACTAGCTCCACCTACAGACCTGGCTACAGCCGTAATGAATTTGGCACAACAGCTGTAGCAAATACAACAGGTACAAGCTACTATGCAAGCTACCATAGGCATGGCTTTTCCAGCTGCACAGATGACATCGATGCCAGCAGGACAGGCAAGCACAATACCAGGGGGGAGTAACACAGTACCCCACGCACCTCAGACTCCCATCATACAGGCTCAAGTACAAAACCCTGAAGTAGCTCCAGGTGGATATCAATACCAACCACCTATGTATGGGGCTTATGTTCCTAATCAACTAGACCACTCTAGACTAGTGGAGCATTTTCTGAAGATGAAACCCAAGGAGTATACTGGTAAGCCAGCTGATCCGTTGTGGCCAGCACACTGGATCGATGAGATGGAGAAAATTTTCATGATGATGACAGTGAACGAAGAAGAGAAAGTGTTGTGTGCAACATTCATGCTGAAAGGCGATGCACACCATTGGTGGAAGTCCACACGGACGCATCTGTTGACAAAACACGCCCAACTGACCTGGGATATATATAAGGAGGCATTCTTTGAGAAGTATTTTCCTAAGAGTTTCAGAGATTCTATGGAGAAAGAGTTCCTGAGTTTGTATCAGGGACAGATGACTGTCGATGCATATCAACAGCGTCATGAGGAGCTGTGCTTCTTTGCACCAGTCAGTATTCAAGCGGAAGATACAAATACCCAAAGGTTCATCATGGGACTTAGGGGAAGCATACGTGAACATGTTCTAGGACTTGAGAAGAAAATCTACAATGAAGCTGTACAAATTGCTCGAGTGATAGAGTCGAGCCAGAAAGAGAGCTACTTTGCTCAAAATAGAGGAATCAAAAGGCCTAATGGGAATTCTTATAACGGAGGGAACACCAAGACATTCAAACCCTTCCGTACTCAAGGCTTTAATGCTGCAGCCAAGACGACTTCAGCAGCCCCACCGCAACCAAAGCAAAATGGTGAAGGAATAAAATGCTTTAACTGCAATCAATTGGGACATATTGCAAGGGAGTGTCCTAAGCCCAAGAAGCAACTGCAACAAGGAAGAGTTTACGATGTTACATCTGAGGATGCTGCCGCATCGTCGGATGTGGTCATAGGTATGACCTGAATCTTGTCATTTTGTGTTACATTATGTGAGCATGTAGACTAAATCAAAACAAATTACAGGTATCGTACCTATTAATGGCATTCCCGCCAGAGTACTCTTTGATTCAGGAGCTACTCATTCTTTTATATCTGTGTCATTTGGAAAGAAGCTAAATCTACCCCTCAAATCCTTAAACTACAAACTGCTTGTATGATCACCGATGGGATTATAAGTGGAATTAGAAAAAGGTTATGGACCATGTCCAGTTCTTATTGACGAAAAGACTCTAGATGCAATCTTGATTCAACTTGAGATGGTAGACTTTGACGTCATCTTGGGAATGGACTGGTTAGCTCGGCATTCTGTAAACCTATTATGTGCCGAAAAGAAGCTGACATTTAAAGACAAGGAAGGAGCAGAGTTCAGTTTTGTGGAAACCAAACTTTCCCGTAAATGAAAGCTCATACTCTCTGCATTAAAGGTTAAAAAGTGCCTTGAGAAAGAAGCAGTTGGGTATCTAGTATCTGTGGTGGATCTTACCAAGGAAGCACCACGAATGGAGGATATTGATGTCAAGCATGACTTTGTAGATGTATTTCCTGAAGAACTATCAGAACTACCACACGATCGAGCTACAGAGTTTGTTATAGATTTGATACCCGGAGCCGCACTAGTATCTAAAGCACCTTATCGAATGGTTCCTACTGAACTGAAGGAGTTAAAGGTACAACTACAAGAACTACTGGACAAGGGTTACATCCGACCTAGCATATCACCATGGGGAGCGCCAGTATTATTCGTAAAGAAGAAGGACGATAGTGTTTGACTATGTATAGACTATCGGGAACTGAATAAGCTGACAATCAAGAATCGGTACCCATTGCCTTGGATCGATGACCTGTTCGATCAGTTGCAAGGTGCCAAAGTGTTCTCCAAAATCGATTCGGTCAGGCTACTATCAGTTGAAGATCAAGGACGGTGATATTCCCAAGATAGCATTTAGGACCAGATATGGACATTATGAATTTATGGTCATGTCTTTTGGATTGACGAATGCACCAGCAACTTTTATGGAACTTATGAATCGGGTATTCCACGATATGTTGGATATGTCGGTTATTGTATTCATCGATGATATATTGGTCTACTCCAAGGACAAGGAAACTCATATTAAGAATCTAAATGCCGCCCTGCAGCGATTACAGAAAGAGAAGCTTTACGCCAAATTTACAAAGTGTGAGTTTTGGCTAAAGGAAGTCGCTTTTCTAGGCCATGTTGTATCCGCTGAAGGAATTAAAGTGGATCCTAGCAAGATCGAAACTATTGTGAAGTGGGAAGCACCGAAGAGCATTGCAAAAATTAGAAGTTTTATGGGTCTGGCTGGTTATTATCAACGATTTGTGGAAAACTATTCCTGAATTGCCGTACCTCTCACCAGTTTGACTAAGAAGGGTGAAAAGTTTGTTTGGACTGAGAAATGCGAGAAGAGTTTCAAAACATTGAAGGCTAGATTGATATCTGCTCCAATCTTGACCATTTCGATTCCAGGACAGTCATTTATTTTGTATACTGATGCGTCAGGATTGGGATTAGGATGTGTACTTATGCAAGGAGAACAAGTAATTGCTTATACCTCAAGATAATTGAAGACACATGAGAAGAACTATCCCACTCATGATTTGGAATTAGCGGCAGTAGTACATGCCGTCAAGATATGGAGACATTACTTGTACGGAGAGAAATTTCAGATTAAATCAGATCATAAGAGTCTTACTTATCTCTTTAATCAGAAGGAGTTGAATATGAGACAAAGAAGATGGCTGGAACTATTGAAAGACAATGATTGTGATATCCAGTATCATCCGGGAAAAGCTAATGTGGTTGCTGACGCACTGAGTAGAAAGGCAATGATAAAATCTCATGGGGAGGTTAGCACAACTGTCGCAATGTGTACCACAAGAAAAGTATTCAATTACGATAATGAGTAGTTTGTGATAGATGCACCGGGTGAATCAACCAACCAAGGGTTTATCCATCGGTTTTCAAATATGTTCGCCACATTGAAGATTGTACCTGATATAACTGATGAAGTGAAAATAGCTATTAAATCAGACCCTTATCTAAGAACGGTACAAGAAGACATCAAAAAAGGTAGAACTATTCCTGAGTTCACCTTAGATGATGAAAAGGTACTGAAGTACAAAGGAAGAATATGTGTACCTGAAACAGAAAGTTTGGACATTAGACATCGACTAATGAAAGAAGCCTATACCACCGCCTATTCGATACATCCTGGAAGTACAAAAATGTATCATGACCTAAAGAAATTATATTGGTGGAGAGGAATGAAAGCAGATATAGCCAAGTTCGTGTCTCAATGCCTAAATTGTCAGAAAGTGAAGGCTGAATGACAAAGACCTGCAGGACTGTTACAGCCGTTATCGAAACCAGCATGGAAATGGGACTACATCACTATGGACTTCGTCACAGGGTTACCATTGACTCCCGAGTAGTTGACGCAGTTTGGGTGATTGTAGACCGACTGACTAAAATGACTCGATTTATAGCTATACGACCTTAGTATACACTGGAGAGGTTAGCTAAGTTGTATGTGGATAATATTGTCAGATTACACGATGTACCTGAAAGCATTGTGTTCGACAGAGATCCACGATTTACTTCAAAGTTTTGGAAAGGATTGAAGAAGGCTATGGGTACAACATTGAAGTTCAGTACTGCATTCCATCCTCAGACAGACGGACAATAGGAGCGCACCATTCAGATTCTAGAAGACATGCTCCGAGCCTGTGTAATTGATTTTAAAGGATCATGGGATAATAAATTACCATTGATTGAGTTCGCTTATAACAATAGCTATCATGTCACACCCCAATTCCGCACTGTTCAGAATGGTGTGATGAACCACTAACAAACCAACGGTTCAACCAGGATCTCAAATAGGCTATCCCCATGTTATCTAATCTTACACACATCCGTAATCATAATCAGAATAAATACACAATAGCGAAAGTCTTATAATAACATGAACTGAGAAACTAAGATGATATCTTTAATTTAATAGCAAATTATTCTGTTTTCAACTGAGACATAAATATTTAAATACCAAATACATGTCTTAATAAATCCAATAAAGAAACCTATAAAATATCTAATCAAATACACACGAGTTTCACTCGCAAGAGGAGTCGTGTGTATCCACTTCAGCTTCAGCTTCCATCGCTGCCACGTTCCCGTACATAGACGCATTCACATAGTCTTCAACGGTATAACCTGCATCATCAACTAAAAATATTCGACGTCGAGGGGTGAGTACACATCACGGCTCAGTGAGTAGCCAAAACAATGCAACAATACATATGCATGCAAATCAATTTATATCTTTGGTCCGGTTTAAAGTTTGCAGTATGCAATAGAAAGGTTTAGGTAGCCAAAGGTCGCATTTATTAACCCCGCCTCTATACACGAGTGTGTGACGTTACCCGAAGATCACGTTTATCATCAACTCACATGCACCCAATCATGAACATTATATAACAAAGGTTACGTTTATTGCTATATAGTGCCATACCAACACGTAAGCCCCTGTTAGAGAGGGCTGCAAACTGGGCTCGCAACTAACCAATCCTAATGCCAAAAGTGTATCCAAGGACTCACCCCAGCATCCCTCAGAATGTCCATAGAGATAGAGCTAAGGCCCCCCGGTAGAGTCAGAGACTACAAGGACCGAGACTACCTCCCCTGATACTCTACGATATAATAGTTCTGCTAAAGTAATGGCGATACGATGATGCTAATGCACAAGACTTGAGTTAGACATAGAGCTAAAGTGCTGAGACCTGCCAAAGGTTAACGTTTGTTGACATTCTCATCACACCTCCCCTGATACTCGCTCGCATCAAGTACATCAACCACACACATACAAGCACATGCCTATTCCTATCATCATCATCATCATCATCATCATGTTATAAACAATAAAATAAATATGCATGAACAAGTAATAGAAATATTGGATGGCATGCTGTATGCACATTATAAACATATTCGCATAGAAATCAAGCATGGCATAGGACTCAAGAAATAGAAAACAGTTTTTGTTATTAACCAATTTAGTTTGGAGTTCTGGATCCTCACCTTAGCTTGCTAATAGATACTTTTCCAAGCTTTAGAATCACCTTTACAGTGTTATTATATTGCTAGAAGACCTAACAAAGTCAATAGAATTTAATTAGAATTTATTCAGAATTTAAAAACTACTCTGTTAACTGAGGGTCGGAGGTAGGGTCGGAGTCAGGATCGACCCTGGGTGCGACCCTCCCTTAACTCTGAACTTCCCGAACACTGAGGGTCGATGGTCAGGAACACCTAGGGTATGATGGTCATCGACCCTCGGTGCGACCCTCGGTGCACTTTGGTCCAGTTCCCTCTTTTAATCCATTCTTCGTGCTTGGAATCCTATGGCTTGCTCCTACATTCCATTCTACATTCATTCCATGGTCTGAAACCATGCATAACCCACCTAGATAGCTTTCACGCACTTTCCTATGGTTTTCCATGAAAACCTAACCATAGCTTGATGGTTTGGGTTTCTCCGAGATCACACTCTCAACATTAACTAACCTAAGGTCTGTAGAAACTCATGGAATTAGTATCCATACCTGAGAAGATTACTTTTTCTCTGAAATTCTTCTCCTTTTTGCTAAGTTCTCTTCTTTGTCTTTCTTCTTCCTCTCTTCCTTCTCCTCTCTTTCTCTCAATTCGATTAGGGTTGTGAAAGGAGTGAAAGTGGCTTAGGGACATCCTTTAAATAGAGTAGGAACATCCTAAAATAAGTCCCTCTGAGATTAGGAAGAAATCCCAATCGAAAATTAGGAAATTTCCTAATTTCTATATTCGGCAGAATCCGAGGGTTAATGGGAGGGTCGATGATCCCGTCGACCCTAGGGTCTTAAGCTGTCCGACCCTCCCTTCAAAATTGAGGGTCTGACTTTCTGCTTTGGGAGGTCCGACCCTGCTTAGCTGGGTATGCGACCCTCCCCTCGAAATTAATGTTTTTGGATTTGATACCTGGGATCTCGATCTCCTTCACGCCCTTGGTCCATTTGACTCGACCATAATGGGTAAACCTGGTTCAAGGTGGTAAGACCGGATTAGATTGACACGGGTCTTACAACTCCCCCCAACTTATAAAAATTTCATCCTCGAAATTGTATGTACCTTCTGAATCAAATAATGAGGGTATTGCTTTCGCATAAGTAATACCGAAATCGAAGAGTACTCTGGCGGGTACGCCATTTATAGGTACAATACCTGTGATTTGTCTTTACTTAGTCTACATGCTCATTCAATGTAATTATAACTTTAAAAGTTTCAGTCATACCTGTGACCACATCGGGTGATGCGGCCGCATCCTCGGACGTAACAGCATATACACGTCCCTGATGGAATTGCTTCTTGGGCTTAGGGCACTCCCTTGCCATATGTCCCGGCTGGTTGCAGTTAAAACACTTCAGGACTTCAGAGTTTGGCTTTGGCTGTGGTTGAGCTGCTGGAGTAGTCTTGGTTGCAGCAGTAAAATTATGAGGACGGAAAGGCTTATACGTCCTGTTATTGCCTCCGTTGTAGGAATTTTTGGCTGGCCTTTTGATGCCTCTGTTCTGAGTAAAGTAACTCTCCTTCTGGCTCGATTCAATCACTCGAGCAATCTGGACAACTTCATTATAGATTTTCTTCTCTAAGCCCAGAATATGTTCCCTGATGCTTGCTCTCAGTCCCGTGACGAACCTACGGGTTTTGGTATCTTCTTCTTGCATGCTAGCCGGTGCAAAGAAAAACAGCTCTTCGTAGTGCTGTTGATATGAGTCCACAGTCATCTGTCCCTGATATAGGCTCAGGAACTCCTTCTCCGTCGAATCACTGAAGCTCTGTGGAAAATATTTCTCAAAGAAGGCTTCTTTATATATAGCCCAGGTCAGTAGGGCGTGCTTGGTCAGAAGATATGTCTTCGTTGATTTCCACCAATGATGTGCGTCGCCCTTGAGCATGAAGGTGGCACATAGTACTTTCTCCTCCTCTGTGATAGTCATCATGAGGAAATTTCTCTCCATCTCGTCTATCCAGTGGGCTGGCCACAACGGATCAGACGGTTTCCCATTGAATTCTTTGGGTTTCATCTTCAAAAATCTCTCCACTGGTCGGGAGTGGTCCAACTGGTTTTGGGGGTTTGCCCCAAACATATGGTGTGGATACTGGTAATCACCCTGAGCTGCTTCTGGAACCTACACTGGAATCTGTGCAGCAGGTTGTGGAGGTGTCTGATGAGCTGGGTGGTTATTCACCGGTGTTGCACTGGCTTGTCCCGTGTGCATGGGTGCAGCCTGAGTGGCTTGAAACATAATTCCCATGGCAACCTGCATCTGAGCCTGCGCGTGTTGCATCTGCTACAGCTGTTGTGCCAAATTCATCACCACGGTTGTTAGCTCTGGCGGTGGAGGTGGCAAATTTGTAGGGTTTGCCGGTTCCGGGATTACCCGGTGCATAGTTATTTTCTTGACTAGTCTCCTCCACGGGTGGTGGTGGTGGGACTGCATTTCGGGTCTGTCGGGTTACTCTACGTCCAGACATGATTCCTTTCGGTGATTGGTGGTGCCTGAAAATTATCAAAATAGGTGAGAAGTCATTTATATTTCATGTAGGCATGCTAATCAATAATCAATTCCAATTCTAGCTCATTTTATAAAAAAAAATGCTGTCTTTTCTATGCAGGGTCGATGGTGAGGGTCGATGGTATGTCCGACCCTTGGTATTCGACCCTGGGAATGACCTGTTCTTCCCGAGAGCTGAGGGTCGATGCGAGGGTCGATGGGTGTCCGACCCTCAGTTCCGACCCTTAGTTTTCTGTCAGATTCCCGAGAGCCGAGGGTCGATGGGAGGGTCGATTCGAGGGTCGATTGTGCTAGTCGAATTGTCCGACCCTCGGACGAAAAATCAGATTTTTAAGATCCGATTTTGGGTCATTTCTCACTATTCCTCCTCCGTTTCGACTCGTCTCTCCTCTCTGAGTTGCTACAGTGCTACTCTACCGTTTTTGATCGGTTTGACTCTGGGTTTCGACGTCCACGTCATCACTACAGGTATGTCTTCCCATTTTTTACCTGTTTCTAGGTTTCCATTTCTAGGTTTTTGCACCTTTAACTTGTATTTTCCAAATTAAACTTTTTCCAACCGTAAAAATTCGATTTTTATTGGGGGCTTTTGTTATTGGTGTCTCGAGGAACGAAAGCCCTCAAAAATTTTTGAGTTTCATCGGTTGGTTATCGAGAAACTTGAAATTTTCTCTTTTTGCCCTAATTTGTGGATATTTTCGATTTTTCTTGAATTTCTTCAAATTGGACATCGTCAGTTAAAATTTCCTATTGTATGTGGGTTGTAGGATGTATTTTAACCTACGTAAGTTCTCATGCCCACTTGTATGGTGAGAATTGGGGCTTTATGGTCAACTTACATCGTTATTAAATCAAGTTTTGGATTTTTATCCTATTAACTCCTTGTTTTTCTTTTCTTTCTTATTTTGCAGATACCATGGCTCGTACCAAGGTACCCAGAGTTTGTGATCCCCTTCGCTTTCGTTCCAATGAAGCCGAGGCACGGTATGCTGACTATGCCCGTAAGAAGGTTGAGGGTGGTCGTATGGTAAACTTGGCTGAGTTAGCCGTGTTCAACGTAGAGGGAGCCTTTGGTGACATGGGGTGGCTTCCTGTCATTACATACGATGCATGCACATGTCCGGATTTGGTGCATCAGTTCTATTGTAATCTCCAGGTGGTGGGGAATTACAATGACGTTGAGCATGGTCAGGAGTTACGCATCACCAGCTACGTCAAAGGGGTAGATATCTCTTTCGACTATCAGCAGCTGGCCAACTTGTTGGGCATTCCCTATGATGGCCCCATGGTGTACTTTGTTGAGATGGAGATGAGGGCAGAGATCGACAATCAGTTGCTCCGTCCTAATCGATGGCAGATGAGAGCTTGTTATTTGCGTCCAGCTCCACGGGTCTTCTGCAAGATTATCCAGCATAATCTGATCCCGCAGAGTGGACACTATGAGAGGATTTCTCAGCTGACCCAGTTTTTTATCTATAGCATCTGCACCAGACAGCCTGTCTATCTTCCCTACATCATCATGCGGACCATGATTAGTGTTACATTGTCCGGTCATAGGGGTAATCTACCCTATGGACGCATGATTACAGTCTTGCTGACCCGTCTGGGGGTTGACCTGGTAGATGAGAATATTCAGGAGAAGACCTTCTCGTCACCTCTATATTGGGAGGCAATTTGCAAGATGGGTATGCAGGATGCCCAGGTTAGTGATGAGGAGAGGAACGCGATGGTGCACCCTCACACTCGTATCGAGATGGCTGATGCCGAGGCTGCTGCTGCCGCTGCTAGAGCTCGCGTGGATCCTGTCGACGATGATGACCGTATGTATATGGATGTCGACTCGATACCACCGCCTTCACCCACACATGCGGCTGGTGTTGGTACTTCTTCTGCGGCGGATCCTGTACCTGAGGCTGGTCCTTCTCATGCGGCTGGTCCTTCACTCCCACCTTCTGACATGATGGAGATGCTGCAGGAGATCAGGGAGGCTCAGCACAGATCTGATCTGAGGATGGAGGAGTTGCTAGACGCCCAGCATATGAGGGTGGATGAGCTGTTATCGGTCCAACGGGTGACTGATAGGAGAGTAGCCGATCTTGCGGCCTAGTCTCCCGACGACCCGCACCCAGGTGGCTTGGTTGACTAGGGTCTATGCTGAGGACTATGACCGAGATCGTGAGGCACCGCCTCCTCCTTCACCTCTAGCTTCATGATTGTATTTATTTTCTTGTACTACAGAGTAACTGTCCGGGTTGTGGACTGTACTCTGCTTTAGTTATGTATATACGTTTTGTTTCTCTCACTCATTGTATGTAACTTGTTTTCCCTTTAATAGATGCATTATTCTCTTTTTAAATTTGGTCTCAATCATCACTTGTGCTTACAGTGTGTTTATATTAAAGCTTTTAATTTATCCTATCTCAGTTCACTATTGTCTTGAATGTATGCTAGTTCAACGGACAAGGCCTGAGATGCTCTGATACCAAGTTGTCACACCCCAATTCCACACTGTTCAGAATGGTGTGATGAACCGCTAGCAAACCAACGGTTCAATCAGGATCTCAAATATGCTATCCCCGTGTTATCTAAACTTACACACATCCGTAATCATAATCAGAGTAAATATACAATAGCGAAAGTCTTATAATAACATGAACTGAGAAACTAAGATGATATCTTTAATTTAATAGTAAATTATTCTGTTTACAACTGAGACATAAATATTTAAATACCAAATACATGTCTTAATAAATTCAATAAAGAAACCTATAAAATATCTAATCAAATACACACGAGTTGCACTCGCAAGAGGAGTCGTGTGTATCCACTTCAGCTTCAGCTTTCATCACTGCCACGTTCCCGTACGTAGACGCATTCACATAGTCTTCAACGGTATAACCTGCATCATCAACTAAAAATATTCGACGTCGAGGGGTGAGCACACATCACGGCTCAGTGAGTAGCCAAAACAATGCAACAATACATATGCATGCAAATCAATTTATATCTTTGGTCCGGTTTAAAGTTTGCAGTATGCAATAAAAAGGTTTAGGTAGCCAAAGGTCGCGTTTATTGACCCCGCCTCTATACACGAGTGTGTGACGTTATTCGAAGATCACGTTTATCGTCAACTCACATGCACCCAATCATGAATATTATATAACAAAGGTTACGTTTATTGCTATATAGTACCATACCAACACGTAAGCCCCTGTTAGCGAGGGTTGCAAACTGGGCTCGCAACTAACCAATCCTAATGCCAAAAGTGTATCCAAGACCTCACCCCAGCATCCCTCAGAATGTCCATAGAGATAAAGCTAAGGCCCCCCGGTAGAGTCAGAGACTACAAGGACCGAGACCACCTCCCCTGATACTCTACAACATAATAGTTCTGCTAAAGTAATGGCGATACGACGATGCTAATGCACAAGACTTGAGTTAGATATAGAGCTAAAGTGTTGAGACCCGCCAAAGGTTAACGTTTATTGACGTTCTCATCACACCTCCCCTGATACTCGCTCGCATCAAGTACATCAACCACACACATACAAGCACATGCCTATTCCTATCATCATCATCATGTTATAAACAATAAAGTAAATATGCATGAACAAGTAATAGAAATATTGGATGGCATGCTGTATGCACATTATAAACATATTCGCATAGAAATCAAGCATGGCATAGGACTCAAGAAATAGAAAACAGTTTTTGTTATTAACCAATTTAGTTTGGAGTTCTGGTTCCTCGCCTTAGCATGCTAATAGATACTTTTCCAAGCTTTAGAATCACCTTTACAATGTTATTATATTGCTAGAAGACCTAACAAAGTCGATAGAATTTAATTAGAATTTATTCAGAATTTAAAAACTACTTTGTTAACTGATGGTCGGAGGTAGGGTCGGAGTTAGGATCGACCCTGGGTGCGACCCTCCGTTAACTCTGAACTTCCCGAACACTGAGGGTCGATGGTCAGGAACACCTAGGGTCGGATGGTCATCGACCCTTGGTGCGACCCTCGGTGCACTTTGGTCCAGTTCCCTCTTTTAATCCATTCTTCGTGCTTGGAATCCTATGGCTTGCTCCTACATTCCATTCTACATTCATTCCATGGTCTGAAACCATGTATAACCCACCTAGATAGCTTTCACGCACTTTCCTATGGTTTTCCATGAAAACCTAACCATAGCTTGATGGTTTGGGTTTCTCCGAGATCACACTCTCAACATTAACTAACCTAAGGTCTGTAGAAATTCATGGAATTAGTATCCATACCTGAGAAGATTACTTTTTCTCTGAAATTCTTCTCCTTTTTGCTAAGTTCTCTTCCTTGCCTTTCTTCTTCCTCTCTTCCTTTTCCTCTCTTTCTCTCAATTCGATTAGGGTTGTAAAAGGAGTGAAAGTGGCTTAGGGACGTCCTTTAAATAGAGTAGGAACATCCTAAAATAAGTCCCTTTGAGATTAGGAAGAAATCCCAATCGAAAATTAGGAAATTTCCTAATTTCTATATTCGGCAGAATCCAAGGGTCACTGGGAGGGTCGATGATCCCGTCAACCCTAGGGTCTTAAGCTGTCCGACCCTCCCTTCAAAATTGAGGGTCTGACTTTCTGCTTTGGGAGGTCCGACCTTGCTTAGCTGGGTATGCGACCCTCCCCTCGAAATTAATGTTTTTGGGTCGATTTGTTACCTGGGATCTCGATCTCCTTCACGCCCTTGTTCCATTTGACTCGACCATAATGGGTAAACCTGGTTCAAGGTGGTAAGATCGGGTTAGATTGACACGGGTCTTACATATCAGGCTACTATACAGATGTCACTCTATGAAGCATTGTATGGCAGGAAGTGTCGAACTCCTTTGTTTTGGAATAAAGTTGAAAAATGTAGTATTGTTGAACCAAAACTTGTTGAAGAGACATGTCGAGTAGTCGACATTATCAAGGAAAGGGTAAGAATGGCTCAGAATCCTCAGAAGCAATATGCAGATACTAGACGCAGAGACCTTGAATTTTCCGTAGGTGATAAGGTATTCCTCAAAGTGTCACCTATGCACGATTTGAAACGGTTCGAATAGAAAGGGAAACTTAGTTCGAGATATGTCAGACCATATGAGATTCTAGCCAAACGTGAAAAAGTGGCTTACCAGTTAGCACTACCACCATCTATGTCAAGTGTGCATGATGTATTTCATATCTTCTTATTGAAGAAGTATGTCAGAGATCCAACGCACATTTTGACAGTAGATCTACCTGATTTGACTGATGATTTGACATTTGAAGTAGCACCAACTGAAATCACCAGCCGAAAGGTTCAACGGCTACGCAACCGTGACATCTATTATGTTAAGGTCACCTGAAGAAGCAGAGATATAGAAGAAATCACATGGGAAGAAAAGAATGTTATGCGAAAGAAACACCCTCATCTATTCGACTCGGAAGGTATCTACAAATTTCGAGGACGAAATTTTTATAAGCAGGGGGGAGTTGTAAGACCCGTATCGAACTAATCGGTCTTACCACCTTGTACCAGGTCTACCAATCATGGTCGAGCCAAATGGACTAAGTACGTGAAAGAAATAGCAAGACCAGGTATGAAACAGACCCAAAAACAGTGAAATAGGGGGTAGGGTCGCATACCCAAACAGGCAGGGTCGATCCCACCTCATCAGGAAGTCAGACCCCTAAAATTTAGACCTAGGGTCAGACAATTTAGACCCTAGGGTCGGACGGGATCTCCGACCCCCTCATCGACCCTAGGATCACCGACAGAAATCGTAAATAGGAAACTTTCCAAATTTCAAGGGGATTCTTTCCTAATCTCAATGGGACTTATTTTGGGAGGTTTTCCTCTATAAATAGGAAGTCCCTTATCCTCTTTCACTCCTTTTGAAACCCTAATTGAAAGAGAAAAGAAGGATAAGAGAAGGAAAGTTGGAGAAGAAGACTAAAGAGAAGAATTCAGAGAAACCTCTGAATCTCAGCAAACCTAAGGTATGAATATGCTTTCCATGAATTGTTTAAGACCTTAGAATAGTTCATAAAGAGGGTATGATCTAGGAGAAACCCAAATCATCCATCCATGGGAAGATTTCAATGAAATCCATGGAGAAAATCATGGTAGACAAAGTAAGGAAGTAACCTGAAGTTTTAAGCCATAGAACAAGCATAGTATGGACTGTGGAAGTAAGCCAAAGGACCCAAACTTGAAAGATTAGACTGTAGAATGAAAAGGTCGACTCAAACCACATGCGGTCGCACGTAGGGTCGATTGGGAATCGACCCTACCAGACCACAGGTTCGACCCCTAGCTCTCGGGAAGTCCAGGGAAGCTACGATCGCACCTAGGATCGATGGAACATCCGACCCTAGCATCGACCCTATACCCTGGGGTCGCCGAAAACTGCTACCCTACCTGCGACCCTTCCTGCGACCCTAGCTTAACAGTAAGCCTAAAATTGTTGGAATAAATTCTAACTAAAATATATCGACTCGTTAGCTTTTCCTATTGATATAAAGGTGATTCTTAGAGCTTGAAAGAGGATTTATACTCAAGCAATGGTGAGGGAACAAGACCTAAACTAATTGGCTAATAATAAACTATTTTTATTTCTTGAGTCCAATGTCATGACTGATTCTATGCTTGTATGCTTGTAATGTGCATTCAACATGTCATCTAATCTTCCTGCTATTAATGTTCATGCATATTTAATTTTATTTTATTTATAACATGATGATGATGATGATGCTAGGAATAGGCATGTGAATGTATGTGTGTGGTTAGTGTGCTTGATGCGAGTGGAGCATCAAGGGGAGGACGTGATATTATTATGTGTCCTGGTCACCAGACTCTAGCTCTATCTCTACTCAAGTCTTGCCCACTGACATCATCGTATCGCCATTACCTTAGCAGAACTATTACGTCGTAGGATATCATGGGAGGTGGTCTCGAACCGTGTAGTCTTCGACTCTACCAAGGGGCCTTAGCTCTATCTCTATGGAGGTATTGAAGGATGCTGGGGTGAGGCCTTGGATACACTGTTTGACATTAGGATTGGTTAGTTGCGAGCCCAGTTTGCAAGCCCTCGCCAGTAGGGGCTTACGTATTGGTATGGGTAGAGTATCAAGGGAAGTGTGATGCGGTGTGGTCCTAAGCATTTTAGCTCTATCTCTATTTCATGGTGGGTGCATGTGGGATGACAATAAATGTTATCTTTGGGTAGCTTCACACACTCGTGTATAAAGGTGAGGCTGCCACCGAACCTTTCTATAGCACATTGCAAACTTATATACCAGACCACAGATATGAATTGAATGCATGCATATGTTTGTTGCATTGTTTTGTTACCTCACTGAGCCGTGATGTGTGCTCACCCTTTTCGAATTCAAATATTTTTAGTTGATGATGCAGGTACCACTGTGGAAGATTATATGAATGCTTCTGTGTACGGGCACATGGCTGCAATGGAGGCTGAAGATATAGTAGAGACGCATAACTCCTCATGCTAATGCAACTCGTGCGTTTTTTATTAGATTTTATTTGAAATATTAAGGAAATATAATTTGATATTTTATTTACTTATGTCTTGATTGATACAACATAATTTGATATTTTATTTATGATTATCACAGTTAGATTCTCAGTTCATTTAATATTAAGACTTCTGCTATTGTGTATTTATTCTGATTATAGTTGTGGATGTGTATGTTTAATTTAAAAGGACACAGCCTATTAAAGATCCTGGTTGAACCGTTGGTTTATTAGTGGTTCATCACATCTGTCACACCCCAATTCTGATCCAACCAGAACGGTGTGAGTGAACCGTCATTGAACCAACGGTTCACACCAGGATCTCGAATAGGCCGTGTCCACCCATACAAACCAATTACACATAACCACAATCAGAATATAAATATACAGCGGAAGACTTTAAATAGAATGAACCGAGTATCTATTGATAATTTAAATAAATATCTCATTATTCAAATTCAAAGATAAAATAATAATCTTTTACATCTCTTAATAACAAACAAAAATAACTGAAATAAATAAATAAAACAAATCACAGGTATACGCAGAAAGGGCACTCGCATGAAGCGTCATGCTCGTCCTCTCCTGCCTGTACGTCCAAAGCAGCTACACCACCGTACGCCGGAGCGTTCACATAGTCGTCCACAGTATATCCTGCATCAACATCTAAAAACAATGTATATACAAAGGGTGAGCACACAACACAGCTCAGTAAGGCAATCAGACAGTTTCACAAGATTATGCATGAGTAACAATCATTTTATGCTGTGGTCTGGTTTTAAGTTTGCAACGTGCTATAGAAAGGTTTGGTGGCCCCCGCACCTCTATACACGAGTGTGTGGCGTCGCACAGTAATCACACTACCACCAACCCACATGCACCCATCATGGAATAGAGATAGAGCTAAGGTATACCCACACCTCCCCGATACTCTACCCATACCGGTACCTAAGCCCCTACCGGCCGGGGCTCCAAACCCGGGCTCGCAACTAACCAATCCTATATGTCAACAATGTATGCTCTATCCCAGCACAGCCGTCTACGGCATAGAGATAGAGCTAGAGCGTGCAGGCCGGGTCGGAGACCTCCAAAACCTCACCTCCCCCTGATACCCTATCCGCAACTAACCCACTAGGATAGAAACAATACGCAGGTAGACCCTATCCCAACATAACTCCCTACGGCATAGAGATAGAGCTAAAGCATCGTGGACAAGGCAGCGTCGACTCGGAATCCTCAGTACCACCCAACGATGGTCGGGACAACATCAATATCGGAGACCAACGTACCACGATCTTCCCCTGATACCCCACCCGTACCAAGCATGTTAAGATAGAATACTACAAAAGGTGCCAGTGTGAAGAGCGATCCCAGGCCCATGCCCCACTCCACACACCAACGAAAACAATCACATGCCTAACAATCACATCCTATGAATGCATGAACAATAATAATAACTGAAAGTAAAGGATGGCATGTGAATATGCACAAACATCACATCACAGATATTCAATGATTAACAACGATTTCTTGTCCATTAATTATTAGGTTTAGGTCAGATTCCCTTACCTGATGCTCGTTCGATTACTTGCTCCACGTCACAAGATCCAAACGACAAGTCACAGCGTCCTACATAATATTAGGGTTTCATTAGAATATATTATTTAGGGTTTCATGTTGGTCGGAAACCAACAGAGATCACAAAATACCCTCACAGAGCTGACCGGTGGCATGTACCGGTCGCAGCTCTGTAGGGAAAGACTGGCGACCGGTATGGTCAGCCGGTCCCCCACAAACAAACTCCCGAGAGGTAGCGGTCGCAACAAACCGGTCGCACTATATGCAACCGGTATAGTCGACCGATATGTCTCCGGAAGACCATACATGGGTTCTTCGACTGTCGTCGACCATCCTCCATGGATTTTCAGGGTTTCTCCTATCCATGCTAAGTCTAGGCTTTGAGTTAGAGCTATCCCCAACTCATTCAAGTCTCGTTTCGATGAATATCATCTCGAAACTCGAATCTAGGGTTTGACGGCAACTTAGGGTTTATTGGCCAATTTAGGGTTTTAGATCAATACCCACTTTGCATGGTATTGATCCACCCACACAACTAACATAGGGTAAGAAGATGGATTCAAACACTTACCGTTGACAGGCGTAGCGTGAGCTTCGTCAAACGGTAATGGCGGCACCTCCTTCTTCTTCCTAGCTCCTTCTCCTCTCCAAGCTCTTTCTCTTCTCTAGGGTTTGTGAGAGACAATGGAAAGGATTTGAGGGGTTTAAAGGTGTATTTATAGGCTAGAAATAGGGTTTAGTAACCCTACTAGGATTAAAAAACTTCTAGGATTCGAAATCAGGAAAGCGGGACCCGCAGAGACCAATTTCCAAATTCCCGCACATAGCTGTGCAGGCCATACCGGTCGGCCGGTACCATCATCCGGTACCATCGACCGGTATACCTAAAATCAGGTATCATTGGTCGACTTTGGTCCGATTTTGTACCTGTTTGTTATCCGCTTGCCCCGTCTGGCTCGGTGATGATCGGAAAACCTGTCACGATACAAAACCCAAGGTTAGACCGGGTTTTCAGAGTGCGGGTCTTACAACTCCACCACCCTTAAAAGAAATTTCGTCTCGAAATTTGCATGTAGGTACTACAACTCCCCCACCCTTAAAAGAAATTTCGGCCTCGAAATTTGAACGTACCTTGATCGTCAAAAAGGTTTGGGTACTCCTTCCTCATTGCGCTCTCTTCTTCCCAAGTAATTTCCTCCACATTTTGGCTTCGCCAATGCACCTTCACATAATGGATATCCTTGGTTCGAAGTTGCTGAACTTTTCGGCTCGAGAGCATTACAGGCACCACTTCGAAAGTTAAGTCTTCGGTCAAGTCTGGAGGATCAGCGCTCAAGATATGCGATGGATCTCTGACATACTTCTTCAGTAATGATACATGGAACACATTATGAACGCTGGACATAGATGGTGGTAGAGCCAATTGATATGCTACATTACCACGTCGATTCAATATCTCATATGGTCCCACATACCTGGGGCATAGCTTCCCCTTCTTACCAAACCGTTTCAGACCTCGCACCGGTGACACCTTCAAGAACACTTTGTCACCCACTGCAAACTCCAGATCTCGACGTCGATTATCTGCATAGTGCTTCTATCGAACTTGAGCTGTCTTTACTCTCTCTTTGATCTGATCAATCACTCGGAAAGTTTCTTCAACAAACTCCGGTCCTACAATTCTTCTTTCCCCCACTTCATTCCATAACAGAGGTGTACGACATTTTCTCCCATAGAGAGCTTCATATGGGGCCATCTGAATTGTAGCCTGATAACTATTGTTGTAAGCAAACTCGATAAGTGATAGCTTCTCATCCCAAGCTCCTTTGAAATCTAATGCACAAGCTCGAAGCATATCTTCCAACATTTGAATGGTTCGCTCTGACTGTCCGTCCGTCTGAGGATGGAAAGCCGTACTGAACTTCAACTTTGTTCCCATAGCTTTACGTAATCCTTTCCAAATTTCGATGTAAAACGGGGATCTCTGTCGGACACTATACTTTTCGGAACGCCATGAAGTCCGACTATATTATCAACATATAACTTGGCCGGTTTCTCCATGGTATACTCGAGGTCTGACCGCAATAAATCGAGATGTCTTGGTGAGCCGATCTACTATAACCCAAACGCATCCACCGACCTTGGTGTCAAAGGTAAGCCGGTGACGAAATCCATAGTGATACAATCCCACTTCCATGCGGGTTCCGGTAATGGCTGTAGTAAACCTGCGGGTCTTTGTCTCTCCGCTTTAACTTGTTGACAATCTAGACATTGAAACACGAAACGAGCTATATCAGCTTTCATACCCCTCCACCAATAGAGTCTTCTTAGATCATGGTACATCTTGGTACTTCCTAGATGTACCGAATATGGAGTGTAATGAGCTTCAGTCATAACTCGGCCTCTGATATCGCAGTCTTTGCTCTCAGGTATACATAACCGTCCACGATACTTGAGTACTTTGTCCGATTTCAAGGTAAAGTCGGGATTACACGTACCCTTCTCTAAGTCTTCCCGCGCTCGTCCCGAGATATGGATCCTGTCAGGATTGCTACCTTGACTTCATCAATTAGGCTCGGTGAGATCTTCAATGCGGCGAACATCATAGTGAACTTATGAATCAAGCCTTGCTCAACCGGATCTTCTGCAGTTTCGATAATATGGTCTTCATCAATTTCCATCGAACTCGAGGCTGCAGCACACAATGCGGCATTTGTACTCGGTCCCGCCTCGGGTTTCGATGCCCACTTTCCGCTTAAGGCGTCGGCCACCACATTTGCTTTACCCGGATGGTACTGGATGTCGCAATCATAATCTTTTAACAATTCCAGCCATCTCCTCTGTCTCATATTCGGATCCTTACGAGTGAAGAGATAAGTTAAGCTCTTGTGATCGACTTGATCCGGAAACTTCTCACCGTACAAATAGTGTCTCCAAGTCTTGATTGCATGAATAACCGCTGCTAGCTCCAAGTCATGCGTAGGATAGTTCTTCTCATGCTCTTTTAAGCGTCTTGATGCGTAAGCGATCACATGTTCTCCTTGCATCGAGACACACCCAATACCCAACCCCGAAGCATCCGTATATAGAGTAAACGGTACGCTTGGTTCGGGAATGGTCGGGATAGGTGCGAGACAAGTCTTGACTTCAAGGTCCGGAATCACTTCTCACACTCATCTGTCCATATAAATTTCTCTCCCTTCTTGGTCAATCGGTGAGTGGAACCGCGATCCCGGAGTAATCTTCCACGAATCTTCTATAATAACCAGCCAACCCAAGGAAACTACGAATCTCGCAACAGATTTCGGTGCTTCCCATCCTACTATAGCAGCTATCTTGCTTGGATCAACCTTGATACCGTCTCCGGATACGACATGGCCCAAGAAAGCCACTTCCTTCAGCCAAAACTTCGCACTTCTTGAATTTTGCATAAAGCCCCACATCCCTCGGCCGTTGTAGGGCTGCTCTCAAATGCGCCTGTATGAGTCTCCATGTCCTTAGAGTAAATCAATATGTCGTCGATGAATACGATGACCGAAGTGTCCAACATGTCATGGAACACTCGGTTCATCGGTTCCATAAACGACGTTGGAGCATTGGTCAACCCGAAAGACATAACCGGAAACTCATAATGTCCATACCTCGTCCTAAAAGCGGTCTTGAATATCTCCGCCCTTGATCTTCAATTGGTGATACCCGATCGGAGATCGATCTTTGAGAAAACCTTTGCACCCTGCGGCTGATCGAACGGATCATCGATCCTAGGCAAAGGATACCGATTCTTGATCGTCAACTTGTTCAGCTCACGATAGTCAATACATAGTCGTACACTTCCATCTTTCTTCTTGACGAACAACACGGGTGCTCCCCAAGGCGAAATACTAGGTCGTATGAAGCCCTTATCCAGCAATTCTTGTAATTGGGTCTTCAACTCCTTTAACTCGGTTGGGGCCATCCTGTATGGCGCTTTAGACACCGGAGCCGAACCTGGTATAAGGTCTATCATAAATTATGTAGCCCTGTCTGGTGGTAAGCCTGGAAGATCTTCTGGAAACACATCTGGAACTCCCGAACCACCTCTATATCCTCCATCTTGAGTGACTCTGCTGTGAGGTCGACTACGAGATCCGAGATAACCCACTCCCCCTTTCTCCAAGCATCTCTTAGTCTTTAGGGCGGAGAGGGATCAACTTTCGCTTCCTAGATAGCTTAATTCCAGCGAAACTATATTCCTTTCCCTCTCTGTCGGTAAGCATAAGCTTCCTTTCACCACATAAAAGGACGGCCGAATGATGGCCTAGCCAATCCATTCCTAAAATGACATCAAAATCTGCCATCTCAAGTATTACTAGGCTTGCTTCTAGGTCTCGGCCCTCGATACTTACGAGTACATGGTCCATAATACTTGGTCAAAGCCACTTCGACTCCTAGTGGAGAGTGAACTATCAAGCTTGGGTTCAATTGCTTGATTGGTAACTCCATTCGCTTCCCAAAAGAAACGAAAACAAAGGAGTGCGTGGCCCCAGAGTCAAATAATACTCCGGCGGGTAAACCGGCTACATTTACAATTCCTCGGAATATATTACCTCTTAGTTCTATATGCTCATGCAACCGGAAAGAGTAAACCAAATAGTAAGGGATAAAGTCGTACCGATTACCACATCGGGTGATGCGGCTGCCTCTTCGGTGGTGACTTGCATAAACTCCGGCTTCTTTGGGGAGCTTGCTTCCTAGGTAGTGTGCAGTTCCTCGCAACATGTCCCGGTTCTTGACGGTTATAACACTTAATATTCGGGTTGGGTCTGGCTAATTGTGGCACGGGTGGTGCCGGGTTGTTTCTCGCAGTCTTGTAGCGGTCGCCCCTGTATGGGCGGAATGGTCTAGGATTACGCCACCCGAGCTCTCTCCGGCCAGATCTCTTCACTCCTCCGTTCCGAGCGAAGAAGCTGTCCCTCCGACCGGACTCTATCACCCTCGCAACCTGCACTGCCTCGTTGTAGGTTTTCTTATCCAGACCCAAAAGATGCTCTCTGATACTTCCACGTAGTCCCATGGTGAACCTACGTATCTTTGTCTCCTCTTCCCGCATACTGACTGGTGCGAAGAAGAATAGCTCTTCGTACCTCTGTTGATAAGCATCTACAGTCGACTGACCCTGCTGCAGGCTGAGAAACTCTCTCTCCATTGAATCCCTGAAGCTCTTTGGGAAGTATTTGTCGAAGAAAGCCGCTTTAAACACTTCCCAGTCAACTAATGTATATTGGTTCTCCAAATATGCCCGTGTGGAATTCCACCAAGCATTCGCGTCCTCTCTCAACATGTGAGTGGCAAATAGAACTTTCTCCTCCTCAGTACACGTCATCAATCGGAAGTTCTTTTCCATTTCCGAAACCCACTGTGCTGGCCACAATGGTTTCCCTGTCCTGCCGGTGAATGATGACGGTTTCAACTTCAAGAACCTGTCCACTGACCTGCTAAGATCGTGCTGTCCCTGGGTATCTGCTCCGTACCATGGTGGTGGATACGGATATGCCCCCGGATACGCGAGAAGGCGACGGGAAGCGATGCGGTGGTGGTACATTCCGTGCTTGGGCCCTTGGCCTTGGGCTACTCGCACCCGTTGTGAAGACATTTTCTCTCGGACCAGGGCGTATTACCGGCGGGAACGAACCTGCTGACTCGAGCATCGTTAGTACCTCACTCGAAATTCCTTCCGTTGAGCTTGCATCCGATAGACCAAGTTTGTAACTATGGTCTCGGAATCCCCCGTGAGGTGGTCCCGGTAATTCCGTCGGTACTTCCGGGACCTGTTCCTCCTCCTCTTCAGGGCTGGTTTCTCTAACCTGGTCCTGCTCAGCTTGCTCTTCCTCTAGGCGCTTTCTGGCATGATGATGCTTTCTACCCCTTCGACCGTTTCCACCTGCCATCTCAGACTATTTATTGGATCTGAGAAGAAGACATAACACGTGAGAATCATCAATAATAGTAGTGTTAGTCTTGAATAATGCAGGAAATAGTCGAGAAGTAACATTTCGATTTACACAATTTTGGAAATTTTTAAATTTTTTCTGGCTCTTTTGGGGCGTACCGGTCGCAACATACCGGTCGCACACCTGTAGAAATATGCTGCGGCCGGTATAGTCGACCGGTCAAAATTAAAATTCTGGCCGAGACATACCGGTCGCATGTCTATGAGATACCGGTCGCCACTCTGTAGACAGTGTTGCGACCGGTATAGTCGACCGATCAGAAAAATTTTCTGGCCGAGACATAGCGGTCGCACACCTGGGTTGATACCGGTCGACCGGTATAGGCATAACCGTCGACCGGTATGCCCAAAATGGCTTTAAAATCGCGAAAAAGTGAGATTTTCTCACTTTTCTTTTCTTCTTCCTCTCCGGTGGCGATTCCTCTCTGCCCAACTGAGTTGCTACAGTCCGACCGGTACTCTTAGAAGCCGATTTCTCGCATTCCAAAGCTAGAACATCGTCTCCAGGTAGGTCTCTACCCTCTCTCTCATATTTTTAGGAAATTTTCATATCGTCTATATGTAGAATTTTAGGTTTTTCTTTGTTCGAGATGTTTTAACCGTAAGAATTCTTTTCCTTCGGCTTAGAAAGGGTTTAGGGACCCCCAAGAGCAAAAGCCCTCAACTAATTTGGGGTTCCACCGCAAGGTTTTGATAAAAATCGAATTTTTACTCTTTTTAACCTAGGTTTTTCAAAAATTTCGAAATTTTTCTAATTTTTCTTAATTCTTGAAATTTCTTGAAATTGCTTGTTATAATTGCTTGTGATTGGTTTGTTGAAGAGTGTGGGGGTTACGTAAGTCCTCCTCCCCATGTTTTTGGGTGAGTTTGAGGCTTTTTCCCAATTTACTGTCGTTATGCTGCCGAAATTTCGAAAATTTCTAACTTTTCTCTCGTTTTCCTTTGTTTTGCAGACTCTAAATGGCTCCTAGACGCACTCTCGGGAAGCGATCCCATGGTTCTAGTTCTCGGGTTCCCTCTCCACCTATCCCTCAGCTAGATGAGCTATGGTTTCGCTCTTTGGAAGCTCAGGCTCGGTTTTCTTGGTTCGATGACAAGAGTATCGTATCCGGGCGACGGGTCAATGTGGGACAATTGCACCGGTTCAATGTAGAGACGGCTTTTGGCGCTCTAGGTTGGCTGCCGGTTATCTCCTACACAGAGACTACACGCCCTAATCTGGTCAAGCATTTTTATGCAAATCTGGAACTCGAAGGGGATGTCGAAGACCCGAACCAGTGTAGGGATCTGCGCATTACCAGTTACGTCCGGGGTGTACATATTTCCTTCAACACCCACCAGTTGGCTGATCTGCTTGGGGTTCCCAATGATGGAGATTTGGTGTACTGCGCCCCCAAGGCGAAAGGTTACTTAACTGAAGATTTGCGCCGGGAGATAGCGCATCAGATACTCAACCCTGGGGCTCTTATGAAGGCAGCTAGTTTGAGACCTATACCCCGGGTCTACAGCCGCATCATCCAGCACGATATAGTGCCACAGAGCGGTCACTACAATGAGTTGTCCCAGCTCACCCAGTACGTCACTTATTGCGTATGCACCGGAGAGCGGATCTCACTTCCATACCTCATCATCCGGACTATGCATCGAGCGGCTGTGACCGATCGGGCCAGCAACCTTCCCTATGGCCGTCTCGTCACTTTCCTTCTTCGCCGTCTGGGCGTGAGTTTCAGAGGAGAGACAGCCGTCGAGGACTCCATGACCTCGACATCGACCGGGATGCGATAAATAGGATGCGAGATGGTTGACCTGCCCGTTAGTGATGACGAGTTGGAGGCTCGCCCTCGTCCACTTGGGAGAAGTAGCGGCGGCGGCGGCGGCGGCGGCCGCGCCAATGCGGCCTATGCGGCGAGAGGGGGGATGATGATGATGACGATGTAGTTGGGGAAGCACCGGTGCCCGCCCCACAGCCTCCACTGTACCACCACCATCGTTCCCACACTGGACCATCTCACCCCCTCCCGACTCGGTGTTGAGTATGTTTACCGAGATCGGGGACACCCAGGAAGGGTCATCCTGGAGTCTCGGCGAGCGATGGGTCGGGAGTTGGGACGCTCGGCTCGTGGTCTACGGGTGACTCGGGACCAGGTGCATTGGCTTAGGGTCGCATACGAGCGGGACTATGACATAGCGGACCCCATTCCTCCCGGCCTCCTACCCCATGATTTTCCATTCTACTTTTCTTTTCATATGACCGTTTATATAACGGGGTAACTTTCGGTTTGTGGACTGTACCACGTAGCACTATTACATTTGATACTATTTTTCCATTTAATGAAAGTTTCATGGTTCACCTATCTAGTGTATGTGCACGGGATTAAGTTTCACATTTAGAATAGTACATTATTCTCTTTCTTAGTCCGTCTCAGGTATCAAACAATGCTTAGGGTGTGTTTGTATTAAGATTTTTAAACTTCCTAACTCAGTTCATCGACCCCATTATGTGTAGCATGGTTTGTTGGAACAGAGCCCGAGAGCTCGGATACCAAGTTGTCACACCCCAATTCTGATCCAACCAGAACGGTGTGAGTGAACCGTCATTGAACCAACGGTTCACACCAGGATCTCGAATAGGCCGTGTCCACCCATACAAACCAATTACACATAACCACAATCGGAATATAAATATACAGAGGGAAGACTTTAAATAGAATGAACCGAGTATCTATTGATAATTTAAATAAATATCCCATTATTCAAATTCAAAGATAAAATAATAATCTTTTACATCTCTTAATAACAAACAAAAATAACTGAAATAAATAAATAAAACAAATCACGGTACACGCGAAAGGGGCACTCGCATGAAGCGTCATGCTCGTCCTCTCCCGCCTCGTACGTCCAAAGCAGACTACACCTCCGTGCGCCGGAGCGTTCACATAGTCGTCCACAGTATATCCTGCATCAACATCTAAAAACAATGTATATACAAAGGGTGAGCACACAACACGCCTTCGGTAAGGCAATCGGACAGTTTCACAAGATTATGCATGAGTAACAATCATTTTATCTTTGTGGTCCGGTTTTTAAGTTTGCAACGTGCTATAGAAAGGTTTGGTGGCCCCCGCACCTCTATACACGAGTGTGTGGCGTCGCACGAGTAATCACACTACCACCAACCCACATGCACCCATCATGGAATAGAGATAGAGCTAAGGTATACCCGCACCTCCCCGATACTCTACCCATACCGGTACCTAAGCCCCTACCGGCCGGGGCTCGCAAACCGGGCTCGCAACTAACCAATCCTATATGTCAACAATGTATGCTCTATCCCAGCACAGCCGTCTACGGCATAGAGATAGAGCTAGAGCGTGCGGGCCGGGTCGGAGACCTCCAAAACCTCACCTCCCCCTGATACCCTATCCGCAACTAACCCACTAGGATAGAAACAATACGCAGGTAGACCCTATCCCAACATAACTCCCTACGGCATAGAGATAGAGCTAAAGCATTGTGGACAAGGCAGCGTCGACTCGGAATCCTCGGGTACCACCCAACGATGGTCGGGACAACATCAATATCGGAGACCAACGTACCACGATCTTCCCCGATACCCCACCCGTACCAAGCATGTTAAGATAGAATACTACAAAAGGTGCCGGTGTGAAGAGCGATCCCGGCCCCATGCCCCACTCCACACACCAACGAAAACAATCACATGCCTAACAATCACATCCTATGAATGCATGAACAATAATAATAACTAAAAGTAAAGGATGGCATGTGAATATGCACAAACATCACATCACGATATTCAATGATTAACAACGATTTACTTGTCCATTAATTATTAGGTTTAGGTCGATTCCCTTACCTGACGCTCGTTCGATTACTTGCTCCACGTCACAAGATCCAAACGATAAGTCACGGCGTCCTACATAATATTAGGGTTTCATTAGAATATATTATTTAGGGTTTCATGTTGGTCGGAAACCAACAGAGATCACAAAATACCCTCACAGAGCTGACCGGTGGCATGTACCGGTCGCAGCTCTATAGGAAAGACTGGCGACCGGTATGGTCAGCCGGTCCCCCACAAACAACCTCCCGAGAGGTAGCGGTCGTAACATACCGGTCGCACTATATGCAACCGGTATAGTCGACCGGTATGTCTCCGAAAGACCATACATGGGTTCTTCGACTGTCGTCGACCATCCTCCATGGATTTTCAGGGTTTCTCCTATCCATGCTAAGTCTAGGCTTTGAGTTAGAGCTATCCCCAACTCATTCAAGTCTCGTTTCGATGAATATCATCTCGAAACTCGAATCTAGGGTTTGACGGCAACTTAGGGTTTATTGGCCAATTTAGGGTTTTAGATCAATACCCACTTTGCATGGTATTGATCCACCCACACAACTAACATAGGGTAAGAAGATGGATTCAAACACTTACCGTTGACAGGCGTAGCGTGAGCTTCGTCAAACGGTAATGGCGGCACCTCCTTCTTCTTCCTAGCTCCTTCTCCTCTCCAAGCTCTTTCTCTTCTCTAGGGTTTGTGAGAGACAATGGAAAGGATTTGAGGGGTTTAAAGGTGTATTTATAGGCTAGAAATAGGGTTTAGTAACCCTACTAGGATTAAGAAACTTCTAGGATTCGAAATCAGGAAAGCGGGACCCGCAGAGACCAATTTCCAAATTCCCGCACATAGCTGTGCAGGCCATACCGGTCGGCCGGTACCATCATCCGGTACCATTGACCGGTATACCTAAAATCAGGTATCATTGGTCGACTTTGGTCCGATTTCGTACCTGTTTGTTATCCGCTTGCCCCGTCTGGCTCGGTGATGATCGGAAAACCTGTCACGATACAAAACCCAAGGTTAGACCGGGTTTTCAGAGTGCGGGTCTTACAACATCGTTCTGAAAGGTGCGGAATTGGGGTGTGACAATTGCCTTGATGGCAGATTTGACAGAGATTAGTTAATGAGGGAAGGAGAGGGGGTTGGTTATTTTTGTATTGGTGTGAGCCTCTACCACGATGGGTATTTCAGCCACAACCTCCTCTATTTCCTCAACCTCTGTTATGATTATTTTGGTAGAGAGAGAAGTTATAGTTCCCTTGGCAATAAGGTGTGCTTCAACTGACGGGAGATCCAAGTGGTTAGATCGTCGATCTTTCATGATTTCTTGGCTGAGAAGTAGCCCAAGAAAATCGTCCAAAGGCATTGGATCAAGCCTGGTGGTGACTGATGTAGCAAAGGACTTGTATTCAGTACCAAGGCCTCAAAGAACACTCAAGATAACGTCCGGGTTAGAGACTGGATGGGTAGCTTCAGCAAGGCTATCGACCAGACTTTTCACCCGTTATAGATATTCAGCCATTGTTTGATTACCGTTCTTTAATTGCAGTAGTTGATATTTGAGCTACATGACACGAGCTTGAGATAGAGAGGCATAAATTTTTGTAAAAGTTTCCCAAGCAGCTCTTGAAGAGGTAAAGCCGACTATATGATATAATGTCCCTTTGGTTAGGGATGAGATTATCCAGCTGAGCAAGATCTGATCTTGTTTCTGCCAAATTTGATAAGCAGGATTGGGCATGGAAGAGTCACCAGTAGTAGAAATTGAGGAAGAAGACAGAACTTTGGCAGGTGGAGGATTAGTTCCATCTACAAATCATAGAGATCATAGGCATGGAGTAAAGGTAAAAACTGTGACTTCCGTAGTAGGTAATTGGTTCTGTCCAACTTGACAGGAAGAAGGGATATGACATTAGAAGGAGATAATTGGATAGTGGTTGTATGTATGGAGGGAATTGTAGGAACTTTGATACCATGAACAATTTTGAAAATAAATTTGAATGTGCTGAACTTAATGAATTCTATTCATGTCAATGCCTTTCTTATATATAGGTATACAAGAGAGAGATTTTTGGGTGAATCGCATTGATTGAGTTACAGGTACAAATCAATTTGACAATCAGAATCTCATTGATTGGGTTATAGGTACAAATCAATTTAAAAATTCAAACTTGTGGTGATGTGTCATCCTTATCCGAAAGAGGATTTGGTAGGAGTCTATCTATATTGTTGGTTATTTGAATTTTTGATTTGTATTGGAATCACCAATTGTATGGATAATAATTTTCTATCACCCAGCCATGTTAGTCATCCATCGGATGAGCTAGGATGCTTAGCACGCATGTCGATGCAGCCCAGCCTGTTCCATGGATGACTGAATAGAAAAAGATTTTTATCAATTCTTGAATGCCTAGTGGAAGGTTTTTGGTTCACTTTCTAAATATATAGCAATAGAAAAAGGAACAAAAAAAAGTACAACGAGTACAAAAGAGTTTATTATATAATTAAATAGAAGATCTTGGATGACCAGTACAGAAATACTCTTATTTTGAAATCAAACATACACTGAGAGTTGAACTTAAGCTGGAAGATACCATTGCCATACTCAATGATTAAACAGGGATTGCCCTTTTTGATGGATCTACATCCTCTCCTCAAAGAGGTTTCGGGAGGAGGGGTGGCAACCTGGTTAGATGGCCGACACTTGGGGCTCAGGTGAATCCAAGCCCTCCATCCAAGCCGACAAGCCAAGCCGACAAGGGGGTGTCAGCTCTGATGGAGGGCTAGAATTCACCTGGGCCTCATGTGTCGGCCATATAACGGACAATCTTGCGATAAGCACCCTCCTACCTAACCTTTGGGAGGAGAGGATTTGAATACCTTTTTTATTGAGAATAGTATCTATGGCTACTGCCGTTTTACTTGTCTATTTATTCCCAATAATGAATATGCATTGACCACGTCCTATAAGAATCATCGAATCAATAGCAATAAGCACGTCTCGAAAGATTACCTGGGGTGGGAGATTCAATTAACCAAGAGTCAAAAACAGAAATTTCATCTCTACAATCAATAGGTTTAATGGAAGCATTTATAATATTGCCAAATAAGCCTCATTGACTTGGTATCTGAGCAATTCTTATGGATTTTACAGTGTTCTTTCCCTGTACCATCAAACTGTCACTAAGTAATATAATACCAACATTATTTTATTCCAAATTTAGAGCAATACCAGTTGTACCCTTTTGAAATTCTATTAATTCACCTACCATTACTTCATCAACACCATGAATACGAGCAATCAAACATAAATGGTTCTCACTTTTCGGGTTTACCTTGGCCCGGCCGGAGGTCATCCTCACTTCTTCCTTCATTACTTGAAGAAGATTGATATGGGTGTTTTCCTTGATGTCACTTAAATGAAAATTTAACTATAAGACAAGGGTATTTTTGGTAAGAAAATCAATTAATGCTGATATGATTAACCTATGAGGAAAAGATAAAGCTTCTAGATTCTTTTTGGACCCAGTCTAGGCAATATTTTTCTTATCATGTTCATCTAAAATATTATCATTTTTATTTACGATTGCATACGCTTCATTGGTCCTTTCGTTTTACAAGGAGATTCCCCTACAATGCCAAAAGAAGAAAAATCTTCCACACCACACCAATGGAGTATGGAAAATGATATCCATAATGAGACCCACATGGCTATAGAGGAGAGAGAAAAAATCAAGATGTAAGAGAGAATGGGAAAAAAATCCTGACATTGACACTAAGGAGCCCCAAATCCTTGAGTAAATTGACAATCTTGCCAAGAAGGTCCTATCCCTGCTATGTAACACAGACTAGCCATTAACCACTCCTTAGCTTCAATCTTTTTGTATTTCTAAAACATAGTATGAGAACCATTTATGTGAAAAAAAAAAAAAAGAAGAATTTTTTCAATACAACTTAAGATTTATAGTTGGATAGGACTGCATGATAGACTCAACTACCCTCAAAACCAAGTCGTATAGGGCAGTTATTATATTCATTGTATTGGACTTCAAAACAATGGCTTTGTAATCGTTAGGTTCTTAGCATGAGGGAGATGGGTTAGGGTTAAAAATCAAATGAAAAAACTAATTAAGCAAAACTCAGACTTAAATTGGTGTTTCCTCTTATTGATACTATTAACAATAAGACTGGGGTCCTTCCCCTGTAGTATAGGTGTAATTTAGCCCTACTAGCTTAGTCAAGAGAAAATCAGAGTTCAGGACACTCGGATCTCATGATCTGATAGGTCTAAAAGGGCACGGTACTGGCAGTGATCCCTATAGCAATAGACGTTTAGGACCAAAGCAACAAGAGGGGTTGACGGAGCTCTAGAGGCATGAATCAAACAAGCAACGGCTAGGGCGTCCGGCAAGAAATGATAATTCTGAGCATCCGATATGTAGAGAATGGTGTGAATTGACCATGCATCAATTTTAAAGCCTAATTCCATCAAATACCCTCTTGTGTATGATATGCTATTAGCAATGCATTTTCATGTATGTCCACAAATTTCAATTGAGCTGAAAATTTACGGGTGAGTAGGCTTCACAAGAATGGATCGAATTAAGTATAAAAAAAAAGAAAGAAAAAGATTGGATCGAATTAATCCTCTTCCCTTCGTCTTTACCTTATTTATAATAAGAGGACTACAAGTATTAGAGTCCTAAGTAGACTTCACAAGAATCAGAATTAAACTAAAACTTTATTTATATTGAGAAATAATCAACACGAAGCTAGGTGACACCTAGACAGGCCTAGGTGACACCTAAACAATAGAACCAAAACCTTACAATCTTCAACACACACCATCATGCTAGAACATGTTCCCAACTTGGAACATACAGACAAATTTAACATAAGGGAAAGATAATTGAAAGGAAAGGTTATACCACAAATAATGGAAACAGAAGAAAAAAAATTCATAACATTTAGGATCCTAATCTCTGCAAGAAGAAAAGGCAAGTGATATTGCTTATTGGCCACAGAGATTGTTGAACAAACAACATCTACATATAACTAGGTACCAACCATACTAGTGGTGGTCGGATCCTTTGCAAAGCAATGGAGCTGTATTTGAAAAATCTCCTGTCTTCAAGGTCAAAAGCAACAAGATTATGATCAGCCACATTAGGATCATCTTCCAACCATCCCTTCCAGAAGTATTCAGCAAAATAGATAGAATTCTTTTTACACTCTGGAAAATCTTCAGCTGATAGAGAAATCGCACAATTGGAGCCCAAAAATAACAGACGATCATTCAAACTTGTGATTTCAATCCAAGTCTTTCTACTCGGAACAAACCTGCAAACGCTACATGAAGCTGATATATAAGGGTTAGGCTCACTTCCCAGCCTGTCTTGAAACCAGAGAAGAATTTGCAACAGATCCCCTGAGGACTCCACCAGATACCTTTTTTTAATAAACCAATTTCCATATGGTCGGGGAAGGTCAACAGAAAATCCCTTTAATGGAGGGGCAGCCACTGTAGGCTGACGAAGAGAAAGGTCATGGACATCCCAAGCCTCAATAGAACCATGAGCATCAAGCACCAATAACGATCCATTGAAATATATAATATCTTCACAATACTTCATTGAATTAGTTCTTGTTCTATCTAATTGGGTCCATGAATCAGATCCTGCTTTACAGAAAACCAATCCAGAGAACCCAGCTGCAATGACCATGTAATTGTTATCAACCAAAGGATCAGCAGTAACAATAGCTTTACTAATAAACGCAACCCTCAATCTTCCAGGGGACCTTGAACACTCACGATCAAGCCCGTATCGGCGAATCTTGTAATGATCAATTTCACCAGACGATTCAGACCTGATGACGCCCAGAATACCAGGGAAGGTTTCAGTTGGTGGGAGATGGATTATAGCTCCAGAAAAAGGGTTCATGAGAAGAACACGGCAGAATCTGTCAACGATTGTAAGCCAGCCGAAAGAGGAACCAACGCATCTGCTGTGACGAATCTCTTTTGGGAGCTTGATCTGGTAAACTTTCTTGTCTAAGAGATTAAAGAACTTGCGGGTTTCTTTTCCTTCCTGGCCTACTTTGGCAGGAAGCATCAGCCATGGAAGTTGAGGCAATGGTGGATATGATTTATCGGGTGCAACAGAATACCATGAGTGGCAGACAGCACCGAAATGAATGTTATCGACCAGATGAAGACGTCGTCGGACAGAACCCAAGAGATCCTTTGGAAGCTCTGACCAGTTTACTAAGGCCATGAAAGAGTTAAAAGAAAAGGAAAACCTAAAACAAACGAGGAACTCAACTGCAAATCTGCAATTGTGTGACTGGCAAATTCCACCTTTGTGAGGTGAGGCGTGGTCTCATTGCTTTGATATATATCTTTATAGTAACGCTCCCATTAAATGCTTTGCAGGCTATTAGCTCGGCCATATACCTATTGGCTTCATATATTTTTACTGTCACTCTGTATCTATCTATGAGGAAGGACAGATAAAAGACAGTTCAAAAGAAATAAAAATGGAAATTCTTTACTCCATTACATTTAAGTTAATTATAAGGCGATGGAGCTACTTAGTGTTGTAAACTGGGGATGAAACTTTACTCCACTACATTTAAGTTAATTATAAGGTGATGGGTGTACTTAGTCCCATTCATTTAAAAAGTATTAACGTGTAAAAACGCTTTATAACGTGACATAGTTAGCCCCATTTGGTGAAAGTATTAATTGAGGTAGTTTTAAGGATCTTCTATAAATGCTTCATGATCCTCTGCATGGGGGTGGTGAGGGGATTCGACGGCGGGGACGAATATTGGGCGTGTGTCCCGACGCACTCTCAGCCATCAAGATCCACTGCGGTAGCGTCGCTACCGCTACAGAGGATCTTGATCAAGATTCTCAATAAATGTTTTATAAGAGGAAACATTCCACAGTGCAGTGGTGGCAGCCAGGCCTTGTCAGCATGGTTTTAGTTTACAGTAGAACAACTGGCAAAAACAGTTGAACTCTGCCCCGGAAATCCTCAAAGCCTCACAAATCGTCCAAGGGGTTCAAGGGTAAAATGATAACTTAACATGGATACAAGGGTAGTTTTGGCATTATGAAATTATAGAGGAGGTCATATCACCAGTTAACTAGCCTATATAACGGATAAAGTCTGTACGATACATAGTTAACAAATTAAGGAGGTTTATGTAATTAATCGCAAACTCGGGAAAATCAAAGGGATAGAAAAAATTTTATAACTATTACCTAACATGATTGTATAAGCTACTTAAATTTATTATCATATATTGTAATGATAACTTTTAAATACATTTTTTTTATTTACTTTCAATGTAAATATAGGTTAATAAATATAAATGCAACGATTGAGTGTTGCTTACATAGTCATGTTGCAATAATGATTATAAATTTTTTTTAAATTTGAAATTTTTATTTCTCTTGTATCTAATTTTTCTTACAACCAATTAGGTTTTGGGTGACAGACCCAAAAAAGTCTGACATGACTGTAGTACGTGGGATATCCTAGTACGTGATTCTATATTTCTATCATTGTTGTAATTTTTCTAAAAATTTAGTGGGTGACACCGTAAAGTTGGTTTTTTGAGTGCATGACTGCATGGAGCTTTCACGTACGTCTTAGGATTTAGGAGTTGGTTTGAAGAGAAAACTTGTCTTTGACATTTCTATGGATGGTCTTCCAATTTACTCAATATGGATAATTTATGGGGTTCGTCGGAATGTAAACAATCCGGTTACAACAGATTTTTGTTCATGATCTTTTTTTCTCCAAAGGATTTCCCTAAGCAATCCAGATGGAAGATGGAAATGCCACAGCAAAACTGACATTTGTGATGGGGTAGAGTGAGCTCTCCATAACCACAATGGATTAACTAAAAAGCCATATTGTTAAAGAAAACAAAATGTTCATCAAAAACATAGAAGTAAGAACAGAAATGGTGTCTGTGGGCTCCAATCTCTAAAATCGAAGTAGCAAAAGGATTATGAATAGATTACCTGCACATTAGTCTTGGCAATGTGGATCTATGGTAAACTGATGATGAAACTTTATTCCATTACATTTAAGTTAGTTATAAGGTGATGGTGTACTTAGTCCCATTCAGTTAAAAAGTATTATTGTGTAAAATTTTCCTTGCCTTTCCATTTGTATATATAACGTTTCTTTGATCTCAAAAGTGCACTGAATTGGAGTTTCCGCTTTTTCATGGAAGAAAACGAAGAAGGGTGGTTATGGTTTGGATATAAAGTTTGACATGGAGTAGTTCCATCAAAATATCCTACCAGTTCTTAGCTGCGAAAATGAGGTTGCAGCTGTGTTTTCCATTGAAAATATATAGATCTCAGCTGTGAGTTTGAGAGAGAAATGATGATGGACATTCAGTGGAGATACCACGGAATAGGGTGAAGAAGAAATGGTTGCGGAAGACATATTTTTACCAGGGGTGGAACGATGGTGTTCTGATACGATATTAAAATAGAGGTTTGAATTTTGGATCAATCTCACTTATTGCTTGATCAATGGGATGAGGAATATTTATAAAGTTGTAGATACAGTCCTAAGCTGGAGGAGTTTGTTATACATTCAAACTTCCTCCTATGTCGTAAGAAACTAAATTACATGTATTACAACGTACTAACAAATATTCGAAATTTGAATGTGAGACATTATCTCAACTAAATAACAAACAATTGAAATTAGAAAAACCGTTGAGATAGATTGTCCTTAACACTTATCAGATGATGTTCCATTTCTTTGATTTTATCCATACCCATGTACCCAACAAGGAACAATACTTTTTTAATTAGATTTCCATGAAATAGGAGATTTTCCCGACATTATACAATAGTCAGTAATTAATTTTTGTGACTCCTTCCTGTTGGGTTGTGTCTTGTATTATGTGGGATCCACACTATTACTGGATTGTACTTGTATTAGAGTCTACTACATGTACGGGGTAAATCTGTAATTATGTGAAAATTAAGATTTCTTGGGATCCTTATTTATTGTCTCTGTGGAAAAAACCCTAGGTAAGGCTGGGTGACAGCCGTGAGGCTGACAGAGGAGAACACTCTGTCAGGTGGAGAGTTGTAGAGGTTTCTTAGCAATAAAGAATTCTCTTTTTCTCGGTGGACGTAAGCATCCCACAATAGGGTGTTGAACCACGTTAATCTTTGTGTTTTTTCTTCTTGTTTGCGTCTCCGATCCTAACAAGTGGTATCAGAGCTAGGGTTTTTCAAAGAACGAAGGAGGTACGCGGTATGAAGAAGAAGAAGAAGATAAAAATATATATTGTTTGTGGTTTAGGGTTTCTGCATAAACCCTAGTACAATTTGTGGAGTAGCTACGTGCCGATGGAGGTCGATGATGCTGGTATGTTATCAAGTGGTTCAGGTGGAGCAGGGTGCCGGCAATTGGTCTTGGTATCGATAGCGTTACAGAGCAGGTCATTGGTGTAAGACCCGTATCAAACTAACTTGATCTTACCACCTTGAACCAGGTTTATCCATCATGGTTGAGCAAAATGGACCAATGGCGTGAGGGAGATCGAGATCCCAGGTATTAAATCGACCCAAAAACACTTAAGTTAAGGAGAGGGTCGCATACCTAGCAAGAGAGGGTCGGACCCCCCAAGACAGAAAGTCAGACCCCCTGTTTTACAGAGGGGGTCAGACACTTTAGGAGTAAGGGGTCGACGGGATCATCGACCCCCTCATCGACCCCCAGTTGCCGCCAGAAACAGAAATTAGGAATGTTTCCTAATTTCGGTTGGACTCTTTCCTAAACTCAATGGGACTTATTTTGGGAGGTTTTACTCTATAAATAGGACGTCCCTAAGCCCCTTTCACTCCTTTTACAACCCTAATTGGATTGAGAGAAAGAGAAGAGAAGGAAGAGAAGAAGAAGATAAACAAGGAAGAGAAGAAAGCAAAAAGGAGAAGAGTTGCAGAGAAGGAGTATTCTTCTCAGGTATGGATACTAATTTCATGAGTCTCTACAGACCTTAGGTTAGGTAATGAAGAGAGTATGATCTCGGAGAGTCCCAAACCATCAACCCATGGTTAGGTTTTTATGGAAAACCATGGGGGAATTCACGAAAGCTATATAGGTGAATGATTCATGGTTTTAGACCATAGAATGTGTGTAGAATGGACTTTAGGAACAAGCCATAGGACCCCAAACACGAAGAATGGACTGAAAGGAAGAAAATTGATCAAAACCCACAGGGGGTCGCACAGGGGGTCGATGGCCAATCGACCCTAACAGACCCTACCTCCGACCCCCAGTTAAAAACATGGTTTTTAAATTTGGAATTAATTCTAATTAAATTCTATCGACTTTGTTAGGTCTTCTAGCAATATAATAACATTATAAAGGTGATTCTAAAGCTTGGAAGAGGATCTATTAACAAGCTAAGGTGAGGGAACAAGACCTAAACTAACTGGTTAATAATAAGCTGTTTTATTTCTTGAGTCCAATGCCATATTGATTTTATGCGTGTATATTTGTATGTGCATTCAACATGTCATCTAATATTTTTATTATTTGTTCATGCATATTTACTTTATGTTTATAACATGATGATGATGATGATGATAGGAATAGGCATGTGAATGTTTGTGTTTGGCCAGTGTATATGGTGCGGGTAGGGATGGTATCAACCGGTATAGCCATGACAGTTGTTCATGGGGTGTATATTGTGCCATGGTCTACGCAAGTCATGTCCACTGACGTCGTCGTATCGCCATTACCTTAGCAGAACTATTATGTCGTAGAGTATCAGGGGAGGTGGTCTCGGTCCTTGTAGTCTCTGACTCTACCGGGGGGCCTTAGCTCTATATTTATGGATGTTCTGAGGGATGGGGTGTATATTGTGCCATTTTGGGTGCTTGTGGGGTGACGGTGCCATTTTCATTGGGCGTTTTCACACATTCGTGCATAGAGGTGCGGCGGCCACCTATCCTTTCTATAGGACAGTGCAAACTTTAAACCGGACCAAAGATATGATTTGACTGCATGCATATGTATTGTTGCATTGTTTTGTTTGCCCACTGAGCCGTGATGTGTGCTCACCCTTTCGACGTCGAATATTTTTAGTTGATGATGCAAGTACGACTGTTGAAGATTATGTAAGTGCTCCAGTGTACGGGAACGTGGAGGTGATGGAAGTGGAAGAGGAAGTGGATACACATGACTCCTCTTGCGAGTGCAACTCATGTGTATTCAATTAGTTATTTTTCTAGTTTTTTTATTTGAATTTATTAAGTACATGTATTTGATATTTATTTATGTCTCAGTTGATACTAATTAATAATTTGCTATTTAGATATTAATATCACAGTAGATTCTTAGTTCATTTTATTATAAGACTTCCACTATTGTGTATTTACTCTGATTGTGAATATGGATGTATGGGATTTAGATAAAATGGATATAGCCTACTCGAGATCTTTGTTGAACCGTTGGTTTGTTAGCGGTTCATCACACCATTCTGAATAGTACAGAATTGGAGTGTGACAACTTGGTATCAGAGTGACTCAGGCCTTGTCCGTTGAACTAGCACACATTCATGACAAATTGTGAACTGAGATAGGATAAAAAGTAAAAACAGTAATATTAACTCATTATAAGCACACGTGATGTTTGAGACCAAATTTAAAAAGAGAATAACGCATCTATTAAAGGAAGAACAAATTTAAATACAATGTGAAAGAAACAAACGTATATACATAGTTAAAACAGAGTACAGTCCACAACCCGGACAGTTACTCTGTAGTATAAAGAAAGAGAAAAGATACAATCATGAAGCTGGAGGCAAAGGAGGAGGCGACGCCTCACGATCTCTGTCATAGTCCTCAGCGTAGACTCTAGTCAACCAGGCTATCTGAGTCTCGGTCGTCTGCAGACTAGCTGTAAGATCGGCTACCCGCTGATCAGTCCGGTGCTGAGCCTCCATGAGCTCTCCTATCCTCATGGCTGATGTCCGTTGGGAGTCTAGTAGCTCATCCACTCTTACCCGCTGAGCGTCTAGTAACTCTCCCATCCTCATGTCTGATGTACGCTGGGCGTCTATAAGCTCATCCACTCTCACACACTGAGCGTCTAGTAACTCCTCCATCCTCAGATCAGATCTGCGTTGAGCCTCTCTGATCTCATGCAACATCTCCATCATATCAGAAGGGGGGTGTAAAGGACCAGCCGCATGAGAAGGACCAGCCTCATGAGACAGACCAGCCGCATATGAAGTACCAGCTCCAACCGCATGCGTAGGTGAAGGCGGTGGTATCGAGTCTACATCCATGTACATACAGTCATCATCATCAGCAGGCTCCACATGAACTCCAACAGCGGCGGCAGCTGCCTCAGCGTCAGCTACCTCTACGCGAGTGCGAGGGCGCACCATCGCGTTCCTCTCCTCATCACTGACCTGAGCATCCTGCATGTCCATTTTGCAAATAGCCTCCCAATCTAGAGGCTATGAGAAGGACTTCTCCTGAATCTTCTCATCTAATAAATCAACCCCCAGGCGGGTAAGCAGAACAGTGATCATACGTCCGTACGGAAGGTTACCAGTATGACTGGGCAACGTAGCAGTGATCATAGTACACATAATGATGTACGAAAGGCAAACGAGCTGTTTAGTGCAAATGTTGTACAATAGATACTGGGTCAGCTAGGAAACCCTCTCGTAATGGCCACTCTGCGGGATCAGGTTATGCTGAATGATCTTGCAGTATACCCGTGGAACTGGACGCATATAGCATGCCCTCATCTGCCAACGGTCAGGTCATAGAAGCTGACGATCAATCTCAACCCTCATCGCGGTGGAGGAGAACTGGTGCTCTCCAGGAGCATAGTAAACCATGGGGCCATCATAGAAAATGCCCAGTAGGTCGGCCAGCTGTCGAAAATCGAATGAAATGTTCACCCCTTTGACATAGCTGGTAATGCGCAGCTCATGACCCCTCTCGACATCATTGTAATCCCCCACCACCTGGAGGTTACAATAGAACTGGCGTACCAAATCCGGACAGGTGCATGCGTCGTAAGTGATGACAAGGAGCCACCCCATATCACCAAACGCCCTCTCTACATTGAACAGGGCTAACTCAGCCAAGTTCACCTTACGACCACCCTCTACTTTCTTGCGAGCGTAGTGGGCATACTGTGCCTCAGCTTCGTTGGAACGGAAACGAAGAGGATCACGAACTCTGGGTACTTTGGTACGAGCCATGATATCTGCAAATAAGAAAGAAAAACAGATAGTACGTTAGTAGGGAAGAAAAGCCAAAATTTGGACATTATAATGACGTAAGTTGGTCAGAAGCCTCACTTGTCACCCATACACGTGGGCAGGAGGACTTACGTAGGTTCTAACATATCCTACAACACTCACACAGTAGGAAATCCTAACTAATGGGATCCAATTTGAAGAAATTGCGAGAAATCAAAAATTTCGACAAATTAGGGCAAAAAGAGCAAAAATTCAAGTTTCTCGATAACCAACCGATGAAACTCAAAACTTTTTGAGGGCTTTCGTTCCTCGAGACACCAATAACAAAAGCCCCCAATAAAAATCAAATTTTGATGGTTGGAAAAAGTTTAATTCAAAAAATACAAGTTAAATGGGTAAAAACCTAGAAATGGAAACCTAAAAACAGGTAAAAATGAGAAAACATACCTGTAGGACTGATGTGGACGTCGAAACACGGAACCAAAATGATCAATACAGCGGACTGGCACTGTAGCAACTCAGAGGTGAGAGACGAGTCAAAACAGAGAAGAAATGAGGGGAAATAAACCCAGAATCGGATTTTAAAAGCCTGATTTTTGGTCTGGGGGTCGGACAATTCGACCAGGATCATCGAACACCCATCGACCCCCAGCTCTCAAAAATCTGACAGAAAACTGAGGGTCAGACCAGGGGGTCGGACACCCATCGACCCCCATATCGACCCCCAGCTCTCGGGAATCTGACAGAAAACAAGGGGTCGGACCAGGGGGTCGGACACCCATCAACCCCCATATCGACCCCCAGCTCTCGGGAAGAACAAGTTATTCCTAGGGTCGAATACTGAGGGTCGGACATATCATCGACCCCCACCATCGACCCTGTATAGAAAAGACAGTATTTTTCGTAGAATGAGCTGAAAATTTTGAAATTTTATATCGGTTAGCGTGCCTATATGAAGTATAAATGATTGTCTTACGTATTTGATGATTTTCAGGCACCCCATTCTCAAGAAAAAATATGTCTGGGCGTAGAGTAACCAGGCAGAGCCGAAATGCAGTTCCACCACCACCTGTGGAGGAAACTAGTCAAGAAAATATATATGCACAGGAAAACCCGCAGGGTGCACCACCAGAAAATCCGGTTCAGGCGAATCCTACAAACTTGCCACCCCTACCACTGGAGTTAGCAACCGTGGTGATGAACTTAGCACAGCAACTGCAACAAATGCAACACATACAGGCTCAAATGCAAGTTGCAATGGGGATTATGTTCCAGGACGCACATGCTACACCCATGCAGACTTGACAAGCCAGTGCAGCACCGGTGGGCCACCACCCAGCACCTCAAACACCTCAATCACTAGCTGCACAGATTCCAGTACCAGGTCCGGAAGCAACTCAGGTTCATTATCAGTATCCACAACCTATGTTTGGGGCATACCCCCAAAATCAGATGGATCACTCTCGACTGGTTGAGAGATTTTTGAAGATAAAGCCCAGGGAATTTAAGGGTAAACCGTCTGATCCGTTATGACCAGCACACTGGATCGACGAGATGGAGAGAAACTTTCTTATGATGACTATTACAGAAGAAGAAAAGGTACTATGTGCCACCTTCATGCTAAAAGGCGATGCACATCATTGGTGGAAATCTACTAGGGCCTATCTATTGACCAAGCACGCCCTATTGACTTGGGCTATTTATAAAGAAGCTTTCTTTGAGAAGTATTTTCCCCGAAGCTTTAGAGATTCTATGGAGAAGGAGTTCCTGAGTTTATATCAGGGCCAGATGTCCGTGGATGCATATCAACAGCATTATGAGGAGCTGTTTTTCTTTGCACCACTTAGCATGCAAGAAGAAGAAACTAAGACCCGAAGGTTTGTCACGGGGCTTAGAGGAAGCATCAGAGAGCACGTTCTCGGTTTGGAAAAAAAGATATATAATAAAGCTGTCCAAATTGCTCGAGTTATAGAATCGAGCCAGAAGGAAAGTTACTTTACACAGAACAGAGGCATAAAAAGGCCAGCCGTAAATGCTTATAACGGAGGGCACAATAAGACATTTAAACCCTTCCGTGCTCAAGGCTTTACTGCTGCATCCAAGACTACCCCGGTAACTCAATAGCAACCAAAGCCAAATTCTGAAGGTCCGAGATGTTATAACTGCAGCCAAACGGGACATATGGCAAGGGAGTGTCCTAAGCCTAAGAAGCACTTACATCAAGGACGAGTATATGCTGTTACATCCGAGGATGCTGCCGCATCACCCGATGTGGTCACAGGTATGACCGAAACCTTTAAAGTTGTATTACATTGTATGAGCATGTAGACTAAGTTAAATAAATCACAGGTATCGTACCTATAAATGGCATACCCGCCAGAGTACTCTTTGATTCGGGAGCTACTCATTCCTTTATATCTATGTCGTTTGGAAAGAAGCTGAACTTACCCATCAAAACATTGGACTACAAACTACTTGTACGGTCACCGATGGGATTAGAAGTGGAGTTAGAGAAAGGTTATGGGCCATACCCAGTTCTCATTGGTGAGAAAACCTTATATGCAATCTTGATCCAACTTGGGATGATAGACTTTGACGTCATCTTAGGAATGGGCTGGTTAGCTCGGCATTCTGCGAACCTACTATGTGCCGAAAAGAAATTAACATTTAAAGACAACGAAGGAGCAGAATTCAGTTTCGCGGGAACCAAACTTCCCCGTAAACACAAGCTCATACTCTCAGCACTAAAGGCTAAGAAGTTCCTTGAGAAGGGGGCAGTCAGGTATCTAGTATCAGTGGTCGACCGAACCAAAGAAGCACCACGAATGGAAGATATTGATGTCGTGCGGGACTATCCCGACATATTTCCAGAGGAACTACCAGGATTACCATCCGACAGAGCAACAGAGTTTGTGATAGACCTTACACCTGGAGCCGCACCAGTATCAAAAGCACCTTATAGAATGGCTCTTACTGAACTGAAGGAATTGAAAGTACAACTACAGGAACTGCTGGACAAGGGTTATATTCGACCTAGTATATCACCATGGGGAGCGCCAATGTTGTTCGTAAAGAAGAAGGACGGTAGCGTTCGATTATGTATCGAATATCAGGAGTTGAACAAGCTGACAATCAAGAATCGATATCCACTACCTAGGATCGATGACTTGTTCGATCAGTTGTAAGGGGCAAAAGTAATTTCTAAGATCGATCTTCTGTCAGGCTATCATCAGTTGAAGATTAAAGAGAGTGATATTCCTAAGACGGCTTTCAGGACCAGATATGGACATTATGAATTTCTGGTCATGTCTTTTGGATTAACAAATGCACCAGCAACTTTCATGGAACTTATGAATCGGGTTTTCCACGATATGTTGGATATGTCGGTTATTGTATTTATTGATGATATATTGGTATATTCCAAGGACAAAGAAACCCATATTAAGAACCTAAACGCCACCTTACAGCGTTTAAGGAAAGAGAAGCTATATGCCAAATTTACCAAGTGTGAGTTTTGGCTAAGTGAAGTCGCCTTCCTAGGCCATGTAGTGTCCGCCAAAGGAATCAAAGTGGACCCCAGCAAGATCGAGGCTATTGTTAAGTGGGAAGCACCAAAGAGCGTTGCAGAGAATTAAAAGTTTTTTGGGTCTCGCTGGTTATTATCGGAGATTTGTGGAAGACTATTCTCGGATTGCCATACCTCTCACCAGTTTGACTAAGAAAGGTGAAAAGTTTGTGTAGATGGATAAATGTGAGAAGAGCTTCCAAACATTGAAGACCAGGTTGATATCCGCTCCGATTTTTACTATTCCTGTCCCAGGACAGCCATTTACCCTGTACACTGATGCGTCAGGACTGGGATTAGGATGTGTGTTTTTGCAAGGAGAACAAGTAATTGCTTATGCCTCAAGACAGTTGAAAACACATGAGAAAAGCTATCCCACTCATGATTTGGAGTTAGCAGCAGTTGTACATGCTGTCAAGATATGGAGACATTACCTATACGGAGAGAAGTTTTAGATTAAGTCGGACTATAAAAGTCTTACTTATTTATTTAATCAGAAGGAGTTGAATATGAGACAAAGAAGATGGCTGGAACTACTGAAAGACTATGACTGTGATATCCAATATCATCCGGGGAAAGCTAATGTAGTAGCAGACGCATTGAGCAGAAAGGCAATGATAAAATCTCAAGGAGAGGTTAGCACAACTGCAGCAATGTGTACTACCAGAATGGTATTCAATCACGGCAATGAGCAATATGTGATAGATACAGCGGATGGGTCAGCCAACCAAGGGTTTATTCATCAGTTTTCAAATATATTCGTAGGATTGAAGATTATACCAGACATAATTGATGAAGTAAAGACAGCTATCAAATCAGACCCTTACCTGAGAACGGTGCAAGAAGACATCGAAAAAGGTAGAACTAACCCTCAGTTCACCTTGGACGAAGAGAAGGTACTGAAGTACAAAGGAAGGATATGTGTACCCGAAACAGAAAGTGTGGACATTAGACACCGACTGATGAAAGAAGCCCATACCACCATCTATTCGATACATCCTGGAAGTACAAAAATGTATCATGATCTAAAGAAACTATATTGGTGGAGAAGGATAAAAACAGATGTAGCTAAGTTCGTGTCTCAATGCCTAAATTGTCAGAAAGTAAAGGCTGAACGACGAAGACCCGCAGGACTGTTACAGCCGTTATTGGAGCCAGCATGGAAATGGGACTGCATCACTATGGACTTTGTCACGGGATTATCACTGACTCCTCGAGTGGTTGACGCAGTTTGGGTGATTGTAAACCGTCTGACTAAGACAGCTCGCTTTATACCGATACGACCTCAGTATACACTGAAAATGTTAGCAAAGTTGTATGTGGATAATATTGTTCGATTACACGATGTACAAGAGAACATTGTATCCGATAGAGATCCACGATTTACTTCCAAGTTTTGGGAGGGATTGCAAAAGGCTATGGGTATAACATTAAAGTTTAGTACTGCATTCCATCCACAGACAGATGGACAGTCAGAGCGTACAATTCAGATTCTAGAAGATATGCTACGAGCATGTGTAATTGATTTCAAAGGATCATGGGATGAAAAGTTACCACTGATCGAGTTTGCTTATAACAATAGCTACCAGGCTACTATACAGATGTCACCCTACGAAGCACTATATGGCAAAAAGTGTCGAACCCCTTTATTTTGGAATGAAGTTAGAGAACGTAGTATTGTTGGGCCTGAATTTATCGAAGAGACTTGTCGCGTGGTTGACATTATCAAGGAACGGGTAAAAACAACTTAGAACCGTCAGAAGCAATATGCAGATACTCGACGCAGAGATCTTGAGTTCACCGTAGGTGATAAAGTATTCTTGAAGGTATCGCCTATGCGAGGATTGAAACGGTTCGGACAGAAAGGGAAACTAAGTCCAAGGTATGTCGGGCTATATGAGATTTTAGCTAAGCGTGGAAAAGTGGCTTACCAGTTAGCACTACCACCATCTATGTCAAGTGTGCATGACGTATTTCATATTTCCCTATTGAAGAAGTATGTCAAGGACCCAACGCACGTCCTGATAGTAGATCTATCGGAATTAACTGATGAATTGACATTTGAAGTAACACCAACTGAAATCACCAGTCGAAAGGTTCAACGACTACGCAACCGAGATATCTATTATGTTAAGGTCACTTGGAGAATTAGAGACATGGAAGAAATTACATGGGAAGAAGAGAATGCTATGCGGAAGCAATACCCTCACTTATTTGATTCAAAAGGTACGTACAATTTCGATGACAAAATTTTTATAAGTAGGGGGGGAGTTGTAAGACCCGCATCAAACTAACTCGGTCTTACCACCTTGAACCAGGTTTACCCATCATGGTTGAGCAAAATGGACCAAGGGCGTGAAGGAGATCGTGATCCCAGGTATTAAATCGACCCAAAAACACTTAAATTAAGGGGAGGGTCGCATACCCAGCAAGAGAGGGTCGGACCCCCCAAGACAAAAAGTTAGACCCCATGTTTTACAGAGGGGGTCAGACACTTTAGGAGTTAGGGGTCGACGGGATCATCGACCCCCAGTTGCCGCCAGAAACAGAAATTAAGAATGTTTCCTAATTTCGGTTGGACTCTTTCCTAAACTCAATGGGACTTATTTTAGGAGGTTTTACTCTATAAATAGGACGTCCCTAAGCCCCTTTCACTCCTTTTACAACCCTAATTAGATTGAGAGAAAGAGAAGAGAAGGAAAAGAATAATAAGAGAAACAAGGAAGAGAAGAAAGCAAAAAGGAGAAGAGTTACAGAGAAGGAGTATTCTTCTCAGGTATGGATACTAATTCCATGAGTCTCTACAGACCTTAGGTTATGTAATGAAGAGAGTATGATCTCGGAGAGTCCCAAACCATCAACCCATGGTTAGGTTTTCATGGAAAACCATGGGGGAATTCACGAAAGCTATATAGGTGAATGATTCATGGTTTTAGACCATAGAATGTGTGTAGAATGGACTTTAGGAACAAGCCATAGAACCCCAAACACGAAGAATGGACTGAAAGGAAGAAAATTGACCAAAACCCACAGGGGGTCGCACAGGGGGTCGATGGCCAATCGACCCTAACAGACCCTACCTCCGACCCCCAGTTAAAAACATGGTTTTTAAATTCAGAATTAATTCTAATTATATTCTATCGACTTTGTTAGGTCTTCTAGCAATATAATAATATTATAAAGGTGATTCTAAAGCTTGGAAGAGGATCTATTAACAAGCTAAGGTGAGAGAACAAGACCTAAACTAACTGGTTAATAATAAGCTGTTTTATTTCTTGAGTCCAATGCCATATTGATTCTATGTGTGTATGTTTGTATGTGCATTCAACATGTCATCCAATATTTTTATTATTTGTTCATGCATATTTACTTTATGTTTATAACATGATGATGATGATGATGATAGGAATAGGCATGTGAATGATTGTGTTTGGCCAGTGTATATGGTGCGGGTAGGGATGGTATCAACCGGTATAGCCATGACCATTCTTCATGGGGTGTATATTGTGTCATGGTCTACGCAAGTCATGTCCACTGACGTCGTCGTATCACCATTACCTTAGCATAACTATTATGTCGTAGAGTATCAGGGGAGGTGGTCTCGGTCCTTGTAGTCTCTGACTCTATCGGGGGGCCTTAGCTCTATCTCTATGGATGTTCTGAGGGATGCTGGGATGAGGCCTTGGATACACTGTTTGGCATTAGGATTGGTTAGTTGCGAGCCCAGTTTGCAACCCTAGCAAGCAGGGGTTTATTTGTTGGTATGGTATCAACCGGTACAGCCATGACCATTCTTCATGGGGTGTATATTGTGCCATTCTGGGTGCTTGTGGGGCGACGGTGCCGTTTTCATTGGGCGTTTCCACACATTCGTGCATAGAGGTGCGGTGGCTACCTATCCTTTCTATAACACAGTGCAAACTTTAAACCGGACCAAAGATATGATTTGACTGCATGCATATGTATTGTTGCATTGTTTTGTTTGCTCATGAGCCGTGATATGTGCTCACCCTTTCGACGTCGAATATTTTTAGTTGATGATGCAGGTACGACTGTTGAAGATTATGTAAGTGCTCCAGTGTACGGGAACGTGGCTGCGATGGAAGTGGAAGAGGAAGTGGATACACATGACTCCTCTTGCGAGTGCAACTCATGTGTATTCGATTAGTTATTTTTCTAGTTTTCTTTATTTGGATTTATTAAGGACATGTTTTTGATATTTATTTATGTCTCAGTTGATATAGAATAATTTGCTATTTAGATATTAATATCACAGTAGATTCTCAGTTCATTTTATTATAAGACTTCCGCTATTGTGTATTTACTCTAATTGTGAATATGAATGTATGGGGTTTAGATAAAACGGATATAGCTTTCTCGAGATCCTGGTTGAACCGTTGGTTTGTTAGCGGTTCATCACACCATTCTGAATAATGCGAAATTGGGGTGTGACACTTGCTATGCATGAATACCATAGGATATGCTCACGTCGATCATGAGGTTGCTGGTAAGGAACTTAGGGAGTCTCCTGTGAATGCGGCACCGATCAAAGACTGTGGTGCATAGGTGGTCAGATCGAAGGTTTCAATGGCGCTGAACCTGATGGAATTTGCAGCTAAACATGCATCATCGCATGTGGGACGTTGGGTATGAAGAAAAAAAAAAGGAAAACAAAAGTGTAATGATGACACTTTTGTGAGTTGTTTTTTTTTTTTTTTTTTTTTTCCACGGTTGTTTGGGAGAATAAATTGTTTTTGTCCATGATTGGATGTCGTGTGATTCAGGTGGAGAATAAGTCAAGTCGATAGACGTCGAGATGATGGCCAGTGAGGCCTTAATGCCGACAGTAGGGCTGCTTTTTGGTTCTAGGTGTGGAACATAGCAGTAGAATAGCTTAGAGCTTTATCACATGTGGTATTCTCGCTTGTGGTAGGATCACATGTGGTGTTGGATCCTTACAAAGAAGGATGGTCAGCGACGGCTAGGAGACCCTGATCGGATTGATGGGGTGATGGTAGTAGTTCATGATCTGATCGGATTGGGGAGGTTTTCTCTCGGATCTGACGGCGGGATTTGAATCCCGACACGGTACACATAATGGCTAATTGATGTTGTACCGTGGGTAAAGAAGGACTAGCAGACTGCGGTGAGGAGTCGGTTCTCTAGGTCTGCGCTGGAGGTGCAGAGGTGAGAGACTCGGGTTTCAGGTGTATCTGGAGTTGCAGCAGACTGTGTGTGATGTTATCTTTCTGGTGATGCTATGGCAATGGAAGAGGTAGAGTCACATCACTTTGTATGGCGGTGAGCTGTGCGGGACACCCGGACGGGGTGTAGGCTATGCCTGTTTGGGTGTAGCGGTATGACAGAGACGGGTTTACAGACTCAACGTCAACGGGTGCTTCTTCAAGGTGGTTTGCAGAATTCAAGCCAGGTGGAGATTTGTTGGGTTGCGTCCTGTATTCTGTGGGGTCCACACTGTTACTGGATTGTACTTGTATTAGAGTCTACTACATGTACGGGATAAATCTGTAATTATGTGGGATTAGGGTTTCTTGGGATCCCTATATATTGTCTATGTGGGAAAAACCCTAGGTAAGGCTGGGTTACAGCCGTGAGGTTGACAGAGAAGAACACTCTGTCAAATGGAGAATTGTAGAGGCTTCTTGGCAATAAAGAATTCTCTTTTTCTCCATGAACGTAGGCATCCCACAATGGGGTGTTGAACCACGTTAATCTTCGTGTTTTTCTTCTTGTTTGCGTCTCCAATCCTCACACTTCCAAGGTGCACAATCCAAATCACAGTAGGTTCACAACTAAAATTCCGTTTGGGTTCAGAAAACAGCTTGGGATAAATAGTGCATTTTCAAATGGATTACATTCTCTAATACATTCCAAGAATGAAACTACATATCAGAACACTATTTTTGTCATTTCTTAAGGTGATGGTTGTACTTAGTCCCATTCAGTTAAAAAGTATCAACGTGTAAAAATGCTTTATAACGTGACATAGTTAGCCCCATTTGGTGAAAGTGTTAATTGAGGTAGTTGTAAGGATCCTCTATAAATGCTTCAAGATCCTCTGCATGGCGGCAGTGAGGGGATTCGATGGCTGGGAGTATTGAACATATTGGGCGTGTGTCCCGATGCACTTTCAGCCATCAAGATCCATTGCGATAGCGATGCTACCGCTAGAGAGGATCTTGATCAAGTTTCTCAATAAATGCTTTATAAAAGGAAACATTCCATAGTGCAGTGGTGGCAGCCAGGCCTTGCCAGCATGGTTTTAGTTTACGGTAGTAAAGCTCAATTGCTTTTGGTAAGTAATATTCTCTAAGCAACCCAGATGCATGGAAGATGAAAATGCCACAACAAAACTGACATTTGTGAAGGGATAAAGTATGCTCTCCATAGCCACAATGGATTAACTCAAAAGCCATATTGTGCATAAAGAAAACAAAATGTTCATGAAAAACATAGAACTAAGAACAGAAATGGTGTCTGTGGGCTCCAATCTCCAAAATCCAAGTAGCAAAAGCATTATGAACAGATTACCTGCACATTAGTCTTGGCGATGTGGATGTCGAGTGCCGGTGTAATCAAATCTATTGTAAACTGATGATGAAACTTTATTCCATTACATTTAAGTTAGTTATAAGGTGATGGTGTAATTAGTCCCATTCCGTTAAAAGTATTAATGTGCAAAATTTTCCATGCCTTTCCATTTGTATTTATAACGTTTCTTTGATCTCAAAAGTGAACTGAATTGGAGTTTTCGCTTTTGCAGGGAAGAAAACAAAGAAGAATGGTGGCTATGGTTTGGATATAAAGTTTGACATGGAGTAATTCCATATATCCTACCAGTTCTTAGCTGTGAAAATGAAGTTGCAGCTGTGTTTTCCATTGAAGATATATAGATCTCAGCAGTGAGCTTGAGAGAGAGATGATGATGGAAATTTAGTGGAAATACCAAGGAATAGGGTGAAGAGGAAATGGTCGCGGAAGACATACTTTTACGAGGGGTGGAACGATGGTCTTCTGATACCATATTAAAGTGGAGGTTTGAATTTTGAATCAATCTCACTTATCACTTGATCAATGGGATGAGGAGTATTTATAAAGTTGTAGATACAGTCCTAAGCGGGAGGAGTTTGTTATACATTCAAACTTCTTCCTATTTCATAAGAAACTGAATTACATGCATTACAGCTTACTAACAAATATTCAAAATTTGAATGTGAGACATTATCTCTTCTAAATAACAAACAATTGAAATTAGAAAAACCGTTGGGATAGATTATCCTTAACATTTATCAGATGATGCTCCATCAACATGTCATGATGCCACTCATTGATTTTATCCGTACCCAGGTACCCAACAAGGAACAATACTTTTTTAATTAGATTTCCATGAAATAGGAGATTTTCCCGACATTATACAATAGTCAATAATTAATTTTTGTGACTCCTTGCAAGGTGCACAATCCGAATCACAGTAGGTTCACAACTAAAATTCTGTTTGGGTTTGGAAAACAGCTTGGGATAAAGAGTGCATTTTCCAATGGAATATATTCTCTAACACATTCCAAGAATGAGACTACATATCAAAACACTATTTTTGCCATTTCTTAAGGTATTCATGACCTAGATTGCACACTAATAGTGGGATTCAAATCGTCTCATCCCTGAGATTCGGGAGGCGTGGCGGCGACCCCATTGGATGGTCGCCATGTGGAGGTCGGATGAATCCGACCCCTCCGTTCGAGCCAACAAGCCGAGCCGACAAGAGAGTGTCGGCTTGAACGGAGGGGTCGGATTCATCCGACCCCCACATGGCGACCATCTAGTGGGGTCGCCGCCACGCCTCCCAAAACTCAGGGATGAGACGATTTGGATCCCTAATAGTGCGTACTAAAAACAGCCTAAAATATATAGAAGGGCGACCATTATTGTATATCTAAAGGGGGAAAAAGGAATAGTTGACTTTTAAAATTGCGGTAACCAACTTAAAGAAGAGCCTACAAAAATGATTCTGAGTCAAAAGTATTTTTATTTTATATTTAATTTTTTATGTTTAGGCTTCTAAGTAATAATTCTGTAGGAAAGAAAATTTTATTTTATTTTTTTTTAAATAACGTTGGGTAAAATGTATTTTTATACAAAAAAAATAACAAAACTACTTTTAAAAAATATTGCTTTAATAGAACAGAAAAACAATAAAAACACTAGAAATGAATATTACCAAACACCCAACCCATTGTCCAAAAGTTTATTGAAGTCCATAAAGGGAATTACTTAATTTGCAAATTGTAGTCTCTCCTATTTCAAAATTCGGGCTCTTCCATATACACTCATTTGTAAGATTGGATGCATTATTGATAGGGAAATTTTCAGTTACTATCCAAAAAGAATTGACCAAATAACCTACTATCTAAGTTGTTTAAAAAAATCACTTACCACCCAAATTAGACAAACGTTTATCAAAAAGATCCAAAAACAACTAACAGAGCCATTAGTTGCTAATGTCAACCGCTAGAAAATACATGAATAACAATAATACCCTTATTGTAAGGGAAAAAATCTAATTTACCTTTACTTATTTTTTAAGATCCGACGGACAAAAATGAATTAGACTAGTTTTAAGATTGTAGGTCAAGATACATGGGAGAAAATGGCGGTCGTCTTCTTTGGTTTCTCTCTAAATCATCTCTGCAAATCGTGTTCCTGGAAGATGACCGATTTGCAAAGACGATTTGCAGAGATGATACATCAATGGTTTCTCATACATAAAATGCCAAATTACTAGCTGTGTAAATCTGCAGAGATGATTTGCAGAGAAGATTTGCAGAGATGATTTGCAGAGAAACGATTTGCAGAGATGAGATTGTACATGATTGAATGTCTTCTTTAGTTTCTCTCCAAATCGTCTCTTCATATTTTCATTGGAGACGAGATCGTACATGATTGAACGATCTTGTGCTTAGTTCAATAACAAGCACAAGAGCTTGACTTGGTGACTACTCTCAGTAGATCGGAGCATCTAATCGTCAATTCCAGCATCTAATAGTCTTTTTTCTATGAGATTCCTTCCCTTGATTTCCATTGAGATTCTCTTTTGATTTGTACCAAGATTCCTTCTTTGATTTCATTCTAAGGGGGATTGTGTGTGTGTGTGTGTGTGTGTGTGTGTGTGTGTGTGAGAGAGAGAGAGAGAGAGAGAGAGAGAGAGAGAGATCACATACACCATCACCTATACCGCTATTATCAATGGTTATTCAACAATTGGAGAGTTGGATGTTGCTTGGAAGTTGTTCGATGAAATGATTGATAATGGCGTCCGGCCCAATTCATTCACTTACAGTGTCTTCCTGAGAATGTTTTTAGAAGCGCAAGGTTGAGGAGGGTATGGAATTGATACAGGAACTTTGGTTGAGGATGGTTGGTGAGGAGGACCCTTCTGTCAACCACGCAGCTTTTGCTAATCTCATTAGTTCTCTGTATCAAAATGTTTCTTTCATTTGGTTTTTAGGATAGCAGAAAAGATGCCTCAAGGGAAGAGTGTTAACGAGGAAAACTGAGGAACCTCGTTTTTATGGAGGAGCTCAGATCTGAATTTCAAAAATTCATTGGATTTCCGCTGGAATGGTTTCATTTTAGGAAGCCATGAAAGCTCTTCTCATTGATGCGGAGCACTTTAATGTAAGCGAGATTGACAAGCAGAAAGCGTGGTATCTACTCGGAGTTTTGTTGAGAATAGGACGCCCCGCTTGTCCCGTGGAACTCGCAATGAGATGTACTCTGTTTTGTGCATCCCGTGATTTTGTCCATCACCTCTACTTGATCACTGCATCGCCTCTGTTCTTAACGAACGATTTGGTTGTCACAATCTCTTCAGTTTCCCTATCGGCTTTTAAAGAATTGGTTTCTAAGGCTTTCGGGTCACGCTTGGAGTTTTTGAACCAAGGAGATCATGAGAAAATATTGTTAAAAAGTATTTTCGTAAGCGGAAGGGATCAGAAGCTCTTTCTTTCATTTTTTTCTTTCGTTTAAAATGACAAGGGTATAAACGTCCACACACAATTTCAATTTTTTCCAGTCAGTAAATGGACTAACGTTTGTCTAACTTGGGTGGTAAGTGATTTTTTTAAACAACTTGAGTGGTAGGTGATTTGGTCAATTTTTTTTTTTTTGGTGGTACCTGAAAATTTCCCTTATTGATATCTAATTGAAAATTGTGCCAATTTGCAATACACCATAATAGTTAACCAACTCATCATGTCACGTAATGTCATATATCCATAAAAACGCACACCTTTGCTTCCTTTTTTACTTTTTTTTCACTCAATGTTTTTCCTAAATTTTCTATTTTTGTCGCCATAGCCTTGATGAACTTGATATGACACTGAGAGGGGGGGTGAATCAGTGTTTGAAACTTTTTCCAAATAAATTCACTGCTGCCCAGAGCTGATGGATATCTGATTTTTTTTTTCACACACAAGCGCATGAAATCCACCTCACTACCACTCAGTGGCCAGGTCTACCAGATTTGCACACCCACCCTGCAAGCCATTCCACGCACTCCAAAATATACTAGAAAGTAAACACAAAGAACACAGAGATATTACGTGGTTCACCACCACAATATGTGATGGCTAGTCCACGGAATAATTCCCCATGGGCTCCGTACTTACTCAATACTCAACTTTTAGTCACTTACAGACAAGGATACTAACCCTAGATTTTTCCAGCATAAAACTAAGAGGGCGTAACAACGCCAGGATTCAGGCTTCAACATCCAGTGTTCAGCACCCACTGAATACAATACAAATAAAATATTTTGGGGCTTATAAGAATTGCCCTACAATGAAACCCACAATCTAGATAGGTATTCTACTTTTTCTTTTCATCTTTACTAGCATACAGTGTATAGAAAACATTAAAAGGATAAGGAATGAGAAAATCTCACAATCGATATTCTTGAATGGCCAGCAATAATTTTTGAAGCTTCACACTACATTGAGAATTCTTAAACAGCCTTCAATGATAGTAGAACTTGATTCAAAGAGCACACCTTGCTCACAGGCTTCCTGTAAGACCCGCACTCCATGAACCCGATCTAAACCTTTCATTCATGTCGTAACAAGTCTTCCAGTCATCACCGGGCCAGACGGGACGAGCAGATGACAATTAGGTACAAAAACGGACCTCAAAGTATGATATATTTCATACTGATCGATGATACTGATCTATGGTACCAGTCGACCGATATAGCCTGCGCAGCAGACCACTTAGATCTGGAAACGAATCTCTGTGGGTCCCACTTTCCAAATTTTGAACCCTAGGACTTTCTTAACGTAAGGGGACTTCCTAAACTCAACCCTAGCCTATATAAGGACCCTTAAACCTCCTTAAATCCCTTTCATTGATCCTCACAAACCCTAGAGATGATAAAGAGATTGAAGAAGGAGAAGGAGCTAAGGAAGGAGAGGGAAGAGCCATCATTTCCGTTGGACGAAGAACACTCTACCATGAACCAACGGTAAGTGCTTAAACCTTCCTCTACATTAAGCGTTCTAAAATGGTTAGTCATGATTAGATCAATATCATGTAAGGCGAGGTATTGATCTAAACCATATTTTGCCGTCAAACCCTAATCTAGTCGGTAAACCCTAGATTCAAGTTCTAGGTTGAAGATCATCAAAACTAGGACTTGAATGGAGTTGGAAACAACTTTAACTCAGTGCTCAGACCTAGAATGTATAGAAGAAATCCTAGAATCAATAGGGGATGACCGGTGGAAGGCGAGAACTGGATGTATGGTCTTCCGGAGACATACAGGTCGACCATACCGGTCGCACCCTATGCGACATGTACCTGCGATCGGTGTCTCCCGAAGGCTGGTCTATGGGGACCAGACTACCATACCGGTAGCACCTTTCCCCACAGTGCCGTGGCTAGTACCTACGATCAGTACCCGCGACTGGTCTGCGCTGTGAAAACTGTTTTGACCTTGTTGGTTTTCCAACCGACGTAAATCCTAAGAAAAACTATTCTAACATAACCCTAACATCGTATAGGACCTTGTGATAGCAAGTTTGGATTCTATAACGCGGAGTAAGCTATCAATCAAGTGTCAGGTAAGGGAATCGGACCTAAACCCTAATAATTTAATAACAGTAAAACGTTGTTAATAATTATGATTCTATGGACTGGTGTTTGTGCATACTCGCATGTCATCTTTACTTTCAGTTATTATTATTGTCCATGCATACTTGCTATGCTAGGATGTGACTGTTAGGCATGTGATTGTTTTCGTTTGTGTGTGGAATGGGAAGGGCCGAGGGTCTAGGATCATTCCTCATACTAGCACATTTTCGTATCGTTTTTATCATAGCATGCTTGGTGCGGGTAGGGTATCAGGGGAAGGAAGTGGCATTGTGGTCTCCGGCCTAGCCACTAGACTCTAGCTCTATTTTTATGCTGTAAGAAGCTATGCTGGGATAGAGCCTACTGTGATGACATATAAGATTGGTTAGTTGTGAGCCCAGTTTACAAGTCCTCATCAATAGGGGCTTACGTGTTGGTATGGATAGGATATCAGGGGAAGTGTTGGCGGTGTTTGATCTGGACGCTTTAGCTCTATCTCTATTCCATGGTGGGTGCATGTGGAACGACAGTGGTGTTTGATCCATTGGGAGGCTTCACACACTTGTGTATAGAGGTGTGGTGGCTGCCAATCCTTTCTATAGCACATTGCAAACTTAAAACCAGACCATAATGTGAATGTTACTCATGCATATGTTTGTTGCATTGTCTGATTGTCTTACTGAGCTAAGTTGTGAGCTCACCCTATATATATACATGTTTTTAGATGTTGATGCAGGTTATACTGTGGAGGACTACATGGATGCTCCAGCGTACGGACGTGTTGTTGCTTTAGAAGTGCAAGCAGGAGAGGACGAGCATGACGCTTCATGCGAGTGCCCTTTTTGCGTGTACCTCTAGGATTTGTTTAGTTTAATTATTTATTTTTAGTTGGATTTATAAATTGATGTAAGGATATTTATTTACCTTTTGGTGTAGAGAATAATTGGATATTTTATTTAAATTATCAATCGAGAATTCAGTTCATTTAATTTAAAACTTTCATTGTATTTAATTATATTCTGATTATGGTTATGTGCAATGGTTTGTATGAGTGGACACGGTCTTATTGAGATCCTGGTCTAAACCGTTAGTTCGGTGATACTTCACTCACACTTCTGGTTCAATCGGAATTAGGGTGTGACAACTTGGTATCAGAGCCAGGTTTCGATCCTGGGACCTGTGGGTTATGGGCCCACCACGCTCCTGGGTTAAGGATCTACTCTGAAACCTCCTGGCACAGATCATCAGTAAGAAAGCCCTTCATCTTGGGGGCACAATATACCAAGTCACCATCATTTGGTATCCCCAAAAGATCAGCAAGCTGGTAAGTGTCAAAGGATATGGGAACGCCTTTGACAAAGCTGGTTATGCGGAGGTCCTTGCCACGGCTAAAGTCGTTAACATTTTCCTCGACCTCCAGGTTGGCGTAGAAATGTTTGACTAGGTTAGGGAGGGTGGTCACAGTGTAAGTAATGACAGGTTGTAAGACCTGCACTCCATGAACCCGATCTAAACCTTTCATTCATGTCGTAACAGGTCTTCCAATCATCACCGGGCCAGACGGGACGAGCGGATGACAACCAAGTATGAAAATGGACCAGAATTAAGAGTAATATTTTCATACTGGTCGATGGTACCGGTCTATGGTACCAGTCGACCGGTATAGCCTGCGCAGCAGACCACTTAGATCCGGAAATGGATCTTTGTGGGTCCCACTTTCCAAATTCCGAATCGAAGGATTTTCTTAATGTTAGGAGGCTTCCTAAACTCAATCATAGCCTATATAAGGACTCCTAAACCTTCTAAAATCCCTTTCATTGATCCTCACAAACCCTAGAGAGGAGAAAGAGATTGAAGAAGGAGAAGAAGCTAGGAAGGAGAGGGAAGAGCCGCCATTGCCATTGGATGAAGAACACTCTACCGCGAACGGTAAGTGCTTAAACCTTCCTCTACGTTAAGCGTTCTAGAATGGTTAGTCATGATTGGATCAATACCATGCAAAGCGAGGTATTTGTTCTAAACTATATTTTGCCGTTAAACCTTAATCTAGTCGGTAAACCCTAGATTTAAGTTCTAGGTTGAAAATCATCGAAACTAGGACTTGAATGGAGTTGGAAACAACTCTAACTCAGTGCTCAGACCTAGAATGTGTAGGAGAAACCCTAGAATCAATAGGGGGTGACAGACGGAAGGTGAGAACCGGGTGTATGGTCTTTCGGAGACATACCGATCGACCATACGGGTCGCACCATATGCGACCGGTACTGCGACCGGTATCTCCCGGAGACCGGTCTGTGGGGACCGATCGACCATACCGGTCGCACCTTTCCCCACAGTGCCACGACCGGTACCCGGTACGACCAGTCTGCTCTGTAAGAAGTGTTTTGACCTTGTTGGTTTTTCGACCAACGTAAACCCTAAGAAAAACTATTATAACTCAACCCTAACATTGTGTAGGACCTTGTGATAGCGTGTTTGGATTCTGTGACGCGGAGCAAGCTATCAATCAAGCCTCGGATAAGGGAATCATACCTAAACCCTAATAATTTAATAACAGTAAAATGTTGTTAATAACTATGATTCTGTAGACTAATGTTTGTGCATACTCGCATGTCATCTTTACTTTCAATTATTATTATTGTTCATGCATACTCGCTATGCTAGGATGTGACTGTTAGGCATGTGATTTTTTTCGTTGGTGTATAAAATGGGATGGACCGGGGGTATGGGATCATTCCTCACACTAGCACCTTTTCGTATCGATCTGTCTTAGCATGCTTGGTGCTGGTAGGGTATCAAGGAGAGGATGTGCCACTGTGGTCTCCGACATGGCCACTAGACTCTAGCTCTATCTCTATGCCATAGGGAGTTGTGCTGGGATAGGGCCTACTGTGATAACATATAGGATTGGTTAGTTACAAGTCCAGTTTGTAAGCCCTCGCCAATAGGGGCTTACGTGTTGGTATGGGTAGGGTATCAGGGGAAGTGTTGGCGATGTTGATCCAACGCTTTAGCTCTATCTCTATTCCATGGTGAGTGCATGTGGGATGACAGTGGTGTTTGATCCATTGGGCGGCTTCACACACTCGTGTATAGAGGTGCGGTGGCAGCCAATCCTTTCTATAGCACATTACAAACTTAAAACCAGACCATGATGTGAATGTTACTCATGCATATGTTTGTTGCATTGTCTGATTGTCTTACTGAGCTAAGTTGTGAGCTCACCCTGTATATATATACATGTTTTTAGATGTTGATGCAGGTTATACTGTGGAGGACAAAATGGATGCTCCGACATACGAAGGTGTTGCTGCTTTAAAAGTGCAAGCAGCAGAGGACGAGCATGATGCTTCATGCGAGTGCCCTTTCTACGTGTACCTCTAGGATGTTGATTTTGTTTCTTTATTTATTTTCAGTTGGATTTATAATTGGGATGTAAGGATAATTATTTATGTTTTGGTATTTTGAATAACTAGATAACTTATTTATCAATAGAAGTACTCAGTTCATTTAATTTAAGACTTTCGTTGTATTTTATTGTATTCTGATTATGGTTATGTGCAGTCATCCATCGAATGGGCTGGGTTGCTTGACTCACATGCCAATGCAGCCCAGCCCTTTCCATGGAAGACTAAACAAGAGAGGATTTTTATCAGTTCTTGAATGCCTAATGGAAGGTTTTTCATTCACTTTCTAAAGATATAGCTATAGCTCGTTGGAGATATCTTAAGTTTGAGAGACGATTTCGATGCATGTTGTTTTTCCTTTATTCCAAGAGCTGATAATGGGATTACCCATGCTCTTGCTAAAAAGGGTATCATTGAACATGGTTTGGTGAGGTGGCCGGTTTCTAAGGATTGGATTCAGAACCTCATTTGTAATCAGAACTTTGTGTTTTCATCTTTAAGTGTTCAATAGATTTCTTTCTTACCAAAAAAAAAAAAAAAAAGGGTACAACGAGTAAGAGTTTATTATATAATTAAATGGAAGATATTGGATGACAAGTACAGAAATATTGTTCTTTTGAAATCAAACATGCACTAAGAGTTGATCTTGAGCTGGAGGACACCATTGCCATACTCAATGATTAAAACAGGGATTGCCCTTTTTGATTGAGAATAGTATCTATGGCTATTGTCGTATTTTACCTCTTTGCCTATTCCCAATAATGAATACTCGACCATGTCCTAGAGGAATCATCGAATCAATAGCAATAAGCACGTCTCGAAAGAATACCTAGGGCGGGGGATTCAATTAACCAAGAGTCAAAATCAGAAATTTCACCTCTACCATCAATAGGTTTAATGGAAGCATTTATAATATGGCCAAATAAGCCTTATTGACTTTGAGCAATTATTGTTGCTTTTATAGTGTTTTTTTTTTTCCAATATCATCAAACTGTCACTCATTAATATAATACCAACATTATTTGATTCCAAATTTAGAGCAATACCAATTGTACCCTTTTGAAATTCTATTAATTCACCTACCATTACGTCGTCAAGACCATGAATACGAGCAATCAAACATAGATGGTTTTTGCATTTTGGGTTTACCTTGGCCTGGCCGAAGGTCATCCTCACTTCTTCCTTCGTCAGTTGAAGAAGATTGATATGGGTGTTTTCTTTGATGTCACTTGAATGAAAATTTGAATATAAGACAAGGGTATTTTTGGTAAGAAAATCAATTAATGCTGATATGATTAACCTATGAGGAAGTGATAAAGCTTGTAAATTATTTTTGGACCCAATCTAGGCAATAGTTTTCTTATCATGTTCATCTAAAATGTTATCATTTTTATTTACGATTGCATACGTCTCATTGGTCCTTTCGTTTTACAGGGAGATCCCCCCCCCCCCCAAAATGCCAGAAGAGGAAGAATCTTCAACACCACACCAATGGAGCACGGGAAATGATATCGACAATGAGACCCACATGGTCATAGAGGAGAGAGAAAAAAATCAGGATGTAAGAGAGAATGGGAAAAAAATCCCAACGTTGACACTGAGGAGTCCCAAATCCTTTAGTAAACTAACAATCTTGCCAGGAAGTACCTATCCTTGCCATGTATGACAATCTAGCCATTAACCACTCCTTAGCTTCAATCTTTTTGGCTTTGTTTGGTTGCGAAGGGAATTGAAGGGAAGGGAAGTGAATTTTTATACTTTAAATAGAAACTTTTGTAGTAGTAACACAATGTAATTGTCTAAGATGTAAAATTTATTATACTTTTCTTAACATATTTAGTAATGATACTTATAAGATGTAAAATTTATTTCCCTTTTCAAATGAGAGGGATTTGGATGCAAAGTGAAGTGTAAGTTAATAACTAAATGTACAAGGTTCTGAGTTCGAGTCTTCTTACTACCTTGGGGCCACTCACACGAGGGTGTTTAGTGCTTTTTCTTTCCTATTATGGGTACAAGTGGAATGGTTCTCATTCAACCCTGGAATGACCCAGTCCATGCAGTTGTGGGGTCAATATGGGCCCACAGGATTAGTCAGGTCAAAGGTCTGGAAACCCATCGTTAGCCAAAAAAAAATACTAAATGTGGAATAATTTGAAATTAGTTAGATAGTAATGTGACAACATATGCTATAGTCATTACAAAAGTTTTCGTTTAAAGTATAAAAGTTTCACTTCCCTTCCCCTTAATTCCCCTTGCAACCAAACAAAGCCTTTGTATTTCTAAAACATAGTATGAGAACCATTTATGTGGAAAAAAGAGATTATTTTCAATACAACTGAAGATTTACAATTGGATAGGAGTAATAAACTCTACTACCCTCAAAACCAAGTCGTATAGGGCAATTATGATATTCATTGTATTGGATTTCAAAACAATGGCTTTGTAATCGTCAGGCTCTTAGCATGAGGGAAATGGGTTAGGGTTAAAAAACCAAATGAAAAAACTAAAGCAAAACTCAGACCTAAATTAGTGTTTTCTCGGATTGATACTGTTAACAATAAGACTAGGGTCTTTCCCCTGTAGTATAGGTGTTACTTAGCCCTACTAGCTCAGTCAAGAGAAAACCAGAGTTCAGGGCTGTTAGCTAGATAAGGATCATGCTAGATTGAGCATGATCTCTTATAGAGAGAAAGTTGGTTGCTGTGATTGATGTAAACTTGGTAATTTGTTTGGTGGGTAGATTATTGTGATAAGATCTCTTTATAGAAGGAAAGTTTGGTAGCTGATTTTATTGGTGTACAAATTGTGTGGATTGTATTACTATCTATGGATAGTTTTCCTTATACTATTTTCTCTATTTAAAGGATAATAAACCTCCCTAAGATGCAAGAAGAACTTAGGGGATTCTCACCATGGAGTAGGCTTCTGTGGTAAAAGTTTGAACCACGTAAATATTCTTTTCATTCCTTTATGCATATTTTAACATGGTATCAGAGCAGATCCAGATCTGATCGTGGTGCTTTTGGGCGCATTGTTCGTTTTCCTTGTAGATTGATACCCGCATACTCTGTCTGATAAGTTATTATCTTTTTCTCTTGTTATCCTTTTAAATCATTTATCATGGCTAGTTCCAGTACTGTTGATAATCGTAAAACTAGTTCTAGCTCTCATGAGATGAACACTCGTCTCACCTCTATCCTTTTCACTGGCCATAATTACTTGCCATGGTCAAGGGCAGTAACTGTTGCCCTTGGAGGTCGTTTTAAGCTTGGTTATATTAATGGTCAAATCAAGGCTCCTTTATCTATGGATACCAGCCAATGACAATATGGTCATGTCTTGGCTTTTTAACTCTATGGAACCATAAATATATGAAATATTTACTTACTCAGAGACATCTAAGACCCTTTGAGATTCCTTAAGGGACATGTACGACCAAGTTGATAACTCCTCTTGAATCTTTAAGTTACACTAGGAGATTGCTCATGCTAAACAAACTCCTAGGTCAACCCTTTACAGAACATCTCGGTACCTTAAACAAAAAGTGGGATGAGTTACGTCAGTACCGCCCTCCTGCTCAATCTGTTGATACTTACATTCAACATGAAGAGTAGGATCACATTTCCCAATTGTTGGAAAGTATTCACCCTGAATATGAAATCTTAAACATCAGACTCTTATGAGTGCTACTCTTCCCTCATTTACCAATGTTTGTGCAACTATTTAACCAGAGGAAACTCATCGTTGCGTAATGAGTTCCAAACCTATGATGAGTGAATCCATTGAAGTTCTGCTCACTTAGCCAATGGTCATATTTCTATTGATGGAAACACCCATGATACGGGCCAATCTTCCTCCCCAGGGAGAGGAAAAGGACACAATTCTCGTGCACCCTTCCGTTATGATCACTGTAATCGGGATGGTCAAACCAAGAACAGATGTTGGTTTTTATATCCTCACTTGTGTCCACCCAAGGGTATAGGATCAGACATACCTATTGCTGCTCAAGTTAGTTCATCAACACCATAGTTCTCAATTGAACAACTCGCTGTCCAACTCCATCAGCTTATGCAACCATATGGAACTCTCACTTCCACAGCAGATTCTGTGACTTTCGCATCTAGTAATGCCTCTCTTGCTCTGTCCGTCTGTGCTAAAGATTCTTTTATCATAGATTTAGGGGCTATTGATCATATGTGTTGCTCATCATATTTTTTATCTGATATTCGTCATGACAATGGTCTCCAATGTTTTATTACTACAGCTAATGGTGCAAAGGTTCCTATTGAAGAGATTGGAAAAATCAATCTTTTTTCAACTATAGTTGATGTTTTATTTGCACCTTCTCTATCTTCTAAGCTATTATTTGTTAGCAAGATTACTAAAGATCTACATTGCATTGTTATGTTTTTTTCCCACAAGGTCATGTTTCAGGACAAGCTCACCAGGAAGACGATTGGTGAAGGTCAATTCTCTCAGGTTGTTTACATTTTGGACTTTCCTCCTACAGCATTGGTTGTTCAGTAAAATCCATCTAAAGACTCCCAGCTATGGAATTAGTGAATGGGTCACCCATTTGATTATGTCCTCTATTCCCTTAATCCCTCATTGTCTCTTGATTCAAGTACTTGTGAGACATGTTATTATTCCAAGCAACATAAATTACATTTTCCTACCCGTAATCATACTTCCACTTAATTGTTTGAATTAATTCATTCTGATATTTGGGGCCCCACTCCAGTTGACTCTCGGGATGATTTTAGATACTTTGTCACCTTTATCGATGATAAATCTATACCTATGTGGTTGTATTTATTACGCTCTAAAAGTGAAGTGTTATAAGTTTTTTAGGATTTTTGTTACATGGTTCAAACTCAATTTGGTACTCCCATAAAATACTTGAGGACTGATAATGACACTGAATATACTAATACTTCTTTTGAGTCCTTTCTTAAAGGTCTCGGTATTACTCACCAAACATCCTATGTTGGTACTCCTCAACAAAATGGTATTGCAGAGCGTAAAAATTGCCATCCCCTTGAAGTAACACAGTTGCTTCTTTTTCATGGGCATATTCCCAAAGCCTATTGGGCCGATGCGGTTCTCACCGACTGTTACTTGATTAATCGACTACCAAGTCAAACATTACACACCATATCTCTTATGGGGGTTCTTTACGATTGCTCCATTGATATTTCACACCTTCGTATGTTTGGGTGTATTTGTAATTTTCATTCTCAAGCAGGTGGAAAGCTGGATCCTCGCGCCCACAAATGCCTTTTTTGGGATATTCTTTTGTTAAAAAAGGTTATCGTTGCTATGATCCTTCTGTCCATAAACTATACATTTCTCATGATGTCTCATTTACTGAACGTCACCTCTTCTTTCTTGGTAGGACACAAATTCAGGGGGAGACGATACTAACTATGGTGAATTTGCTCCTCCCTTACCTCTCGTACACGGTAACAATGGTGACAAGGGCAACAATGGTAAATTTAGTAATCATGGTGATCATCTTATTGCAGATTATCCTCGCCCTATTGAAGCCATTCCTGTAGAGACAGAGCCAGTTGAAGAAAGTCCTGAACCACCAATGCTAGTAAGAAGATCTATTAGGGTGTCACAACCTTCTACTAGGTTACGAGATTACTCTACATATCACACCGTTGAATATCCAATATGTTTGCTATGATAATGCTTGTTACACCCCAATTCTGGACTAACCAGAATAGTATGATGAACCGTCAATAAACTAACGGTTCAACCAGGATCTCCGTTAGGTAGTACCCACCATATCAACCATACACACATTCCATAGTAATAATCAGAGACAATAAGAAAATAAGCAAAATTTTTTATAATTAATTAACTGAGAATCAAACAGTGCTAAATAAATAGTTAATCCAGTTATCTCTAAGTAACTTAAGACATAAAATAAAATAATCAATTATATGTTTGTTAACCAAAATATAACTAAACTAATCAAAGACGTATTGATTGCACTCGCATGAAGGAGCATGTGCATCTTCAATAGCTTCTACGTCCATAGCCGTCATGTGTCTATATGTCGGTTCATTCACGTACTCTTCTACAGTAAGACCTGCATCATCATATTCGACATCGAAAGGGTGAGCACACATTACGGCTCAGTGAGCAAACAAAATAATGCAACAAATATATGCATGCAATCAATTCATATCTTTGGTATGACTTTTAAATTTGTAATATGCTATAGAAATGATTGGCGACTACCGCACCTCTATACACGAGTGCGTGAATCCGTCCAATGGATCAAATACCATTGCCATCCCATATGCACCCACCATGGAATAGAGATAGAGCTAAAGTGCCCGAATTAAACACTGTCAACACTTCCCCTAATGCCCTACCTATACTAACACGTAAGCCCCTATTGGCGAGGGCTTGCAAACTAGGCTCGCAACTAACCAATCCTAAATGTCATCTAGTGTATCCAAGGCCTCACCCCAGCATCCCTCAATACGTCCATAGAGATAGAGCTAAGGCCCCCCGACAGAGTCAGAGACCACACTGTCCTAGACCACCTCCCCTGATGCCTACGACGTAATAGTTCTGCTAATGTAATGGCGATACGACGATGTTCATGGGCAAGACTTGAATAGAGATAGAGCTAGAGTCTGGTGACCAGGTGATGTATGTCAAGCACAATCAAAAATAAATTACTCTATTTATAATTAATAGCAATGGAAAATAAAGGTCGATCCACAGAGATTAGTTAATCAAATTGTCTACTTACGAAGAAAAAAGGGGGGTTTTCTTCTATAATTTAATTGACAACAAAATTAAGTAACAAAAATTCAATGGAAGATGATGTCGATTCAAGAAAATTTACTCAAGGCCGTAAATTGATCACTGACCTCATATATATATTATTCTCTATTCAAATATTTAACCAAGGATTATCAAAAAACCAGACAATTCTTGCCTTCTCTAATTTCATTAATTTGAGCCTAGCACACAAATAAATTCTTATCAGTAAACTAATTGGTATTAAGCAATCCTCATGAATTTACTAATAGCATTACACTCTCGGAGGGAGTTAAAGATGAACAACAATCTAACAAGCGTCAGATTATTTAATTCATTCTACGTTTCCTTTAAGCAAGTAATAAAAATTTGGATCATAATTGTTCTGCTCAATTGCTACTTTTCCTGAACACCATAATAATTACAGATTATGGATTCAGATTAGCTATAAACCACACAACTCAATCAATTAATAGGCCTCCTAATAAACTGAATCATACAGTCATTAACTTAAAAAACCAAGAAACACAGATATTTAAATAGAAGAATAATTAAAATTAAGAACAGAGTCTCACAATTTTACTAATCGGATTGAATTTTCCTTGAATCGACTAAAGAACTTAGCTAGACATGATAGAAAAGAAAGACAAAAGAAATAAAATTATCTTCACAATAATTCTTGGATGCCCTATTATGTAGCCTTTACATTGCTTAAATAGCCAGAGTAGAGAAGACTAAAACTAGTATATCTAGATTTGACAATCTTATTATATAAAAATAAAGATTAGACAAAATCCTCTTGCCTAGATTAGATAGAGAATCATTCCATTATTAACCAAATGCTACCCCTAGACCTGTCAATCTTTGTAATATTCCATAGAGGTATATATTCTCCTCAAGATTTTTGACAATCAATCAAATCCTTCCAATAGTAAACCTTCTATGTGTGATAATCTTTCTTCTCTGGTCTGAATTCAAATCAGCTTTTTAGATCAGATTTTTGGATCACGTTTGACTTTTAGAATTCTTTCCATGTTAAAAATCTACATGAAATTCAGAAGGTCCTTATTGAAAATATCAAAAAAAATTATTTTAAACATAAATTACCAATACTTTTCACCAATGTCTTATATATAAGGAATCATCACAAATGTTACCATAAGACATATAATATGTAAATAAACTAAATATAAGAGATATAATATGTAAATAAACTAAAATTATGAATCCATTAAATTCCCCTATACTTAGCTCTTGCACGTCCTCGGACAAACTAAATACTAAAAAAAAAAATTATCCCACAACATTCAAAGAATATGTGTACCATGAATCAGAAACTAATTTAAGAGATCAAGAGAACAATATATGTCATAGTCAAAGGTCACTTAGTAAATATGAACAATATCTAACATACCAGTCTTATTCAAAAGTGAACATGCTAATGTTTAGTAGATTTTCTCTTGGGATTCTCTCTACTCACTCAAGAATTCAAGGTTTAACAGTTTCATTCAAGATCTTACTATGAAGATGCACTATCATAGGCTTGCTTATCCACCAAAATCTCCATTACTTAGAATACACGCATAAATGAATCTAAAGGTCTTTATCAAGATTGTAATGGTGCTAGGGTTCAGGGTACAGATAAGAAAAATGTACTAACGTTAAAACCCAAGAAACTAATAAAGCATTAAGATAAAAAAAATTGAGCAATCAAAATGATAAGGGCTCAAAAATAAAGTTTTTCAACAAAACATCCCAAACTCTAGTTTCTTTTTCTTTCATTCTTTTTTTTTTTTTTTCATTTGAGAACTATGCTTTGCTACTTTTTTTTTTTTAGAAGAGCATGACATTTCAAACATAACAAGGACCATTTACTCCCATTATATCCCACTTCTTGACATACAACCATCACTTTTGAGAATATCACTCCCATACTTATTCAATACATATCTCTCTCAAACCCATTAGATAATTTTCATCTACTAGCTCAAAGGTTAGTAAAACATGAGAAAAACAAATAATTTAAGGTTCATGGTTTAGGGTTCAATGAAGAATAAAATTTAAAAGCTTAAAGTGGATCCACGAAGGGTAAAAATATATAAGGTTGGTCATTTAAGCTAAGTGGTTGTAAAATCCTATTTACCTTTATCATCTTCATGTCTGCACATATCAATGTAATCTTGACACGGTTCAAAGCAAGTTCTAGAGATACAAAAGCATAGTAGAATATCACTCTTCAAAGAAAATAAAGACTAACATAGATGTCTCAGTCTAATTTGACTCAAAAGCTAACTTGGTTGGATTCCATCTACTAAACCTGCATGTTTTACCTCTAAATACAATTATCAATGTTATTCAAAGCTCATTTAGCAAGTTATTTCAACTAATTCATATATGTAATTTTTTTCACGTTCAAATAGTTTCAATCCATGGCATACATATTCTCTTAGTCTATTGAAGTGAAAAAATTTGTAAGAAAAAAAAAATTCAATTTTTGAAATTTTTTTTCTAACACATCATACAAAAATTAAAAACAAAACTTAAAAAATAAAAATAAAACAAAAGAGAAATCTTAATTCCTCCCCCCACACTTAAATCTGACATTGTCCCCAATAGAAGTTAAAAATATAATGAAAATATGTAAAGAAAAGTAATTAAAAATGATAAGAAAAACAAATCCGATTTCTTAGGTTGCCTCCCAAGCAGCGCTTGTGTTTAACGTCATTAACTAGACTCAATACTCCTCAATCAAAATAAACAGGATCTCCTAGTTGCACATTATCCATACTATGTTCCTGAAAGCCTTCATATAACGGCTTGAGTCTATGCCCATTAACCTTGAACACCTTATTAGTTTCGAAACTTCGAACTTCAACTGTACCATAAGGAAACACATTAGTAACTTTAAAGGGTCCAATCCAACAAGAACGTAACTTATTAGGCATCAATTTAAGTCTCAAATTGTAAAGCAAGACCTTCCTAGCAATCCTCTTGTCATGAAATGCCTTGGAAAGATTTTTTTTTTTTTTTTTTCTTATGTTCTTCGAAATAAGCTTCTTGTAGCACCCCTCAGTCATCCGAAATTTCATGCGCAAGCAATACCTATTAGAAAAACTACGGACACCTGAAAAAAAAAAAGAACTTCACACAAAGGTAAGAACACAAGTGACTAAAAAAATTAAATAAAATGAAAACAATCACAATCTAATTAAAACTAGTTCCCGATAACGGTGCCAAATTTTGATGCGTGTCGAGCGCACCCAAAAATAAATTACTCTACTTAAAATTAATAGTAATGGCAAATAAAGGTCTATCTACAAAGACAAGTTAATCAAATTGTCTACTTACGAAGACAAAAAGGGGGGGTTTTCTTCTGCAATTCAATTGACAACAAAATTAAGTAACAAAAATTCAATGAAAGATAATGTCGATTCAAGGAAATTTACTCATGGCCACAAATTGATTACTGACCTCATATATATATTATTCTCTATTCAAATATTTAACTAAGGATTATCAAAAAATCAGACAATCCTTGCCTTCCCTAATTTCATTAATTTGAGCCCAGCACACAAATTAATTATTATCAATAAACCAATTGGTATTAAGCAATCATCATGAATTTACTGATAGCATTACATTCTTGGAGGGAGTTAAAGATGAACAACAATCTAACAAGCGTCAGATTATTTAATTCATTCTATGTTTCCTTTAAGCAAGTAATAAAAACTTGGATCATAATTGTTCTTCTCAATTGCTATTTTTTCTGAACACTATAACAATTACGGATTATGGATTCAGGTTAGCTATAAACCACACAACTCAATCAATTAATAGGCATCCTAATAAACTGAATCATAGAGTCATTAACTTGAAAAACCAAGAAACATAGATATTTAAATAGAAGAATAATTAAAATTAAGAACAGAGTCTCACAATTTTACTAGCCGGATTGAATTCCCCTTGAATCGACTAAAGAACTTAGCTAGACATGATAGAAAAGAAAGACAAAAAAAATAAAATTATCTTCTCAATAATTCTTGGATACCCTATTACGTAGCCTTTACATTGTTTAAATAGCCAGAGTAGAGAAGACTAAAACTGGTATGTCTAAAATTGACAATCTTATTACATGGAAATAAAGATTAGACAAAATTCTCCTGCCTAGATTAGATAGAGATTCATTCTATTATTAACCAAATGCTACCCCTAGACCTGCCAATCTTTGTAATATTACATAGAGGTATATATTCTCCTCAAGATTTCTGACAATCAATCAAATCCTTCCAATAGTAAACCTTCTATGTGTGGTAATCTTCCTTCTCTGGTTTGAATTCAAATCAATTTTTCATATCAGATTTTTGGATCACGTTTGATTACTAGAATTCTTTCCACATTAAAAATCTGTATGAAATTCAGAAGATCCTTATTGAAAATATCAAAAAAATTTTATTTTAAACATAAATTACCAATACTTTCCACCAATGTCTTATATATAAGGAATCATCACAAATGAGTACCATAAGACATATAATATATTAAATAGACTAAATATAAGAGAAATAAATATATAAAATTATGAATCCATTATCAGGTCAAAGACCACAATACCACGTCCTCCTCCTGATGCTCCACTCGCATCCAGCACACTAACCACACACACACAGTCACATTCCTATTCCTAACATCACCAATCAATATGGTAGCAAATAAATAAAAGTAAATATACATGAGCAGTAATAACTGTAAGACCTACACTCCACTAACTTGGTTTAACCATGTGATGCCAGGTCCTTCCATCATAACTGGACCAAGTGAACTGATCGTGTGAAGATGGATCACAAACCAGGTATAAAAATTGACTCAACACCCAAAACTGTATGCATATGATCGGATACCTGGGTAGGTATGGTGGACCATATGGTAAGAATGAAGATCTCAGATCCAGGACCCTACGATCGATGTTTTCGACCCTACGGTCAATGGGTTCTGCCACCGTAGCCATCGATCGTGAGATCCCATAACCGACTCCGTGTTTAGAAAACTTTCCTAATTTGAGGAGGACTCTTTCCTACTTAAAGTAGGACTCTATATGGAGGTTTTTTCTCCATATAAGGGACGTTCCTTAGCCTCTCTCACTCTTTTAGAATCCAAATTGAAACTCTAAACCTAAGAGAGAAAGAGAGAGAGAGGAAAAGAAGGAGATGGAGATTTGGAGAAGAAGGCTGAGAGAAAGGTTTTGCAGAGAAGAGTTCTATCTCTCTACAGCAACTTAAGGTATGGACTTGACTCTGTAGAATAGATCAGATAAGATAGGTTCCTTTCCATCAAATTGAGTGTTGAATCTAATGTAATGATTTTGGTTATGGAATTTCTAAGCAAAACCACGAGAGAATAGGTTAGGGATAATTGATAAGGATAAACTACGATCAATGGCCATAGAATAATTTTAGAATGATTCCCATTGATTATCCATAAGGAGAAACTCATATGAGAAGTAAAAATTAACTTGACTACGTATTGCAGCTATGGTTGACCATAAGATGAGAAAAGTATCGACCATAGCCATTTGGGAAGAATTCATGAAACATATGGTCGCAGGTACGGTCGCATGTAATGCGGCCATAGGGTATCGACCGTATGTCCTACGGTGGCATATATTGCGACCATAGGATCGACCATTGTAGCCATCATAGGAAAACAGCAAGCACATTTTGAGACCAAACAAGGTTTTTGACTACTATAACTTGATAAACTTAAACCCTAACTTACATACATTAATTGTTTAGGTTCCTAATAGATTCAAACTGACTTTCAAAGCTTGGGAGAGGAATAAATATCAATCAAAGGTGTGGGAACAAGACTTAAACTAATTGGATAATAACAACTATTTATTTATTTGATTCCAATGCCATGATTGATTCTATGGTTGTATGTTTGTAATGTGCATCTCACATGTCATCCAATATTTTTGCTATTACTATATGTATTTCTATCTATTTATAATATGATGATGATGATGATGATGATGCTAGGAATAGGCATGTGATTATGTATGTGTGGTTAGTGTGTTTGATGCCAGTAGAGCATCAAGGGGAAGACGTGGCATGGTGGTCTTTGACCTCGTCACCAGACTCTAGCTCTATCTCTACTCAATTCTTGACCACTAACTTCATCGTATCGCCATTATCTTAGCAGAACTATTATGTCGTAGAGCATCAGGGGAGGTGGTCTTGGACCGTGTAGTCTCTGAATCTATCGGGAGACTTTAGCTCTATCTCTATGGACGTATTGAGGGATGTTGGGTGAGGCCTTGGATACACTGTTTGGCATTAATATTGGTTAGTTGCGAGCCCAGTTTGTAAGCCCTCGCCAATAGGGACTTACGTGTTGGTATGGATAGGGCATCAGGGAAAGTGTTGGTGATGTTTGATCCAGACACTTTAGCTCTATCTCTATTCCATGGTGGGTGCATGTGGGACAGCAATGGTGTTTGATCCATTGGGCGAATTCACACACTCATGTATAGAGGTACGGGGCCACCAAACCTTTCTATAGCACATTGCAAACTTATAAACTAGACCAAAGATATGAATTGAATGCATGCATATATTTGTTGCATTGTTTTGTTCACTTACTGAGCTCAAGTTGGAGAGCTGACCCTCGTGCGCGCATAATTTTTTTTTGTTTATGATGTTGCAGGTGTTATGGTTGAAGATTATATGAATACGCCAACGTGTGGACATGCAGTGGCTATGGATGTGCAAGTTGTGGATGACAAATGTGACTCATCAAGCTAATGTTTTAACTATATTTATGCTTAGTGGTTAACTTTCGTATTGTGATACTTGTAATTAGTATTAATTATGTTTTGGTTACTTAAAGATAACTTGTTAAATATTTAATTATCACTGTAAACTCTCAGTTCATTATTAATAAGACTTTCGCTATTTATTTATTTACTCTAATTATTATTGTGGAATGTATTTTGGTTTAACATAGTTGGCATAGCCTATACGAGATCTTGGTTTGAACCGTTGGTTCTCATGACGCTTTATTACACCATTGATTAGTCTAGAATTGGGGTGTGACAAAAATAGTAATATTGGATGACTTGTGAGATGCACATTACAAGCATATAAGCATAGAATCAATCATGGCATTGGACTCAATAAAATAATAGTTTATTATTATCCAATTAGTTTAGGTCTTGTTCCCTCACCTGTTAGCAAAACTTGATCTCCTCCCAAGCCTTGTAATTCTCTTTGAACCAATTTAATGACCTAAAAGTTATATAAATTTAAGTTATAATTCATGTGTAATGTGTTACAGTAGTCAAAAATCAAAACAGATCATTAATAGATGTCTGATAGGCCCTATGGTCACATGCTGTGTCGACCTTACTACGTACGGTCGATACCCTACGGTCGCACTATATGCTACCACACCATATGACCATATGGTTTCTGAATTATTCCCAAATGCCTATGGTCGATACTTTGATCATGCTATGGTCATGCTATGGTCCACCGTAGCTGCGACCTTATGATTTATGGTCATAAGCTACATTCAATCCGAGTTCTTCTTGGGTTAACTCCTCAGTTTTTCTCTTGGGTTCATACTAAGGTTATCCTATGGTCATCATTAGTAATTTCTCATCAACCATTATCACCAAACTCATCCCTCATGGTTATCCTTGGGATTTACTCAAGGAATCACATGGATCATAATAGGCTGACATCTTCAATCCTCCATAGAAACCTAATTCCATAGAATTTACATCTTCAAAGATTAGGTTCATACCTTTGCCTACAACAGAGAACTAAAATATTCTCAGCAACACCTTCTCCTTAGCCTTCTCTCCTACTCCTTCTCTTCCTTCTCTTCCTCTAGGGTTACTAATATTCTAAAAGAGTGAAAAAGGGTTGAGGGACGTCCTTTATATAGAGAGAAACTCTCCATATAGAGTTCTCTAATAATAGGAAAGAGATCCTCCTCAAATTAGGAAAGTTTCTAAATTCAGAGTCTGATTTGGGGTCCTACGATCGGACATATGGTAGCAGAATCCATCGACCATAGGGTCGAAAACATCAACCGCAAGGTCATTGGTCTATGATCTTAGTTTCTTACCGTATGGTCAACCATACCTACCCAGGTATTCGACCCTACGCATAGTTCTTAGAGTGTTGAGTCAATTTTTCATGCCTAGTTTGTGATCCAACTTCACACGATCGGTCCACTTTGTCTAGCAATGATGGAAAGACCTGGCATGACACGGTTAGACCGGATTAGTGGAGTGCGGGTCTTACAATTTTTCTATAAGACCCGCACCCTGTAAACCGGTCTAGACCTTGGTTTTGTGTCGTAGCAGGTCTTCCGATCATCACCGGACCAGACGGGACGAGCGGATGACAAACAGGTATGAAATCGAACCAAAGATGATCAAATCAACATGATTTTATGTTGACCGGTCGATGGTACCGGTCGACCAGTTAGCTCTGCGCAGCTAAGTGTGGAAATCTAGAAATTGACTTCTGAGGGTCCCACTTTCCTGATTTTGAATCCTAAAACTTTCCTAATCTTAATAGGGTTACTAAACCCTAATTATAGCCTATAAATACACCCTTAAGCCTCTTTAAATCCTTTCCATTGTCTCTCGCAAACCCTAGAGAAGAGAAAGAGGTTGGAAAGGAGAAGGATCTAGGAAGAAGAAGAAGGTGTCGCCATTGCCGTTCGACGAAGCTCACTCTACGCTAGTCAACGGTAAGTGTTTGAATCGATCTTCTTACCCTATGTTAGTTGTGTGGGTGGATCAATACCATGCAAAGTAGGTATTGACCTAAAACCCTAAATTGGCCAATAAACCCTAAGTTGCCGTCAAACCTTAGATTCGAGTTCCGAGATGATATTCATCGGAACGAGACTTGAATGAGTTGGGGATAACTCTAACTCTAGGTTTAGACTTAGAAGGGATAGGAGAAACCTTGGAAATCCAGGGAGGATGATCGACGGTAGTCGAAAAATCCATGTATGGTCTTCCGGAGACATACCGATCGACTATACCGGTTGCACACAGTGCGACCGGTATGTTGCCACCGATATCCCTCGGGAGGTTGGTCTGTGGGGACCGGCTGACCATACCGGTCTCCAGTCTTCCCCACAGAGCTACGACCGGTACATGCCACCGGTCAGCTCTGTGAGGGTATTTTGTAACCTTGTTGGTTTCCGACCAACATGAAACCCTAAGAAAAATATTCTAATGAAACCCTAATAATACTGTAGGACTTTGTGACTTTCCGTTTGCATCTTGCGACGTGGAGCAAGCTATCAAATGAGCGTCAGGTAAGGGAATCTGACCTAAACCTAATAATTAATGGACAGTAAATCGTTGTTAACCACCTAATTAGATCTGATGTGATGTTTATGCATATTCACATGCCATCTTTTAATTTCAGTTATTATTATTGTTCATGCATTGTTAGGATTTGATTGTTAAGCATGTGATTGTTTTCGTTAGTGTGTGGAGTGGGGCATGGGCCTGTGATCGCTCCTCACACTAGCACCCTTTTGTAGTATTCTATCTTAACATGCTTGGTACGGGTGGGGCATCAGGGGAAGGTCGTGGTACGGTGGTCTCCGATGTTGATGTTGGCTTGGCCATGGTTATGTGGCATTGTGGTCTCCGAGTCGACGCTGGCTTGTCCACGATGCTTTAGCTCTATCTCTATGCGGTAGGGAGTTATGTTGGGATAGGGTCTACCTACGTATTATTTCTATCCTAGTGGATTAGTTGCGGATAGGGCATCAGGGGAGGTGTGGGAATGCCTTAGCTCTATCTCTATGTCGTAGACGGCTGTACTGGGGTACAGTGTACATTGATGACATATAGGATTTGTTAGTTGCGAGCCCAGTTTGCGAGCCCTGGCCAGTAGGGGCTTAGGTACTAGTATGGGTAGAGCATCAGGGGAGGTACAGGGGTATCTTAGCTCTATCTCTATTCCGTGATAGGTGCATGTGGGCCAATGGGGGTGTGATCTATGAGGTACCACACACTCGTGTATAGAGGTGCGGGGGCCACCAAACCTTTCTATAGCACATTGCAAACTTAAAACCAGACCACAACATAAAATGATTGTTACTCATGCATAATATTGTGAAACTGTCTGATTGTCTTACTGAGCTAAGTTGTGAGCTCACCCTTTGTACGTACATTGTTTTAGATGTTGATGCAGGTTACACTGTGGATGACTACATGAACGCCCCGGCGTATGGTGATGTTGCTGCTCTGGGTGCATAGGCAGGAGAGGACGAGCATGACGCTTCATGCGAGTGCCCTTTCTGCGTGAACCTTTGATTGGTTTTATTTATTTATTTCAGTTAGTTTCGGTTGAATTTTAAAGGGGTGTAATGATATTATATTTTATGATTGGATTTGAATAATGGGATATTTTATTTAAATTATCAATAGATACTCAGTTCATTCTATTTTAAAGACTTCCGCTGTACTATTTATATTCTGATTGTGGTTATGTGTGATGGTTTGTATGGGTGGACACGGCCTATTCGAGATCCTGGTGTGAACCGTTGGTTCGATGACGGTTCACTCACACCATTCTGGTTCGATCAGAATTGGGGTGTGACAGTTTCTTCTAACTTTCTAGCATTCCTAACAGCAATTGATACTCACAGTGAATGAGTTAATTTTACTGAGGCTAAGGCATATCCTGTATGGACCAAGGCTATGAATGATGAACTTTCATTTTTCGATCGAAACCACACCTAGGACATAGTGTATTTATCCATCGAAAAGCTTTCTGTTGTTTGTCGATGGGTATACAAGATCAAGTACAAAAGTGATGGGTCTATTGAAAGACACAAGGCAAGACTTGTTGCCAAAGGTTATACGCAAACATATGGAGTCGACTACAAGGAATTTCCTCCGGTTGTGAAAATGAACACTGTGAGAGTGTTAATGTCAGTGGCAGTGAAATACAGTTGGTCTTTATTTCAAATGGACGTGAAAAAATGCATTCTTGCAGGGAGACTTAGAAGAAGAAGTATATAGGACCACTCCTCCTGGTTATCCCTTAGAACATCAAACTAAAGTCGTATGTAAGCCCAACAATGCCATTTATGGGCTTAAACAGTCTCCATGGGCATGGAATTGTAAGTTGAGTACTGCTCTTATAAGTTTTGGCTTTCGTTGGAATATGTTGATTCCTCGATGTTTGTTAGAAGGAATACCAACAGCATTATAGTGGTGTTGGTTTATGTTGATGATATTATCATAACTGGTGAAAATCTTTGTAATAGTGGCTCTCAAACTGTATTTGAATGAAAAATTCGACATTAAGGATCTACAAAAGTTACGATACTTTCTCGGAATTGAAGTAGCCACATCAACTAAGGGATTGTTTATCTCTCAAAGGAAGTATGCTTTGGATCTCTTAAAAGAGACTGGCAAGCTCAGTGCCAAACCTACTAATTCCCCCATGGACTATAATAGTAATTTCTCACTAATACTACTCCATTACAAGACAGCAGACATTTCCAATGCTTAATGGGAAGACTACTATACTTAACAATTATCAGACCCGACATCTCTTATGCAGTAAGTTATATCAATCAGTTTATGCAAGCAATTACTAAAGGACAGAAGGAACTTATTGATCGCATCTTGCGCTATCTGAAATCTTTCCCAAGAAAAGGTATTTGGATGCAGAAATACAATCACACGAGGATTGTGGGTTACACCAATTCTGACTGTGTTGGAAGTCCCTCAGACATGAAATCCACTACTAGATTTTGCACCTTTGTCGGTGTCAATCTGGTCACGTAGAAAAGTAAGAAACAACATGTTGTGGCTTGTTCTAGTGCTAAAGTGGAATACATGGCAATGACTTCCACTACAAGCGAGCTCATTTTGGCTTCGTGCTCTGTTACGTGAATTGGATCTTAAGACTTCTGACCGTCTGATGCAACTATATTGTGGCAATTAGGCAGTCACTTATATTGCTTCTAATCTTGTTTTCCATGAACAGGCCAAATATATAGAAGTAGATTGTCATTTTTAGCGTGGAAAGGTCCAAAATAACATCATTGAGACTCCCTATATCCGAAGTGAGGATCAACTCGCAGATGTGTTCACCAAAGCTCTACCCACAAAATTCTTTTTCAATATGTAGATCAAGTTGACCTTCGATGATATCTTTGATCCAACATAAGGGGGGAGTGTTAGCTAGATAAGGATTATGCTAGATTGAGCAAGATCTCCTATAAAAGGAAAGTTGATTGGTGTGATTGATGCAAACTTGGTAATTTGGTTGGTGGATAGATAATTGTGATACGATCTTGTATAGAAGGAAAGTTTGGTGGTTGATTTGGTTAGTGTACAAATTGTGTAGATTGTATTACTATCTATGGATAGTTTCTCTTGTATTATTTCCTCTATTTAAAGGATAATAAACCTCCCCAAGATGCAAGAATAACTTGGGAGATTCTCACTGTAGAGTAACTTCTGAGGTAAAAATTTAAACACGTAAATATTCTCTCTGTTGGGAATAGTCCCACATTGCTTAGAGACTAGAACCTTGGGTGCCTCATATATATGTGAGAGTCCCTCCACTTACTAGTTCAAACTTTTGAGTTGAAAACTTAACATAGTATCAAAGCTCTAGGTTCACTCCGTACGGTTACCCAAAAGAGGGACCACATGCCATGTGTACTGCCACCCAGAAGAGGGGCAACACGTGAGGGGGAGTGTTGGGAATAGCCCCATATTGCTTACAAACTAGAACCTTAGGTGCCTTATATATGTGAGAGTCCTTCCACTTACCAGTTTGAACTTTTGAGTTGAAAACTTAACATTCTTTCCTTTATGCATATTTTAACAAGGGCTCTCGGCTCTCATGATCTGATCGGTCTAAAAGGGCACGGTACTAGTAGCAATCCCTAGAGTAATTGACGTTTTGGACCGAAGCAGCAAGAGGGGGTTGACGGAGCTCTAGAGGCAAGATTCAAATAAGCAACGGCTAGTGTGCCCAGCAAGAAATGATAATTTTGAGCGTTGGATATGTAGAGAATGGTGTGAATTGACCATGCATCAAATTTTAGAGCCTAATTCAATCAAATACCCTCTTTGTATGATATGTTATTAGCAATGCATTTTTCATGTATGTTCGCAAATTTCAATTGGGCTGAAAATTTACGATGAGTAGGCTTCACAAGAATGGATCGAATTAATCCTCTCCCCTTCATCTCTATCTTATTTATAGTAAGAGGACTACAAGTATTAGAGTCCTAAGTAGAATTCACAAAATCAGAATTAAACTAAAACTTTAATTTATATTGAAAAATAATCAACACTAAGCAAACTGACTCCTAGACAGGCCTAGGTCACACCTAAACAACAGAACCAAAACCTTACAATCTTCAACACACACCCTCAAGCTAGAACATGTTCCAACTTGGAACATACAAACAAACTTAACATAAGGGAAAGATAATTTAAAAGGAAAGGCAATACCACAAATAATGGAAATAGAAGAAAAAAAAATCATAACATTTAGGATCCTAATCTCTACAAGAGAAAAAAAACAAGTGATTGTAAACACCCCATTTTTTCCATCCCAGCTAAACAAAGTCCTATTGGTGTGTGGACAATAAAGGAAGAGAGATAAGTGAAAATTTAGATTTTTTGACTGTGACCTCGAGGTAGTTTTCAATGGGTCCCACAGCAAGGTTATGGGCTGCAACCTGCATGGATGCGTAGGTCTTGGAAATACCTTCAAGATGAGACCAGAATCTATCAGTTCTAATGTTAAATGAAGAAGATATGATGATTTTAGTCTGGGAATAAGAATAAAGGTATTTTCTGAAGATTAATAATCATCAAGTGATTGTATGCAAATTATCATAAGTTTAAATATTTAAACTTCATCATCTCATATCTTGCTCATCCCATGTCCAAATAAAGTGATTACAGTGTCATTATGCCTCATTTTTTGTGCTCTACAAAGTAGACATGGAAAACCTGGAGTAGAGGTCTCCGAGGATCCCATACAGAGCCGTAAGCCAATATGGCTGTTTAAACTTCAATTCCTCATAATTTTATTATCGATTCGACGTCTAAATCAGGTGATTCCAATCTCAATATGTTTCATTTTTAGTGCTCTACAAAGTGGACGTGAATGATTTGAGACAGAGATCTCTGAGGCATCCCATGCAGAGTGGTTAGCCGAATTATCGTAAATTGGCTTGTTTAAACTTCAGAAATTCATAAGTTGGCCAATTTACATCCAAATGAGGTGATTTAAGCTCTAGTATTTCTCATTTTTAGTGTTCTACAAAGTAAATGTAGAAAATTTAGGGCAAAGGTTGTCGGAAGATTTCATGTAGATTGGTTAGCCGAATTATCATAAATTGGTATCAATAAACTTCAGAAATTCATAAGTTGGTCATTTTACATCCAAATGAGGTGATTCAAGCTCCAGTATTTCTCATTTTTAATGTTCTACAAAGTGAAAGTAGAAAATTTGGGGTAGATATTATCAAAAAATTTCATGCAGAATGGCGACGGAAATGGCCTATGAAATGCTAGAGAGAAAAACCAATCTTGGCCCAACCCAGCTCAACCCATGTCAGTTTAACTCAGTTCAACCCAACTTAGTCCAACTCAGTCTAACCCAGACCAGCCCAATTCCAAATGGTTCAATCCATGTGCATTTAATTTATGTATATATTATATATACCATATATATTATGTATAGGATTGTATGTATATTTTATTATATGTATATTTTATATATATAGATACATGTATACATTAAAGGGGCTAGAATCCAAAAAGGAAGAGAGTTAAGAAAAAGAAACTAAAAAGAAAAAAAGAAAAAAAAACAAAAGAAGTGAAAAAAGAAAAAATAAAAAAAAAAGGAAAGAGAGAGGATGGGAGAGTGAGATCTGAACAATTGGGAAAGAAAAAAAAAGGAAAGAGAGAGAGTCGTGAGAAATATGGAAAGAAAAATATAAAAAAAAGAAAAAAAAAAGGAAGAAAAAGGAGAAAGGGAGAATGTGAGTGGAAAGGAGAAAAAAAAGGAAAGAGGGGAGAACATGAGTGGAGAAAAGAAAAAAAAGAAGGAAAACAACTCAAAAAAAAAAAAAGGAGAGCACAGGTGGACTCCAAAAGGGAAGAAGAAAAAAAGAAAAAAGAAAAAAAAAGGAAGGAGAGAGTGGGAGAGAGAGTCTAAGAGAAGAAGAGAGAATCTAATAGAGAGGAGAGAGGAAGAAATAGAAAAAGGAGGAGAGAGACCAAAATTGAGAGAGAAGAGGAAAAAGAAGGGAAAGAGAAGAAGAGAGGCAGAAGCGAGAAGAGGAGGAATAAGAAGCCGATGAGGAAGAAGAAGAAAAAGAGAAAAAAAAGAGAAGGAGAAGGATCAAAGAGGGAGAAGAGGGAGAGACGGGGAATGATCATGAGAGAAGGAGGCATCAGATCTGAAGGCAGAAGGAGAAAAGTTGTGAGAGAGGGAGAGAGGCCAAAATTGAGAGAAAAGAGAAAGAAGAAGGGAAAGAGAAGAAGAGAAGGAAGAAGGAGAAGCTAAGAGAGAGGGAACTCTCTGTAAAGAAGTAAATCCATTCTCCATTGTTATTTTCTAGTACATACCTGTAATTCATGGCCCCTCACCCATATTGTTGTAATCAAAACTTTGGTTTTGATATGATTCCATGATGCTAACATGTCGAAAATTGCTTGAATATGCCTATTTTTGATAAATCATGATCAGAGATGTTATATTGCGTGCATGTGGATGCTGTAATGCCCATGTTTGATATTTTTTATATATTAGAATATGTTTAAAGTACTCAATGGAGAAAAATGATTTTTGAGTATTTGTTTTTATGCATTAGAATATGTTTTTTCACAAGGTGGATTTCAGATCTGAAAATTTTAAATCTGGAATTCGATTTTAGGACATGCATCTCATATAGATTTTTAATGAATTTCGAACCCAAAATTTTATGAGATACTCATACATATGTTAGAAAGTTTTTCTATAAATTTTGACTCGTTTGGAGTTGAGAAAGTCGAGATAAAAAAAAACCCCAATGATGCTACTATCCTTCTTGGGTACGGTACAAACCCTCATCAGAAAAACTCTAATAAAACGGCCATTATTTGATAATCCTTCCTTTAGAGAAAGTGATAGATATGAATTCATGAAAAATGTGGCACTAGATTCGGATTTTTCTGATTTTTTATGGATTTCATATGATTTTTGAAGTGCACCATGGTCTGTTTTAGGGTCAGTTAGAACACACTGAATTGCATGAATGAGATGTGATGTTTGAGTCTTGAGGATCTTTCTGTTTGCATAATATTTTTTAATGAAGTATTAGATCTATCAGTTAGCTACATGACCATATGCCTGAATTCTATTTTCAATGAGTGGTTGATTTTATATATAATTTATGGTGCAGCTGGTCAGAATCTAAAACAGACTTGACCAGTGCACATGCCTACAATTGTGGTGCATTTTTTACCTATTTTAGTTCCCTGTTAGGATATCCCTTCTTGAGACAAAATCTAGGTCTCTGAGTCCTCTTTCAAAGGATGTATTTTGAGCTTAATTTGAATATGTATGAAGCCTCATATGCATGTCTTGACAAAGGTCCATAGAATCTATTGATTGCAGTAAAAATCATGAAAATCCATGCATAAGTGTCCTGTAGAAATTTTTTAAACATCACTTCCTTGAAGGAAAAGGTAGTCACATGAGTCTAGAAGACAACCAAGTTAACAGATAATTTTTTATATGATTGAAGAATATCTTATGATTATTTTTCCATGACTGGTCCGAATATGAAAATCAGTCTGACCAGTTTTCATAGTCTGACCTTCTAGGCATGATTTAAACCGTTAGATTTCCATCATATTGTGCCTTAGAAGAATTTGAGACCATTAAATCTTGATCATGAGTATCTTATTTGAATCTAAACCATTGGATTGATCATGAATGACATAAATGAATCTGGACCATTGGATTGTCTTAATAATTGATTTGAATGGATATATTATATTTATTGTGAGTGATTTTGAATGATTTGAATGGTTAGAGTATCTTTTTGAGTGATTTAATTGAATCTGAACTGTTGGATTGACCTCATGAATGTTTTAATTGAATCTGAATCATCCATCAAATATCATCTTGATCACATTGATGATAATCGATTACATCAAGTTTGAGTAGTCGATCAAATATGATCTTAGTCACATTGTTGATGATCGATGCTTGATTAATGCTCTCACATACTTACTGCTGTATTTGGAATGCTCTCAAATACTGTATTGGATTGCTCACTTGTCATATTTGATGCTATATTCTCACATATTTTGATTGACTCACATGCTTACTGCCATGTTTGGATTGCTAATTGTCATATCTGTCTGTTTCACATTGCTCGTTGCCATATTTGGATGCTCATCTGTTTACTGTTATATTTAGAGGCACACTGCTATGTTGGATTGTTTACACACGCTATATTTAGATCCATTGCTATGTTTGAATTGCTCACATGTTATATTGGACACACTGTCATATTTGGATGCTTACTTGATACACACTGCTATGTTTGGGGATACAATTGCATAAATCTTAAGTACAAACCATATAGGAAAAATGGAAACCCTAAAATTAAAAGAATTGAACAAAAGGGGCAAGATACCCTAGAAAACCTGAAGAGTTAAATAAAAGGGACATGATACCCTAGAAACCTTAAACAAATTGAAATTGTAGGGATAGGTAACCCGATAAACCTAAGAGATGAATTGTAGGGATAGGCAATCCGGTAAACCTAAAAGATGAAATTGTAGGGATAGGCAACCCAATAAACCTAAGTGATGAAATTATAGGGATAGGCAACCCAATAAACCTAAAAGATGAAATTATAGGGATGGACAACCCGATAAACCTAAAAGATGAATTTGTAGGGATAAAAAACCTGATAAACCTAAGTGATCAATTTGTAGGATAGACAACTCGATAAACCTAAAAGATGAAATTGTAGGGATAGGCAACCTAATAAACCTAAGTGATGAAATTGTAGAGATAGGCAACCCGATAAACCTAAATTTGGAAGGAGTTTGGGTTGATATATCCCCAAATCCAACCATTATAATATTTCGAACTACGTCGTACCTGATTTCTAGGGCAAACCCTAGAATACGTAGGCGATTTGGGAGTCCCAAATACGGTACGAAGCCATCCATCTAGCATAAACTTCAACTTGAACAAAGAATCTAATTGAAGTACATGCATAAGCCACTTCCATAATCTTTAATCACAAAATCTATTTTAAACTACGTTTTGGACTTGATTTTCAGGATTGGAATATGTAGGCAGTTTGAGATGGACGTCTCAGATTCAGTCCAAGACCGAACCATCATTTGGTTTGGTTTACTGTATAGTACTATACAATTGCTTGTTTATTTGCTTCAGAACATGATTGGTTGAACCCTAGGTTAGTAGAACTTAGAAATTTGGTTTAGGACATCTCTCATTGAACCCTAGTCATTCAGTTGACCAAGCATAGTCAAAATTATAGTCTAAGGAAAGTTTAGGAGGTCGATATTGATCGGACGGTTTAGGTGCTTAACACCTTTCCATAACCATATCTTGAATACTTATCCGATCTCTTGCAGACCAAAGAACTAATACATTGGGTTATGAGTCAATGGAAGTCTTACCTTAGGGTGAGGTGTTATATTTTTTAGAGGTCCTAGACCTTAATCTAGGTGGCAACTCCAACAAAACATTGGTCTTTATTGACATATTTATCCCGAGGAGGATCATCATTTCTTCATTGTCCTCATAGTGATATTGCTTATTGGCCACAGAGATTGTTGAACAAACAACTGTGAGGACAAAAGGTAATCCATCCACCCATCTCTTATGGACGGAAAATGATTTTGGAGTCGCCACCTAGATTAAGGTCTAGGACCTATAAAAATGTAGTCTCATCATAAGAAAAGATTTCTACTGACTCATTTGACCCAATATATATATCAGCTTTGGTCTATCAAAGAACGGGTAAGCATTCAAGGTACAGTTTGGGAAGGTGTTAGGCACCCAAAGCTGTCCGATCCAAAAATCGATCTCTTATGTGATTCTACTTTCCTTAGACTCTATGGTTCTGATTGTTCATGGTCAATGGATGATAACTAGGGCTCATGGGGAATCTTATGTCAAGTTTTTAAATTCTTCTAACCTAGGGTTTAGCCAAACATGTTCTCAAAATAAATAAACAAGCAAAGTAATATTCAGTGAACCGAACCGAAGATGGTTCGATGATGGACTGAATCTGAGACGTTCAAAACATCTCAAATTGCCTATGTATCCCAATCCTGGAAATCAAGTCCATAACGTAGTTTGAACGGTATGTGATTAACGTTTATAGATGTGATTTATGCCTAAGATTTCTTAGATTCAATTGTTCAAGTTGAGATTTATGCTTGATAATGATTGAGATTAAATCTAGAGATTGCCTATGTGGATCAAAGGGAATATGGATATGGATATGGATATGGATGTGGAGGACTTAAGGATTCTAAGATGTGGTACCGTACTTGGAGAGGTCCTCCAAGTTGCCTACATATTTCAGAGGTCCTGAAAAATCAGGTACAACGTAGTTCGTTGTGATGTTTTGATACTCTCAATGAGCAAGCTATATCTCTCTTAAATTTGCCTAGAACCCTATGACTGATTGTCGTATTTCTTCCATACATATATATATAGATATATACCTATATATAATGTAATATGATATGCATATGCACTATATAGTATTAATATATATACATATAATAGATATGAATAAATAATATATGTATATATATGTACTTACTATATACAATATATGCATAAGTACATGGCTGCATTGACATGGTCTGGACTTGTTTAACTAGGTTAGACTGACTTGGTTGGGTTGGATCGACATGAGTTGACTGGGCTAAACTGATATGGATTAGGGGTGCAAGTTTTACCCTGACGACCCTAAACCGCCCAGGCCCCCCTGAACCTTGGGGGGGTTAACCCGGCCCGAACCCTGACAGGGCTGGATTAGGGCTTAATTTTTTATCAACCCTGATAGGGTTGGGTTGGGTTAGGGGTGACCCCTTAGGTTGAGCCCGGCCCGGCCCGACCCTGCATATATATGAATATACTCTGGGAAGCGTTTCAATTCTAAGAGGCGTTGAGACATTGTCTGAGAGAGTGAGAGTCGAATGTTGAAAAAGATTAGATGAGAATCGAAATCTCCTGAGGAGTTTTCCCTGTTTTGAGTTAAATGTTTTTTTATAGTTTGATTGTTATTGTTTCAACTTCATTTGTTGATCTATTAGAAAACTGTAAGGAGATTTTACTTTGTTTTGAGTTGTGTTTTCAATCTTTCTGTTGTTCTTTTAACAGATTGAGTATGTTGTTTGATTTTTGTTGTTTCTATTTTATTAGTTGATCTTTTAGAGTTCCCCTCTATTTGGCTACCAATTTTGTTCATATTTTGTTTATATTTTCATCGGTAGAGATTTATGATTCCCATGAGTGTTAATGGACAATCAAAAGCATGTTTAATGATCGACAGGAGATTTCGATTTGACCTAAGATCAAATGGGTTTTAAATGAATTGTATGATTGATATCGTTTATCTTCTCTTTTTTTTCTCTTTTTACCTACAGGGATCTTTTTTTCTCTTTTTACCTCCTCCTGAATCAAGGTTGATCAAGGTTAACCCGGCCCAACCCGATCCTGTCAAGGTCAATTAGGGCAGGTTAGGGTTAGGCTCAACCCTGCCAGGGTCAGGGTTAGGGTTGTACATATTCTGACCCTAGCAGGGTTGGGTTGGGTTAGGGTTAAGTTTAAATAGTCAGGGTTGGGGTTAGAGTTTTGAAAGACCCAGCCCAACCGAGCCCTGTTGCAGCCCTAATATGGATTGAGCTGGGTTGGGCCAAGATTGGTTTTTCTCTCTCTATCATTTCATGGGTCATTTTCGTTACCATTCCGTATGAAATCTTTTGTCGGACTCTATCCTAAATTTTCTTTGTTCATTTTGTAAAACACTAAAAATGAGAAATACTGGAGCTTAAATCACCTCATTTGGACGTAAAATGGCCAACTTATGAATTTCTGAAGTTTAAAATAGGCCAATTCATGATAATTCGGCTAGCAACTCTGCATGGGATGCCTCAGAGACCTCTGCCCCAAATTCTTCACCTCCGCTTTGTAGAGCACCAAAAATGAAACATATTGAGACTTGAATCACCTGATTTGGATGTCGGATAATAAAATTATGAGGAATTGAAGTTTACAGAGGCATATCGGCTTCTAGCCCTGTATGGGATCCCTCAGAGACATCTGTCCCAAATTCTCCACGTTCATTTTGTAGAGCACCAAAAATGAGGGATAATGACACTGGAGTCACCTTATTTGGACGTTGGATGAGAAATATATGAGAAGATGAAGTTTAAATAATTAAACTTACGATAATTTGCATGCAAACCCTTAGATATTATAAATTTTCAGAAAATACCGTTACTCTTATTCTCAAACTAAAATCGTCATATCTTCTTCATTTGACATTGGAACTGAGTGATTCAGGTCTCATTTCGAAGGTATTTCCAAGACCTACACATCCATGTAGGTTGCAACCCATATCCTTACTATGGGGCCCATAAAAAACTGTGTCAAAGTCGCAGCCAAAAAATCCAAACCTTGCATTGGGATTCACCAACTTGCCATATGGTTTCACTTAAGCTCCTGGATATTAGGGACCATCTCAGTTATTCTCAAAACATTATAGAGATCATGCCGGGACTAATCGACTATCATCTTTTGAGAGAGTTTCACTTGCCTCTCCTGTACTTTTCTAAACTTTCTCTCATCTCTCTCACTTTGTTGTCTACACTCCAGTAAGACTCTGTTCAGCTAGGGATGACAAAAATGGGATGCTTACAACAACATCTACATATAATTAGGTAACTAGTGGTGGTCGGATCCTTTCCAAAGCAATAGAGCTGTACTTGAAAAATCTCCTTTCTTCAAGGTTAAAAGCAACAAGATTATGATGAGCCACATTAGGATCATCTTCCAACCATCCCTTCCAGAAGTATTGAGCAAAATAGATAGAATTCTTTTTACATTCTGGAAAATCCTGAGCTGGTAGAGAAATTGCACAATTGGAGCCCAAAAACAATAGACGATCATATAAACTTGTAATTTCAATCCAAGTCTTCCTACTTGGAACCTGCAAACACTACATGAAGCTGATATATATGGGATATGCCCACTTCCCTGCCTATCTTGAAACCAAAGAAGAACTTGCAACAGATCCCCTGAGGACTCCATCAAATACCTTTTCTTAATAAACCAATTTCCATATGGCTGGGGAAGTTCAATAGAAAATCCCTTTAATGGAGGGGCAACCACTGTTGGCTTACGAAAAGAAAGGTCATGGACATCCCAAGCCTCAATAGAACCATGAGCATCAAGCACTAATAACAATCCATTGAAATATAGAATATCTTCACAATACTTCATTGAAGTTCTTGTTCTATATCTAATTGGGTCCATGAATTAGATCCTGCTTTACAGAAAACCAATCCAGAGAACCCAGCTGCCAAGACCATGTAATTGTTATCAACCAAAGGATCAGCAGTAACAATAGCTTTACTAATAAGCGCAACCCTCAATCTTCCAGGGGATCTTGTACACTCACGATCAGGCCCGTATCGGCGAATCTTATAATGATCAATTTCACCGGACGATTCAGACCTGATAACGCCCAGAACGCCAGGGAAGGTTTCAGTAGGTGAGAGATGGAATAGAGCTCCAGAAAAAGGGTTCATGAGAAGAACACGGCAGAATCTACCAAGGATTATAAGCCAGCTGAAAGAGGAACCAACGCATCTGCTGTGACGAATCTCTTTTGGGAGCTTGATCTGGTAAAATTTCTTGTTTAAGAGATTAAAGAATACCATGAGTGGCAGACAGCACCTAAATGAATGTTATCGACCTGAGGAAGACGTCGTCGGACAGAACCCAAGATAAGCTCTGACGAGTTTACTAAGGCCATGAAAGAGTAAAAAGAAAAGGAAAAATTAAAAACAAATGAAGAACTCAACTCCAAATCTGCAATTGTGTAACTGGCAAATTCCACCTTTGTGAGGTGAGGCGTGGTCTCTGTGCTTTGATTTATATCTTTACTGTAACGGTCCTATTCATTGCTTGCTATTGCCATATACCCTTTTGTCTTCATATTTTACTGTCATTCTGTATCTATGAGGAATGACAGATAAAAAAACAGTTCAAAAGAAACAAAAATGGAAACTCTTTACTCCGTTACATTTAAGTTAGTTATAAGGTGATAAGTGTTTTAGTGGGGATGGGTGTCTATAAATGCTTCAAGATCCTCGGCAGGGCGGCGGTGAGGAGATTCGTCGGCTGGGAATATTGGGTGTGTGTCCCGACGCACTCTCAGCCATCAAGATCCACTGCGGTAGCGTCGCTACCGCTACAGTGGATCTTGATCAAGATTCTCAATAAATGCTTTATAAAAGGAAACATTCCATAGCGCAGTGGTGGCAGCCAGGCCTTGTCAGCATGGTTTCAGTTTACAGTAGAACAAGCTCAAATGCTTTTGATAAGTAATATTCTCTAGGCAACCCAGATGGAAGATGGAAATGCCACAGCAAAACTGACATTTGTGATGGGGTAGATGAACTCAAAAGCCATATTGTGCAAATCTCACAATATGAAGAATAAAGAAAACAAAATGTTCATCAAAAACATTAGAAGTGAGAACAGAAATGGTCAGTGGCTCCAATCTCTAAAATCCAAGTAGCGAAAAAGCATTATGAACAGATTACCTGCACATTAGTCTTAGCAATGTTGGATGTTGAGTGCAGGTGTAATCAAAGCTAGTAGTTGATGGCATTGTGATGCTGCAAAAGGAAACAAAAAGGTGGCTTTTGCTTTTTCACTTTTACAGTATTGTTCTGCTGTAAAAGCTTTGATTCTTTGTTAAACCTATGTCATGAAGGACATACCATCTATCTGTTTGGCCCAATGAGTCATTACACCACCATTAGGAATGGCAGAGTTCATTGTCTTTGTTGATATGATAATCTATCTGTCAGTACTTTTATCTGTCCACAACTATAGCTTAGCAAAGGCTCTAGTAAGCGGATAACTCATCCCGTAAAGATTTTAGTTTGATTGAAAGAATTTATTTCCTCAAATTGATAAATATGAGGTCCATCTAGTCTACTTTAAAGAAATAATTTTCCTCAATGGCAATATACATCTTTTCTTTCCTTTTCTCCTTTTTTTTTTTTTTTTTTTTTTTTTTTGGGAGGGGGTGTTAGTTTCACAGCAATCTAACTGCTGGTCTGTTTTAACACTTTTTAAGAATGAGTTCCAACTGTGCTGCAGTTGGCTACATTCAACAGGAACTAACAACCACAGACAAGATAGAATTGAGAGCTAAATATGGGCCAAGCAAGAAAAGCTTGAAAATAAGCACAGAAGTTCAGATGCTCTTAACTGTCAAAAGAACTAGGAAGTGTTTTTCAAAATTACATTTTATGCTCTATTAAAAGGGGGAAAAAAGCCTCAGAATGAATTGAAGGTAGTGACTGTTGAACTGTCAAAAAATGGATTCCTAATCTCCAATCATAGGAGAATCATCTCAATTCTGGAAAGGTCTCTCAGCTGACAGCGACCTGAGCCGACAAGTAGTTGGGATTAAGGGCATCTTGGCCAGATACTTTGGTCTTGGATAGCTTGAGCACCTGCACTGCTTCTTCCACTTTGGCAGCCAAGGAATCCGGTGATTCCAATAACAGTAGTAGTTCAGTGTTGTCCATCTCCAAAAGCATTCCTGTTATTTTGGCTGCAAGATCATACTATAAAACCAACGAAATGCAGTTAGGGGTTTTACTAGAAGAGCTCATGAGGTCTCAACAAGATGAAGGTTGTAGTAATCTTACCTTGTGTTTCTTTACTAGGGGATATAGGCGCTCACCAAGCATCTGTTTCTGATGCTGTGGGGTAGCAGCAGCAAGCATGCTACTCAACATCTCTGATCCTTGGGATGCAGCTACAACAGAGTTAGAAGCAACTGTAGAAACTCCAGATCCATTGTTAATCTCACGAGGATGCCCATTTGACACATACTTGGTCTGTCCAGCTCGCTGCCCATTCAAGATCATAATCAACAAACTTCACAGATTTTCTTTTTGGAAAAAGGTAAGGAAAATCAAAAAGAATTTTCTAGATAAATATCACGCATTCTTGAGACTCCATTTTCAGATTTTTTTTTTCTTTCCAGCAAAACAGATATACAGATGAATTAGAAAAATGCTCCACCAATTGCACCTTATAAAGCAACCAAGCAGGGTTGGTACAACCAGACAACCAAGCACAAGAATTAGTCAGTTCAGCATTTCCATACAATGCACCATTCCGAAATGGTCTGAGAGGACAGCTCAAATAATGTGATTGTCAAGTGAGAAGGAAACTATTCTCCAAAAAATTTGTAACCTTTTTTTGATGTTTAAATCGCTTTATTAGATGAAATAAAAGAGAATAAAAGGAGACATCAGATCTCCTCACAAGGGGAGAAGCCACACAAAGAATTTCCCCAGAGGAGGAGGGAAGGGCTCTAACAACATTTAATGCAAAACCCAAAGCCCTCCAAAATGGAGAGGAACACAAGGATCACATAAAACAGAATAGACCCAAAAAGACATCACACTAAGCCCAGGGCCAAGGCAAATGCTCAAAGGAACTGAGAGACCATCTCCACGTATAACGACTAGATCCAAATTTATTTCATTAGTGTGAGATAACATCACACTTTCAAACAAAACAAAATCAACAGTACATTTCTCATAAAAGAGGTGTTTTAGGGTCTCCAATGAGTCAAAATCAACTTTTAAGATATTAGAAAACAATTCTATTCACCAAGAAAGAAGTTCAAATTCATATTTGTTATAGTGAAGTGCTTATCTAGATTTATGGAATTTAATGAAGTCAGTAACTATGCAAAGATTAAGCAAGACATACTTGCTGATTACTAGAGTCTTTCAATGAGTTCACAGATGGAGAAGGTTGTTGCAAATGTGGCATAAATTGCATATTTTGTCCACCACCTTGAGGAAGCATATGACCATTCATCCTGCTTCTACTTTGTCTATTGTGCCTCAGATTATTAGGAACCTGGGTGAAGAAATTTCGGAGTATAAGCAAATCATGTATCACTGTTCAATATTATAAGCATAACCTTAACAATTACTTACCTAACCTTAACAATTACTTACCATAGGTAGTGGCATAGGTTGAAAAGCTGGTCTGGTTGGAGGTGCAAATCCATTGGCCCTCCAACCTGGTCTGAAACCCAAAGGCTGATACATAAGGTTCTGCCTCGGAGGAATTTGTGAAACAACACCAGGAGGTGTGTAATAAAGAGGACGATAACCAGCAGGAATGACTGCAGTTGAGGGACCTGCTAATCCTGTAATACGCTGGGCATATTGAAGCTGCAAATGTGCTTGCCTGTCTTCTTTCCTTTGGGCAATAGCCACATACAAAGGCTTTTGGTGAAACATGCATCCTGTGAGACGGCCATGGAAAGGTAACATGAAGCACAATAATTCTGCCAGGGTGGTGATGCATGCAGGATAAAAGGATGGGTAGAGCCATATTCCCTGTCTGTGCTTTACATATGGGGCAAATTCAAAGGGGTTTGGGGTTCATTATCTGATTAGTCTGACGACACTGACCAAAGAGTCACCCAGCCCAAATTCAACCCAACAAAATGAATACCTCATTTGTAAAAAATTCACCCACTTAGGGTGAGTTTAGATCAGTTAACCATGATGGGTTCCTCAAAAGGTAGCCAGCATTGACCCCATCCCCATAGATGTGCGCCAAGTATGCTGTAATGGCAGACAGAGAGAATTACTTGGGCATTTTAAAATAAACTTACCATGAAGAGTATTCACAGCCTTGTTTGCTTCTTCTGGAGTAGAGAAGCATACAAACCCAAACCCCTTACTAATTCCTTTATCATCACGCATTAGCTTACAAGAAGTGATTGTTCCACACTGACTAAATTGTTCTCGCAGTTCATCATCATCGACATCATCAGCAATGTTTTTAACATAGACATTTGAACCCTAAATTGACAAGTGGAAGGAATTAGGTAAGAGAAGAAAGAGAATAAAAGGGAGAAAAGGGTTGTTGTATAGATCATACATCAATGGTAAACAACCTTATATTTCTGGATTTGCTCCTTACGTCTTTCCTCAAACTGACGACGCAATATTTGCTCACGCTCCGCTTTCTTTTGTGCCCTTGCTACATATAAAACTTTCGAGCCTATTCAGCACAAATTAAAGGATAGAAAATTAAGATCGCATAGAACAAAATTTCCCACTATGAAATTTTGCTGGCTATTAAAGGGTATAGAAAGTTACCAAGTTGTGTTCCATTCATTGCCTCTGTTGCCCCTTTAGCATCATCAGGGTTATCAAAGTTCACAAATCCAAAACCCCTTGAATTCCCATTGTTGTCCTTTGAGATGATCAGATTAGTAATTTTTCCAAACTCAGAGAATTTTTCCTGCAGAAGTTCTTCTGTGATATCTGGATCCAGATTCTTAATGAAGAGATTGGTGTATTTAGCATCAGGGCTGGGTAAAACCCGCTCACTCTTTTTGACAAAATTACCAACATATCTGTGCCATACAACAATTATGGTGCAGTAATTTCAGCAGACCAAGCAAAAAAATTATATTAATATCAACAAGTATTATTTAACAGAAGCTCAAAAATAATAGTGTGAGGAATAACATAATAATAATGATAAGCCTATCGATGGTAATAATGATGACATAGGTAATAAAAATACTAACTATGACATACATTATGCCAATAAATTCAAAAGTCACCATTGGAAGAAATGAAAGAAAAAAATTGTACATACATTTGCTTGCCACCAATAAGGGAGCCATTTAGCTTCTCAACAGCAGCATTGGCTGATAATTCAGACTCAAACTGTACAAATCCATATCCGTTGCTCTTTCCATCCAGAGACATCACAACTTTGCAGGATGATATGTTTCCAAACTTAGAGAACATCTCATGTAGTTTTACATTATCAATAGAATCACTTAGATTCTGCCATGAAACCAGAAACCGTAGCCCAAATCAAAAGAATGAGGAATCTCACCAAGATACCTATATGAAGGTATCTTTCATACCAAAAAATAAATAAATAAATAAAATAGAAATACCTTGATAAACAAATTTCCAATCCCACTCTTCCTTGCATCTGGATCACGATGAGACCACATAATTCTAATCGGCTTCCCATTCAGCAGAGTGTGGTTCAGTTTTTCGATAGCAAGGTTTGCTATTTAGCAGGAAGAATAAGAATAGAAGTAAATCAACTAAAATTCAAATGAAACATCTAAAATTCAAATAGAACATTTTGAAAAAGGGAAAAAGAAGAAGAAGGAAAACAAAAACACAAAGCAAGAAATGGTCCCCAACAAAAAAGACTGGAAAATGGATAATATTTCACTTTTGTTTCTCTTCTTTCCCCTCCCATGAATATTAGAAAACATTATTCACAACATGATTTGCACAATACAGTATGCTAATCAAGAGAAAGAAGCCAACCAAATGTAAAGGCAAATCGCCTTTTTCATGCCGGTTTTCTTCTTTCTATATAATTCGGCCAAACATAAATTACAGAGCAATCAGTTCATCCAAACAAACAAGAAAAAAAAAATGTATAGAGATGTAAAATAAAAAATAATTTTAAAAGACAAACGAAAAGAAGAAACTAAGAATCTACCCCGACAATCAATCAGAACGAACAGCATTATATTATAACCGACAAATTCACTTCAAGAATACAGAGAAAAAAAAGAGTGTACACAAGAAAACAACAGAGAAAGGGTGTCAATATAATGGGTACCGTCGTGGGCAGTGATGAAGTTGGCATAACCGTAACCAAGCGATCTTCCAGACATAGAATCTCTGCAAACTCGGACCGATGCAAGATTATCAATGGCAGAGAAGGCATCGAAGAGTTGCCCATCGGTGATATCAGGGTGAAGGTCCCCAACGTAAAGCGAAGCAGGGGCAGGGACTGTCGAAGGAACCGCCATTGACGAAACAAACACAGTAACCCCCGGAAACGGAGGCGCAGACAGACACAAAAGAGGTTTTCTTGGAAAATTCTTCCCTTTTCTGATACGGGTTCTTCAACGAAGACGAATTGAGAAGGTTGTAGAGCAATTAGAGAAAGCAAAAAATGGTTTCTTAATTGGAAAATGTTTCCTTTTTAGGGTTAAGATTTCGTTCAAGAAATTGGATTGAATGATTAAATGAGATGAGAATTGGATATTAAACAGAAACGATGAACTGAAAGAGAATTACGATAGAGAGAGAGAAGAGAGAGAAGAGAGAGAGAGAGGAGTTTATGTGGAGTTGCATGGGCGCGGGAGTTTGGGGTTGGATTTATTTATAATAATGGGGAAAAGGATAGGAGAGAGAAGGGGTAAAACCGTAAAAATGAAACTGAACTCTCAAGGGAGGTAGGTGACTCTCCCTACGGGTTTCAAGTCTGACCGAGTCATTCCACGGCGATATCATATACCCCCAAGTTACCCAATTTCCTTTCGGAAATCAAATTTTAACCATAAAAGCATCCATTCACTACGGACTCTTGTGTTACTCGTGTCTTTTTCTACGTTTTTTTTTCCTTTCTTTTTGTTGCTCCATTTTTTTATTATTCTATTTTTTTTTTTCCTTTCTTTTATTTATTTAAAAAATAAAAACAATAATTGAAGGGAGGAGGATTCTTCATTTAATGGGGGAACAAGACAGTCATTTTGCTTATGAAGAGATTCTCTCGGCTCAGGTTCATAATTATTCTCCAAGCAAAACACTTCACTTTACAAATGATTCTCAGATTTCTTAATCTCCTCCTCCTTATGGATTTATCAGAATTAATACAGATTCAAGTTCCATAGACCATGGGAAAAGGCTGGAGTTTTGTTTGTAGAGATTCTGAAGGGACATTGATTAAAGTTGTTTCTATTTCTTCATCCTTCCTTTCTGCTAAATGTGGTGAAGCACTTGCCATAAGAGGGGCTTTATTTTCTCTTTTGGAGCAAGGGATTGATTCTATTCTATTATTTTAGAATTGAATTGTTCCAAAATTATCTTAGCCATCCACCATAATTTTTGTAGTGATGACTCGGAAATTCAGCCTATCTTGGTGGATTTTTCTATTTTGTATTCCAAATTCTCTAAATGCTCTTTTGTTTGGATTCTAGGGGAGTTAATCAATATGCTCATTCCCTAGCCAAGAAGGCCTCCACCTTTTCGAGAGTGGTGTGTTGGCCAGATTCCTCTCCTTGGCTTCATGATATGATTGTAAACGTGGTTTCAGCTTCTTCTCGTTTCTTTCAATAAATTTCCTTTTTACCAAAAAATTAAAATAAGATAAGATATTATTGTGACAAAGGGTATGATAATGTTTCAAATCTCACACTACATCTATTTTGTTATGTTGATCGATATATCTATTCTGATCATTATTGGATGGAGAGAACATGATTTACTTTAGCCATGTGTCAAATCTTAATACTAACATACATTCGGTCTAATTCAGGCATGTGTATTAATACTTTAGCCATTATTGTGTACACAACACACTCTTATGGAAAGGGTATAAATAAGAAAGATCCATAAAAGAGATGGACATATATGTCTTGTGATTCGTACCTCAATAGCTACTCTTATAATAACTACAAAAAGTCTCTTTCGCCTCTCCCTCTTCTCTCCCTTCCACTTTGTACGAATTTATTAGGGGTATCAATGACCTAGTTTGGGCCGATTTCGGTCTAGGCCAAGTTGGTTTTGGATTTTTTTGGGGCAGTCTAAAACTTGTCCAATAAGAGATTCGGGCTAGGGTGGGCTGCATTATAGATATTAGTTAATGGCCGGTCTTGTGTTGATTTGTTATCGGGCTGCCTTAATGGACTCTTATTGGTCCGCTATCGGTTCAGTTTTGATTCACTATATGTATATGTAATAAACAAGTTGGATTAATGGGCTCTATCGGGCCATTATTGGGCTGGTTCGGTTTCAATTGTTGGTTTTCTATGTATATTTAATAAATGTTTTCTTAATGGACTCTTATCAATCCATTATCAAAGTGGTTCGGTTTCGGTCTTATTGGTCTGGTCTGGTTCGAAATTATTAATTGGTCCGGTCTGATTTTGGTTTTTAATCAGGCTCTAAAAGCACAACACGAATCCTGTCCAATAAGTTTCATTTTCGGTTTGGTCCTGACTGAATCGGGTTGGTTTGGTTTTAATTTTCTGTTTGGGCCCAATTTTGACATCCCTAGAATTTATCATTCTCTCTCATCTTTCCTTTTTATACAAATTTATCATGTTTTGATTCTTATGTTCTAAAGAGATTTGAACTCATGATCTCTTAATTCTAAAATATTGATATGAACCAATTGAATTATTTCCTTGGGAGTCAAAATTAGCAAACTTTAGGAAAATGATTTAGACTATTTACTTACAATGGATGCAAGGGGTTGTCCATACACTTTACCTCATTATGCTAGGAATCCATCCCTACCTACATAATGGAATTGAAGAAGAGTGGGTTGGTTCATGTGACAAGTTCAACCCAAAACAAGTATGAGGAAATTCCCCGTTGATAAAAATTCCAAGAATTATATAAAATCAGTATAAAGTAACAAAAAAAAAAATTTTTTTTTTTTTTTTTTTTTTTGCTAAAGATCCAAAGAATTTAATCATAAAAAATAGTGTAAAAATACAATTATCACCCTTTAAGAAAGGGATACACCTTCGGCATTGCCATCAACAGGGCTCTTTCTAAAGCTCATTTACACTTTGCAAATATGTATCATGGTCTCCCTTATGCATCCCATATAGCATCACGGGCCACGAAATCCGGACATGTTCTCCATTGCTGTGTAGACTTAGACTCAACTGCCTTCTTTTCGAGAGAATCAGCCACCAGATTGGATTTTCTAAAACCATGAGTTATTATCAATTCCACTGCATCAAGCTTTTCCGTGATGGCATGCCATCGCTGCAAGCAAACCCATGGTATTTTTCTAGATAGCAAGCAGTGGACCACTTCTTCAGAGTCCATTTCCAACCAGATATGAGTGCACCCATTGTTAATCCCCTCCTGTGTTCCAATAACCACAGGTAATATCTCAGCATTGAAATTAGTTTGAATACCAAGATACACCAAGGCTGCAAACATTACTTCACCATTTTCCTTCCTTATCACCACGCCTGCACCAGCTTCACCCAGATTTCCTAAGGAGCAGCCATCGGTATTGATTTTACACCACAGCTCCTTAGGACCAGTCCAATACACTTCTCTTGGTATCTTCAAACTCGCAGGCTTGGTGCTTAGTCCAAAGAACACACCAATTGTAAGTCTTTTAAATTAGACATTGTACAATGATTATGAATGGATAGATCTTGACAACCATGCTTAACTAGATTCATCGCCTGCGGGATAGATGGAAACCATCCTTCATAGTAGCTTGCATTACGACTTGACCAAATTACCTGCGACACCACATAAAACATAGAGATCCAAAGTTTCTTGATTGGCATGATCCTTTTTTTCCTCCGCTACCATGAGTGCATCCTTTCTGTGTCAAGAAATCCACCCCAGTGAATACCAAAGCAGCTCACTGCACTTCATAACTCCTTTGCAAAGTTACAATGAAGGAAGAGAAGCTCAAGATTTTCCTGATTGCAATGACAGTAGTAACATCTTGAGGTCACCGGCACAGTCTTCTTCTTAACATTATCATCCGTCGGAAGCCATTTCAAACACCATCTCCAGGTGAAGACCAAGGTTCTAGGATGTAATTCTTTCCTCATATATCATGTGACCATGATGGTTCTTGTCCATCACCTCTTAAGCATCACAATGTCAAGGAGACACTGAATTTCCCACTCTGTGTTTCAGTCCAAACCAACCTATCCATACCAGAACTTGGTAGTGGTACTTGCTTAGCCATGTTCCATATATTTAGCAATTGGGTTGACGCCACCTGTGGTAGTCTCCATGCACCATTATGTATGACTTCCCCTAGGAAAATATTACGAGTTATCAGATGGCTTTCATCTAAATCCAGAACATGTTTTAAGCCACATTCTCCAACCAAATATCTAACCACAATTGAATACTCCATCCATCCCCAATTATCCACTTCGTATGTGCAGCCGTCCATGCCCAGATTTTTTTTTAATGCTGGCCCATACAGCTGACACAGCCACTCTAGTTTTCAGAGCACCCTCATCTGTAATGTATTTGTGTCGCATCAATTTTGCAAAGACCGGCGTAACAAATATAATATGCCACGCCAGCTTAGCAAGAAGGGCTTTGATAATGACTGATAACTTCCCTATTCCTAGCCCCCCCTCCTTCTGTAGTTTACAGACATCATTCCACTTCACTGTAATCCCTTTCTGCTTTAAAGGATCCCCTCACCATATGAAACTTCTTATCCAGGCTTCAGCTTGATTGACCATAGAAACCGGCCAAAGATACACCGAGAAAGAGTGTAACAGCGAGCTACTTTGCACCGATTTAACTAATTCCACTAGACCTACCATCGATAACAGGTTTCCATACCATACCGTAAACTTCTTCTTCAATCTGTCCATTAAAGGTAGAAAGTGATTGTTCCTTACCTTCCCTTTAAAAATATCCACCCCCAGATATCTAGTAGGAAAAGAGCTCTCTGTATAACCTAGTATTGATAAAATTCGGCATTTAATACTTGCACTAGTATTGCTGAAAAACACTTTACTTTTTCCTTCATTTATATGTTGTCCAATGTATCCATGGTATTTTCCTATCAAATTCTTCAAAGCATGTGTACTTCTTGTTTTCGCCTTCATAAATACGAGAATATCATCAGTGAACAATAATTGATATGGAGCTGCTACCCCATTCCGTGCCTTTAGCAGCTCAATCACACCCCCTTGCACCAACCGCTTAATAGAACGATAGAACTTCCTTAGCCAGTACAAATAACAGCGGTGTTAGAAGGTCCCCTTGTCTCGGGCCCATTGTAGCATTGAAATATCCAACAGGACCACCATTAACCATAACAGAAAGTCTAGCCGACTTCAACAACTGCATGACTCTTGCTTCAAAGACAGATGAGAAGCCAAATTAATGGATGGATGGAATAGTGATAGAAATGGAAGGGATGGAATATTTACGGTTCGGCAGAGGAACTAAAGGTGGAAGGGAGGGAGAAACGGAGAAAGGAAAATGTCTTCTTTAAAAAAAATGTCATTATTAGTAAAGATTCGCTTGGTAGCGAGATCATATACCCTATAACCACGTTGTCCGAAAGGATAACCCACAAAAAAACCACAGATAAACAGAGGTGAAAATTTATGACGACAGGGATCGGAATTGTGAGCAAAACAGTGACAACCAAAAATACGTAAATGTGTATATGATGGGGAAGAATGAAATAACATCTCGTAAGGAGATTTACCAGATAGGACAGGAGTGGGCATACGGTTAATTAAGTAGCATCTCATTAAAACACATTCACCCCAAAAAGAGAGAGAAAGATGGGCGTGGAAACGTAAAGCACGTGCCACCACCAAGAGATGACGGTGTTTGCACTCAACGACACCATTTTGCTGAGGAGTATAAACACAAGAATGCTAAGGAGGGATGCCACGAGAAGGAAATAAAATTTGCTTGGAGTTTGAATGGAAGAAGAAAGGAGAAATTCAGCTCCGTTATCAGTCCGAATACAATGGACATGGAACTGAAATTGAGTGGCAACCCTGTTAAAAAATTGGGAGAAGAATTTGTGAGAATCAGATTTAGCCATTAGAAAAACCTACGTGGTTTTACCCCAAAAAAAAAAAAAAAAAAAAAACCACGTGGACCTAGAAAAATCATCTACAACGATAAGAAAGTAAGAGGAACCTGAATGCGATACCGTAAAGTAGCGTCCCTAGATCTCACAATGTATTAGGGGAAATGGGGAAGATATTTTTGTGGTACTGTTGAGGAAGAGGAGACGACGTTGTTTAGCTACTTACAAATGTCACAAAAAAAATCTGAAGGAAATGAAACAAATGGTAAAGATAAAGAAGAAGGTGAAGGGTGGCCCAACCGCATATGCCATATCTCTGGGGAAACTTGAGAATGTATAACAGCAGCAGCAGTCGGAGTTCCAGCAAAGTAGTAAAGGCCATGATGTAGCATCCCAGCCCATTCCAATCACTCTCGTCATTGTCAGGTCTTAGAAGATATAGAAAGATGGAAAAAAAATAACAACACAGTTTAGTGATGAAGCAATTTGACTTACAACTAGTAAATTGAAAGAGAAGGTAGGGACGCATAAGACCCTATCAAGAGAAATGGAAGGAGAAAAAAAACTGAGTACCAGTATGTCTTCAAAACAACCCACTGGATTTTCTTCTTCGTAAGGGGAGGAAGATGAGGCTAAACAGCAATATTGGACTTTCGATTTTGCGTTGTTATTTTCACGAGGTTGTAAATAATCCAATGTTCAGTGAGATGACTTTACTACTGACTGAATCACTTGAATTAGTGGAAGGAAACGAGGCTTCTGGCCTGGCTGGTCCCACTGGAGAGGAGAGTTTTGACTGCGAAAGAGGCAGGGGCGCGTCTGGTGGTATCGTATATAAGATCACGGCTGCATTTAGGAGTGATCTTCGGTAATAACTTTGTGTTCGTTAGACTATGCTAGGTCTGTTCACTTTTTCAAAGTAATGTTTGTTAGGTCTCTGGAGGCTACTTCTAGTGGTGAGATTGAAAAAAGAATGAGCATCGACTCTAATCGGCAGAAGACTGATCAATTCTTTCATAACTGCTTTCTCCTCTAAGGAACGTGAAAGTCGACCCTTTCTATCGTATCATGCCATGTGACGTCTGATCTTGATGAACCTGCTACGAAAGAAGTTCAACCTTTACTTGAGAAAATCTACCGCGAATCCCTGAGCCAACTACAATACCGCTCAAAAGGATTATTTACTCTATCTCTGTTGAAAACCACCGTCCCATCCTTTTCACTTTCAATTCCTCAGTCCCATCCCCTCTTTCAGACTTAGCTATCCATTGAATTTAGATGATCAGGACATCGAGCTTATAGAGTACATTGAATCCAAATCTTTCCATTTTGGTGGTCACAGCAGAATTGAAGCTGAGGAAAGTTCAAGATTGGAACTATATGACAGCCCCTTTGTTAAACGATTTTATTTTATTCAATAGTAGCGCCTCTTGCTCCAGTGCTCCAGAGTGCAACAGGCTAAGGCTCGCACTTCTGTTTTATGATGACGCGAATCTCTCTTTAGCTCATTCCAAGTTGGCGAAATCAATAAGAAAAGCAAATTGAGTTCTCCCTATTCATTCATTAGTTGGATTGAAAACATTAGTTCTTCCACATTCTCAAACTCTTTCAGACCCTTGAATTCAAATGCTTTTGATAATATTTGTATTTGAAGGTGCAGAGCTGCTAGACCGAGTTAATCAACAGGATCTACTGCTACCCCACCAAATGGAATTAGTAGGAATGTTCGTTCAAATGGAATCAAAACTGTGACTCGCTCCAACTACGGTAGTAACCCTCCCAAAGGTAGGAACGCCGTGAACCCTGGAATTGGGAAAGATGCTGCTACCTCTCATCAAATAGAGTAATTTTAATCAAATTCTATAGTGTGCAAGAATTCTAGTTTAATGAGCTTTCTTTGCTCCGTGCGCTTTGCCCCTTCTATACGATTTTGTCTATAAATCCGAGTGTGGTAGTGCCGGGGTGCGCTTCAGATGCTTTCTCATAATGAGGTTAGTCCCATAAGGAAAACAAAGTGGTTATTGATGGCTAGGTGGAATAGAAACCAAGAAGGAGCAACAATAGAACAAAAATGATGAGATGCACCTGAGTCAATTACCCAGGAGGAAGGAGAAGAAAATGAGAAACACGATTTCATACCTGTGAAATGAGCAGAGGACTGAGAATCAGAATTGAGAAATGATAGCAGCTAGTGGTACTAGTCTTGTGTCATTGGCAGCAGTGAAGGAGGCACTGTAATTGACGAAGGCATAATGGGTGATTCAGTAGAAACTATCTTGGCCGTGGAGACATGCGCATTGTTGGGGGAAAATAGTAACAGATTTAAATCAAACCGTCGATGAGGAACCTATGACAGGCCTCATGGAGCGGGACACATGGCATACATCCAAGTTATTAAGTATACGGACGAGGGAGAGTCTTTTATGACAGCATTCGGGGGATGAAATCATGCTCGACCCCCTTCTGAGCAAACGGGTCGTGATTAGACAGACTGATGGAGGTAGCTGGTCATTAAATGGTCTGCCATTAATGCTCATAAATACTGACAACCACCATAAATGCCAAGTAAGCGGGTTTGACTTGCCAGGTCACCATATCATACACCGAATCAGTAAAAAAATAAGATTTATACTCCATAAAAGAGAAAGGACAGTTATTGTTGTCAAAAGAAGTAGAGGACGTGGACAAAAAGGGGGTCCAAGAAGATCGACAGGGGTCATTAATGGCTGACAAGACATTCAAGTGCCACCCTAGGGGCTCGTAATCACCTAACCTACTGTTCTCCAACTGACAGATGATGGAGATGGTGGTAAATGGGGAGAAGCTTGTCCAGATAGCTTCACCTTAAGCCTATAAATAGTGAAAGGTTATTGAAGCTCACATATCTCGAGAGGTATCACTTAGACAAAGTTCTTCTGAGATAATCCTTGTTCAACCCCTTGTCCAATTTCCACTTTGTCAGCACCCAGTTTTTTGCCACTGCGGGGACCCCCGCTCTCATTGGGTACCATACGCAATGAGAGGGGTGTATAATGTAAAAATAATAATAATAATAATAATAATAATAATAATAAAATTATATATATATATATATATATATATATATATATATATATATATATATATATATAATAAAAATATAAAAAAAGGGCAAAATCCGACCAAAAACAAAAACAAAAAAAAAAAGGGGAAGCAAGAAAAAACAGAAATCGAGGGAGAAGATGAGAGAGGCGGTAAGGGAGAGTTGCAAGGAAGAGGGAGGTCGACACCTCACTCCCTCTTTCCCGAAATTGCTCCCTCAAAACTGCCCATCTCTCGGCCTCGAACCCCTCCCCCTCATCAGCCCCCTTCTTTTGTGAGTATAAGGAGCAGCAGAGGCTGCTCCAAAAGAAAAACCAGAGGAAACAAAAAACAAAAAAAAAAAAAAGAGCAGCAAGAGGGAGAGAGAGAGCAGCAAGAGGAAGGAGAAGAAAGAAGAAGGGGAGAAGAAAGAAGAAGAAGGAAGGAGGAAAAAGAAGAAGGGGAGAAGTAGAGGGAGGAAAAACGAAAAAAAAAAAAAAAGAAACAGAGAAGAAGAAGAAGAAGAAGAAGAAAGCAGCGGCAGCAGAGCCGCCGCCGTCAAAGAGAGAGAGGGAGCAGCTCTGCTACTGCTCCAAACGGAAAAAAAAATTTAACGAACTCACCTGGAGACCGTGATCGCCGGCAAGGTTGGGGGGCGTTCCTTCACGGCGGCGGTGGCTGAGCATGGGAAAAAATATTTCTTCTTGAAATTTTAATTGGATTTATCCTCATTTTTAAAATTGAGTTTTCATGTAGTTAAAGTTGTCTACCCTCATTACACTCAAACTGGGATCTGAAAAGTTCTCACTTTCAGATCCCATCCACTCATGCCAGTGAAGGGTATGAAGACTGGAGTCGCCACCTAGATAAGGTCTAGGACCTATAAATGATGTCCTTCAACGGAGGAACACTAATGACTCACGCAAATGGAACGGCTATCTTGTCTCACCAAAGGCGGGTAAGGGCCAAATTACGAGTTGGGAAGGTGTTAGGCACCCAACTCGCCCGGTTAAACTGGTCTCCCTAAATCCTATCATTTCCTACAGTTTGTGAATGCTTGGGGCTGTTTAAATACATTACAAGATAAAAGGGGGAATCCTAAGTTAATTTCTAATTCTTTGCTAACTAAGCATGGCATAAGCTGAAATTAAACAATTATAAACAAGAAAATAATTGCAAAATGAATCAAAGAATTTAAAGAATAGTTTAATCATACTTCAAAGAAAAGAAAAAAATGATATATAACATATGACCGAGGTCTGGGAAAATCCAAGGAAGCCTACGTATCCCTGTGCGGTGGGAATCAGGCCAAACGTAGTTCGGGCGGGTGTGTACGTACCAAGTGTGTGAAAGAGAAGAGGGACGCTTCCAAAATATTGAAACGCATCCCAAGCGATGGATGCTCCCATAATCATGGAACACATCCAATGGTGAGAGATGTCCCCACAACAGTGGGACCCATCTCAGTGTTGAGGTACTCCCTATCACAAGGAAGACCCATCGGCGATGTAATCCCATAATACATGGAACTTACCTCAATTTGAGTGTGTGTGTGAAAATGATGCTCCCAAAATATTGGAACACATCCGAAGGATGAGATGCTCCCATAATAGTGGAACACATCTTGGTGTGCAGCTATTCCCTTCCACAGGGAAATCCCTTCGCTGAGGTAATCCCATAATACATGGAACTTACCTGAATTTGACCGAGCGTGGAGCGACCAAACTCCCCCGCAGCCTACGTATCCCTCGAGACCTCTGTCTCTCCAGAATCAGGTCAAGCGTAGTTCCCATGGATTGACGAGCCATGGACACGCGTGGCAACGCTCAAGAAAGGCCAAATGCCTCAGCTCCCCACACACGGGGGTACACTAAATCTCACTCACATCCCACATTCGGGATGCCCAGGTGGACCGTCCGTCGGACCACCAATCCTATGCATACATCTACCCAATCGCATATTTTTCATTAATATACATTTGATACATCGGTTTCCCACACTCTTGGATCCCATCCTAGGGTTGGGTGGGTTCATTCTAAATGAGCCCACAAGGGGTCGGACTCTTTGGAGTCCCTTAAATGATTACATTGTGGGAAGGATAAACCATAACATGCATCTATCATGGTGTTCAAGTGCAGATACACCTTTGGGGTAGGGATCGCATGTTGACGCAAGTATTTATTCAATTTGGACACACATACATGTTATAGTCTAAACATTATGTGAAATAAATGATTTAAGCTAAAGTAAACACATGTATGACATTCATGACATTAATATCTTGCCACGAAAGGAATAGAGCAAGAGAGAAGTCAAATTATATCTACCAAATGGACCGAATTTGCTTCAAGAGAGATAGACCAACTGAAATACAACTCAAGTGACATTAAACCAAACACTTACCCACTCAAAGCCCACATATGACAAACCATCTTAGACTTAAACCTAAACAACATGGCCTAATCTATGCGGGCTGGGCTCAAAGAACCGAAACTAAGCCCAACCTACTAGACTAACCTATAAACATTGACTACCCCCACTTGGGCCAAAGCACGATAGCCCAACCAAACCAAACAAAATCCTATAAGTCTAGACTAAGACCTGACCTATATTAGCCCAACCCAAACCTAAGAAATTTAGACCCACCTTATCTAAACAAAAATCCAAACTCTAGTCCACAAAAATTTAAATTAAACCCAACCTAAACTACCTAAACCTGGACTAACCAAAACCAACCCTGACCAGCTAACCCAAAACCCAATAAACCGAATCTAAATTAAACCAGACCTGTACCTAAATTAACCCATAATTAAAACCAGCCAAGCCAAACCACATCATGGACCAAATGCAAAGTAGGAAGAACATGGTTATGTGGATTTACCCAATAGGAAAAGGTATTGACAGAAGAGCATATATATAAAAATAAAATAATAATAATAAAATTATATATATATATATATATAAAAAAAATATATATATATATATATATATATATATATATAATAAAAATATAAAAAAGGGAAAAATCCATCTGATCCCCAAAAGAGGGGATCAGAGCCCAAAAAAAAAAAAGGGGGGGCAAATCCGCCCGATCCCCAAAAGAGGGGATCGAGCCCAAAAAGAGAAAAAAAAAGAGGCAAATCCGTCCCGATCCCCAAAAGAGGGGATCATAGCCAAAAAAGAGAAAAAAAAAAAAAAAAGGGGGGGGTGGGGGGGGGTAACAAGAAAAAACAGAAATCGGGGGAGAAGATGAGAGAGGCGGTGAGGGAGAGTTGCAGGGAAGAGGGAGGTCGACACCTCACTCCCTCTTTCCCGAAATTGCTCCCTCAAAACTGCCCATCTCCCGGCCTCGAACCCCTCCCCTCATCAGCCCCCCTTTTCTTTTGTAAGTATAAGGAGCAGCAGAGACTGCTCCGAAAAGAAGACCAAAGGAAACGAAAAAAAAAAAAAAAACAGAGCAGCAAGAGGGAGAGAGAGAGCAGCAAGAGGAAGGAGAAGAAAGAAGAAGGGGAGAAGAAAGAAGAAGAAGGAAAAGAAGAAGAAGAAAGCAGCGGCGGCAGCTCAGCCACCGCCGCCGTGAAGGAACGCCCCCCAACCTTGCCGGCGATCACGGTCTCCAGGTGAGTTCGTTAACATTATTTTTTTTTTTTATATATATGCTCTTCTGTCAATACCTTTTCCTGTTGGGTAAATCCACATAACCATGTTCTTCCTACTTTGCATTTGGTCCATGATGTGGTTTGGCTTGGCTGGTTTTAATTATGGGTTAATTTAGGTACAGGTCTGGTTTGATTTAGATTCAGTTTATTGGGTTTTGGGTTAGCTGGTCAGGGTTGGTTTTGGTTAGTCCAGGTTTAGGTAGTTTAGGTTGGGTTTAATTTAAATTTTTGTGGACTAGAGTTTGGATTTTTGTTTAGATAAGGCGGGTCAAAATTTCTTAGGTTTGGGTTGGGCTAATATAGGTCAGGTCTTAGTCTAGACTTATAGGATTTTGTTTGGTTTGGTTGGGCTATCGTGCTTTGGCCCAAGTGGGGGTAGTCAATGTTTATAGGTTAGTCTAGTAAGTTGGGCTTAGTTTCGGTTCTTTGAGCCCAGCCCGCATTGATTAGGCCATGTTGTTTAGGTTTAAGTCTAAGATGGTTTGTCATATGTGGGCTTTGAGTGGGTAAGTGTTTGGTTTAATGTCACTTGAGTTGTATTTCAGTTTGTCTATCTCTCTTGAAGCAAATTCGGTCCATTTGGTAGATATAATTTGACTTCTCTCTTGCTCTATTCCTTTCGTGGCAAGATATTAATGTCATGAATGTCATATATGTGTTTACTTTAGCTTAAATCATTTATTTCACATAATGTTTAGACTATAACATGTATGTGTGTCCAAATTGAATAAATACTTGCGTCAACATGCGATCCCTACCCCAAAGGTGTATCTGCACTTGAACACCATGATAGATGCATGTTATGGTTTATCCTTCCCACAATGTAATCATTTAAGGGACTCCAAAGAGTCTGACCCCTTGTGGGCTCATTTAAAATGAGCCCACCCAACCCTAGGATTGGATCCAAGAGTGTGGAAAATCGATGTATCAAATGTATATTAATGAAAAATGTGTGATTGGGTAGATGTATGCATAGGAATGGTGGTCCGACGGACGGTCCACCTGGGCATCCCGAATGTGGGATGTGAGTGAGATTTAGTGTACCCCCGTGTGTGGGGAGCTGAGGCATTTGGCCTTTCCCGGCGTTGCACGCGTGTCCATGGCTCGTCAATCCATGGAAACTACGCTTGACCTGATTCCGGAGACAGAGGTCTCGAGGGATACGTAGGCTGCGGGGGGGAGTTTGGTCGCTCCACGCCGGTCAAATTGAGGTAAGTTCCATGTATTATGGGATTACCTCGGCGAAGGGATTTCCCTGTGGAAGGGAATACCTGCACACCGAGATGTGTTCCACTATTGTGGGAGCATCTCATCCTTCGGATGTGTTCCAATATTTTGGGAGCATCATTTTCACACACACTCAAATTGAGGTAAGTTCCATGTATTATGGGATTACATCGCCGAGGGGACTTCCTTGTGATAGGGAGTACCTCAACACTGAGATGGGTCCCACTGTTGTGGGGACATCTCTCACCATTGGATGTGTTCCATGATTATGGGAGCATCCATCGCTTGGGATGCGTTTCAATATTTTGGAAGCGTCCCTCTTCTCTTGCACACACTTGGTACGTACACACCCGCCCGAACTACGTTTGGCCCGATTCCCACCGCACAGGATACGTAGGCTGCCCGGGGATTTTCCCGCACCTCGGTCATATGTTATATATCATTTTTTTTCTTTTCTTTGAAGTATGATTAAACTATTCTTTAAATTCTTTGATTCATTTTGCAATTATTTTCTTGTTTATAATTGTTTAATTTCAGCTTATGCCATGCTTAGTTAGCAAAGAATTAGAAATTAACTTAGGATTCCCCCTTTTACCTTGTAATGTATTTAAACAGCCCCAAGCATTCACAAACTGTAGGAAAGGATAGGATTTAGGGAGACCGGTTTAACCGGGCGAGTTGGGTGCCTAATACCTTCCCAACTCGTAATTTGGCACTTACCCGCCTTTGGTGAGACAAGATAGCCGTTCCATTTGCGCGAGTCATTAGTGTTCCTCCGTTGAGGGACATCATTTATTGGTCTTAGACCTTATCTAGGTGGTGACTCCAGTCTTCATACCCTCCACTGGCATGAGTGGATGGGATCTGAAAGTGAGAACTTTCCAGATCCCAGTTTGAGTGTAATGAGGGTAGACAACTTTAACTACATGAAAACTCAATTTTAAAAATAAGAATAAATCCAATTAAAATTTCGAGAAGAAATATTTTTTCCCATGTCCTTACAGTGGCGACTCCGCTGGGGATTCATGCCAAACTCCAGATTGTAAATCCCTATCCCTTTCTCTTTATGCATAAACTCATATCTTGGGGCTTTAGGTTGTAGTTAAGTGTAGAAGTAGCAAACACCCTTGCTTGTAGCCTTGTTTGATTAGGTGTATTGTATACATTGTTGATTATTTTATGATATAGTGATATCATGGTTCTCGAGATATTGGTTATTATTGTAACGAACCTCGTGGTTAGCTGAAACGGGTCCAGTGTATATTGGATGACCTGCCGGGCGAAGCCACAACCTTGGCCTGTACCTGCGGCTATGCGGGTATATAAAGGGATGTAGGTGTCTTTGACTCATCGTGTATACTGTGATAGGCATTCTTATCCTTGTCAAGGTAGCCTTGTCGTGTCCCATTATCACATTACTGACACTTGTATGCTTGATTCATCCCTGAACACCTGAGTGTTGTCTTTACCCAGTTTTACCTCGCTCAACGCGGGTGGTCACTGATGAAGCCATCACTCATTTTCAAGATTGAATCGAAATTCTTTGATATCCTGTGCGTGTCCTTTCAGACGGTAAATCCCTCCCAAATCCAATGATTCTAATGTGTTCATTTGGTTGGAGTTTCAGCCAGAGATATAGTATGTTTCACAGATATCCTCTTGCTGAAAACCAACCAAAGAATCAATCTGAATCACCGGAATTGGTGAAGATTAACCTAATGGAGTTCTTGCACAGAGCTAACCTTTTGTTTGGTTGAGTCAGCATGATTGTACATGTGTATTTGTTCATGGTCTCAACTCTGTGTGTTCAATGTATTTTATCTTGTTTTAGATTTAATTTTTTTTAGAATCTCCTGAGTGTCTCCTTCATTATCCACCGTCTGGGTAAGAGACCTTGTCTCTTGGAAATTGCCTAGGGCTCCTCTCTTAGAGTCTACCTAGCCATTGATCTTGGCTCTTAAAAATTAAATGGAAATTATGGGAAAGAGCAAGAGTTAGTGTCGAGTACTGTTGAGGATATGATTCCTAGGTTAGAACAGGTTGTTTATGTCCTAGTGAGGCCTATCCATCAAAGCATCCATGTCTGGGCAGCATCAACTGCCCATGCCCTATGAGAATATGTGAGAGAGTTGGCAAGGTACCATCCCCCTAGGCTGTTTCCTCCTAGGCTTGTTTCATCATCTTCAATTCATATTATGATCCATCATGAAGGTGTGAAATATTCTGGTTATTATATGTCTGCTGCAAGCAAAGAGCATAATGTTAGGAATCTTGTATGCTTGTCATTCTTTGTTTTTGTCAAGATAGAGACCCATCTTTGTCGTTCTTTGTCTCTATTAGGTAGAGTTTGTATTCTTGTAATTACTCATCTCTACTAGTTAGTTTTGTGGGTTTTTCATTCCTGCCTCCACTAGTTAGGGTCCTTGTATGTTTATCATTTTGTCTCTACCAGTCAAGGACCGATTGTTGTCATTCTTTGTCTCCACTAGATAGAGCCTAATTCATTTTTGTCACTCGTTGTTTTTATTTATTAGGGTTTGAGCTTTTGGTAATTTTTCTCTCTAGTTAGGGCTTATTTTGTGATTCTTTGTCCTTACTAGGTGGAGTTTGTATTTCCTGTAATTATTTGTCTCCACTAGTCAGGGCTTTGGCAGGTTTGTCATTCTTTGTCTCTACTAGGTAAGGTGTAATTGATTTGTGTGATTCTTTGTCTCTTTAGCTAGAGGCTGTATCTTCTGTGGTTATTTGTGTCTATTAGGTTAGAGCTTGTATTTTGGTGATTCTTTGTCTCTCTAGCTAGAGGCTGTATCTTCTCTGATTATTTGTCTCTACTAGGTTAGAGCTTGTATTTTTGTGATTCTTTGTCTCTCTAGCTAGAGGTTGTATCTTCCGTGGTTATTTTTCTCTACCAGGTTAGAGCTTGTATCTTATGTGATTTCTATGTCTTTCTAGCTGGAGTCTGTATTTCCTGTGGTTATTTGTCTCTACTAGGTTGGAGTTTGTATTTCTGTGACTCTTTGTCTTAGCTAGAGTCTGTATCTTCTGTAGTCGTTTGTCTCTATAAAGATTTTTCATTTTTTGTGATTCTTTGTCTCTAATTGTTAGGGCTTGATGTATCGTTGTCACCCTCTGTCTCTATCAGTTAGAGCCTAGTGTTGTAGATCTAGAATTGATGATTGAGAATAGCAAGAGAGTAGTCTTCTCCATTTTTTTTGTTTGGCGAAAATCTTCAAATCTCATTGGAGTAGATTACCTCCTCTCTTGTAATCTCTAAAAGTGTGTTTGTATCATGAGCAGTTAGTGTCTACCTTTTCTCATAATGTGATGAAATCTAGGCAAGAGATATCCTCTTTTCATTGGTCGAAAATCCTAACTAAGGAAACTTCTTAGAGTGGTCATTGTAGATTCCATCAAAGTCCTATCCTAAGTTCTAGATCATCGGGAAATCATGAGTTACAGCAACATGCTAGGCATCTTTGGTAATTGTGCTTCCTTGATTAACAAGGTTAATTTTAAACTGCTGAGTACAGTCTGGCGGAGTTAATTTCGGACTCCCGAGTACGGTTGTGTCGTCCATCCAAGATTAATCAAAGAACCCCGACTCGAAGACCATCCCAAACTCTCGGGGGTTGCATTTTCCCTCCCGGGGACTATTTGTGATAATAGAGGATTCCTTGTGGCTATTATCTATCTCAATAGTGGGATAACCTAATTGATGAGTTTAATGAATCAGGTTGGGATATAGAAGAGTGATCCCCATTAAGGGTAACCTAAAAGAGGAATTTTAATGAACCCGAGCTGGGGTATTGATCACAGTGACCGGCATCGCGGGTAACCCAATAATGAGCTTTTATGGACCTAAACTGGGGTATAGTTGAGTTTGGTGTGCATCAGGCACATATTGGTAGGTAGGCGTGTTGAGTCCTACTAGTGGTAGCCTAGGTAGAGATTTAGTCCCATGTCGATCATTGTTGGTGCCAATGGTGTTGCACTTAATTGGGGTTTGTTTAGATAAGTTGTTTTGTCTCGGCTTGCTATTGGCTGTATCTGATAGGTCGGCCATGTTTGGGCTTGAGGCTAATATGTCTGTAGGCAATCTAGTCCAATTTGCTCTGTCTAATAAAAAAAAATCCCACTTGGGACTTCAACTATTGAACTTTATAGCTTCCGAAACATTTTTTTCCAGTTTGATATTCTTTCCACTTCCATGCCCTCGGTCAATTCTGACTCCGATGATGATTGGGATGATGAGCCATCACCTGAACTTCTACGCCACCTGGTCTTTTGAGAAAAGAAAGTCTAGCTCGTTTGTGAAAAACTGCAAATGATTGATTCAGAAACACAAAAGTCATCTTGGAGAGATAGTTTGGCAAGTTTCAAAGGTTCAGAAAGCCACCCTTGATAAACTAAAAGAGCTCCATGAGATGTTGTCAAAGGGCGTCGAGCAATCCTGGACTTATTCTGGTGGTTTTGATTGGTTTTACAAATGAGATGAGATGCCTTATGGATTTGGTTTAGGTCAAAGATATCATCATTGAAAAAAAAAATGAAAAGTAAAAAAAAGAGAAAAAAACAGAAAGGAGAACAAGTGTTGTGTTCATGTTCTTATTATCAGACACATGCCTCCTTACATCATGGATCGTAGCGATCACTACAGTGAGCAAAATTAGTTATCCTAAGAAAAAAAAAAGGATATAGTCAAAGAAGATACCGATTGGGGTTAAATGAGCAGCTTTGCTGTATCAGTTTACAAAAGATGAATTTTGACTGAGGTAGCACCATCCTTTTTGGTCTGTAGTGTGGAATTATTGTCGCTTCTTGAGTTGAAGATACAGTCCCCAAAGATCCTCATGGACCAATGGCTTTCAAGAGCAGGGGCCTTATATTTGAGGTACATCATTACAACTTGATCGAGCAAAGAGTAATCATGTATTGCCTCCACATCCATTAAAAAAAATGCTCAAAAAAGAAAAGAGCCAGAAAAAAGGGACAAAAAAGAAAAAAAAAGGCCATACAAAGGTATAGATGTGGGATGGCATTTTTTATTGCATGGACAGTGGGTCAGTTGTCATGCTTCACGCGGTATTTACTTTCTATCAAGGCTCAAAGGTGAGTCGGTTCAATAATTTGTACATCAATATATGATAATTTCCTCTAGAGCATCATGGAAAGTATTGATTGTTTGCAGTGCTTCACGACGTGTGTTAGGCTGAATTTTCAATTTTGGTCGCTACATCCCGCCTTTACAGGGGGTGGTCTCATCGCTTTGTCATCATCAGAGGATGATTTCTCATCGACAAAAGACTCTTCCTCCCGTCCATCAATCTGACGGTCTTCCGTGAGTCTTCATTAGAAGTCGTTCATTCAATCATCAAATAAGTTTATGACGTCGTCTCTTGTGAGCGCGTCATTCTATTTGTGTATAATTTTGTTCAAATAAATGTGACTGAAATTTCTATCGGTCGTTCATTGTTTCAACGGCGTCCAAGAATTCCAAAAAGTCTATTTTTTCTAGCCAATAAGATGGTATCTCCTCAGTGGGATTGACCATTCTACATAAATAATAAAAACTCTCCCCCAATGGTGGACCCATGTGGGCGCTTTCTTATACGTCCCGTTGGACCTTCAAGATCGTATTATCTATGGATTTATAAGTTTTGAGCTCAGTTGTGGTTGTATCTACTTTAGCATTGGCAAATAGCTTGTCGAGACACATATGTACTGTCTAAGCGTCTCTAAGAGGGGAAAGCGTTATTTGGTGCTATGCTTAATTCTGATGTGGGGCGTCTCCTATAGGTTGCTTCTAGCGATGACCCAAAGAGCCGTCTGTTTATCGATGTGTGCCATTGAAATCTTAAACTCTGGGGTAAAATTGTCATTGTCTTGATATCATGAATATGGGAGGCTCATTGTGAGTCTAGACCATTTTGAATATGCCTAAATCTACTGGCGACAGTTCGTCACATTAGGACCCTTTGTTTAAAATTGTAATTGGGTTTAGTTGTAAAGAAAAATGCAAAAATTGGATGGGATACCCATGTTTGCCCGTCATAGGGAAAGGACTGTGTTAGTCATTTGTTCAAGGTGCGATCTGTGTAATTTTGGCAAAGGATGCAAAGCATGTTGAGTCTATCCTCCATAGGACTGAAGAAACTTTCTCTCATCCTAGAGTGAGTCATGTCTGGAGAAAAGTAATTAAATCATTTCTCTTTGTTTTTTGGATTTGGGAGTAGCATTCACTGATGAATACAGTTTTCAAATCATTCGTTACCTGCTTGTGTTTCTAGAAACTTCTTTGGGATCTCCTGTTCTATGTGGCCAAGTTCATCAGATTCATTTTTATCATCCATGGGGGATTGAGCAAGTCATCCTCCTCATCTCATAGGATCCGGATTAGGGTACCCATTTGTTAGAGATTAATCTCTAATTGTTTTGTCACTCTCCTATAGGAGATGAAATCTTTGTGATGATGTCTGATTTGGTTCGCTTCCGCATGCAATCCGGTCATGTGTGCTTTCAATTCTTGGGCATGATCTCTATGTCCTCCTATTTGTTTTCATATGTGCCAAAGAGTGGTCTGTCATGATATACAGACACTGGGGTATGGATGCATTCTTTTGAGAGAGTTAGATTTAATCATGTCATTCCCATCTGAACCAAAGAGTGATCTGTCATGATATACAGACATTAGGGTATGGATGCATTCTTTTGAGAGAGTTAGATTTAATCATGTCATTCCCATCTGAACCAAAGAGTGGTCAGTCGTGATATACAGACACTGGTGTATGGATGCATTCTTTTCGAGGGAGTCAGATTCAATCATGTCATTCCCATCTGAACCAAAACGTGGTCTGTCATGATATACAGACATTGCGGTATGGGTGTATCTTGTTAAGTGGAGTCAAACTCAAATCATGTTGCCTCAAGTATATGTGTTGCCCTGCGTGTTATTGCTGGATTTGCTTAAGCTCTAAGCAGTCAATCTTGGAATCATAGACAATTTTGATTGGGAGAGCATCTCCGTTCAATCGCCCTTCATATGCTTCTTTTATTCCTCCTGTCTGTTAGAGGGAACTTGTTTTCGTTTTGTACCTGTTGTTGTTCGATTGTTTAATCATAATCATTTGTATTTGAAAGATTGATCTAGTATTTCCTCAAGTTTCGTGGTTGAGAAATTCAACTACTGTTTTAAGAGAATCTTGATCTTGTTGCAAGGGTGCCTAGTTTGGGCCAAATTCATGTATTACTCAAATCTTGTGAAGGTGTGAAATTTCTGAGTAGCTTACATCTTTGGATCATGGACTTGATCTATATCTATTTTGCTTACTTGCCAGGCTATTTTGTCAATTTGATCTGCCTCTATGGTTAACTGAAGAATCTGCCAATTTCGGTGTCTCCTGCTCCTGGTTAGGACGAGCGAGCCATGGTGGTTCCATTTAGAGCTTTATCTGTAGCCCTTTCGAACCATGTTTGAAAGCCTTAGGGTCATCCTGGTTGTGTTTTGTTGTGTTGATGTCTCTTCTCCTTGAATGATGCTTACATTTCATGCTCAATGTGTTTAACTCTTGATGATGGCAATCAGTTTGAGGTTTATTTTCATCTGTGAATGTAGGTATTTGATTGCCAATTAATATTTGGATTTGACTTTGTTGTTGAGCTATCTCGTTGTGGTGTTGGTCCTAGTGTACCTTGGGTTTAGTGGGCCTCAGACCTGATTAGTGGTTTTGGACACAACCCTGTTGTTTGTCACCTTTTGACATCTGTCATTGTATTGTTTCGGTTACTGCATTGGTCTTAGTATACCTTGGGTTTAGTGGGCCTCAGACCTGATTAGTGGTTTGGGACACAACCCTCTTGTTTGTCACCTTTTGACATCTGTCATTGTATTGTTTTGGTTGCTGCATTAGTCTTAGTATACCATGGGTTTAGTGGGCCTCAGACCTGATTAGTAGTTTTGGACACAACCCTCTTGTTTGTCACCTTTTGACGTCAGTCATTCCATTGCTTTGGTTGTTGCATTGGTCTTTGTATACCTTGGGTTTAGTGGGCCTCAAACCTGATTAGTGGTTTTGGACACAATCCTCTTGTTTGTCACCTTTCGACATCTGTCGTTGCATTGTTTTGGTTGTTGCCTTGGTTTTCGTTTACTTTAGGTTTAGTGGGCCTCAGACCTGATTAGTGGTTTTGGACATAATCCTCTTGTTTGTCATCTTTTGACATCTGTCGTTGCATTATTTCGATTGTTGCATTGATTTTCGTATATCTTGGGTTTAGTGGGCCTCAGACCTGATTAGTGGTTTTGGACACAACCCTCTTGTTTGTCATCTTTTGACATCTGTCATTGCATTGTTTTGGTTGTTGCATTGATTTTCGTATATTTTGGGTTTAATGGGCCTCTCGCCTGATCGATGGCTTTGGACACAACCCTCTTCTTTGTCAACTTTTGACATCTGTTGTTGCATTGTTTTTGTTGTTGTATTGGTTTTGATACACCTTGGGCTAAGACCTCACCCGGTTCAATGAGTAGTCGCATTTGGGGTTTGGTAGCAATTATTTTGTTGGCCCCCCTCCTTATGCAGCTGTCAAATGTGTTTATTTTGGGACTCGTTCCATGTAGGTGCGAGAGAGTTTGCCTTGTTGGGGTTTGTTCTGCGACATGCAGGAAGACCCGCTTTATTCTAACTAGTCTTGAGGGTTATCAAGCCGATTTGTCTGCTACTCAAGAGAGTCTCGTCTTTTTCGAGTGGTTCCGCGAAATGCGTGAAAGCTTGCCTTCGATTCTGACTTTGGGGCTCGCATGTGCGAGGTGTCAGTTTTGCTTTTGAGATTTGATTCCTTTGTTCGAGAATAATCTCCCCGAGCGGTTCCACGAAATGCGTGAAAGCTCATCTTTGATTCTGACTTTGAGGCTCGCGTGTACGAGGTGTCAGTTTCGCTTTTGAGATTTGATTCTTTTGTTCGGGAATAATCTCCCCGAGCGGATCCGCGAAATGCGTGAAAGCTCGCCTTCGATTCTGACTTTGGGGCTCGCGTGTGTGAGGTGTCAGTTTCCCTTTTGAAATTTGATTCCTTTGTTCGGGAATGATCTCCCCGAGCGGTTCCGTGAAATACGTAAAAGCTCGTCTTCGATTCTGACTTTGGGGCTCGCGTGTGCGAGGTGTCAGTTTCGCTTTTAAGATTTATTATTATTATTATTATTTTTCTATTTTTTTTATATATATGCGCTTCTGTCAATACCTTTTCCTGTTGGGTAAATCCACATAACCATGTTCTTCCTACTTTGCATTTGGTCCATGATGTGGTTTGGCTTGGCTGGTTTTAATTATGGGTTAATTTAGGTACAGGTCTGGTTTGATTTAGATTCGGTTTATTGGGTTTTGGGTTAGCTGGTCAGGGTTGGTTTTGGTTAGTCCAGGTTTAGGTAGTTTAGGTTGGGTTTAATTTAAATTTTTGTGGACTAGAGTTTGGATTTTTGTTTAGATAAGGTGGGTCTAAATTTCTTAGGTTTGGGTTGGGCTAATATAGGTCAGGTCTTAGTCTAGACTTATAGGATTTTGTTTGGTTTGGTTGGGCTATCGTGCTTTGGCCCAAGTGGGGGTAGTCAATGTTTCTAGGTTAGTCTAGTAGGTTGGGCTTAGTTTCGGTTCTTTGAGCCCAGCCCGCATAGATTAGGCCATGTTGTTTAGGTTTAAGTCTAAGATGGTTTGTCATATGTGAGCTTTGAGTGGGTAAGTGTTTGGTTTAATGTCACTTGAGTTGTATTTCAGTTGGTCTATCTCTCTTGAAGCAAATTCGATCCATTTGGTAGATATAATTTGACTTCTCTCTTGCTCTATTCCTTTCGTGGCAAGATATTAATGTCATGAATGTCATACATGTGTTTACTGTAGCTTAAATCATTTATTTCACATAATGTTTAGACTATAACATGTATGTGTGTCCAAATTGAATAAATACTTGCGTCAACATGCGATCCCTACCCCAAAGGTGTATCTGCACTTGAACACCATGATAGATGCATGTTATGGTTTATCCTTCCCACAATGTAATCATTTAAGGGACTCCAAAGAGTCTGACCCCTTGTGGGCTCATTTAAAATGAGCCCACCCAACCCTAGGATTGGATCCAAGAGTGTGGAAAATCGATGTATCAAATGTATATTAATGAAAAATGTGTGATTGGGTAGATGTATGCATAGGAATGGTGGTCCGACGGACGGTCCACCTGGGCATCCCGAATGTGGGATGTGAGTGAGATTTAGTGTACCCCCGTGTGTGGGGAGCTGAGGCATTTGGCCTTTCCTGAGCGTTGCCACGCGTGTCCATGGCTCGTCAATCCATGGAAACTACGCTTGACCTGATTCTGGAGAGACAGAGGTCTCGAGGGATACGTAGGCTGCGGGGGAGTTTGGTCGCTCCACGCTCGGTCAAATTGAGGTAAGTTCCATGTATTATGGGATTACCTCGGCGAAGGGATTTCCCTGTGGAAGGGAATACCTGCACACCGAGATGTGTTCCACTATTGTGGGAGCATCTCATCCTTCGGATGTGTTCCAATATTTTGGGAGCATCATTTTCACACACACACTCAAATTGAGGTAAGTTCCATGTATTATGGGATTACATCGCCGAGGGGACTTCCTTGTGATAGGGAGTACCTCAACACTGAGATGGGTCCCACTGTTGTGGGGACATCTCTCACCATTGGATGTGTTCCATGATTATGGGAGCATCCATCGCTTGGGATGCGTTTCAATATTTTGGAAGCGTCCCTCTTCTCTTGCACACACTTGGTACGTACACACCCGCCCGAACTACGTTTGGCCTGATTCCCACCGCACAGGGATACGTAGGCTGCCTGGGATTTTCCCAGACCTCGGTCATATGTTATATATCATTTTTTTCTTTTCTTTGAAGTATGATTAAACTATTCTTTAAATTCTTTGATTCATTTTGCAATTATTTTCTTGTTTATAATTGTTTAATTTCAGCTTATGCCATGCTTAGTTAGCAAAGAATTAGAAATTAACTTAGGATTCTCCCTTTTACCTTGTAATGTATTTAAACAGCCCCAAGCATTCACAAACTGTAGGAAAGGATAGGATTTAGGGAGACCGGTTTAACCGGGCGAGTTGGGTGCCTAATACCTTCCCAACTCGTAATTTGGCACTTACCCGCCTTTGGTGAGACAAGATAGCCGTTCCATTTGCGCGAGTCATTAGTGTTCCTCTGTTGAGGGACATCATTTATTGGTCTTAGACCTTATCTAGGTGGCGACTCCAGTCTTCATACCCTCCACTGGCATGAGTGGATGGGATCTGAAAGTGAGAACTTTCCAGATCCCAGTTTGAGTGTAATGAGGGTAGACAACTTTAACTACATGAAAACTCAATTTTAAAAATAAGAATAAATCCAATTAAAATTTCAAGAAGAAATATTTTTTCCCATGTCCTCACACACTTTACTAGAGAGGAATAGGTTATTGAAGCTCACATATCTCGGGGAACCCCATCTCTAAGGAGTTCTAGAGTTTCACTAAGAGCTCCATTATGCTTGTCTTTGGAATCTACTAACTTTGGCATCAGAGTGACCCCGGAGTAAATCCTGCCCACTTTACTATTGTGTTCGTGTTTCAGCTACGTGGCTTGATCTGGAGGATTGAACAGAATCCATCAACAACATGCATGACTAGATTTCAGTAGAGTAGATCACTAGATACCTATGAAGAACGAAGCAAGTTTCTCGAGTGTGACTCAATTTGTCACAGTGGAAACAATGTGGTCAACATTAAGGCTAATAACCATTGAAATGATTGTCGGATCTATTAGAGTGAACGATATGTTGTGGGTCCCAACTATTGATACTACATATGATCTTACTTCTATTAGTTATTTCTATTTATTGTAGTGGATTTGTTTCCATTATAGTTGTTTATTTATTTCCTTACTAGTTAGGGTTTATTTCTTAAGTTGTCTAGGTTTAGTTTTCTAATTAGTTTATGATTGTAATTAGAAAAGTTTCCTAAACTATTGTTTCTCCTCTTTGATTATAAATAAAAGAATCGTAGAAGGAGGAGAACACACACATTGATTCTCTCTCACTTTTCTCTATTCTCTATTCTCCATTCTCTCCATCTTCTCCTTCTTTCTTTTCTATTTTGTTACATGGTATCAGAACCAGGTTCCATTTTGAGAGCCGTTTAGAGATCTCCGTTCTGGTGTGCAGCCACCACTGCTGCTACTGCATCTCGTTAGTAGTTTCTGGTTTGTTTTCTACTACACACTAGCTACTATTGCTATCTGCTACTGCCCTACCAGTTCTACTGCTCTACATTACTTTACTGCCACACTATTGTCTGGATCTATCAATCTGATATACTATTGTTCTCTGATCTATTGTTGGCATTGATTTGATTTGCTATAAGTGTTGAGTAGATTGATTTTGTCACACTCCAATTATGGACTAACCAAAATAGTGTGATGAACCATTGATTTACCATCAATAAACTAACGGTTCAACCAGGATCTCGTTTAGGTAATACCCACCATATCAACCACATACACATTCCACATTAATAACCAGAGATAACAAATAAATAAGCGAAAGTCTTTATAATTAATGAACTGAGTATCTAATAGCGATAAATAAATATTTAATCCAGTTATCTCCAAATAGCTTAAGACATAAAATAAAATAATCAATTACATGTCCGTTAACCAAAATATAACTAAACTAATCAAAGACGCATTGAGTGCACTCGCATAAAGGATCATCCGCATCTTCAACAGCTTCTACGTCTATAGCCGCCATGTGTCCATATGTCGGTGCATTCACGTACTCTTCTACAGTAGGACCTGCATCATTAATTAAAAATATTCGATGTTAAAAGGGTGAGCATACATCACTACTCAGTGAGCAAACGAAACAATGCAACAAACATATGTATGCATTCAATTCATATCTTTGGTCTGATTTTTAAGTTTGCAATATACTATAGAAAGGATTGACGGCCACCGCACCTTTATACACGAGTATGTGAATCCGCCCAATGGAACAAACACCATTGCCGTCCCACATGCACCCATCATGGAATAAAGATAGAGCTAAAGTGTCCGGATCAAATACCGCCAACACTTCCCCTGATGCCCTACCCATACCAACACATAAGCCTCTATTGGTGAGGGCTTGCAAATTGGGCTCGCAACTAACCAATCCTAAATGTCATCCAGTGTATCCAAGGCCTTATCCCAGCATCCCTCAATATGTCCATAGAGATAGAGCTAAGGCCCCCCAGAGTTAAAGACCACATGGTCCGAGACCACCTCCCCTGATGCTCTACGACGTAATAGTTCTGCTAAGGTAATGGCGATACGACGATGTCAATGGCCAAAACTTGAATAAAGATAGAGCTAGAGTCTGATGGCCAGGTCAAAGACCACAATGCCACGTCCTCCCCCTGATGCTACACTCGCATCTAGCACACTAACCACACACACACAGTCACATGCTATTCCTAGCATCACCAATCAACATGGTAGCAAATAAACAAAAGTAAATATGCATGAACAGTAATAACAGTAATATTGGATGACCTGTCAGATGCACATTACAAGCATACAAGCATAGAATTAATCATGGCATTGGAATCAATAAAATAACAGTTTATTATTATCTAATTAGTTTAGGTCTTGTTTCCTCACCTATTAGCAAAATTTGATCTCCTTCCAAGCCTTGTAATTCTCTTTGAATCAATTTAATGACCTAAAAATTATATAAATTTAAGTTAAGATTCAAGTGTAATGTGTTACCAGTAGTTGAAAATCAAAATGGATCACTGATAGGTGTCTAATAGGTCCTATGGTCGCATGCTGTGTCGACCTTACCATGTACGATCGATACCCTACGGTCGCACTATACGCGACCATACCCTGCGACCATACGTTTTCTGAATTCTTCCCGAATAGCTATGGTTGACACTATGGTCATCCTATGGTCGATCTATGGTCGACCGTAGCTGCGACCATACAATTACTGATCAAAACCTACTTTTAATCCGAATTCTTCCTCTTTGCTCCTCAGTAGGGTCCTTCCTAATGATCATTCTAAGGTCCATTCTTTTAGTTTAATCAACTAATTACTCTAATCCATTCCTCTATGGTCTCTTCTTGAGGTTTGCTTAGAGAACCCCATAATTGAATCTTTACATTGGGTTTGGTATTACAATTTACACTAGAGACTTCTAATCTTGATGTTCTAAGGCTACAAAGATAAGGTTCATACCTTACTTGTTGCAGGGAATCAGTAGAACTCTTCTCTCAGCCTTCTCCTTAGTTTTATCTCCTTCTCCTTCTCTTCCTTTTCTTCCTCGAGGTTTGCTAATGTTCCAAAAAATTAAAAAAGGGTTGAGGGACGTCCTTTATATAGGGATAAACTTTCCATGTAGAGTTCTCCAATATTAGGAAAGATATCCCCCCCCCCCTTAATTTGGAAAGTTTCCAACTCGGAGTCTGGTTTTGGAGTCGTACGGTCGGATGGTACAGTCGCATAATCCATCTATCATACGCTCAAAAACATCGACCGTACAGTCACTTATTTGTATAGTCTTTATTTCTTACCGTATGGTCGACCATACCTACCCAGGTAATCGACCATACACTTGATTCTAAGTGTTTTTGGAGTCGATTCTCATACCTGGTCTTGTGGTCCATCTTCACACGGTCGGTCCACTTAATCTAGCAATGATGGAAAAACCTAGCACGACACTGTTAGACCAGGTTAGTGAAGTGTGGGTCTTACAACTCCCCCCCCCCTTACATAAATTTTGTCCTCGAAATTTGCACATACCTTCCAAGTCGAATAGATGAGGATATTGCTTTCATATAGCGTTCTCTTCTTCCCATGTGATTTCTTCTACCTCTTGGCTTCTCCAAGTAACCTTAACATAATAGATGTCGTGGTTGCGAAGATGTTACCTTCCGACTAGTGATTTCAAAAGGTACAACTTCGAACGTCAAATCTTCAATCAAATCTGGTGGATCCGTTGTTAACACATGTGTCGGGTCTCTGACGTACTTCTTCAGTTGTGAAACATGGAATACATCATGTATACTAGACAGCGATGGTGATAGTGCTAACTGATATTCTATCTTTTTACGCCTTGCCAGAATCTCATAAGGTCTAATATATCTAGGACATAGCTTTCCCTTCTGTCCAAATCATTTTAGACCACGCATAGAATATATCTTCAAAAATACCTTATCACCTGCAGTGAATTCAAGATCTCGGCGTCGATTATCTGCATATTGCTTCTGACGGTTCTGAGCTGTTCGGACCCTTTGCTTGATGATGTCGACTACTCGACAAGTCTCCTCGATAAATTTTGGTCCCACCATTCTCCGTTCTCTAACTTCATTCCAAAATAAAGGAATTTGACATTTCCTCCCATGCAGTGCTTCATAGGGTGACATCTGTATAGTAGCCTGATAGCTATTGTTATATGCAAACTCGATTAATGTTAATTTCTCATCCCATGATCCTTTAAAATCAATCACACAAGCTCGGAGCATATCTTCTAAAATCTGAATAGTACACTTCGACTGTCCATCGGTCTGCGGGTGGAATGCGGTACTAAACTTCAACATTGTACCCATAGTTTTCTGTAATCCTTTCCAAAACTTGGAGTTAAAGCATGGGTCTCTGTCAGACACAATGCTTTCAAGTACACCATCTAATTTGACAATATTATCCACATATAGCTTAGCTAACCTCTCTAGGGTATACTGAGGTCGTATAGCTATGAAACGGGTTGTCTTAGTCAAACGATCTACAATTACCTAGACTGCGTCGATTACTTTGGGAGTCAATGGTAGTCCCGTGATGAAGTCCATAGTAATGCAGTCTCATTTCCATGTTGGTTCTGATAGTGGCTGTAACAATCTTGTAGGCCTTTGCCTTTCAGCCTTTACTCGCTGACAATTCAGGCATTGAGACACATATTTAGCTACATCTGTTTTCATTCCCCTCCACCAATAAAAATTTTTTAGATCATGATACATTTTTGTGCTTCCAAGATGTACCGAATAAGCAGTAGTGTGGGCTTCCTTCATTAATCTATTTCTGATATTTATATTTTCAATCTCAGGTACACACACTCTCCCTTTATCTCTTAGTACCTTTTCAAGGTCCAAAGTGAAGTCAGGAATAGTCCTACCTTTTTCAAGGTCTTCTTGTTCTGTTCTCAGATAGGGGTCTAATTGAATAGCTGCCCTTACTTCATCTATTAGATCGGGTACAATCTTCAATATCATAAACAGGTTTAAAAATTTATGAATAAACCATAGATCGGTTGATTCACTCGGTTTATCAATCACGAACTGTTCATTGCCGCAATTGAATACTCTTCCTATGTCACACATTGCAGAGTTTGTGCTAGCTTCTTCCTAAGAATTTTTCATAGCTTTTCTGCTTAGTGCATCAATAACCACATTAGTTTTTCCTGGGTGATACTGGATATCGCAATTGTCATCCTTTAGTAACTCCAGCCATCTTCTCTATCTCATTTCAACCCCTACTGATTGAAAAGATGAGTGAGACTCTTATGATATGATTTAATCTGGAATTTCTCTCCATACAAATAATGTCTTCATATCTTGACAGCATGTACCACTGCTGCTAATTCCAAGCCATGGGTTGGGTAATTTTTCTCTTCTATCTTTAATTGTTTGGAAGCATACGCAATTACTTACTCTCCTTGCATAAGCACACATCCCAAACCTAACCCAGACGCATCGGTGTACAAGATAAATGGTTCTCCTAGTATCGGTATGGTCAAGATGGGAGCTGATATCAGTCCTGCCTTCAGTGTTTGGAAACACTCCTCACATTTGTCAGTCCAAACAAACTTTTCTCCTTTCTTGGTCAGACTGGTGAGAGGTATGGCGATCTTGGAGTAATCTTCCATAAATCATCGATAATACCCAGCTAAACCTAAGAAACTTCTAATTTCTATGACATTCTTAGGTGCTTTCCATTTCATCATAGCTTCAATCTTGCTAGGATCCACTTTAATTCCTTCAGTAGATACAACATGGCCTAAGAAAGCAACTTCACTTAGCCAGAACTCACACTTAGTAAATTTAGCATAAAGCTTTTTTGTTCTTAGTCGCTGCAGAGCGGTTCTAAGATTTGTGATATGAGCTTCTTTGTCCTTGGAGTAGACTAGGATGTCATCAATAAATGCGATGATAGATGTATCCAGCATATCATGGAATACCCGATTCATAAGTTCCATGAAAGTTGCGGGTGCGTTAGTTAACCCAAAAGACAACTAGAAATTCGTAGTGTCAATATCTGGTTCTGAATGCTGTCTTTGGAATATCACCTTCCTTGATCTTCAACTGATGGTATCTCGACCGGAGATCAATTTTGGAGAATACTTTGGCACCTTGCAATTGATCGAATAAGTCATCAATCCTAGGCAACGGATATGTGTTCTTGATCATGAGTTTGTTTAATTCCCAATAATCTATACAGAGTCGAATGCTACTGTCCTTCTTCTTCACAAATAGCACTGGCACTCCCCATGGTGATATACTGGGTCGAATATAACTCTTGTCCAGCAGCTCTTGTAACTGTACCTTCAGTTCCTTAAGTTTAGTAAGAGCCATTCGGTATGGTGCCTTAGATACTGGTGCGGCTCCGGGTAATAGGTCTATAATGAACTTTGTCGCTCGATTAGGTGGCAATCCTGGTAAATCTTCAGGGAACATGTCTGAAAAATCTCATACAACCTCTATATCTTCCAATCGTGGTGCTTCTTTGGTAAGATCCACAACAGACACCAGGTACCCAACTCCACCCTTTTCAAGGCATCTTCTAGCCTTTAATGCAGAGAGGATGAGTCTCCATTTACGAGAAAGTTTGGTTCCCGTAAAACTAAACTCTGCCCTTCCTTGTCTTTAAATGATATATTCTTCTCAGCACAAACTAAACTCACAGAATGCTGGGATAACCAGTCCATCCCTAGGATGACGTCAAAGTCTGCCATCTCGAGTTGCACCAGATTGGCATCCAAACTTCATCCATTTATAAGAACTGGGCATGGTCCATAACCTTGGTCTAATTCTGCTTCTAATCCCATAGGTGATCGTACGAGTAGCTTGTAGTCTAAGGGTCTGAGGGGTACATCTAGCTTCTTCCCAAATGGCACAGATATAAAAGAATGAGTGGCCCCAGAGTCAAAGAGTACTCTGGCGGATATGCCATGAATAAGTACGATACCTATGATTTGATTTAATTTAGTCTACATGATCACACAAGATATTTCAAACAAAAGGTTAAATCATACATGTAGCCACATCAGGCGATGCGGCAGCATCCTCAGAAGTAACAGCATAAACCTTTTCTTACTGTAGCTGCTTCCTTGGCTAAGGGCAATCTCTTAAATAATGCCCTATTTTATCGCAATTAAAGCATTTGACTCCAGCATTAGCCTGCTTCAGTAGCGAATGAGCTATTGGAGTAGTCTTAGATGCAGCATTGAAGCCTTGAGTGCTGAATGATTTAAATGTCTTTAGAGTTCCCTCCATTGAATTGATACCCCTATTTTGAGCAAAGTAGCTCTCTCTCTGGCTCGATTCCAATACTCAAGCAATCTGTACTGCTTCATTATATTTTTTTTTTCTAGTCCCAATACATGCTCACGAATGGTTCCCTTAAGTCCCATGATGAACCTTCGGATTTTGGTAACTTCCTCCTGCATGCTAGAGGGAGCGAAGAAAAATAACTCTTCATAACGTTGTTGATAAGCGTCTACAGACATTTGTCATTGATATAGACTCAAAAATTCTTTCTCCATCTGATCTCTGAAACTCCTGGGAGAATACTTCTCGAATAAGGCTTCTTAGAAGATAGCCCAGGTTAATTAGGTGTGCTTTGTCAACAGATAACTCCGAGTGGATTTCCACCAGTGATGTGCATCACCTTTCAGCATAAATGTGGCACATAATACTTTCTCTTCTTCGCTGATAGTCATCATCATAAAGTTTCTCTCCATCTCGTCGATCCAATGGGCTGGCCACAGAGGATCCGACGGCTTACCAGTGAATTCCCTTGGTTTCATCTTCAGAAAACGCTCGATCAGTCTGGAGTGATCAAGCTGATTTTGTGCATATACTCCATACATGGGCGGTTGGTACTGATAATTACCTTGGTTGTACCCATGTTGCGGTGCCTCCGGGTTCTGCACTTGAGTTTGCACAACTGGTGTTTGCAGTGCTTGGGGTACCATATTGTTCATAGCAGACGCTTGGGGCACCGTATTACTACCCCCAGGTATGGTACTAGCTTGCCCTGCAGGCATCGGTGTGATGGTAGCAGCTGGGGAAAGCAATTCCCATAGCAGCCTACATGTTCGCTTGCATTTGCTGTATCTATTGCACTTGTTGTGCTAAATTCATCATTGCAGTAGCCAAATCTGTAGGTGGTGCTGGTAAATTTGTTGGGTTGGCCTGAGTGTGAACTTTCTAAGCGCAACATTTTGATTACCAACATTTCCTTCTTGTCCATCTTGATCTTCATTGTCATTAACCTCTGTAGGTGGTGGAGGTGGGTTTGCACTCTGTCTCCTTCTGGTTAATCTACACCCAGCCATTTAAATTCCTGGGTAAAGTAATATTAAAGAGGCTACACATGTGAGACAGGATAGAATGGTAATATTTTGTTAGTCCCACAGTGAAAGGAGAGAGAAGAAACAATTTATGAAGCAATAACTCTAACAGAATCAAAAACAGATAACAATAAATCGTACGGTCGGTATTGCGCGACCATAGGTTTCGACCATACGAACCCTGGCAGCTTCCTAAGACCCTACAGTCGATCATACGGTCGAATGGTACGGTCGATGTTTTGGTCAAATTGTGCGACCATACGATCCAAAAATCAGGTTTTAAACCTGTTTTCGAGATTTCCCTCTCATTTTCATTTCTCCTTCCTACGGTCTCAACTCAGCTCGCCACCACTGGGTTGCTACAGTGTCAACCGTACGACTTGGTGATTTCTCCATCGATCAACAATCTTCACTCCATCCCACCAGGTATGTTCTCTTCTTTTCCTTCCTTTTCAAGTTTTCCTACTTAGGTTTTCGCCATATATAGGGCTTTCTTCAAATTAACATTTATTTGATCGTAAAAATTTGATTTTTATTGGGGCTATTGCTATTGGCTACCCAACGGATAAAAGTCCTTAAGAAAATTTGAGTTTCATCGGTCGATTTGTTTAAATTTCAAAAATCCCAACTTTTGACCTAAATTTTAGGGTTTTTACCAAATGTCAAAATTTCTTCAGTTTTACATTAATTGGTGGTTATTTCCTATTGATTATTCATTGTAGGTTGGGTTATGCCTCATGTAAGTCCTCCTGCCCAAATGTTTGGGTGGAAGTTAAACTTTTTCCCATTTTACAACATTATGCTACCTAAATTTCAAATTTCTTTAACTTGTTTTTCTTATTCTCTTTTCTTACAGTTATCATGGTTCGCACAATGTTCCTCGAGTTCATGACCAGCGTCGCTTCCGGTCCATCGAAGCGGGTGTGTTAACCTAGCCCATTTAGCCATATTTGATGTGGAGAGGGCATTTGATGATATGGGTTGGCTACCCATAATCTTGTACAAGGCTTGCACCTTTCCAGACCTAGTAAAGCAGTTCTATTGCCACTTACAGGTCGAGGATGATCTAGAGGATATGGACAGGGGTAGAGAACTTCATATCACCAGTTGGGTGAAAGCGGTTCCTATCTCTTTCAGCTGTCAGGAGTTGGCTAATCTTCTGGGCATTCCAATGATGGGTAGAGAACTTCCCGCTGGGGGGGCCTATCTCTTTCAACGTCGAGTTGGCTGATCTCCGGGCTTCCCTCTTTCAACTTACATGTCGAGGATGATCTAGAGGATATGGACAGGGGTAGAGAACTTCAGATCACCAGTTGGGTGAAAGGGGTTCCTATTACTTTCGAGGATCTAGAGGATATGGACAGGGGTAGAGAACTTTAGATCACCAGTTGGGTGAAAGGGGTTCCTATCTCTTTCAACTGTCAGGAGTTGGCTAATCTTCTGGGCATTCCAATGATGGGCCGTTGGTTTACTGCGCACCAAAGGAGCCTCAGTTCCTATCCACTTTTATGCACGTAGAGATATGCAATCAGATTCTTTGCGATGACCATTGGGAGATGAAGGCCGTCAACCTGCGTCCTGAACCATGGGTATATTGTAAGATCATTCAGCATGATCTGATCCCTCAGGGTGGTCACTACGACATGGTCTCCCAGTTGACTCAGTACCTAGTGTACTATATATGCACCAGGCAGCCTGTCTGTCTGCCATACATTATTATTCGGACTATGCACAGGGCAACTTTGTCTGATTCGAGAGGTAACCTGCCCTATGGACGGTTGATCTCCACTCTGCTTACTTATCTCCAAGTGAATTTGAAGGATGAGAGGATCTATGAACACACCTTCTCTGCTGATCTAGATTGGGATGCCATCTGTAGGATAAGGATGAGAGAGGTTCAGGTCAGCGATGATGAAAGGAATGCCATGAGAGGTCCTCTTACTCGGGTAGCAACAGCAGATGCAGAGGCGACAGCGGCGACGGCAACAAAGGCAGACGAGAGTGATGATGAGGAGGATGATGATTGGATGTACATGGATGTAGATGCCATACCTCCTCCATCGCCACAACATTCTACTGGAGCCGGCCCTTTTTGGACTTCTCACTCGGCTGGTCCTTCGCGCTCACCATCAGATGACATGATGGCATTACTGCATGAGATTCGGATGCCCAGTGTCCTATGGATCAGAGGGTAGGAGAGATCCTAGATGCTAAGCACTCCACAGACTAGCGGGTAGCAGATCTGATAGTTAGTCTCCGAACGACCTAGACTCAGGTAACCTGGCTCGCAAAAGTGTATGCTGAAGACTATGATCAAGACTGTGAGGCACCTCCTCCTCCAGTGCCCCCAGCTCCATGATTGTTTCTTTTACTTTTTCTTATTTATATTGCAGAGTAACTGTCCAGGTTGTAGACGTACTCCGATTTAGATATATTTTTTCTCATTGTGGCAAGTTTTGCCATATATATATATATATATATATATATATATATATATATATATATATATATATCTAAAATATATATTATTTTTATATATTATATATATATTTGCTTCTTCTTTATTATGTGCATTATCCCTTTCCTTAGTTTTTATGTCTCAAACAACACAGGTGCTTATGTTGTATTTGTATTACAGTTTTTAATTTATCCTAACTAAATTCATGACTCATGTGGAAGTAGTTAGGTCAATGGGTAGAACCTGAGATAGCTCTGATACCAAGTTGTCACAACCCAATTCTGGATTAACTAGAATAGTGTGATGAACCATCAATAAACCAACGGTTCAACCAGGATCTCGTTTAGGTAGTACCCACCATATCAATTACACACACATTCCACATTAATAATCAGAGATAACAAATAAATAAGTGAAAGTCTTTATAATTAATGAACTGAGTATCTAACAGTGATAAATAAATATTTAATCCAGTTATCTCCAAATAACTTAAGACATAAAATAAAATAATCAATTACATTTTCGTTAACCAAAATATAACTACACTAATCAAAGACGCATTGATTGCACTCGCATGAAGCATCATGCGCATCTTTACAGCTTCTACGTCCATAGCCGCCATGTGTCCATATGTCGGCGCATTCACGTACTCTTTTACAGTAGGACCTGCATCATCAACTAAAAATATTCGACATCGAAAGGGTGAACACAGATCACGGCTCAGTGAGCAAACAAAACAATGCAACAAACATATGCATGCATTTAATTCATATCTTTGGTCTGAATTTTAAGTTTGCAATATCCTATAAAAAGGATTGGCGGCCACCGCACCTCTATATATGAGTGTGTGAATTCGCCCAATGGATCAAACACCATTGTCGTCCCACATGCACCCACCATGAAATAGAGATAGAGCTAAAGTGTTCGGATCAAACACCGCCAACACTTTTCCTAATGCCCTACCCATACCAACACGTAAGACCCTATTGGTGAGAGCTTGCAAACTGGGCTCGCAACTAACCAATCTTAAATGTCATCCAGTGTATCCAAGGTCTTACCCCAGCATCCCTCAATATGTCCATAGAGATAGAGCTAAGGCTCCTCGGTAGAGTCAAAGACCACACGGTCCGAGACCACCTCCTCTGATGCTCTACGACGTAATAGTTCTACTAAGATAATGGCGATACGACGATGTCAATGAACAAGACTTGAATAGAGATAAAGCTAGAGTCTGGTGGCCAAGTCAAAGACCACAATGCCACATCCTCCCCCTGATGCTCCACTCGCATCTAACACACTAACCACATACACACAGTCACATGCCTATTCCTAGCATTACCAATCAACATGGTAGCAAATAAACAAAAATAAATATGCATGAGCAGTAATAACAGTAATATTGGATGATATGTCAAATGCACATTACAAGCATACAAGCATAGAATCAATCATGGTATTGGATTCAATAAAATAACAGTTTATTATTATCTAACTAGTTTAGGTCTTGTTCCCTTACCTGTTAGCAAAACTTGATCTCCTTCCACGCCTTGTAATTCTCCTTAAATCAATTTAATGACCTAAAAGTTGTATAAATTTAAGTTAGGATTCATGTGTAATGTGTTACAGTAGTCGAAAATCAAAACAGATCACTGATAGGTGTTTGATAGGTCCTATGGTTGCATCTATGTCGACCTTACCACGTACAATCGATACCCTACAATCGCACTATACGCGACCATACCCTGCGATCATACGTTTCCTGAATTCTTCCTGAATAGCTATGGTCGACACTATGGTCATCCTATGGTCGATCTATGGTCGACCGTAGCTGTGACCATACGATTATTGATCAGAACCTACTTTTAATCCGAACTCTTCCTCTTGGCTCCTCAGTAGAGTCCTTCCTAATGATCATTCTAAGGTCCATTCTCTTAGTTTAATCAACTGATTACTCTAATCCATTCTCTATGGTTTTCTCTTGAAGTTTGCTCAGAGAATCTCATAATTAAATCTTTACATTGGGTTTGGTATTACAATTTACACTAGAGACTTCTAATCTTGATGTTCTAAGGCTACAGAGATAAGGTTCATACCTTACTTGTTGCAGGGAAACAGTAAAACTCTTCTCTCAACCTTCTCCTTAGTTTTTTCTCTTTCTCCTTCTCTTCCTTCTCTTCCTCTAGGGTTTGCTAATGTTCCAAAAGAATGAAAAAGGATTGAGGGACGTCCTTTATATAGAAAGAAACCTTCCATGTAAAGTTCTCCAATATTAGGAAAGAGATCCCCCCCCCCTTAATTTGGAAAGTTTCCAACTCGGAATCTGGTTTTTGGGGTCATATGGTCGGATGGCACGATCACATAATCCATCGACCATACGCTCAAAAACATCTACTGTACTTACTATTTGTATGGTCTTTATTTCTTACCGTATGGTCGACCATACCTACCCAGGTAGTCGACCATATACTTGATTCTAAGTGTTTTTGGAGTCGATTCTCATACCTGGTCTTGTGGTCCATCTTTACACGGTCGGTCCACTTGATCCAACAATGATGGGAAGACCTGACACGACACGGTTAGACCGGATTAGTGGAGTGCGGGTCTTACAGCTGTAATCTACTATCTGGATCTATCAATCTGATTTACTGCTATTGGTATCACTTTTTTTTTCTGCTGCTGATATTATGTTCCTACGTAACTACTGCTGCTATTGATCTATTACCGCAAGGCTTTCTATATGCTCTACTACTAATGCTAGGTTGAATATGCTTTGGCTTCTAATAATCTATTTATCGATATCTACCTACCATCAATTTCTTCAAATATGGTTCATCTGGTTTTGCCCTGTTTCTGTGATCGTTCCTTATTCCTCCTCTGTTCTGGGCAGTGAATCCAACACAAGGAAGTCATCCAATGAAACAAATAAATATTATGGTGGAAACAAATCCACTACAATAAATAAAAATAACTAAAACAATTATAGACATCAGGTTATTCCAAATTCCCTTTAATTACAATTCTACCACTGCTTTCAGTATTGGTTTTATATTATTTTGGTGGGACCAATAGCGGATCCAATAGGTTTTCTCAACCCGGGTCCTGCATCAATTGTTGACTCTATTTTCCTCCCATGTTAACTACCTGAGTCCCATGGTTGAACCCTTGGAGTATTCCAGAAATTATCATATTGCATTTGGATCATTGTTCCCTTTCTAAGGGTTTGTTTGTCTTTCCAAGATGTCCCAAACAAAACTGAATACTTCATAATTTTGGATCCAACCGTCGGATCGACTTCAAATTTAGATATTAATTGCAACTGCTCTTGTATATGGGATTTCTTGTGTTGTGCATCCTTCGAGATGCTACTTACTACTACAATAAATGATGATGATGGATTATTTTTACTTGCATCCTCTGATTATTTGTTCATGTGGGATGCTCTACGTGAGGGGGAGATTAAAGATTACTTATCTGCTCAAGTCATCAGTTCAAGATTATTATTATTTGTTGATTCGTGTCTACTCATGGAAGAGACATTTTTCTCTACTTTACTCATGTTGGAGCCTACTGCTACCTTGTTCGTGTTGGGAACCTACCTACTACTACCATGCTCGTGTCGAGAGGCTACTACTGTTGCTTACTACAATTGCATGTGATGTAACCTCTACTATTGTTGCCTACTACAGATGCACTTGATGCAACCTCTATTACCTGTAACCTACTACTTTAGTTTGTGTTCGAGCTACCATTGTTGCTGCTCCTGCTACAACTACTACTGCTACTACAACTATTGCTTAGTGTCTGCTCTATTGCTGATGCTACTTCTACTTAATTCACAGTGACCTCAAACTGTACTATTGTTGCTGTTTGGTTCACAGTAACCTATACTGTGTTGCGTTACTACTATTACTGTTGTTCTTGCTTCTGTTGATAAATTGTTTCAAACTGAAGCTCTTACATTCCCTCGTGCTCCAACTCGAGGGGAGTATTAGAGTGAACGATATGCTGTGGGTCCCAACTATCAATACTACATATGGTCTTGCTTCTATTAGTTATTTCCATTTATTGTAGTGGATTTATTTCCACCATAGTTGTTTATTTATTTCCTTATTAATTAGGATTTATTTCTTAAGTTGTCTATGTTTAGTTTCCTAATTGGTTCATGATTGTAATTAGGAAAGTTTCATAAACTATTGTTTATCCTCTTTGATTATAAATAAAGGAATCATAGAAGGAGGAGAACATACACATTGATTCTCTCTCACTTTTCTCTATTCTCCATTCTCTATTCTCTCCATCTTCTCCTTCTTTCTTTTCTATTTGGTTACAGAATCGACTACCAGAACCACGAGCAGATTCCATATTTAAATGCCAATACGGATAACCATATGAAATATCAGAAGAATGAAAATGATGTCCACGAGAAACTTGAAATGCAACAGCATTAGCAGATTGTGGGAGAGGGAGCCCTTTGTGGTGCTCTTCTTGAAGAACCAAGTAGTAGGCCTTGCCAATGTTGGGGAGAGGTTCCACTGTCAATATTTGAGTACAGACAGTTGTGAAGGAATCATTGAGTCCATAAGAAATTGGAAGACCTTCTTTGTTTGAAGATATTCTTGAAATATTTTGAATGAACCACATGTGCAGGGAGGAATCTTGAGATAGTTTCCTAATTCATCCCATAATACCTTCAATGAGGAGAAATGACCAGATACAGTAGGCAATCTCATTGCAAAAGAGATAAGTTTCGCCCTTCAATTCATATACTCAGGGGCTATTGCCTTGGGAAAATCTATCTTCAAGATCAACCCACAAATCACGAGTAGAATCGACATAAACGACGCTTGTATGCAACTCTTTAACCAGGTTGTTGTATAACCAAGACATGATCATCAAGTCCCATTGCTTCACAACCTGAACATTAGAAGCAGGAGCCAACGGTTTCGGCAAGGATCCATCAACAAAACAGTATTTATTCTTTGCTCTGAGGGCGCCTCGCATTGCTCAATGCCAAGTGCCGTAATTGTTGCCGTCGAGTACATGTGAAACCAATACGTGTTGGGATTATCGGATGGGTAAGGAAAATATGGAGTGGGTAAGGGAGGAAAACAACTTTGGGAATCTGGTGTATCACCATCCATTACACAAAATACGAAGAACAAAAATCAAGAAAACAGGGGTTTAGGGTAAGGAACCTGATTTCCCACATTGAGAAAGAAGAACTAAGATTCTAGAAATCCAATTTCAAGAAGACAGTATTCAGGCACTGGAGAACCAAAAAGTTCAAACTATTAAGTGGAGAGACTCTCAAGTATATTAGACACCCAAGATTATGGTCTTAACCAATGTAGGATTATTCCCAATACTCCCATTCACGTGTTGCCTCTCTTTTGGGTGGCAGTACACGTGGCATGTGATCTCTCTTTTGGGTGATCCACTGGTATCAATGAGAGAATATAAAACTCTGGTACTATTGGGGGAAAATAATAATGGATACAAATCTGACCGTCAATTGAGAATTTAAGATGATCCTCGAGAAAAGGACACGTAGCATATATCCAAGGCATGAATTATGAGAATAAGAGATGTTCGAAAGATGAACTCGTGTTCGACCCCCTCCAGGCTAATCCAAACATGATGTGACAGATTGATGGGGGTAGCTGGGCATTTAATGGTCTGTCATTAATGTTCATAAATACCAATAACAACCATAAATGCCAAGTAGGCAGATTTCACTAACCAGGTCACCATATTGGAGACCGAATCAACAAAAAACAGGTATGACACTCAATAAAGGTGTACGGGCAGAAACAGTTGTCAGAGAATATGGAGGGCATGGACTAAAAGGGGGTCAAAGAAGGTCGAGGGGGTCGTAAACGGCTGACAAGACTCCTTAGCGCCGCCCTAAGGGGTCGTCACCCCTCAAACCTATTGTTCTCTAGGTGGCTGATGATTGAAATGGTGGTAGGTGGGGGAAAGCTTGTTTGAGAAGCTTTCTCTTGAACATATAAGTAGCAAAAGAATATCATCAGTGGCAAGGATTTTTTTTCGATTGGATTCGATTCGATTAAATCAAGATTTTCCATCAAAGAGGGAGAATTAACCCACTCTGGTATGATTCCTACTCAGTCATTTTGAGAACTTCTTCTCCATTTTTCTATCCTAAGCTCAGTCTTACCGGAAAAGAAGAGAAGATTACTAAAGCCCCCGTATCTCAAGGAACCCCCATTTCTAAGGAGCTCTAGTGTTTCGCTAAGAGCTCCATTCTGCTTGTTCTTGGTATTCTCTAACTTTGGCATCGGAGTGGCCTCGAGATATATCCCGCCCACTTTCTTGTTGTGTAGGTGTTTCGGCTACGTGGCAGGATCGGAGAAACTGAACGGATTCCACCGACAACAGGTACCATGTTAAAATGAAAAACATTCATTGATTCATAAGTAACTGTAACAACAGTCGAATCTGCATCCTCTCCTCCCAGTGGTCTGGGAGGACAGTGGCAACCTATCCCGGATGGTTGCCACGTGGCTCTCATTGAATCCGAGACCCACGTCCGAGCCGACACCTAGTCGACAAGCCAAGCCAACAGAGGGTGTCCGTTCGGACATGGGTCTCAAATTCACCGAGAGCCACGTGGCAACCATCCGGGATAGGTTGCCATTGTCCTCCCAGAAACACTGAGAGGAGACGATGTAAATCCAACAATAGTCTGCCCTTTTATATAAAAGACATCCGTACGTGAAAGAAAATAAACTAAAATGAAAACTTTTACACTACAACTATTGCCAGATGGCCAAGTGACGTGGCAATGTATTTTAACATCCAACACCATCTTACCCACCACATTACACAAGTAAGTGTGCCATAAAGCCAAGAACATATGGGCAGCCTATCCCCAACGTTTGCCAAAAAAATAAGTAATTAACAGAAAATGTTCTTAAATACTTTCTATCATAGTTAAAAGATAAGAGTTTGGGCCAATGGCCCTTCACGATTCGTGTATGAATTCTGACCCTAGTTAAAAATAAAAATAATTCGTTTGACTAAATGGAAGAGAATGCCGTGATCAACATCAGAAATTCAATTCATCTTTATCCCATTCTTATTTTAGTATCGACCCTGGTGATTGCACTGAAATCTTATGATTTCTTGATCTGATCCCAGAACCCATTCTCGTAATCTGGAGATAGATTCTGTTTCCTTTTCAAGGAAAAATAACCCTCACTGCCATGTACAGAATGCCCAATTCCTCGTAGCAATGTATCTATTTCCTTTGATTTTTGAGAGCTTTGTGCTGTCATGCAAGCAAGCCAGTTGATTTGGATCCATATTCGATCTGAATTTATAACCCTTTATATGGATCACATAGGATCAGCCGTGGTATGTATTCTTAGAATGCTTATAGGACAATAACATATTATGAGATGACAAAAACAGTGTTTGGTATGTATTCTTTTTCTTAGATCACAGAATGCATTAAAAGAATGGACCCATTTTGGAACATGTTCTTTAACCTATTATGTATTCTAAGGCGAGAATAGAAATACCTCGTTCTTTTAACTGATTCTCATTCTGTATTAGAAATGCATTCTCTATTCTGAGAATGTATTTCTAAGAATGCATACCAAACACAGCCTTGAACGACCCTATGTGAGAATCCCCTCATGATATTGATGCCCAAATATCTGCCGTATCGCAATTATATTGGTGTTCAAATTTTGTGGACCAATTGTCCCCCCGCCCCCCAACCCAAAAAAAAAAAAAAAAAAAAAAACTCTTGATAAGTTTCTACCTAATCCAATTTTGCATAATGGATAGATAGTACTTCAAAAAAATACTTGAAGATTCAACTTTGATAGCTTTGGTATATGATCGAAAATACATAAGGAAAAACTCAATACACTGCCTGTAGGGAATAACAGGGCATATGGGTTAAATAAATGGAAATGGTTATAGATTAATATCATTTTAAAAAAAAAGGGTGGCGTGGGACTTGTTATAGGTGTACGAGTTAGGCCTCAAACATGTATATGATGTTATGTGCTAAAATCACTCAACTATCCCCATCTAGATTCTAGACAGGGAAGCAGGGAGGGTAAGATTCTCTTAGCTGTTTAGAAGTACTTATCACAGCGTTCAAGGGATCGGCTCGGATCAGCCGAGCCTGTGCAGTTATCGATCCTGCAAGGCTGGCACGGGCCAAGTCAATCAAGGTAAGACATTTTCAGGGGAAACACGACCGATCCCAAGCCAAGCTCATGTGCAACTGGTGTTCTCAAACGCTGATTTACACCAACACCCCCCCTCCCCCACCCCCAAAAAACCCCTCTTACCCTCAAGATGAAGGTTGGGTAAGACAGGAAAATTCGTAAATTCCTTTTTTGACAGCCACTGCTCACAGCCACCCTAGTTTCATTAGTGGTATTCTAGAAAAGTATCTCTGGAGCATTTGAGAGTCATCTTGGACAATTGGATTGTAGAAACCTGCCAAATTCACTTACCCAAAAAACCAAAAACAAAAAAACCCTGCCAAATTCAGGAATGGGTTCCAATAATGGCAATCAATGACCAGCAAACCAAAGGCTTAAAACTTAGAATTTCAATGGATTTTGATCTTTGGCAATTGAGCTATTCTGTGAAATTTCAATAAATTGTAGTAAATTTCACTAGTCATTTAATGGAATATTTCCCCGAAATTTTGAACCGTGCCAACAACCAGACCTCCAATTATGAGCTCCATTAACCAACCTTTTTGCTTCTTGACGATTTCCCAGGCAATCATGCTCACTTTGGTGCTCATGTATATCCATTTCAGATATCAAGGTGTAAAGTTTCATAGTAAGCTTTAAGAACTCCTGGCGTTTTTCTAGTGAGTATGTTAAGAGTTATCATTGTTTCACGGTTTAAGGGGTTTCACAAAGGTTTAATTTCATAGACTAAAGGGTTTTCTACAACTTAAATGGATGTTTCATAGAAAAAGAGTAAAGGGAGGGGGTTCCAGTATATGACTGCAATTTAATATCCTAAATCAAGAGCATCTAGCCTGCTATTCAAGAGTTGCTTATTTTGGATGATCAACTTGAAAACATGTTCTCTTATTTTCATTATGTTTTGAGGGTTCATTTTCCTGGACAGGCACGTCCCAAGTTCTGCAATGTTTAAAAATCAAGTTGGGAGAAAAAGTGATGTACAGTTCATGTACTCTATAAAAGAATCCACAAATGTACAACTGAGCCAAATCAAAATTATATTGCACAGGTAAATCTACACTTGGAAATAATATAACAGGGCCTGCCGATTATCATAAATAAAAATCGGCCAAGGCAATACATATCAAATAAAGAATGAAATTTCTGTATAGTTATAGCAACAAAAATAGAAACCTCCCAAAAAGGCAGATATGCACAAGGAAAGCCACAATGCTGGTTCGTATTAGTACTTGGCGTAAATTTACAGACAAAGAACTGCTTACACTCAGCTGTCCTGCATTGACAAATTCGCCCCTGCTAGAAGTCCCCGAGACATTTACAGACAAAGAACCTGAGAAGTACAGGTTCAAAGGAAAGAAAGAGATTCTTAATGACAACCCTTCATTGAAGAAAAATTATGGAGTCATGCAAGGATTTGTGGAACTTACAGTCATAATCAGTCCATCCAATCCGTTGATTCACCAGATCATAAATGAATATCTTATCTCTTAAAGCAAGGTCTGCAGGAAAAAAAAGGAGGGAGAAAAAAATGAAGCTACTATCGTCACTTTCTCATCATGTCTATCAGTTTGCAGTCCTTAATAAATAATTCATTAATCATAACAAATTTGCACCCATGGGAACAATAAATGATACTGCTTTGCCGTCACTGCACTATGACTAGTCTCCCCTTCTAAATACAAGAATAATATTCCATACCTAGTGATTACTTTTTGGGATGTTTTTTATGCAAGCTTGCATAAAAACCATCTGATCTTTCTTTAAACGGGGTAAAAAAGTAATCATAGGAGTGCATTTATGTGATCTGATGGATTCATGTGTCGTGCATAGAACCTCTTGCCATTAGTTTTTTTTTATTCAGAACGACAGATTTTTTTTTTTTTTTTTAGCGTCAATGAATAACAGATAAATTGTCATCCAGATCGTTGGTTTGAGAATTCTTCCCGACGAACAGTATGAAAAAGAGAGAAAAAAGTGTTTGGAAAGTCACACTCAGGAATAGTAGCAGACATAAGGAAAAAAGTTAAGGGTCCTCCTAGGCCTCACTATGCATACTCAAGTATAACGCTTCACTATCTGCCACATGGCCTCATCCATGTACTGCCATGTGGCAGATAATAAAGTGTAACACTTTACTATACATAATCAAGTGGATTTTTTCCCAAACAGTAACTTCAAAATCTTAACAGATTCCAAGTAGTTGCATCCATGCATGCAGCTAATATCTGTCGAAGCATACAAAAATACTAATTTTATCCCCTTGCATTTGAGGAAGCTCCTGGAGATTGACTAATGACATTGGACGTTATGAATTTTGATTTGTTTATCATAGAGATGATCAAGAACAAACTTCAGTTACAGCACTGAAAGAACAATTTCAAAAAGAAAGATCCACGTAATAAGTAAAACTAAACATAATTTGTAGCTGAAAAATAGCATCCAAGTAGAACTTGCTCAAAAGTAAATGTTTCGGCAAGCCTGTTGTATCTGACATCTACCAACAACACCACCACCAATGACAAAGCCTTATCCCAACTAAATGAGGTCAACTACATGGATCCTTACCCTCCAATCAGCTTAAGGCCTAAGCTACGCATGTCTCCCTGGATTTAGAAATTATCAGGCAATTCTCTTCACTGTTGCAGGACTTCACTATTAAATTGGAGACTTAATCTTTTGTTAATGCTCTAATTATGGTCTAGTAGAGCATTCTTCTGTCTTTCTACAGCGAAGAAAATTCGTACATTGAAATTGGCTAAGAGGGAGGTGATTCTGGTAAATTGGTATCAGTTATTTGGAATTCATGTATCCATCAGACATCCAAAAATCAACTTTCATCGGTCTTCTGTGTTCTTGTGCTTCATTCTTAGAGCTTGTTCCATCCCTCTGATGCAGCCCAGGTCTACCACAGAAGGGGCCGCAAGAAGTTTCAAATTGGGCCTGGCCCAATTGGATAATTTTACTGCCAGCCCAATTGACCAAGTCGAGTACCGCCAGCCATATCTAGTCGACAGCACTTAGTCTTCATTATTATTAATTAGTTTTAGTTTCCTAATTACTTATGACTCTATTGTCATTGTTAGTTTCCTAATATGTAGGCTAGAAAGTTAGGAAATCTCAATTACTCGGAGACTAAGTTACACTTTTCAGATTTAGAAACTTTCCTTTTGCATTGTGTTAGAACTTCCTATGTTATAAAGGAGGTTAGTCTTCCCCATTTTCTAGTCTTTCCTATTTTTAGTCTTCCCTATTTACTTGTAAGATCTCAGCTATAAATAAAGATGAAGAAGGCTGGCAGCAGTAGAGTTTTTCCAAAAAATCAAGAATCAATTAATTTCTGGTTGAGCCTCACCTGGTTGTGAGATTCAACCTCTTGTTCTTCTCTTTCCTTGCAATTCTTGTGTTTTCTTTGATCTAGATCTGCTATTCCTTGACTGGCGATACTGTTTCTAGAAACCTCATCAATTTCTTTGGCTGAATTAAAATCAAGTCACACAATTACAGTGCAGCTGTCCAGAGCCAGGCGCTACCAGGTCCAGCTTACTTGTGGGCCCCATAACTTCCTCAGCTTTGTTCCGATCTTCTTCAATTTTGGAAGGTTGTTCATAATTGTTATAAAGACCAATCAACCCAAGTTTCATCAATTTCTGACGGACAGATTTCAAGATAAGTAAATTTTTCTATTACTTTTCTCTGCAGATTTTGTATTGGACTGAGTAGGATCTTGTAGCAAAGAGGGATTGTTAAATTAAATTGCCCTAAACCCTCTTTGCCATCACCCTCCCTCCCTCCCTACTGTCACAGTCAATAGCCTTTGGCAATTCATTTGCTTTGTATCTGCATTTTGATGCAGATACAATAACAGAACCTCGCACACGATCTACCCTAACATGTGCCTCAAGATGCCAGGTAAATAGCACCTACACCAACTCTATAAAATTTCCACAAAATTTTCCCGGTATATATTCTCTTAACAGACACAAGTAGTCAATTTGTCCATGATAGGGTTTAACCAGTAGAACCAACCTCATCTGAAAAATGAACTTTTGCGACTAAGTATCATCAACAGCTTAATGGCAAGTTTGATATCGCACCTAAAACTTCTACCAAATACATAGTTGTCCACGTAAAGAAGTAAAGAATGAATTTGCATTGATGATGATTAATAACATACTCATAGGATCAGAGATTGATATAAAGTGTCTGAGATGGTAATAGGAAAACTAGAAAATAGTTTACTATCTGTATTTACATTTCTAGAGTCAGTCAGTTCATGAAGTGTGTAGTATAGAAGTAATGCAATTAAAAACAAGCCAATACAAATAAAAGTAACATAAATGATGTTTAATTAATATAATGCAGTAAAAAAAGCTATTCCAAATCAAAAGTTACATAAATGATACTTTTTATATAGTTGCAAACTAGAGATGGAAAATGAAGCTAAAAGAATCAGCCTGTTCCTGACCCGCAAAACAGCAAGGTATACGACCGGGCCAAATTTAAATGTCCTAGTAATATAAATGGTAATTGGTGTTCCAAAGTGACTATAGATGCATCCCATGCATGCATAAAAAACGCTGCATTTTAAAACAAACAAATTAATGATAAAAGCTTTTGGTCCAGGGTTCATACCTCCTAAAATTGTCATTGACATATCTGATTCTCTTTGAAAGCCAATGCACCACAATTCAGTACCATCCTGTCACAACAAAGTTCAGTGGTTTCAGTCAAGCCTTTCCAATGGCATGACTATATTAACTGATGATCTTACCCAGAAGTATCTAAAGATTAAAACAAGAAAAAGAGCTGGTTGAAATACTCACAACATAACCCTCCTGTACAAGATATTCCACTGGCCTTAGAACCATAGTTGCACCACCCTCAAAGTTTAAAGCAACCGAAGGAAATATTTGTTCAACACTGAACCCAGAAGAATACATTAGAATACATTCAAATGTTAGTATAACTAGTATGCTGTCAAAACACCTACGAAATAGCCTGAATTGTAGCCTAAGCAGTGACTGACTGCAGTTGATGGCCTTAATGTTTGCCCATATTCCTGGATGGTTTTAGTAAACTAAAAAACATTTTTAAATGGGGGAGGGGGTTGGGGCTGGTAATTGAAAATAAAGTGTTTGCTGGCATGCCTACACAAGTAGCCTTAGCTCAATCTATAGAGCATATGACCAAGTTATTCATTGCCATTTAAAGGCACATCTCTCAAATGACCGGGTTGTGCATTGTCAAAAACCATGCACACACAGTAATCTGGAGGCCCAGGCTACTGCTTGGTTATGTCTCATCAAGAAAGGTTTGACAGCACAGAAGCATCTTCTATCATGAGAATTACATAAAGATAGTGCTAGAAATAAAACCTGCTGGTGATGAGATAACATGGGGTTCCTTTGGAGTTTAAGCGACGGACAGATTGTGAAATAGTGTCACTTATCTGCAAAGCCAAGAAGAAAATGAACTTCAAAATATACTAGTAGATTTTTTCTTCCTAAGCAAACTTCTAGATCTTTTAGAGATGCCGCAGGGAGAAAGAGAGAGGGGGGGGGGGGAGAACTCAGAAATGAACAGCATAATCTGAGAACCTAACAAAAAGTGAGCTCACAATAAAAAGAAATTAAAGATCCAGGAAACAATTACCAATATAACTTACTGCACTGACAAAAGGGTCATAAGCTCCTCCAGCAAGGTATGCCAAAGTTGTTCCAGAATCAATTATTGTTCCTTGGTTGCTTGAGGTTGCAAACACTGCTGGATCAATGGGCAGTATTTGCCCATTTACAGCAATGCTCTGCAAATTCACATTATAATGAGGCCTGAAAGTTCAGATACACAAAACATTTCAAACTTGCTGCAGAATCAAATAACAAGTGCTATTATCAGGCATTAAATGCTGCATATCTTCTCTTTATGTAAATAAACAGGAATAGGACTAGATTAAACCCACCCCCCACCCCCCCCAAAAAAAATCAATAAATAAATAAAATCATTGGAGAAATTAGAGCAACCAAGTTCTACCAAAGATTTTGTAGTCAAACTTGCCTCCAACAGATATAGGAAAGCCCCAAAGCAGTGTTACTTGAATCCTAGAGAGATATGACAAAAAAAAAATTGGATGACCACACGCTAAAAGATTGATAACGAACTGGGTAAAAGCAACGTGTCTTCTAACGAAACTATATTGGCACTAAAATTTTTCAATATGGATCCTTTATAATGTTCTCTACCACATGCTTCCATTTCCTTAGTCTTTTTCTACTACTATGTGCCATAAGACCACCATACAAAAGAAACCCAAACATTTTTCCTTGATTCTTGTTGGGAAGAATTTTCCACATTCATCTTGGAAGCAATATGGACATTTCACGGATTTTCAAATACAGGAATATTTCTTGTCTTCTTGATATAGCTATGCATTATGCTAACTTAATTGATTATTTCCAAGTTTCTGATATATAAAAAGGAATTTAACTCAGGTCTACATCGATATTTTTTTCATGATTGCTTTGATAATCTTTCCTTTATTAATTTATGATATTAAATTTATAAAGACCAAATTAAATTTCCAGTCGTTATATTACAGAGAGACTCAGGACGGCTCACTGCTCCGCAGCCATTCCTGTTTCCAGATAATACAGTACAGTAAAACAAAGCCATGCTTCAAAATATCAACGTGTCTCCAGTCACACCACACCCAATATGACAGTATGTGAAAATGCAAGTCCCAGAAAACAAAAAGATTTCCCACAGAAGGGTCCATAACAGCCCCATTTGAACCCACAAACTCAAGTACCAACAGACCAGGATTGCCACTGAGAAACCATCAGGAATTAATTTCAGAACCCATTGGAAAAACTTACAACACAACAGCATCTTCCACAGCATTGGGAACCAAGGTAAGTTCCAGAAATTTTTTGGAACTTCCAGAAAGCAGCTTTCCTCTGCCTCGTCAGTAACACAAACTACCATATTCACGAAATGGGTGCTTCAGTTAATCCATCAGATTTCAAAAATAGTTAAGAGAGACCTTTCCAACCACAAAAAACTTTGAATTAACATGTCTGCTCAAGTGCATTTAAGACCATTTGAATCAAACCCCATATACCCAGATTTTAATACCAACAAGGTATTGGCTTTGGAGAAATCCCTGAAAAGAGAATTCCTGTCCTTCCTCTCTTTGTCCACCTGCCTAATAAGCCAAATGATCACCCATAAGATGCAAATCCTTAAGGCAAAGGGTTAGATGACCAAGTTTCCCCATATAGCTGGCCATCAGACAACCCCAAACCTGGATTTTCAGGTGCCTGCTCGAACATTGCCTAGTGTCATACTCGAGCTAGAATCCACTAATATATGTGCAGACACCTCACACAGGCCATGGGAAGAACCTTGGAAATTTCCCTTCCCAGATAGATGCCATGCAAGATCAAATTGAAAAGACTCCTATTCCTAAAAGGCTAAAACTCTTAGAGACTTAGTGATGCAGCAGCCAAGTACAAGCTACAGCACCAAAGAAGGAAGAAGTGAAGACCAGAATCCTAGTCTCTCTAGGAACCCTAATCATATTCTCTTTGAGAATCCTATTCCTAGTCAGCATTCCTTGAGAGAATAGGAATAGAATTCTGACTAGGAATAGGATTCTCAAAATCTCTTGAATGCTGTTTACGTTGAGTTCTTTTAAGTTTTCTTTTCCTGCTTCCCACTGGGTGGTCCCTGCTGATGGCAATGCCGAGGTGGGGATTTACATCCAAATGATCATTTTCCTGTAATCATATTTACTTTTTTTTTCTCTTAGTATATTGATGACTTCTAGCAAAAAAAAAGTTTTCTTTTCTTGTTTTGACATTGATTAATATTCTTAGTAAGGCTGGATTATGATTCTATAAGTCCAGTCCTGTTTTGATTATGTTCCCTTAAATAAATCAAGTCCTAGAATTATTAGGAATTTGAGTCCAGATTCCATTGCAAGTCTATATTCTGTTTTTAGAGTCATAGTTTGAATACGAGCATCAACTAGTAGTCTTTTTTTTTTACTATTTCAGGTAGTAGTTCGAAATTTGAATTTCAATACAGTTTAGGATCGTTAGAGTGCAGTTTATAGATTCTATATATAGATGTAGTGCTGCATACATGAATTTATGAGTTAATAAAATTCAGTTTTTTTCTAAACAAACTCCTATGGATTCAGTAGCATACCTGTGGATTATGGGTGAGTCTTTGGTGGATTCCTAACCTGATTCTTTCTGTCATTCCTCTATCTCTCTACCTGTTCAGTTCAAAATTTGATAACTTTCCTAGCCTGAGATTTACTATTCTGCTAGAAATTTCCAGTTTTAGTTTTTCTCTTAAGTTTAAGTTGCTGAATTGATTACTGATTATACCATGCCAATTTGCCATCTGTTTTCCCAGTTGTTTTATATTTCAATTTCTGTTTTAGAAACTCTAAATTTCTAGTTGAATTCTGATTTCCTAGTTCAAGTTAAATTCAGCTTCTTTTAAAATTCTAATTTTCTGTTCTGAAACTGAACAATCTACTGCTGAATCATCACTTTGAGCCCTTAAATGATTTCTACTTTCTTCTTAAAAATTCCCATCAAATCTGCAGTTTTACAGTTTTCCTACATGAAGTAGGCTTTCTCAAGTTGGAATTAAACCACACTTTGCAGGTCTTATTTACCTGTTGCAGCGACCTTTCTTAAACCACACTTTGCAGGTCTTATTTACCTGTTGCAGCGACCTTTCAGTTAGAGTTTCAGATCCATCAGACCTTTTTTGCTCAAGTTACTAAAGCTTCTTTGATTCTGGTTCTAGTTCCTAATTCCTGCAATCCTAACTTTCTGGACTTCCTAACATCGTAAATCTGTCGGCAGATTCTAGACCCCATTACCTAGCCTGTTAAACAAACCACTCAAACCTGATATTAGAAAGTAGACAAACCAAGGATATAAAACTCATAAAGTACACAAAATCAAATAAGTATCAAAATCCTCGGACCGCCTAGCACCCCCTCCCTCCAAGTGACTCCATACATGTCACACATTTTCCCATCCCAATTACATCATAGCATCACAAACTCAAAAACACTTCACATAGAAAACTAGCATCACCCAGCATCTACAGAAATCAAATTTTTAAAACTGCCAAAATCAAGACAAATGCTCCTCTTCTTTCCCTAGTTCAACTTTCAAGACATATGTTTGCAATAAAATATTCAGCTTCTCATCTTCTGTCCTTGACCACATTTTACAGATTCATGGCACATGAAATAAATTAGGCATTTAAAACGAAACTCCAGATTGAGATGGATCTAATGGTTTTGTAGCAGATATCTTTGTAAAAATGAGAAGTGAAAAAGGAAAATCATGGTGTTCAAGAATATTAGTTTTACAAATATAAGGAAGTTATTTCTTTCATCTGAAGACTGATCACCAATCAAAGAAGATAAAAAATAAAATAGAAAGTATAATAAAAAAAAAAAAATTATACGAGGTCAGCTTGTGCTTTCTTTTTCAATGAAGAACTATCGTTACCCAAACAAAGAAAAGTTGGTTTATCATTATCAATTGTACCTCCTATTTGTCCAAAATGTCACTCAAAGATACTGAATTAGACTCTCTTTTTTTTTCTTCTCAGTGGAAAGCTATTGTGTTATTTCAAAACATTTGAAGGTTATTGTTTCTTTTAAAATCAGTTAACACAGAAATATATATCAAAAAGTGAAAAAAAAAAAAAAAAAAAAAAAAAAAAGCCAACAGCATTATTATTTCTATCAGCATTTTGCATCCCAGCCGCCACCCCCCCGCGAAAAAAAAAAAAAAACATATTTTCTCAACTTGATATAATTTATACAAGAAAAGAAGAATTTAGGTATGCACAGATAAATTTGAACACATTGATGCTGGCAGATTGCCCAAGAGACTGGCAAATCATTAAGGGTTACATTCATGATGTACTAAAAGGTCTGTTGTAGTATTCAAGGCCATCACAGAAGCATGATGCGAGACAGGGTCAACAAGCACAAATCTATCCAATTATAGACAATTATACGCTACTAAATCCCCCATTTACAAAGATTGGAAAATTTCAGAAAAGAATATCAAAATTGCAAGTAGGACAGTTCTGTTTGAAGGAAAGAAGACATACTGTGATGGAACAAGTGGCGTATATACGATATTAGGTGCCACGATCTCACCGAGAACCCATATGCCCCCTCCAGTACTTGAACCAGACAAGCAATGGGAGAAAATTTTTGGTGCAATTCCTCGTGAAGACAGTTGTGAAATGACAGAAAATCTAGACTTCCCAAATCCGAAGATCCCATCAACTGCTCTATCTGGCTTGGTCAGGTCCGCAGACTGGTGATCACTACATCTGTTTTAAATATCCGAGTCCAATTCTGTAAGTTCAAACAAACACATAGAGCTAGGATTTGGTGGAGTGGGTGGGGACTCGTTAAGTCATGAAAAGCTCACCCAAAAACAATGGGAGCAGAGGAATTTGAAACAGAAGACTCAAGAACCATGTCAAACGAAAACATGTCTGTTAGATAATAACCCGACGTTCCGCTACCATCACCATACTGGAATGAGTAACTACATTGACGGCCATCAGAAGAGCAGCCAGCTCCTGCCTCTTCAACTGCTAAAGAACATGTATCAGAAGTACAAGATATTGCCGCAACTGTGGTAGAAGTGGCAGGGTCAAATGAATTGAGCTGGATCTGTAAAAGCACATATTCTTCATCAATATTTGCTTCCCTTGGATACTCTTGCTAAAAAAAAGAGAAACTGGAAGAGTAAAGGAGAAATAGTATGCTTTACATTGAGTCCGCTGGATGTTGGGCAACCATCGCAGGGATTGCAAGTAACCCACAATATGTCACTTCCAGTATCAAGCTGCACATAGAAGTCCTTCGGAGGAGACCCCAATTTCACTTTTGTAAAATAAAGCCTATACAAGACCAACAATTCAATAGGAAAAGAAGATACTGTCAAACACAACAGATTATAAGGGATCGAAAAAGAAGAAAAACTACTGGCCCTGCGTTTTTTTTTTTTTTTTTTTTTTTTTTTGGGATATCTCAAGACAGAAGAATTGATTATATGAACCCCAATGAAAAACACGAAAATACATGTAATTAACAAAATCAAGAGTAACAAGAACACCAAAAATTATTAAATACATGGACAGAAATGAAAAATAAACTATAGTTAGATATCTATTCATAAAATAAACCAATGAAGAATATCAACCCCTTCAATCTCAAAGCCCAGAAACAAAAAAATACTGAAAAAGGAAACAAGACCAAAACCTCAACCTCACAAGTTCTAAAACACACAGGACTGCAAAGTAGTCCAGCACAGCTTTAAAGAGTAAACCGAAAATCGAAATTTAAGAATAGAACCGAAAACATAGAAATTATCATGCCCAAAAGCTTACCAGAAAGAATAAATAAATTAAAGTGAAAAAAAAAAAGAATTACCCGACCGTCATGGGATTATAGGTGCCATCGACGGGAAAATCGATCACCCCGCCGACAGTCTGTAAGATGCGGCGATGCCTTACCCTGTCACGAGCTCGAAGCTCAGCTAATTCGAATCTATGCTTCACAGGAAAAGCTCGCTCAAGGTTCAAAGTCACTGGTAAACTACATACCACCAAAGCCGCCGGAAATAACAAAGTGAACAGAACCAAGATCAGGAACCTGGCGTGAAGAAACGCCGGCATTTCTTTTCTCTCTCTCTCTCACTCTCCCAACAACCCCACCCGTATATTCCAAATTGAACAAAGAATTCAGAGGTGGAGATCGATAATCGTGCCTTTCTGCATCTTCGAAGTACATAAATTCCCGTCACACCAAGAATAGAGAGTCTGCAGAGAAGACGACGCGAAACCGCGAGGGAGAGAGAGAGAGAAGGAAGAGAGAGAGAGCGAGGAGAGAGGATATAGAGAGAGGGAAAAAAAATAAATAAAAAAGAACTCTTCAACAACAGACGACGACAGAAGATTCAAAATGGGATTACGTTGTATAAATCCGAGCTTCTAGACAACAACGCCTTCTTTCTTGGTTTAAGGTCGCGTTAAATCCCATTTGGTTTTTAATGGCTAATAGACCCAATACAATGGTGGGACCCACTCAAGACTCTAGTGGGCCCTCCAAGTAAACTTCTGAACCGAAACCGACTGATAAAAATCCGGTCCGATCCAAATCGAATTGAAATTAATTGGTCATCAATTAATCAAAAGAAATTTACTTAGACATCCTTTTGACAAAATTATCCTCTCTTGACAGAAGTTACACAGACTACTCTTAAAACAATGTTTTATAACAGTATAGTCTACTTCGAACGTTAAAAACTAATAAAAAAATTTTAAGACAAAATTACCCTTACTCAATGTAAAATTATATAAAAATATCATCGTCTATCTCTGGAATGAGACTTATGCAAGTTTTTCAACCTGCAATTGGAAAACATGCAGAAATGTCTCATTTCAGATATAAACGATGATATATTTATGTAATTTTACATTGAATAAAGGTGGTATTGTCTTAAAAAAGTTAAAAAAATTTCGATCAATTTTTAACGTCAGGTGTAGACTATATTGTTATAAAACATTATTCCCCAAACTATTAACTTATGTGAAGAGTCAATAATTTTTGTATAGTAAACTAATTATCAAATAGGGGTGTTTGAGTAAATTTCTTTTTATATAAATCGATTTTATGAATCGATTGACAATCTAGACAGATGAGGTCAACAAACAGTCCATGGTACAAGTCGTACATCTTAAATTAAGTAAATAAATATGTGGGCCATTAAAGAGGTGGGCCCTGACATAATCATCATTGTGATCAGTCCTTCAATCAAGGAGGATTATTAGATTTAGGACCAATCCTAACGGTCGAATTAGACCCATTACTAAAATTCCATGAAACATGTGGCCCACCATTATGCACATTGTTTAATCAAAAGAATTAACAAAACAAAATCTCAGCCACTAGATCGGGATCGTTTCTACTCCTGATAGCATGAGAACTTGTCGGCTGGCTCACGTGCAACTTTCAAGATTAATTTTATCCACTTTGCTTTTGATGACCAACCGACAAATCATATTCCAGGGGAAGATCTGATATCATGTGGCTGGGGTTATATGTTTTATTATAGAACATCAATAAGAACCATTGGATTAGAATCTTCTGTTTTGATGATTCATCGTATCTAAAGCATCAAAAAAAATTAAAGCTTTCCTTCTTGCGATTATCAAATCCATCAGCTGATGAAAGATGAAATATTCTAATCCAGTGGCTGTTAACCTTTTTTCAGCTTAAATTAAATTCGAAAAAAATAAAAAGAACGCAAAAGAGAATCATTGAAAAACGTGAAAAAGCCAAACATGATTCAGACTCCCCGAGTGTGCATTTTCGCTCGTTACCTTTTCTAGACGGAACTGGGAAGATTCCTGCACGGTTTCTCGATGTTGTCAAAAGAGTGTATATTATCCGGATTTTAATAAAAAAAAATGGGAAAATTAAATTTCTCAAGATTTACAAAGAAATAAAGACAAAAAAAACATCTCATGACAATTGATTTATTATACAAAACTATCTTATCTTGACAAAAATTACAAGGATTATCCTTGAAACAATGTTTTATAATAGTATAATTAACAATAGATGTTAAAAAATTATGAAATTTTTTTTTAGACAATACTATTCTTACGAAATATAAAATTACATAAATATACCATCGTCTATCTTTGGAACGAGACCTTGATGATATATTTATGTAATTTTACATTTAGTAAGGATAATATTTTCTTAAAAAAAATTTAGAATTTTTTCCATCGATTTTTTTAGTAGTTAGTATAACAGGGTTGGATGTGTAAAACCAAAACCAGACCAAATCGGCTCATTGACATCCTCCAAGGGGTAAATCAAGGATTTACATCGTCTCCTCCCAGTGGTTCTGGGAGGACAGTGGCAACCTATCCCAGATGGTTGCCATGTGGCTCTCGATGAATCCGAGACTCACGTCTGAGCCGACACCCTCTGTCGACTTGGCTTATTGACTGGGTGTCAGTTCGAACGTGGGCCTCGAATTCATCGAGAGTCACGTGGTAACCATCTGGAATAGGTTGCCAACGTCCTCCCAAACCACTGGGAGGAGACGATGCGAATCCAGTAAATCAATCATTTAGGTAATAGTAATAGCCACGTTGGCAAAGGGCAGGAACGTGAACTGAGTTTACTTTGACTGGATGCTGCACAAAGACAAAAAGTAGAGTGCTAGTGTTGTTGTACACATTGCATAGCATAGTTACGTTCATGCGTACTTTAGCACTTTAGCGATTATCCAACTCAACTAAAAGGATTAGTCATCACTTATCTCATTAGTTCTATAAATTTTTTTTATTTTTTTTTGGTAAGATCATTAGTTCTCTAATTAGTATTAAATTTTTTTCCAAGTTCCCTCCAACAAATCAGACACTTTTTCTTTTCTTTTTTAATTTTCAAAATCTCTAGCCTTCAACTTTGTAAAAGGAAAGGAGATGATTGGATTAAGGAAATCCTTTCCTTTTTCCTTCTTTTGGACCAGCTTTTTTTCTCAAACCCCAAAGCTAACAAGTCACTTGAAAACAACTTTCCGTTTCTTTCGGTTCTACATTTTCCTAGTCAGCACTCACCGCTCACCACTTACCAACCATGGAAACTGTAACCAAACAATATAATATAAAAGAGATTTTCATGGCGTTCTGCACGTTTAAAGGTATCTATGATAAGATTAATGATCTATAATTGCGTGTTTCAATTGGAAATCTCTAAAGTCTATACCCAAACACCAACTTCATGATTTCAGAAATTTGATAAGTGGAATAGGCTGATTTACCCTGATTCCGGACAATATCATGTCAATTCTTGTAAAGGTTCTAAATCCAAGTATCAAGCATCGGTATCATCATGTCCAAAATCAATCAGATCCAAATTAAATTGGTGTACGGATCCAAAATCAACACTTATCCAAGTTTGTCTCGATTTTTTTGTTGTTGCAAGGGGGTCGGTCAACACAATGGTGACTTGGAAGAAGGTATCAATGTGAAAGGGAGGACTCGAATGCAAGACCAAGCCAGAACACAACCAAGTACATACATGACCACGTGCATTGGATCTTCATCCAAATAGAGAAGGGCAGAAATGATATTTCACGTTGTCTCCCCTTTCCCATCTTTTGATTAAATAAACACAGGCCATTAAAAAACTCTCTTTCTTTTTTGGCAAAAAGTTTCGTACACAATCGTAGTTTCAACTGTCAGACGAAGATGAATAATCACATAAATGCCCCTCCCCTATTAAATGAAGGATGATACCCTGACCATGTACATACACGAGCCGTATACAACACCGTTTCTTTTTTTATTATTTATTTATGATACCAAAGATTCATGTAACCAATTTTTATCTGGTTTGGTTGGTCTTCATTTTGTAAATAAACCACCAATGCTTAGGGGTTCTACCATCTGGTTCAGATCAGACCTAATTTTTCTGGATCATAAGCTTAGTTTATTTGGGACCTAATTTTTGTTGCTTGAGTAAAAGAACAATATACATGACTATGGCACAAGAAATGTCCCAGCTACCTACTTGCTCTAACCTTTCTTGGAAGAGAGGCCTCAATTTAGTCCTTTGACAATATGTTTTCCTTCCCAAAGAAAGGAAATATGAATAGATTGGTAGGAATTTGGAGTCTCTAAAGTTGAGTTATTTCATGATCTCCATGATAAGTCTGTTCAAAGTATTCAAAGTTGGTCCCACCAACTACTTACTCACATGCTGGTAAAGAAACATGGTTGAAATCTGTTGCATTATTCTCAATGCCTAATTATATAGAGGGTCCCACTTTAAAGTCCCAATCATCATTCCATAACAGGCTATACCAGGCTGCAATGCAATTTTTTCTGGCAGGAAGGTTCTTGTGTCTAGTTTGATATGGCACAATAAGATTGGCTATATGATCAGAATATGGGACCACCAATGGATTCCATTGCTTACAGGGTTCAAGATTTAATATCTGAAACCCATGGATTGTGATCTCATGTGGGTCTCTGACTTGATACACCATAGCCTAAAAAGCACATTCTGAGTTTGCTCAAACTGCTTTATTGCTGTCTGCAATTCCTGATTCAGAGAGGATCTTTATTGTTTAGCCCTCTGACTTTGTGAGTGACATATAACATACCACTGCTATCAATGGGTTTTGTTGGACAAGAAAGGTGGATCAAGCTAAGAAGATGCTTCAACAAATGTATAAAGATGGTTGCAAGCCAAACACTCTCACATACTGCATTGTTAAATGGGCTCTGTCAGACTGGCAATTCATTAGAAGCTGGACAGATGATGAACATGAGTGAGGAGTGGTGGACTCCAAATGCTATTACATACAGTGTTGTGATGCATGGGCTTCGTAGGGAAGGGAATTTGGCTGAGGCCTGTTACTTAGCAAGGGAGATTGTGAAAAACGGACTTTTCCCAGCCCCTGTTGAAATTAATTTTAATAATTCATGGTGGAGTGTTTGAGTAAGAGATGTGACTTTACAACTGTGATTCATGGGTTTTGTCAAGAAAATGACTAGGAAGCTGCTCTCTCTTTGCTTGATGACATGTATTTAAGTAACAAACATTACCCTAAGGGGATAGCTCAATCGGACAAAAAACCAACACCCCAAATGAAAAGGTCATGAGTTCAATTCTCCTTGGGGCTCTACTAACCTTTAAAAAAAAAAAAAAAAAAAAAAAAAAACCAAACATCTTGATGTGGTCATGTGTTAACATGTATACAGGGTTCAAGTGCACGGAACAAGGAACGGGATCATCTACCGGCAATCCATCCAGATCGGTATCAGCCTGGGATAGGCTTACACATCAGCAGAAATCAGTCCACGTAGCCCCCAGCTGATCCAATCCCATGACTCACTGACTTGCATGGGATCGGCCTTGGTTGATCCCAATACAAAGGATCCGCTACGATCCCTTTAAAGCTGGCTGCATATACAACAGTCACTGAGCACGAGGAATGCAAGGAGGTATGAAGAGACAACTAAGCTTACTAAGAAAATGCTAAAAGGACCATGGATCCTACTGTAACTTACAGAACTTAAAGGACAGTCATCCATTGGTACTGTGAAAAGGATAGGGTGGAAGATTTATTGAAATTGTCAGACAATGCTTCAGAAGCAGGAAATCAGAATGGCTTATAAACAAGTTATTGAAAAGCTTTTGGAGTTTCGGCAACCTTGTTGAAGCCTATAAACTCTTGGAGAAGGTTTTGAGATTGCTTCAAGAAATGCTGCTAATACATGCTACATGACCAACCATATACCATTGGAAGTACAATGAAATAATGAATATCTTCAACTGTATTTGTTTCATTGTATTTCCAATGGTAAACAGTCAGAATTGCCATGTCACACTGAGCAAAAATACAGGATGCGCTGGAATATTTTTCATAAAGAAAAAAAAAAAGTATATGTTAGAATTTTACAGAATCATGCAGTTTTAGCTTTTTCATTAGGAGCAGTGCTTTTTTGATACTACCTTCATACAGTTGAACAGAAGCAACATCTACTGTCATGGTATCAGATTAACCATTCTCATTGTCAATTGATACTTAAGACCAAAGAGGTGAATCAGTCTCCACTCGCACAGCCCCCACAACCACAGTGCACACATTCTATGACTTTCTCTTCCCTCAGGTGTTTAGGAACTCTACACACGCAAGTGGTGTTGAAGTTGTGATCCCGTGGCTGTATGCATCGTAGGCAGCAAAGCCGTTCATATCCTGACTGTAATTTTAAAAAGGAGAAAAAAAATAGATTAGACATAGTTAAATGAGTCAGCCTATGTAGCCCTTTTAAAAATTTTAAAACCCACTTAATAGAAGCTAAAATGGAATGATGCTAAATTGATTAGGCTCATCCTCCGGAAGGATCCAACTGCATTATATCCAAAATTTATTTGTGGGTCACAATTACATTTAAAGGCTTAACAATAAATAGTTTTATTATTTGTTGGTGGAAATATTCCTTAATTTAAAGGAAAATTTTCATATACACCCCAATAAGAATTGCTAACATCATCTACCACCCACAAGTTTGGAAAAACATCACCTATCATCCAAAATCTTTGTACCGTTGATCAAAGAAGCCCCCTCTTTCCATAGATTCCCGTTAGATGTTGAAGTCAGCTCAAATGGAACCTTTGATGGACAATACTACACTTTGAGCCAAGTTAAAAGACAATTTTACCCTTTATTTAAATTTTTACCCTACCCCCAATCGTATTCTTTTCGTAACAGTACAATTAAAAAAAAAAAATGGAAAAACCCTCGAATGCTCTCTGTTCAGCTCTTCTCAACGACGACGACAGCAAGAATTTCTAACCTCTTCTTCGCCGACGACGGTGCAGGTCTTCTTCTTCCCCGACCACGGTTCAGCTTGCAACGACAAGGTTATTCGGCAACAAAGTTTTCTTCTTCCCCAACCACCACTTCTTTCAATCCTCTGAATATCTTCTTTGGCGACGACAAGGGTAGTCGGCGACGACGATAAACATCATCATCCCACTTTCCCACATCTTCTTCTTTGCCAAACATGGGGATATTTTTTCCCCAATATTCCCTTTGTACTTTTTAAAATTATTATCTATCCCTCTATCCATAGTCTACGTCTCCTTCTCTATTCCTCAGAAACCTATCGTCTCTATTCGATTGCCATGGATACCATTGTTAAACAAGAAATCTTTGAAACTGAATAACTTCCAGTAACTGAGAATTTGTAGGCTCGGACGACTCTGGCAACGATTCCACCATTGGCCCGTCCGATAGGAGGTTTAGGGTTTCAAACGGTGTTGCCGGGCACTTCAAGAAGCAAAAATTGAGTCCCATGGAAAAAGCCTTTCCCAAAAAAACCACATGATATTCCTCAGTTAATGGAGTTAATTTTATTACCTTTGCGGCTGGCAGAATACCATTCCCAACTTTTTATTCCCTCAGACCTAATCAAACTTTGGTTTTACCTTCTATGTTGTATTCGCATGCTCAGTGTAACATTACTTGATTGCTTTTCAGATCTGAGATAGAATTCCTTTGTCAGGTTTTGGCGGAATCCATAAAAGTTGGGGCAACGACTTTATGCATTGCTGATACAGTAGGAATCTTCTTGCCAACTGAATTTGCAGAATTAATTGCTTCGATTAAGGTCAACACTCAAGGAATGAGAATGCCGTCATTTCTCCACATTGGAAGCTATAATCTTAACTCAGTTAAAATGAAATGTTTTTTAATCAAGAAAAGGAAATGTTTTTTAATCAAGAAAAGGGCCCTCCCTCTTCGTCTCTCTCTATTCACTGTCTGCCAGTGAGCCATCCCTGGATTTGCCGTCGTCGGAATCCATGGATGGGCCAGCTAACAACGTCTCTCAGAGACCACCCAGGTCCTTTTCTTTCAATGTAACCCCACCATCCCATCAAAGATCTGGCGGTGGAATGTAAGAAACCCATTTCCAAACTTGCAAGCATCGGCCATGGATGTAGAGCACAAACAGAGGGGACTCCTTGGCTAAGAGTGAAAACGAAAGACATAAAGAGTAATGGTATTTTCATTAGAAGGTCAAACTAGCACATTTACCTATTTAAAAAAAATTCTCATTTATAATATGAAGGGTAAAAATGTTGAGACATTTTAAGTGATTTCCGTCAGTTAAGTGGGTGTGGTTGATGTTTTTCCAAACTTGTGGGTGGTAGATGATGTTAGCAATTTTTATTGGGATGTATATGAAATTTTTCCTAATTTAGACTACAGATTTAAATTTTGTCGAAGACAACATATGGCCATGGGCATTTATCTACCTTTTTATTCAGGGGAATATGCAACTAGATGCACAAGAGAACTAGGCAGATTGGTAGATGAAGTCGTTAGATAGAGCATCCAAAAAAGGAAAATCAATAAATGACAATGTTAGATATAAAAATTTTCCGAACAACAAAAACCGAACCCTTGAAAAACCTCTATGCTACTTAAAACTGAATATGACTGATGAACAAAATGCATTATTGGATGATGGTTTAAGAGAAACAACCCCTCTTTTTTATTTTTAAATGTTGGCCTGGGTGGGAGTTTTGTTTTTGGGAAGGGAATCTACATGCTGCCGGCATGTAATGGAGTCCCCACGACCAACCAATGTGGGTACAACATGGGGTGCCACATGGTTCATCAACTTGGGGACCCACATGTCAAGAAGGAGAGAAATGTGAGAGGGCCATACACAATGGCAGTGTACAGTCTTTTACATTTGTTTTTAGTTCAATAAATTTGAACCTGAGGTCTGCTGAACTCTCCTAAGGAAGACCTAAAATTTCCCCATCTCATTCTTTCAGCTACCATATATAATGTCTGAGATCCATGGCTTCATAAAAAAAATTTCCCCATCACATTCTTTCAGCTACCGTATATAATGTCAGAGATCCATGGCTTCATAAAACATTCGATTCTAGCCTTGCTGGTGGCAATGTCCTCAACTACGACATTACGTGACAAGCCTCAGATTTAATTATGAAAGCAGCGGTGAAATTCAGGCACAACGCGCTGAGTGTTTTCAAAACCTAGGCCCAATGCAAGGTCACTTATAGTTTGCCCACCCCAGCCCAGCTTAATTTTTTTAACCAAAATGTTTAAGTATGTTAGTTAAAGATGAATAAAAAGCACCAGTTGGGATTTGAACTGATGTACAATGAGTAACCAGGCTCAGTCAACCCAACCGTGGGGTTGGGAAATCCTAACCCTAACCCAGCTCATCCGGAATCAGCCAACTTTACCCACCCTGCCCACATTTCTTTATCCCAAATTGTATACGTGATTTGGTTATTGATGAGGAAGAAAAAGCACCAGGTGGGAATCAAACTAAAAATACAATGCATTGAAGTTCTAGAGGAGAATTGAATTCCCTTTAAACCAGGAATTTTATATACATACAACGTTATTATCATTAATAGCATGTAGATTGGGCTCAGGCCGGGATTTTCCAGCCCTACAATATCCCGACCCAAGCACGGAAATTTCATGAGCCTTTGGTGTACTCGGGTTTTATTTTTTATTTTTGTGTGTGTGTGTGTGTGCACGCGCTCCCTAAATGAAAGATTATTGACCAATTTTTATTTTTATTTTTTTGGTAAAAAATATTATTGATCATTAATAGCTTAATAAGGTAAATGCTTGACATGCTCATAATCAGATGATTTAGATTGTGGAATTTGAGTCTGTTAATCTATTGCCCTCTACTTTCATTAAAGTTCTTCACATTGAAAGTCATCTTGTTCAACAACAACAATAAAGCCTTATCCCTACTAAATGGGGTCAGCTACATGAATTCTTGTTCTCCAATCAGCTCTGTTCGATGTCATACTTGAAACAAGGTCTAAGCTATGCATGTCTTTCTTCACCACCTCCCCTAGAGTCATCTTAGGTATGCTATCCCTAGCTCTTTTAGATCATTCAATCTGACTCAAATCATTTCTCCCTACGGGACTATCTAACGGCCTCCGTTGAACATGGTCATACCATCTCAAACAACTTTCTCATAGCTTATAATGTATCGACGCTACTCCCAAATCAGCTCTAATACGATCATTCCTTACCTTATGATTCCTAGTTTTGCCACACATCCATCTCAATATCCTCATCTCAGCTACACTAAGTTTATCCATATGATGTTTCTTAACTGCCCAACATTCCGCACTATACATCATAGCCGGTCGAATGACTGTCCTATAAATTTTCCTTAAGTTTAAAGGAATACGCGGATCACACAGCACTCCAGATGCACATCTCCACTTCATATATCTTATTCCAATCCTCTATGAAACATCATCCTCTATATCACCTTCTTTATTTATGATTGAACCTAGATGCCTAAAATGAACCTAGATACCTAGAATGATTCAAAGTCTCTTGCTCAGACTTCAGCAAATGTCTTCATGGTTGGTGGTTTAGTTTCCCTCGCTGTGTGACCTTAGCCATACAATTTTATTGCAACGGCCATTTCCAATTGGAGACCAAAACTAAATCTGCGGATGGTTTGCTCATTTCATTTAGAATCATTTTCTCATGTAAGATGTAACTCTTCAGTAAATGTGTACATGTATAATAATAATAATAAGCAAAATAAGATAAACTTAAATCAACCAAGATAAAGCTAAACTCACGCACATGCAGTAAAATCAAGTTTGTGCCCACATTTCTAAGCCTACAAAAACACATGAATTCATTTCAATTGAGATTAAAAGTAGAAAAAAAAATCATAAATTCAAGCTGCTAGGCATGGATGTAGTTTAGTTGTGAAAACACAATGAAGAAGACTAATCGTGACTCCTCGACAATTCAAATTTGCACAATAATCATCCAGTCTTATTGCAACTGTGCACTTTTCTAGTCCTTCATCATAACTAAATCTAGTTTACCAACACTGATCACTGAATCAATTTGTGAACACCGAACATGACCATTAAGGCCAATCACCTTCCTTGCAATTTGTGAACCACATAATTCTGCTCGTCACAAGTACTTCCTGTTTTGAATACCAAATTCAATTAAACAGTTTCTCACAGGGTGTCAAACAGTGCACCATTGAGCCTGATAGAGACCCGATAGTGATTTCTTACCATCAAAAGTTTTTAATAAAAGTAAGGCTTTTACGAAAAGGGGTTTGTCAAATTAACTCACCTTTTATGCTGAGAAATGAATGTGGACCAATTGTTTGGTTCACATTCAATTTACAATCTAAGAGCAATTTATTGCTAATTATTTAATTCTTTAGTTTTAATTCAATGTGACACCTTTACGTATACGTAAAACTTTATCACTTATAATTTTGGAAACCACGCGCTGATACCAGGTTCAAATATGCACCTTTCGTGATGGTTTCGTTGAACACTTTTGTTCGGCGAAGATTAGCGTGTGGATCGTAAGTAGAGTCCTGTGAGTTATAAGTCCATTGATTCGATTTTTGCTAAAAGATCATCTAGACAATTTCCAAAATTCCAGTTTAGGTTGTTTCACAATTGTGTTAGATGGCGAAGAAGACAATAAGATCTGGCGTTTCCCGGTCTTATTTGGAAAATTCTAGTATGGAATTCTTCTACAAGGTTTTGGAGATGGGCTATCTCGTCAATGGTATTTCTTACCTTTTCCTTGGTAAGCTTAGATTTCTTATAGGGTCATCTTTTTCCCTGTGGTTTCTTTTGCTGATACTTCCTTTTTGGAATCGAAAGTTTTTGTTTAGAAGACTCCTTAGGTACTTCTTCTAAAGAGGATTGTAATACCGGCTCTATATTGAGCGAGTTGTGGTAGTTTCTATTTGTACCAGAGAGTATAGTATAATCTGGTTACTTCCTAATTCCAAATACTATCATTCATGAAGCAGGAACAAAAGTAATAAGATCGAGTCTATACTTGAGACCACCGTGAAACAGCTCCTTGTACAATATCCTCCGTGGCACCCTGCCTGACAGCCTTGCTGGTATAGGAATTGAGGACTCGCCGCTCGTTTGGATCGTGTATAAGCTAACTCTCTCTCTCACTCCGTAACCAAATTTTAAGCAGATAGAGATAGAAGAGATGAAGAACAAACTTTTATTGCAATCATTCTTACACACTGAATTACAAGAAATAAATAGACTTTCTCTTTGCTACTTGCGCTATGCTCAGTGCATACACCCTCCCCTACAACACTGATCAAGGTTTCCTTTTATAGACCAAGGAACCTTGTCTTTACATGACACATCTTCTGAAATTCAAATTTAATATCTTGCGGAAACATTAATAATACCTTTGCCGACACAACCATAATGAAAAAATAACACCTCATAAGGACATCTCATAACTTTGTATAACGCTTTATTAAATACAACAAAGACTCATAAACATCCTGCATTAACTTTTTGGTTGCTTGACGTACCAAATTTTATAAATTTGAAAAGAGTGCGGACCACCCCCACATCTCCACTGACAACACGTTAGACCGTTCTGATGTGATTTTTTCTTCTCTCAAAAACAGATGTAGCAACCAGATTTCTCGAACTTAGTCAGTGTCAGCTCCTTCAAAGTTACTGTAAGGATGCAGGACATCGTCATACACTGGTAAGCCATTGAGAACTGGCTTCCACAATGTTCTAGTTTCTTCCAGCATGTGACATTTGGCCTTAGTCCATTCTTTATCGTACCATTTGATGAATCTGTCTTCACTTTCATCAAATTTATTTTCAGTAACATGCCAGATTATTCCTGACGATTTGACCACCACGAATCTTCCATAAAAAAATAAATTTGTTTAGATTACAATTTCAAGAAGCATAACATAGCTCGGCATACACTGAACAAAGCAGTTTTAGCTTTATTCTAGGAAGATCATCTGTCGTTATCTTATACTTCTCTGTACAAGATTCAGGATTCTCTACCTCTATTAAATACCAAACTTGATAAGAAGCGTGACATGCTTGCTCATCACGTTCAGCAAGAGTTGCATATATCAGACCCAGACTCTAGAATTAGCCGTGGGACTTAACGACTGAAAAGCATACCGAATAATACTTAGAAGTTGGCTTAATTGGCCCGTATTGTTTTTATCCACCTGAATCCAGGAAACTAATCCTAATTCAACTGGAGTCATGTTATGTAAGACCCGCACTCCACTAACTTGGTCTAACCGTGTCGTGCCAGGTCTTCCCATCATTCCTGGACCAAGTGGACCGAGCGTGTGAAGATAAATCACAAACTAGGTATGAGAATCGAGTTAAAAACACTAAAAACATACCTAAGGTCGCATGCCTGGGTAGGTATGGTCGACCATAAGGAAGGGAACCAAAAATCTCAAATCCAGAATCCCACGGTCGATGATTTCGACCTTACGATCGACGATTTATGCGACCGTATGATCGACCGTGAGAACCCAGATCAAACTCCGAGTTTTGGAAACTTTCCTAAGGGATTGCTTTCCTAATTGAAAGAGGACTCTATATGGAGAGTTTTACTCTATATAAAGGACGTCCCTCAGCCCTTTTTTCACTCTTTTAGAACATTAGTAAACCCTAGAGAAAGAGAAGGAAGAGAAGGAAGAGAATGAGAAGAAGAAAAAGCTAAGGAGAAGAGTTTACTGAGAAATGATTGACTTTCTATCACAGGCAAAGGTATGAAACGAATCTCTAGAGATTTAAACTCTAAGGAATAAGACTTCTATGGAGGATAGGCCATATCAACCTATTATGATCTATGTGATTTCCTTGAGAAAATCCCAAGGAGAACCATGAGGAGTGAATTTGATGATTAGGGTTGATAAGAAATTACTACTGATGGCCATTGGATGACCTTAGAATAAAACCCATTGAAGAACAGAAGAAATTACCCAGGAGGAACTTGAATTTTAGGTAAACTGTGACCAGAAATCTCAAGGTCGCACCTACGGTCGACCATAGCATGACCAGTATGACCAGAGGATCGACCATAGGCATTCGGGAAGATTTCAGAAATCATATGGTCGCAGTTACGATCGCACCATGTGCAACCGTAGGGTATCGACCGTAGACAGTAAGGTCGATACAGCATGAGACCATAGGACCAATCAGGCACCTATCAGTGCTCTGTTTTGATTTTCGACTACTGTAACATGTCACATATGAACCCGAACTCAAATTCATATAACTTTTAGGTTGTTAAATCAATTCAAAGAGAATTTCAAGGCTTGGAAGGAGATCAAGTATTGCTAACAGGTGAGGGAACAAGATCTAAACTAATTTGATAATAACAAACTGTTTATTTTTATTGAGTCCAATGCCATGATTGATTCTATGCTTGTATGATTGTAATGTGCATCTCACATGTCATCCAATATTCCTGCTATTACTGTTCATGCATATTTAATTCTATTTATTTATAACATGATGATGATGATGATGATAATGATGATGATGATGCTAGGAATAGGTATGTGGATGTATGTGTGTGGTTAGTGTGTTGGATGCGAGTCGAGCATCAGGGGGAGGACGTGGCATGGTGGTCTTCGACCTCGTCACCAGTGTCCACTAACATCGTCGTATCGCCATTACCTTAGCAGAACTATTACGTTGTAGGGCATCAGGGGAGGTGGTCTCGGACCGTGTGGTCTCTAACTCTGCCGGGGGGCCTTAGCTCTATCTCTATGGACGTATTAAGGGATGTTGGGGCGAGGCCTTGGATACACTGTTTGGCATTAGGATTGGTTAGTTGCGAGCCCAGTTTGCAAGCCCTTGTCAATAGGGACTTACGTGTTGGTATGGGTAGGACATCAGGGGAAGTGTTATGCAGTGTTTGATCCGGACACTTTAGCTCTATCTCTATTCCATGATGGGTGCATGTGAGACGACAATGGTGTTTGATCCATTGGACGGATTCATACACTTGTGTATAGAGATGCGGCGGCCACCAAACCTTTCTATAGCACATTGCAAACTTATAAACCAGACCAAAGATATGAATCGAATGCATGCATATGTTTGTTGCATTGTTTTGTTTGCTCATTGAACCGTGATGTGTGCTCACCCATTCGACGTCGAATATTTTTAGTTGATGATGCAGGTCCTACCGTTGAAGAATATATAAATGCGCCGACGTATGGACACGTTGCTGCGATGGATGTAGAAATTGAAGAAGATGCGAATGATTCATCATGCGAGTGCAACCAATGTGTTTTTGCTTAGATTTAGTTATAGTTTGAACATCGGATATGTAATTTGATTATTTCTTTTTGTGTCTTGTGATTTTGAGATAATTGGATTAAATATTTATTTATCACTGTTAGACTCTCAAATCATTATCTGTAAGACTTCCGCTTATTTGTTTATTACCTCTGATTATTAATGTGGAATGTGTGTGTGGTTTGATATGGTGGGTACGACCTATGCGAGATCCTGGGTAAACAGTTGGTTTATTGGCGGTTCATCACACCATTTTGGTTAGACCAGAATTGGGGTGTGACATGTTAAACATATGAGAATCAATTTTTGTTAATGAATAGCCCACATATTTAACAAGGTGGTCTTGATATTAAACTAACAATACGAACCAATTAATTGAACTGGAGTCATGTTAAACATATGAGATTCATCAAATGGTACAATGAAGAATGGACCAAGGCCAAATGTCACATGCTGGAAGAAACCAAAACATTGTAGAAGCCAGCTTTCAATGGTTTACTAGTGTATGATAATGTCCTGCTTCCTTACAGTACCTCTGAAGGAGATGACATCTACTATACTTGGCTCTGGATGGCAAACGAACTAATCCCCAAAAGATCTACAAGTACTGATAGAAAGAGTATAGTAGATATACCAAGTTATCGTTGCAAACCTCGAGATATTATTACGACGAGGGATGAACAAAAATCCAGAGCCCTGATTCAAAATTATCTTGATTCATCCCCCCATGAGGAATTACCAAAACATTTGACTCTTCATGGGAATATCATGAATAAAGCAGCCTTAAGCTCAGAATGAATCAGAAGGGAGGTGGCCCAAACCAATTCAGGAGAATAGCTATGGTGTTCGCCTCAAACCGAATCACGCCAACGTTATGGAAGTTCCTGGATCGTTTTGCGAGAATAAGACGGGTGCCCATCCATAGAGAGGAAAAATAGACCTCTTCCATTGGTTTGAGATCAAATCCTCGGGGGATTGCCGGATTGTGAGGCCCCAATTCTTGACTGGAGGGGACACCAAAGGCCTCTGCCCTTCCATCACTTGGATAGATAGAGAGGGAGGGCGGAGCTTTTGGTTTTTTCATGTTATGTTGTCAAAGAGTTGAACAATGAAAATAGATGGCGAGTGCCTGACCCGAATTGATCGGGTCATGTAGGAACAAGGTTCAAGTCGTCCGCGTATCTTTCTGATCTCCTTTCCTTCTATTCATCAAATTTTTAGCTTTGACCAAAACAACAATGGTTGATGGTGTTGGCTCTAAACACCCTCAATCAGGCTTTTCTTTTTAACCTTTCCGTCACAAAGGAAGAGCGTTGATCTCAAAAAGGTCTGTACATATTCAACGTCGTGTCTGCAACAGGATGACTCTATTTATGCTGATTTAATTCTTCGATCCTCATGTTATTCTATTCCGATACATGAATGGGAGAAAAATCCGCATTAAACCCCTTACCTTTGGTTGATTTCCTTCGGCGAAGGGGGCAAAATTGTCCGAACGGCTCAAGCCTGGCGGGAATAATATTCTACGACTAGCAACTCGTTTATTTTCAAACCTACCCATTGACTATCTATTATTTGATTGACTAATCCTTCATAGATGAAGTGCTTCGTTTCAGATCAATTCTTCGCTGCAATCGCTTCGATCCACCCCCTCGGTGAAAAACCGTAATACGCCCTGAGGAATTCCTCCCAGCAGACTTCCCTGTAAAAAAAGTGAATTGTCTAAGTGCTCTCCCCTGCTGATCGACCGACTAAGTTCGAGAAATCTGGTTGCTACATCTATTTTTGAGAGGAGAAAAAATCACTTAACGGTTTAACGTACTGTCAGTGGAGACGTAGGGGTGGTCTGTACCCTTTTCAAATTTATAAAATTTGGTGCGTCAAGCAACCAAAAAGTTAAAGTGTATTTAATAAAGCGTTGTACAAAGTTATGAGGCATTCTTATTAGGTGTTATTTTGTCATTATGGTTGTGTGGGCAAAGGTGTTATTCTAATGTTTCCACAAGATGTTAAATTTAATTTTCAAAAGATGTCATGTAAAGACAAGGTTCCTTGGTCTATAAAAGGAAACCTTGATTAGTGTTGTAGGGGAGGGTGTATACACTGAGCATAGCGCAAGTAGCAAAGAGAAAGTTTATTTATTTCCTGTAATTCAGTGTGTAAGTTGATTGCAATAAAAGTTGTTCTTCATCTCTTCTATCTCTATCTGCCTAAAATTTGGCTACGGAGTGTGAGAGTGAGTTAGCCTATACACGATCTAAACGAGCGGCGAGTCCTCAATTCCTACACCAGCAAGTTCGTCAGGCAGGGTGCCGCAGAGGATATTGTACAAGGAGCTATTTCACAGTGGATGTCGATAATCTTCGGATTATTGTGTCGATGGTCTCAGGTATAGGACTCGATCTTATTACTTTTGTTCCAGCTTCATGAATGATAGTATTTGTAATTTGGAATTAAGAAGTAACCAGATTATACTACACTCTCCAGTAAAATTGAAACTACCATAAACCCGCTCAATATAGAACCGATATTACAATCCTCTTTAGAAGAAGTTCCTAAGGAGTCTTCTAAACAAAAACTTCAAATCCCAAAAAGGTAGTATCAACAGAAGAAACCACAGGGAAAAAAATGACCCTATAAGAAATCTAAGCTTACCAAGGAAAAGGTAAGAAATGCCATTGATGAGATAGCCCATCTCCAAAACCTTGTAGAAGAATTACATACTAGAATTTTCCAAATAAGACCGGGAAACGCCAGATATTATTGTCTTCGCTATCTAACACAATTGTGAGACAACCTGAACCGGGATTTTGGAAATTGTCTAAATGATCTTTTAGCAAAAATCAAATCAGTGGACTTATAACTCACAGGACTCTACTTACGATCCACATGCTAATCTTCGCCGAACAAAAGTGTTCAACGAAACCATCACGAAAGGTGCGCACCCGAACCTGGTATCAGAGTGTGGTTTCCAAAATTATAAGTGATAAAGTTTTACGTATACGTAAAGGAGTCACATTAAATTAAAACTAAAGAATTAAATAATTAGCAATAAATTGCTCTTAAATTGTAAATTGATTGTGAACTAAGCAGTGGTCCACATTCATTTGTCAGCATAAAAGGTGAGTTAATTTGACAAACCCCTTTTTCGTAAAAGCCTTACTTTTATTAAAAACTTTCGATGGTAAGAAATCACTATCGGGCCTTTATCGAGCTCAACGGTGCACTGTTTGACACCCTGACGTTTCTCCACCTTTTTTAACTTTTGGAAATTGGGCAGTCTTCTTCAGGTGTCCTATCCAAGCCCTTCAAACATCTGCTCTGTTTTGTATTCCCTCATCTCTTCCTTTCTGTTACCTCATCCACCCAAATGGCACAACCACCACCAAGAACAATAACCCTCACTTCAATGCCACCAAAGTGCCAAACTCTCTGCAGCAAAACAGTTCATGTCTATCTCAGATGTTTCAAAGCCTAAACAGCCCATGTATGTTTATAGTGCCTATCCATCTCCCATCCACATCATATAGAGATCAAGCACAACACCCCTTACATTTCACACAAAATAATCCCCACCTTCCAGTAGTGAATTACAAAATGATCCTTACACCCTCTTAGGAACTCCAATAACAGAATATATATTCCTTGCATTATGTTTCAGCATCATTGGCACCATGTTTCTTCCCGTGCTCTGCAACTTTCTTACTGGGTGATCACAGTGCAATTGTTCTAAGAAAAAGATCAGCTACTTGACAGCAGGCCCAGTTCATTCACTCCCCAGAGACAAAGCCACAAGCACTCATGAATCTCAAACTTTTTGTTCCCTATGGATAACATTCCTCTCAGCTATCAACAATTTAATAGTGACTCTTCGCAACTAACAGTAGACACCAATCCATTCCCCCCCAAAAAAAAAAAAAAAAAGGGGGATGTCAATGCACAATGATAGGTCATGTAAGGTGGGATTGACTTCCCAACATTAGAGCATAGCATCAAACAGGTCAAATTGAAGTTCGATCCGGGCCATATCCATTTGCATGGGCTTGGATGTTAGAATAACCTGTTTATAATTTAGGGTCTTTGTTCAGTTATTCAGATTTTATTTAGATTGCATCATGAAGCTTAAGCCCAAGCTATGTAGAACCCAAATCCATATTTGGGGTTCATTTAGATTTCTGGTTAGCTATGAATACAAATAGGACTGAGTCATTCAGGTCAAGATCATACCTGCCAGTGAAAAATCCAATCTAGATTCAGATCCATAAAAGACCAACTCATTTTATGCCTACTCCACTTTGATAAAAATTCAGGTACCTAAGAAACTGGTGTGGTATTTGAATATCATGATTTCCACCAAAAAAAATAAGCAAGATTTTAACTGTTTCCTAAGCTTACATGCTAATATACATATACTATAACTAGGGAGTTTTAGGAATTTAGCAGTTGAATGTTGACATCGTACCTGTTGTTCACAATAAAGACAACAAGCAAATTTCACCATGAGATAAAGCAAATTAAAGATCTAGGTTCTAAAAAATCTCTTAAAAGGAGAAGATACGCATGCAGGGAATGCTGTAGCAGTACCCCTTTTTGTGGGGTTGCTTTCCTTTCATGAGTGCCATTAATATGAACCAAATCAAAGAATTCTGGTTCATGACTGATACATTGAACCTCAAAGTGCACAATAAAAATTTTCAAGAAACAAACTGTGGAAATAAGGACATCCTACATATACTCATCAGATTATTTTATGTTCGGAAGATGGTACTATGATGGCCTAAAACGCTTTAGAATTCTTTCAACAAATACTAAAGGCAATACAGCACACCACTGCAATGAAAACAGATTAGACATCAGAATTTTGTCAGAATTGTATAAATATTATCGAGATCCCCAGAGAAATCAAGGTGAACAAAAGCCTACAACATAATAACTGTGAAAGTTGAGTGCATAGGAGTACTTGTCCAATGGAAATGCCAAGCAAAATCTAGATCTCTTAAACTAGTGGAATCAGAATTCCAACAGAAATGAGACGATTCACAAAAGGACTCTGATTTCCTATATGGACCACTGAGGAAGGCCTACCGATGAGATCCTGGTTCTGCCTCAGGACCCTTCTAGCCCCCTCCATTAACTCTCCTGTTGTTACTTACCATAAGGACCCGTTCCAGCCTCTCCTATCCTCAGGCAAGAAAGCTCCCAAAGGTAAGAGATCCAAATCCTCTTGAGGAACCCGAAGTCAGACCAGGGAGTCTTTGAATGATTTTGTCCAGCTCTCTCAACTGGAGGATAGCCTTCCTGAGTATTGACTCAGACATTCTCTCCCTTCCCTTGTTCTCTAATGCAGTACCAGTCTACAACAGAAGGAATAAGGTCATCCAAACAAAGCCTAAGCCAAACCAGCCTAGCCAAGCCAAGCTAAAGAAGTCAGCCAGTCAACACTGTTCATGGTACTGTTCATGTGAACAGTACCAGCAGATTTTAGAAACTTTATTTCCTTCTTAGGTTATTGCTTTCTTAATAAAACAAATTACCATGTAAGCATGTCTCTAATACTAGTAATTATATTTAAAGACTTGCCTAAGTTAGGAGTTCTATTTTTTAGAAACTTTCCATTCTATGTTTAGGAAAGTTTCCTATTAGTTCGTTTCAGTTTTAAAAATTTTATAGCAAGGAAAGAAACTTTCCTTCCATGTTTCTAGCCAATAATGGAAGGATTGGATTGATCTCCCTACCATAATTATATAAGCAATATTCTCTATATATGTGAGTGAATAAGAATGAAGAAGGTAGACTTAGTTGAGGCCAAAATCCCGTGTTGATTTTGGTTGAGTCTCATAGGTTGTGAGAGTCTCATAGGTTGTGAGACACAACCGAATCCTTGTTATGATCTTCTTTGTTCTTCTCTTAATTTCTTCAATCTCTCATTACTCCATACTGAATTGCGACATTGTTAGTTATTGATTTGATCAACCAAAGCTTGTGGAATCAAATATTACAATCATATCAACCAGATCTGATTGAAGCAGTCCCGTTTTCAGTATATAGGTAATTTTTGAAAGTTCATAACTCATTATCCAATGGCTGGATCAACATCAAACTTGAGTATGTTAGCAAGCATATACTAGATTACTTCCCCTCCAAGTTTGAAGGTCAACCAACGGTCGGATTTTCAGATAAGTTTACTTTTCCACATTATATCAATTCTGGTTTTATTGTTTACTTGAAGTTTCGATTGGGCTGGTTGTAAAAGATCCCCCTTTGCAGGGATTAGGGTGAAATTGACTTGTACCCTTGACTCTTTGCATCATTCTCCCATGAATAAAGGTCTCTACTAGAATTTAAGGGGTCTCAATACCCTCAAGCAAGCTGAAGTCAGGAACTCTCTCTGAAGAACCCAGGTCTCCTGCTTTCTTCTTGAAATGAGAGTTCAAGAACTCAATGCTCCCATTGCAAAGATGCTCGAAGGTTCGTGGAATGCTGTCTTCAACTATAGCCACCATTCCAATGGTCGGCTGTGGTGCTTGTGGGATCATTTGTGGGTGGATACCTCTGTCATTGCCTTTTCTGTCCGATTCATGCACGTTCGAATGGTTGACACAGTTAGTCTGAATCAATGATTTCGTGCTGCTATGTATGCTCATAACTTGGCAGCCTAGAGACAGAAATTATGGGAAGACCTCTTCCTTCTAGCTTCCTCTAGAGGAGACAATCTTAATATCTAGGTGGCTTCTAGGAGATTTTAATGTGATCAGATACAGTCATGAGAAATATGGTGGCCATATTGATGAGGCTGTTGTTGGTGAGTTTAATAACTGCATGGATGGAATAGGGGTAGAAGGCCTCAAGTGGATAGGGATGAAGTACACTTGGAATAACAGAAGAAAAGAGAATCAAAGAATTGCCTACAAGTTGGATAGAGTTCTTGTAAATGATAGATGGCTCAGTTCTTTTAGCTCTTCTGAGACCTCATTTGACAATCCTGTAATCCCTGATCATTGCTCGATTGTTATCACCATCAGTCCTTATATCTCCTTTGGCCCCAAACCTTTTTAAAGTCTTTGATATGTAGTCTAAACATGAAGATTTACATGCTATGACTAAAGTGCATGGGAACTCCCCGTAAGGAAATCTCCAGCCTTTGGTTAGAGTCTAGACAATCTCACAAGCTCAGAGAGGTCAAAAGCACTCTAAGCTCAAGAAATAAACGTACATTTGCTAATATCTCCAAAGCTGTTCTAGATCCAGAAATGATCTGAGAAATGTTCAACTGCAGCTTCAAGGGGCCTTGCACAACCATCTGCTTGCTAAACAAGAGATCTTATCTGATAGGTTGTCCTCTTCTGTGCAACAAGAGAAGTTCTTCAAGCAGAAATCAAGAATCAACTGTCTAAAATTGAGTGACAGAAATACAGCCTACTTCCATTGCTCTATGAAAGCCAACCATGACAGGATCTCCATTCAAAATCTGATTTCCAGAGAAGGATCCCTTCTTTCATCAATTGACTAAATAAGTCCGAAGTGGAGAAGCATTTCAGTGATATTAATTGCGTGGATACCCTTCTGCCCCTCACCTCCATCCCTGGGAACCTCATTAACAAATCTTTGCCCTCTGATTAACATCTGAGTTTGGATGCCATCCTCTCTGATGGGGAAATTATTTTTGCTATCAGGTCTATTAACTCCAACAAGGCTCCTGGCCCAAATGAATTCAGCAAGGGATTCTTTTCAGCTTCTTGGGATAGCATGTTTCATGATCTGCAGGCCGTGAGAAGCTTCTTTCCTAGCCCCCGCCAAATCCTTGAAGTGAACCAGAGTTTCATCTGCCTCATTCCCAAATCTAAGGGAGGGTGCACTGTGACGAATTTCAGGCCCATAGCTTTATGTAACACCATCTACAAGTTCATTGCTAAGGTTTTCGCCAACGTCTTAAAAAAGGTTATGGATTCCCTTGTTAGCTCAAACCAATCGGCGTTTATTGAGGGCCGATCTATCATGGACAACATTCTCCAATGATTTCTCGAGGATCTCAACGAGGTCTAGACGAGATACCGTACATGACAATAAACATGCATTGTCTCGACCGAAATCTCAAGAAAACAAAACCAATATTGATTGAATTCGAGTTATATTGAAAGAGTTACACTCCAGCATAGTTTAAAATCTCAGCGAGATCTCGCCGAGATTTCAGAATTCTAGAAGATCTCGAGTGGCTTGAGACGAGACAGAGGGTTGATACTGGTCTCGACCAGTTCTCGATCCTGTCTCGACAAGGCTCAAATGGTCTTGACATTTTTTATCATTTCTCGACCATTTCAACCATTTCTTGACATTTTCGACCAATTATCAACTGGTCTCGACATAATGTATGAATTATGATTGTATGGTCTACTTGACTACTTTGGGTTTCTTGACTATGACAATTAACTAATTAAGTGTTATTATATTTATTCTTCTCCTAAAATATAATTTCACTGGCTCATTTGATCTTCTTAGATCTTCTACTAGTGTAGCATTATGTAGAATAGCTAATATTACCCTAGTTTACATTTAAACTTCAGACCAACACTGCCAAACACGGGTGTAAACCAAAACAACCACCATGTGTGATTATTTTTTACATTTTTATGGTTTAAATATGTTTATATATGCTAAAATAGGTGTTGAATGATGGAATGACTTGTCTGTAATAGACAGAGGTCCTCTTATTTATAATGTGAGAATGAATACAAAGAAAGAAAAAGGTAGTACAGGTAGTACAATACAGGTAGTACAATGAGGGTAGTACAGGTAGTACAATTATACAATACAGGTAGTACAATGAATCTAGACAAAAAATGAAATACGTAATATTCTCAACACTCCCCCTCAAGTTGGTGCATATATATCATGCATGCCCAACTTGGACAATATCATATGGAAAGATTTCCCTGGCAGACCTTTGGTGAAGATGTCTGCTAGTTGGTCCTCTGATCTGATAAACAAAATCTCGATTTATCCACTGTTCAGTTTCTCTTTGATGAAGTGACGGTCTACCTCAACATGTTTTGTCCTGTCATGCTGAACCAGATCATTAGCAATGCTAATGACTGCTTGATTATCGCAGAATAATTTCATGGACTGGTTACACATAACCTTCAAATCTTTGAGTAGTCGTTGTAACCATAGTAGTTTGCATATTTCATGCGCCATTGCTCTGTATTCTGCTTCTGCACTGGATCGGGCAACCACATTTTGCTTCTTGCTGCGCCAGGTTAACAGATTGCCACCCAAGAATGTGCAATAACCAGAGATAGACTTACGATCAGGACTTCCTGCCCAATATGCATCAGTATAAGCCTCCACCTGGATTTGTTTATTTGGTGAATCTGAAATGGCATATGCTTCCATTTTCAGAGGGTCATTAGGAGATAACAGGGTTCCTCTTCCAGGGGCTGACTTTAGGTAATGCAGTATCCGATAGACAGCCTCCATATGTGTAGAGTATGGGTCGTGCATAAACTGGCATACCAAACTAAATGCGAATGCAATATCTGGCCGTGTGTGGGCAAGATATATGAGTCTGCCAACAAGTCTCTGATATCTTCCTTTGTGTTCTGGTGTACCTTCTTTTGCCCTCAGCTTGGTATTGGGATCAAGAAGAGTATCACAAGGTCGAGCCCCAAGTAACCCTGTTTCTGAGAGAAGATCAAGAACATACTTTCTTTGAGACAAATAGATGCCTTTTGCAGATCTGGCAACTTCAATCCCAAGAAAGTACCTAAGTTTGCCAAGGTCTTTGATCTCAAACTCCTTCTCTAGAAATGCCTTTAGTTTCGTGATTTCATCATTGTTATTGCCAACAATGATGATATCATCTACATATACAAGTAAGACAGTAAAAGTGTTAGGGAAATGTTTTATAAATAAAGTATAGTCAGCATTGCTTTGAACATAGCCAAATGCTACCATAGCTTTATTAAATCTTTCAAACCATACTCTAGGGGATTGTTTTAGACCATAAAGAGATCGCTTCAACTTGCAAACTTTTCCTTGGTTTTTATCATCTGTGAAACCCGGTGGGCAGTCCATATAGACATCTTCAGTAAGTTCTCCATGAAGGAATGCATTTTTTACATCTAACTGTTGCAAGTCCCAGTTGTGATGTACAACACAGGACAGTAAAACCCTGATAGTAGTCATTTTGGCCACTGGAGCGAAGGTTTCTTGGTAGTCAATCCCATATTTTTGAGTAAATCCCCGTGCAACCAATCTAGCCTTGTACCGATCAATAATCCCATCTGGTTTTTGTTTCACTGTAAAGATCCACTTACATCCTACTGACCTTGATCCTGCAGGAAGTGGAACAAGATCCAATGTACCATTTTTCTTCAGAGCCCCCATTTCTTCCACCATTGCAGCTTTCCACCTTTCATCCATAATTGCATCATGCCATTTTTGAGGAACAGACACAGAAGAAAGCGAAGACATAAAAACACGGAAAGAAGGGGAAACGGAATCATAGGAAACATAATTGGAAATAGGATGTAGGGTGCAGGCCCTAGTTCCTTTGCGAAGTGCAATTGGAAGATCAAGATCAGAAGAAGGAGTAAGTTCCTTACCAGAAGAAGGCTCAGTAGACTCAATTTCTGGATCCAGGGCTAGAGAAGGGACATGTGCAGGAGTGGTAGTGGCCTTTCCTTGCTTGTCTTTGGCACGGCTATAAACTTGCAAAGGTGGCTTGGTGGTTGGATGCTTGGATGGTGCAACTGTATCGAGCACTTGTTCTTGGACTATTTCTGGTACATCAGGTATATCCGGTATAAGTACATTAGGGATATCAGGTGCATCTTCAACTGTTTGTGTCTCCCCCTGAAGAGAAACCTGATAATAGGAGAGATGCTCATGAAAAATGACATCTCTACTAATAAGGACCTGACGAGAGGGAGGATGATAACACTTGTATCCTTTCTGTGTTGCAGAATACCCTAAAAATATGCACTTTAATCCACGTGGATCAAGCTTGCCAGGGGAACGATGGTTACGAGCATAACAAAGACAACTAAAGACTCTAGGAGGAAGAACAAAATCAGAATTTCCAAGTAAGATGTCCAAGGGAGCCTTGTTGTCTAAAACTCGAGAAGGAAGGCGATTGATCAGGGATGCTGCACTGAGGACAGCATCACTCCAGTATTAAACGGGAACATGTCTCTCAAACATTAGTGCTCTAGCTGTTTCAAGTAAGTGGCGGTTCTTTCTTTCAGCGACTCCATTCTGAGCAGGAGTGTCCACACAACTTGTCTGATGAATTATCCCGTTATCAACCAAGTATTGCTGAAAAAATCCTTCAAGATATTCCTTACCATTGTCACTACGGAGCATCTTCAACTGAGTTTGAAACTACATCTTGATCATATTGTGGAAATGGCGGAAGCATGCAAAGACCTCATTTTTTTGACGCATCAGATATACCCATGTAGTACGAGTGTGACAATCAGTAAAGGTTACAAACCACCTATGACTAAAAATAGAGGTAGTCCGTGTTGGACTCCAAACATCAGAATGGACTAAATCAAAGATACAAGGACTTCTAGAAATAGAAGGTAAATAAGAAATACAAACCTGTTTGGCTAAAACACAAGCCTCACATAATAATTCATCTTTATTACATTGTTTAAATAATTTTGGAAAAAAATGAGATAGAATAGCAGAAAAAGGATGCCCAAGACGGCAGTGCCACTGCTGAAGGGTACTGACTGCGGAATGGAAGGAAGGTGATGAACGACCATTGTCAAGCAAGTACAGGCCACCATGCACACTACCATGTCCAATCGTCTTCCCGTTCTCCAGATCCTGAATCACACAATAGGTAGGAAAAAATGTTACTTTACAATTTAGAGACTTTGTAAGACTACTAATGGAGAGTAAATTTGTGGATAAATTAGGAACATGTAGAACGGAATTCAAATCAAGGGAGGAAGAACAGTAGATGGATCCAATTCCAGATATAGGAGAGAGGGATCCATCAGCGACCTTCACAGTATTATGTCCAGAAGAAGGAGAGTAGAAATAAAATGACTCAGACGAACCAGTCATGTGGTCAGTGGCTCCAGTATCTATAACCCAAGGGCTAGAGACAGAGAAAGCACAATGACCATCATGAGAAATACCTGACTGAACAAAAAAAGAACCTGGATTGGTAGATGCAGATGTGGATGATTGATTTGTAGTCGCAGGAGGTAGTCGAAGGAGATGCCGGAGAGTTTGAAGTTCTTGTGCAGAGAGTTGTGGCAGAGGACCAGTAGGAGGACTTGCATCAGTTTGATGTGCCTGAGGTGCGTGGGAGGACTTTGCCTTGTGCATACCTTTTTCTTGGTGTTTTGCTTCAAAATCTGCCGGTTTGCCATGAAGTTTCCAGCATGTGTCTTTGGTGTGCCAAAGCTTGCTACAATACTCACATTTGATAGCATCACGGGAAACAGGAAGACTCTTGTATGTCTGAGTATTTGTCTGGAGAGCAGACCTATCCGGAACAGAAGGGGACAACATTGTTATTCGTCGTTGGTCCTCTAACTGAACCATGGAATAAGCCTGTTCGAGGGTGGGGAAAGGGTCCCTGCTGAGAATCTGTGAGCGAATAGGATCAAGCTCCACATTTAGTCCTGCCAGAAAAGTATAAACCCTGTATTTCTCTTCTCTTTTGTGAAATAGTGTAGCATCTTCTTCACATTTAGCATGAATAGAATCATAAAAATCAATTGTTTGTCAATAGCTTCTCAACTTAGTATAATATTGGGATACAGTCAATTCTTTTTGGATAGTTTCATGAACACTTTTTGAATGGCATAAATTAAAGCAGCATTCCCTACTTGGGAATAGGTGTCCTTAGCAGACTTCCAAATTTGTGCAGCAGTATCCAATAACAAATAGCCCTCGGCTATAATGGGTTGCATGGAATTGATGAGATATTGCATTACCAATAAATTTTCAGCATGCCATTTCTCCAAAACAATGTCCTTGGTCAGAGGTTTTTCCTTGGTGCCGGTGAGATATCCCGATAATCCCAGAGCTGTAATTGAGAGTTGGGTAACCCGAGACCACATTAGGTAATTACCACCATCAAGTTTAGTGGTATTAGTGGGAATAGTGAGATTGTCCATTTTAAAACTCTCTATCCCAGAAGAGGTTACTTCAGATGTCATCCTTGAGTTTTGTATTCAAGAACAAACACCCCCGTTGAAGCCATGGATTAAAAGCACTCGGCGAGATCTCGCCGACTTCGCTGGTTTCGACACTAGCCAGGGCAAAAACAGGCGAAACCATTTCGATTCCTATTTCTCGCGAGATCCAGATTTTGCTTGTTTTTTTTTTTCTTTATAAACAGATTTTCCCCCCCTTTTATATATGGTTTTTTTTTTTTTTTTTTTTTTTTTTTTCCTTTTTTTTTTTTTTAGATCAATATATCAACCGTTGAAGGTAAGTTTCTTGCCTAGAAAAATGAAATTTTTACATGGGACTACAAAGGGGGAGAAATTTTTTTTTTTTTAATGTGATGAAATTTTTATATGTTAGTTACGTGAGCCCGATCTACAAGCTCACGGTTTCGGTTCGATTTTGTTGTTGTAGGTATTTTTTCAATTATTTGCATTTAAAATGAATTTTCAGCAATTAAAATTTAAAATATTAATTATTATTACTCATTTGATGATGATGACCTATTTATATGTTAATCACCGTTGGCGATTCTTGTCCTACGATTTGATTTCGATTTCGGTTGTTGTATGTTTTTTTGAATTATTTATATTAAAAAAATAATTTTCAGCAATTAAAATTAATTTAAAATTGATTAAAAATGCTATAAAATCGGAAAAATAAGGAAAATGTTCGATCGCATTTAAAATATGAGAAAAATTTTGAAATGTAATTTCTACTTGTGTTCAGTTTGTAAGGTTATTGAGTTTGTGTTTTCTATGAAACAGTGCTTGGAAATTATGTCGAGACCAAGTTCGGGGCGGGCGATGGGGCGACGGTACCGGTTCCCGAGCGACCTCACGGCGGTATCGCGGCCCTTCGGGGTGATAGGAAGAAGACCCGTGTAATTTTTGTGGGAAGAAGCTTCATCTGGCGGCATCACAAGGCGAAGCAACACTGGTGGATTGGGCAAGATGTTTCCAAATGC